>CM062810.1:202988480-204188480 GCA_031772625.1 Pinus tabuliformis | reverse complement strand
CAATAAGAGGAGTTTGAAATTCATCAACGGTTTGATTCTTACCGCTCCATTGCTAAATACTTTGTCAATCTCATATGGCCCAAGCCAATGAGTCTGAAATTTACCTTTGAAGTCTTTAAACTTGGAATCAAATAGTAATGCCCAATCTCCCTCTTGAAACTTTTTCTCTTTGATGTATTTGTCATGCCACTTAGCTCTTTAATACTGAACTAGATCAGTTCTTAGGATTGCTTCTTGTCTGATCTCATCCAGCTCATTCAACTACTCCATTCTGTGCTTTTGGGCTTCTGATAGATCCATCCCCAACTGAATTGCCATCTTGAAATTTTTGACTTGAAACTCAATGGGGAGCAGGATTTCTTTCCCATAAACAAGTTCATAGGGAGAATGTCCTGTTGTATTCCTCCATGTAGTTTTGTAGGCCCATAAAGCTTCAGGAAACCTTTCTGCCCAATCTCTTCTGTGTAGATGAACAGTTTTGGTGATGATGCCTTCAATAACTTTGTTTGTAGATTCCACTTGGCCATTTGCTTGCGGATGGTAAGGAGTAGATTTTCTGTGCTTGATTTTATATTCTTCCATCAGCTTCTCCACCATGTTGGATGTGAATTGACTTCCCTAATCTGTCACAATTTCTCTTGGGACACCAAAGCGAGTAAAAATATCCTCATAAAGAAAATTAAGAACTGAATTTTTAGTAGCAGAAAGTAATGCTTTGGCTTCTACCCATTTAGTGACATAATCAGTACATACCAATATATAATTCTTTTGTTTAGATGGTGGATTAATAGGTCCAATGAAATATAAAGCCCATTTTTCAAAGGGTTCGATGAGTACCTGTGGTTGTAATGGCATTTCATTTGAAAAAGTCAGTTTCCCTACTCTTTGGGAGTTGTCACACCTTTTGACATATTCTTTTGTATCTTTGAAGAGGGAAGGTCAATGATATCCTAAAGAAAGGATTTTATAGGCCATCCTTTTGTCAGCAAAGTGTCCGCTGCATGGTTCATCATGACATGCCTTGAGGATGTCAGGCATTTCATCTTCCCTAACACATCTTCTGATCACAAAATATGGCCATGTTTTAAACAATTCGTTAGAAATCCATGAATATTTTGAATTCTCCTGAATAATCTTTCTTCTTTCACTAGGAAATAAATGTAGAGGTAGTTTTCATGTAACCAAATAGCTAGCAATATTGCATACCAAGGAGTCTTAGTAGTTACTGCAAATAAATATTCATCTGGAAACTTATCCTCTACAGGAGAATCTTCTTTAGTATTTTGGATCCTAGACAAGAAATCAGCTACTGTATTTTGTTTCCCTGGTCTATCCAACATGGTAATATTGAATTCCTGTAAAACTAAGAGCCATTTTGTAACTCTGCCATTAGTAACAGGTTTGTTCATTATATATCTAATCGCAAAATGATCAGTATGGACTAAAGTTTCATAGCCTGTTATATAATTTCTAAACTTATTGATTGCATGAACAACAGCTAAGAACTCTTTTTCAGTCACAGTATAGTTCAACTCAATGGGAGTCAAATTTTTACTGGTATAGTAAATGGCATAAGGAACTAAATCCTTTTGACCCAACACAGCTCCTAGAGCTATATCTAAAGCATCTGTAGAAATATGGAAAGGAAGTTTCCAATTTGGCCCTCTCAAGATGGGTGCTTCAGATATTCTTGTTTTCAAAGTTTCAAATGCTGATTGACAATCAGGATCCCATTTGAATTCACAGTGTTTTGTAAGAAATTTGAAGAGTGGAGATGCTATTTTGGTGAAGTTCTCTATAAATCTTCTATAGTACCCAGTAAATCCCAGAAAACTTCTAACATCTTTTTGACAATTTAGAATAGGCAACTTGGAGATGACTTCAACTTTTAATCTATCAACTTTATTCCCATCCCCTGAAATGTGATGTCCCAAAACAATACCTTCAGTAAACATCATAAAGAATTTTTCATGACTCAATGAAAGGTTTGTTTCTTTACATCTTATATGGATTTTTTCCAAATTCTTTAATGCCTCTTCAAATAAATTACCATAAACTGTAAAATCATCCATATAAACCTCCACACAATCATGGATTAGATCAGAAAAGATTCCTAGTACTGCTCTTTGGAATGTTGCGGGTGCATTACATAATCCAAAAGGAAGCACTCGGTAAGAAAAAGTTCCCCATGAACAGGTAAATGTGGTCTTGTCTTGATCTTCAGGTGCTACCTGAATTTGATTATAGCCACTAAAACCATCCAAAAATGAAAAGTACTTTTTGCCTGCTAGTGTATCTAATACTTGATCGATAAAGGGTAAAGGAAAGTGATCCTTCAAAGTTGCTTTATTCAATTCCCTGTAATCAATGCATACTCTCCATTTACCATTCTTTTTAGGTACTATAACCAAAGGAGAAACCCATCGGCTATCTGAAATTGGATAAATGAAGCTTACATTGAGTAGTTTTTGGAGCTCTTCTTTTACTATCTCCCTAAGGTTTAGATTCATCCTTCTCTGAAGTTGTCCGACTGGTCTACTGTTTTCCTCGATGTAGATGTGATGAATGCAAGTCTTAGGGTCAATACCTTTCATATTAGTATACTCCCATGCAAATGCAGTAGAATGTTTTTGCAAGATTTTGGTTAGCTCTCCCTGTTGTGATTTTTCCAAATTTTTATTGATATTCAATGTTTTACCTGGAAAAATCTCAATGGCGGAACTACCAAACTCTTCCATAGAGTAAAGAGACATTTGTTTAGATGATAGATACTCAATGTCAGAATCTAACTGAAATTGTGTGTGGTCATATTCTGAAGATGTTTCAAAATTTTCTAATGTGTTCAGAATTTGACTATCTTCACCAATTTCAGAAATGGTAAAGACAGGTTGTATAGTGTCCTCATCATCGACCCATTCATTATCTCCTACTTCTGTAATTGATTTTGCTGGAGGATACAAATTGAATTTCTTTGTCGAATTACAATCATAAATGTACATATCCCCAGATCTACAACTAATGAAAGCATCAGCTATGGCTAGCCAAGGTCTTCCTAAGATGAGTGGGTGCCCTCCTAGATTACTCTTGGGAGTCAAAATCATGAAATCTACTGGATATTCCCAAGAATCTAAGGAGACTGAAATATCTTCTAATACACCATCTGATTTGATAATTGATTGATCTGCAAGTTGCAGTAGAGTAGGTGTAAAAAGAAGATTATGAAGTTTTAGTTGTTCCATAGTCTGTCTACTCATAATGTTGATAGCAGCCCCTAAGCCAATTAAAGTATTTGGAATTTCTACCCCATTGATATGTGTCTTGATTTTTGGACTACCGGGATCTACATACTTCTGCATGGTAATTTTTCCCATTATGATATCTGCAATTTTTCCTACGAGGTGGATTCTTCTTGTATCTCTTGGTTTCCTTCCTGGTCTTTCGAGACTCAACTCCTTTATTGTTTTTGCTAGAATAGGAATCTCTCTAATGGCTTGTAGAAAGGGAATCTTGATACAGACATTCTTTAATTCATCTAGGAAATCATAGTCAGGAAACAAGATTTGTTTTTCCACTCCTTTGTCAATTTGTAATCTTTCAGGAAAAGGAGGTGTGGATGACGATGCAGGTTGCTCAACTATAGGAGTTGTGGGGATTGACTCTTTTTCTTTTTCTTTTTGAGTGTTTGGGTTTTGAAGAGATGCTTCAGAACCTTTATTGGCTTCAAGAGAATCTTCCTCGGAAATACTTTGCTTTTGAGCATCTATAGAAGGTTTTTTTTAAACTCTACCAGATCTGAGTTGTACATCATTGAGAGGAACAATCATATAGGTAGGAAATTGTTGTCCTTCTACCATGTAAGCATTTTGAGGATTTTTATTATTGGGATTTGGCAATGGCTGGGAAGGTAGTTGATTTTTCTTTTGTTGGAATGGAAGCAAGAGTTGAGAATTTGGATTTTTTTGAGAAGGTTATTGTTGTTGTTGTGGAAATGCCAATGAAAGTTGTGGATTTTGATTTGGAAGTTTTGGAGCTTATTGATTTTGAAAAGATGGAGGATATTGATAAAATTGAGCAAATCTCCCATAATGATTTTGCATACCTTGTACCCATGATTGAAATGGATTTTGAGGTTGGGACCAAGGTTGTTACCAAGGATTCCAATTTGGTGGGGGTTGAAAGTTCATGGGGTTGTTAAACCCTTGATTTTGTTGCCCCTGCCAAGGTCTCCTTGAAACAAAGCAGAGAGACTCAATTGAATTTGGATCTTCTTGAAAGACAGCTTTGAGCCCAGGAATTGAAGGACAATCCTTGGTCTCATGGCTTTCTGAGAAAATCATACATGTTTCTACAACTTTTGTATCCAAGGGGCATTCCCTTAGAGCATGTTTCTTCCTACATTTTGGACAAAAGATGGCCAAAGCTTCAGCTTCTGCTTTCTGCTTGTTTTGTATTTTAAGGGTGTCTAGTTGCTCACTAAGGCTCCCTAAAATATCAATTTTGAACTCATCAAGCATATTTCCAATCTCAGCCCTACTTACTGATCCAGTTGTAGATTTGTTTGCTCTAATGAGAGAAGGATCTCTAGGTCCTTTTCCAGTTTTAGATTTTCCCCTTGAGAGATGGACACATAGTTCTGCTATATCATGAAGTGGAAGTTGAGAAATATCTCCCTTTCCCATCATTTTTAAAATATCTATCCATTCATCTCTAATGGCTTTTAATAGAAGGGCTTTCAAGGTCTCCTCATCTAAGTTACTCATTTTTTCTCTTTTCAGGTTGTATTGAAATCTTTCAAGTAAATCCTCCAAGTTTTCATCTCCTTTTTGCACCATTTTGAATACCTCATCCTTATGATTGGTGGGCATGCAATAGTCCAGGTATCTATCCAAAAATATTTGTTTCATATCATTCCAAGTCCTAATATATTGAGTGACTAATCCCATGAACCATTTCAAAGCGGCTCCCTTCAATGTTGGAGGAAACAATTTGAGTTTTTGAGAGTCTTCCATATAATCATAAGTTCGGCACATGACTTCAAACTCAAATAGAAATGTTTCAGGATCCTCACCTCGCAACCCATAAAAGTTTGGGAGGACAGATGGTAAGATGTTTTTCATTGTTGTACGAGATTCCTCGTCAACTATAGGAAATCCAAATGAGTTATCTCCATCCCTATTTCCCCCATTGTTACCTCTTCTTCCTCCATTGTTTCCTCCTCCTCTACCTCTACCTCTACCTCCTCCAAACACGTTTACTACTTCCTCTATCATGATAGTTTCCTCAGAGATTTCATAGTCCTTTGGTTCTTCTACTAATGGCGAACGAGGAGGAATTTCTCCCTCTTCTTCTTCAGGTGATTCTACTTCCTTGATTACAATTTGTTCTCCTCTAGAAGTAAAGAAAGGTTCTTTTCCTAAGTCAGATTCGGTGGATAGTGTGGGAGAGTCTCCTAATTCAACTGCTGCCCCTTGGATTCCAGGAATCCTAAGGCTAGGAGTGTGAGTTGGAGATGATTGAGGTGTATCTTGTCTATGCCTTGAAGTAGATGGAGTTGTAAAAATCGAACTCTTGGCCCTAGCTATAAACCTTCCCCTAGAATCTCTTGCTCTATGCATGTCATTTTTTTTATTTTTCTTCAAGTCGGGCTAATAATTCTCTTTCTGATCTTCCAGATTACTCTAGGTGCAAGAAGAGAGAATACTCAAGAAATTATTGAACCAATAACTCTCTTTTCTGATCCTCCAGATCACACTAGGTGCAAGAGGAGAGCATACTTTGAGAAGTTATCAATTTTTGCCTTCCTTGAAATTTTCTTGTTTTTTTTTAAGAAATTGGCTACCTAGTTTCACTTCCCCGGCAACGGCGCCAAAATGTTTGGTCAATTTAGAGTGTCCTAAATTGCTATATTAATTGTCAATCTAGGAGTCGTAAACTGCTGAAGTGAGGCGCACTATATATGCAAGATAACCGATTTCTTACTTTTTGTTGTTTTTGGTTGTTAGTTTGTTTTTGGGTTTATCGTCGTTGATTCCCTATTGTGAGATAGCAATTCTAGAAGTCAAGTATGGATAAAAATGTTCAAGGAAATGATGTCCTTTAAAATGATTTCCAAAACTTCAAATTTGCAAAAAGGTTTTAAAACATGCAATGATGAAATTAATTCCTAAAAGAGAATGAAAATATGACACTATTCCAATTAAACAAACAGTGAACCATTGATCATGAAACCCAGTATCCTTACTGTTGTATAAATATAAAAGAAAATGAACTCAAAGAAATCCAAAATTTGCAAGCAAAGTAAACTAAAATCAAATTACATCAACTCATATTCTGACCCCTCACCATTCGTCTCGCTCTGGCTTTCGGAGGTAATCATAAACAACTTGAGCAATCTGACATCTAATTTGCAGAAAATAAAACTAATATTAAACTACACACTCATACTTCAATCCCTCACCATTCGTCTCGCTCTGGCTTTCGGAGGTAACTGAAAATGACATGAGCAATTCAATAACTAACTTTCAGAAAAATAAACTAATATCAAACTACGCACTCATACTTCAATCCCTCACCATTCGTCTCGCTTTGGCTTTCGGAGGTAACTAAAAATGACATGAGTAATTTAATATCTATCTTGCAGAAGAGTAAATGAGAAAAACTGAAATAAATAAAACAGTGCTGGAACTAAGAACTAAGAAAAATAAATCAGCAGAAGGACAAGAATAATTCCATGTCATTAGTCATTATAAAACTATGTGCAAATGCCCGGGCTGCCTACTGTAATATGAAACAAAGACACTGATCAGTTAACAGCATTAGAAAGCATAAAAACTATGGACAGCAATCAACGTGAATACCATAAGCAGTGCAATATATACAAGTGAATGATTATGGCATAAGGAACATAAAGAAATAAAGCATGAAACTATACAACAATTAACAAAACCTCGATGTGTATAGGGGCCCTCTGCACAACCTCGGGCAATCAGCAATCAACCACGAATTGATCTTATAAACAGAGTCTTCTCATGTATTAAAATGCAGTCATAACACAAAAATAAAGTCACGGCACAGTGGGCTCGTTAACAGTCAAAATTACATTACCAAAGCTAGCTACTATGCGTATGAGAACGCTTTATTTATAACAGAGGATGACATAACTACTTTCCTAAAATCTGCGTTGATAAAAGACACATGAACAACCACGTCCAGGAATCTAGCATTATGGCAGCCGTGAAGATTAAATCTATGGAGGGTGGTTGTTGGATTCGGTTCATGGGGCAGTCCACAAGTGTTGATATGTCGCCAGAAATCTAGGAACATCCACGCAAGTCTTCACGTGGTGAAAAACAGAGTTTTATCACCGTAGGACTCTTAGGTTGACCACCGCTTGACTACCTTTGACCACGGGCTTCTTTGGTGAATTTGAATAAGCCAATAGGACTCATTCCATGTCCATGTCATTTGCAACTTGCCCATGTGGCAGGATTTGCCTGAAGACACCTGTAACATAGACTTTAACAAAAAGGCTGCGGAAAGTTGAACTGCCTGCGGAAAGTGACAAGATTCTGCAGCTGAATGAGCAAAAATCTAATTCAAATAGCAGACACAAAACATAGTTAGGAAACCACTTTATATGCTCTTTTTAAACTAATATGCAATGATTTGACAGCTTAGGAGGTCCAGGTAAATGGAAAAAGGTTAGAAAGGTGTATAGGGAATATGCAAGTTTGGGGCTCAACATTTGGTTTTACAAATATTGTGTCTGAGACACATATGGCCACACGACCTATAATATCAAAATACATGTGGACAAAATATGGCTCAAAATCCTCCTAGGTGGCTAATCCCTATGATGCTCTCGATATCACACAACCACACGGGCAACCTTGCAGAGCAAACGATTGATACGCTCTGGGCACTCCTATGGTGTATCACTATAGATGAATAGGGACCTCATTAATCCCCATGTCTGGCATATTGCAAGTCAAACCCTCGCTATGATATTGCAAGTCAAGTCCTTTGCCCCTATAGCCTCAACTTGTACTAGATGTTATTGTGTTCGTTGATGAATAGGCGACATGATTACTGGTCACAAAAGTTAAATATCTACATGTAAAATCAATAGTTAGTCTCTGAGGCATTCAAAAAAAAGTTGTAAAATCCAAAATACCAAAAATGTTTGAAATGACTTTGTTACCTGCATCGTTCCATTGCTCGCCTTTAGGTAAAAAGATCTTTGGATCTCCACAGAAGTATGCTTTGGCATATGGGTAATCCTCAATCATAATTAGTCGTTCCCGCAACCAATCAAAGAAAATAGGATTGAATTTCACCATGGGCACTCCTTCGTTCCTCGCCATAAAATCTACCCATTGCCTCATACGAGGCTCTCTAGGATCGAGAAGTTCGTGATCTATCCACAGAGGTCGTAGCAATGGCACTCTTTGTAAAGAAAATGATACCACGATAGAACTATATCTGAAGTTGTTCAGTGGTTTGGTATTTTCTCTATCCAGTTGTTCCTTCAGATTGACTAGAACCCCTTCACACCAGTTGAATATTGTAGGCTCCAAGCATTCCAAGGCATATTGCATCTGGGTCTTGGTAGGTAAATGTAAAGCAACATTGCCAAAAAACTGAGCAATAGTGAAAAGGATTATCCTGAGAGGAATCCGTACAACATCATTTATCTCAAGTTTCCCATACTTGGTTATTTGAGTGCGAGGCTGACAATGAACAACAACATAATCCTTCATTGTCTCCCCACCTCTTCTAAATCTAGATAATGAAATAAGAGATCCTCTATGTGACAACCTTGTCAAAAAGTAGATGTCCTCGACACCTATTGTGACAATATGTACTCCAAACCTGAAGTATTGTACTAGTGTGTCCCAACATCTGACCAAATACTCCAGTAAATCTAATTGGGCCCTCATGCCCAGAATCATAAAAAACTTGAGAAACCCACAATTTCTCAAAGCCTAAACCATTGTTGGGTCATTGGCGAAAACCATGTCTTGAGTTTCATGCTCTCTTTCTCTCCAGGTTAAAGCCATTTCACTCCAGTACATGTGTACAAAATAACATGGAGAAACATATAGAATCAGTAATTTGGAATTTTTTGGTAGAAAAATCACTTAAAATCAAATTTTCCAAATCTTTTTTGCACCCATCGCACTGTCTCTTCTTGGTCAGAGCGGCCCATTGCACTCACCCTCACTGGTGAGTGTGTTGGGCCACCTTTATCCATGTTAATCTTGTTGGCCCATCGCACCTCCGACATAGGAGGAGTGTGACGGGCCGAAGGCGACTTTTTAAACCTAAAAACTCAAAAAAATTCCAAACAAATGCATGAAACAAGAAATGGAAACCGTAAAAACGAAGAGAAAATATAGATCTCTTACATAGAACTAATGGTATTGGAAATGGTCCACTACATTGCCCGCAATCAACTGCTGAAGATTGAAGGTAAAAACCACTCAGAGCTCACTCAAATGGGTAAAAATGAAAATGGTAAGAAATGAAGTTACATATCCACTTTTTATTGTCAAATTACTCATTTTTTAATATTTTTTAATGCTTTGACCTATTTTTTACCATATATCAAGTATTTTTAATATTTTTGTGACGTTCTGAGCAGGTTAAAAGGTAATTGAAGGATGTAATGTAGGTTATAAGTTAAATGCAGGTCATTTTGATGAATGAGTGCACTTTTATCACTTTTTTGGGCATGTTAAACCTACAAAAAAAAAAAAACCCTAGAGTCCTCTTTGATCTCTTTTTAGACTCCCAAAACATGAAAATATTGTTGAGCACTTGTATTTTCAAACTCATAAAAGTAAATGAAAATATGTCTGCCCAGTATAAGTTTAACCCTTTTCTAGACTGGGATAGACTATTTACGAAAAAAGAATACTTTAGTCAAACATGACTAAAAGGTTCTCCTAGGTATTGGTTTACACCTTTTTGGGCCAAGAGACAAATTTACGAAAAGTAGCATCTTGGAATTTTCTTTTTCTCCTATTTTTCAAACTCTCTAAATATGAAAAAGGAGTCAAGTTACACCTTCGTTGGACTCGTAAAACTGTTACACATAGTTGGACTCGTCAAGCATTATGAGACTGAACCATTCCTTCTCAGGGTTTATTAAAAATACCTAGAGGGATTCATCTGAAGGATGAACTTATAAATCAAGCATATGTTATCCTCCTCAAGCTTGTCAAAAATAAAGAGGTATTAGTCATAAATGGTTGGGAAATTGGGAAAACATGGCTTCATACCTATTAATGGCAACGAGTCACTTTTGAACATGAAATTCTTTCACTTTATCTTTGTGACTACTTTGATTTGGGGAATCTGCTTGCCACTCTATTGATTACACCTTCACTATGGGTATTTGAGTCAATGTTGCCAACTCCATTCAGTGTCGCTAATATGTTCAAGAGAAATTCCACCCTTAGTTGACATCTGCTATAGTATCTTAAGTCTTAGTTCATGTTTGCCTTTCCTAAACCAGCTCTGCATCAATACATTCTGTCTCAATATTGATAATAATTTTTTGTCATTGATGAAGGATACATCAAGGCCCTCCTGCAACGGTTTGCTTCTTGTTGACATCAACACATCATCCTGAAGTTCACTTAGAAACTCCCTTTGGTGTCTTGGAACTTGCATACCTGAATGGAAAGTTTCCTTAATTTCAGCGACATGTTCTCATCATTGGAATTTGACTAGAAGACTATGTGCGATGTTCGACTTTAGCTCATTCATTCACAACACATGTAGAAATTACAAGAAATTTTCTACTGCTAATGAAATCAAACTAAAATCAAGAGACAAAAATTTCTTCTACTACTCCACGAAAAGGAAAACACACGATAGAAACACATGCAATAACATGCAACCATCAAAACACAAGGAACACAATGATTTTACATGGGAACCCAATTGGGAAGAAACCCTCGCTACTTTTCATTGATTCAAATGAGAAAGAGAAACAATTAAAATGTATTGCTTCAACTCTGAAGCACACCCTACGCTGTAAAATTGTTCTCCTAGTTCATGACCTACTCTAGCCAACACTTAAAAAATTCAAGCCTCAGCCAATCTCTTATTTCCTTGCGCAATCCTGTAGGAATTAAGTTGCTAAAAAATAGTGAAATTCCTTATTTCCATGCATGACTGGTTCTATTTTTAGTTGTTTGACTAGTTAGCTGAGAGATCGGTGAGTTAACAATAGTCATGACTGCTCAACTGACTCAACTAATGACTAAAGATTAGTTAACTTAGTTCAACTAACTATAACTCAACTAGATTGCTAGATCTTAGTAATCAACTCATGCACAAATCTACTTCTAGCCTATAAACTTGAATTTACTTATTCAACTAGGAGACCAAGCCATGTCACTCCATCTAACTGCAATCCAATTCATCTTGCTAATGTGGAAAATTGAATTTCTCCATTTGACTAAGGCTCAAGTCAAATGAAGACTTTTCTTGCCACATTTTCAACACTCCCTACTAGTAAGAAAAGGATTCTGCACAATCCCAATCTTGCTCCTATCAGAATGTACTATAACAAAACTCCCTCTCACTGTTCTTGTAGCTATTACAACATTAGCAACTGAGAATTATCCAAAATACTAAACCAACCGTGTATTTGGGCTGAAATTGTCTCCAAAGTTTCTAACTGCGACTAGCCTGCAATTGTCACCTAATATCTAACTGCATCAACTGACACTTATCCTTCTGCTACTAAATATTGTGGGTCATTATAGCAAGGGCAATGATCCATTAGAAGAGTATATTGAAATTGCTACCCTTCTCCTATGGACTCTGCCCAAAGGTTTTGCAACTATAGGACTAAGGCTCTACATCACTCCACCTCACTCCTGGAGTTATAGTTCTACGCATGGCGAACTCTACCTCTAGCTTGTAGAGATTTTTCACTCTGACTCCAATTTGTTTCACTTGTCCAGTAGCAACATGCTTCATAAAATATTTTCCCTTATTGAACACCACATCATAACCTTTGTCCTCCAATACAGCCACAAAAATCAAAATTTTCTTCAGCCCGGGCACATACATTACATTTTTCAAGTGAAGATGGGATCTTGACTCCCTCTTAAAGGTGAGAATACCAATTATTTTGGTACTATACCTCCCATCATCTCCAAATTTTATGTGCAATTTGAGATCCTTCTCCTCTATGCTACTAAAGAATTCCTTGTTTCTTGTCATATGATATCTGGCACCAGAAGCTAAGTACCACTCACTCCCTTTTACTATGCTTGCCATTCAAGCAAAGAGGGTGAAATATAACTTGAATTGATATGCCAAAGCATCTCCTCCTGCTCCTGTTGCAGCCCCCCTCCCAGATTTCTTTGTGGACACTTGGTTGCATAGTGTCCATATTCATGGCAATGAAAACATTTTATTTTGTTGAGGTCCTTCTTCTTTCCATTGTTATGTTTGGATCCCGCCTTGCCTCAGGCCTTCATGCCTTTGGCCTTATTTATTTTCCCAACTAGAGTGTAATCTTCTTCCTCATCTGCAATAGATGTGACACCATCTCTAGTGTTTCTTATGATCTCCTCCTGCACCAAATCAGACCAAATTCTCTCCCATCCTGGTAGCTTATCTCTTCCATTAACTGAATCTTGATAATTGTTCCAGGATTTCGGAAGTCCAAGGAGTCCTAAGCTCACAAGTTCATATGATGGTATATTTTCTCCTACTCCTCCAAGTTCATCTCAAACCTAATTGAATCTAGAAAGGTTTTGTGGAATGGTTTCATTTTTCTGCATTCGAATGCTCCTAAGTTTATCTCTCAATGCCAATTTCCTAGCATCACTGCTACTCTGGAATAGATCTGTGAGATTTTTCCACATTGCAAAAGGATTCTCCTTTTCATGCAAGTTCAAAACCACGTGATCTCTAACACCCTCCAGAATAATAATCTTGGCTCTTGTTGTGTTTTTCTTCCATTGAGAAAGTGCTTGTGCATCTAATGTTGTTGGTTTCGAAATTTCAATTTGTGTATATTCCCATCATTATCATCCAGAACAATTTCCATCTTTTCCTTCCAAGCACAAAAATTTGAGGTTCCCTTCAATGCATACTCCAACCTCAATCCTTTGAAAGACATTTTTCCTACACTGAATAGAATTTGCACCAAAAACTTTGCAAAATTAAATTTCATTGAGAGAATATCTGGAACAAGGTTTCTATGTAGTCTTCTAATGCTCTGATGCCATGTAGAAATTGCAAAAAAAATGGTATTGCTAATGAAATCGAAAAAAAATCAAGAGACAAAAATTTCTTCTACTATGTTGCAGAAAGGAAATCACATGATATAAACACATGCAATAACATGCAACCATCAAAACATAAGGAACACAATGATTTTATAGGTGAACCCAACTAGGGAAAACCCCTCCGCTACTTTGCATTACTTCAAATGAGAAAGAAAAACAATTACAATGTCTTATTTCAACTATGAAGCACACTCTACACTATAAAATTGTTCTCCTACTTCTTGACCTGCTCTAGCCAACACTTAGCCAATTCAATCCTCATCCAACCTCTTATTTCCTTATGCAATCCTGGAAGAATTAAACTCCTAAAAAATAGGGAAATTCCCTATTCCCTTGTGCAAATACAAGGGGAATTGATCACCTTCCCAGTGCAAAAGCATTGTACACTCAACAATATACAATTAATAATTACAATTTGCCTTTTCCTCCACTCCAACTAGGCAATTCAAATTCCATGCATAACTCATTCTATTTTTAGCCGATTAACTAGTTAATTGAGAGATCAATGAGTTAACTATTGAAGAATCAAGGGCATTGATGTATAGTAGGATTCTTCTAGACTTGATAACAATTTGTGAAGCACTTTTACAATTTATCTTTGTTAGCTTGATCTTCTTCTTCTTATTATTAGTGTGTGTGTTTCCTTCATCAAAATTCTACCAAAACATAAGAAACAAGAACACAAGATGTTGGCTCTCTGCTAAGGCAAAACCTCTCTCTCTTAGAGAGGAAAACCCTTTCGTGAATTTCTCTTATTGAAGCTTTTATTGATCAATTCCAAACCCTAAACACTTGACAAGAAGATCCTCCAAGCACAACTCAAGCCTTTTCAATATTACTTCCTCTTGCAACACTTTTTCCTCCTCCTTCCAGCACTTTGTCTTCCTCCCTTCGGCACTTCTTCCGGCAACTGTAGAGACCTTAGATTGTATGCTCTACAATGATCCTTGAAATTTTCTTCCTTCACTTGAGATAGAACCTTTCTAACTTAAGAAGAAGACCTTTTTGCCTCCCAACCAAGCCTTCTTCCCTTTCACAAAGATTGCAGACTTAGAGCAGCAGTAATGCATCCCTAGTTCTTCGCACGTGTGAGGGAATACCCTCACAAGAACTATGTTAGACTTCTCCTTCTTCTTTCGCTTGTATAACCTTCTTCCTCACTTGAGTGAGAGGCCTTATAGGCACTCTTTTCTAGCCCAAACACTTCTCCTTTATGACTACAATAGGAGAGTTCGATATGATAGCAAAATAACCTCCTTTTCCTTCGCTCGTGTGACTGTAATTAATCCTAGAACAGTCCCAAAACTTTGCCTTTCTTCCTTCCTTCATCGCTGCACTTGGAGACCTCTTTCCTTGACTTTTAAGTACCCTTTACTCATCCTCTTTCTCGCTGATTTCAGAGATGATATCATTGTACTTTGAGGAGGTCGAATGGCTCCTTATATAGGAGTATATCTCCTTCTTTTAGGCCGACTAGAGGCTGACATGAAGACTTGAGGCCGACTTGCTTGATATAATTCAGATTGCTTCTTTTGATGGTGCCATTGCTTGGAGGAGGCTTATGACTTTGCTTGGAGGCCTTCTTATGACTCAAATACATATTATTACATGGTGTACCAAGCCCTCAAGGGTCTTCAATAAATACATTGACTCTTTGACTTCCTAGAAGCACTTAAATATGTGCTTGACCTACTTCAATGAGAAATAAGCTCATTGATAAATATGACAAAAATAATATTTCTTTTCTTGAATAAATACAAATATCAAGAGTACATTTATGAAGACCGAACCTAGTTACATTTCCTTCAACACCCCCTCTTAACTACAAAGATATTCATATAACATTACAAGGTGCTTGCATATTTTTCAATCTTGAGTAATTCACATAAGAGAAACCGGATTGACAATCCATATGTTATAGCATCATAGTAACCAACATTTTTTCCACGGCAAGGCCTTGACTAACAACTCTATATCTCAATAGATCATAGCACAATGTTGGTGATACCAATGAATTATAGACACCTTAGTAATTGTCTCTCAAGGTACATACCCACCCAAGTGTTCACTAAGTATGACCTTCTAGGACTATTCTTGTCTTGGGTTCCCAACCCTCAAAGAATATCGGTCCTCTTAACTACTCTTGTCTTGGATGCCCTACACATCCTCAAAGAGTATCAGATGCTAGAAGATTACCCAATCCTCCCATTCTTTCTTCCCAAATGAAGACAAGAATGTTGTGTCTATCTCTTCCTCTCAATTGAGGAAGACATGCTCAAGTATCCTTTGACAAGGTACTTGTCCAAGTTCCTTTGAAATTGGGAGCTTGTTATAACTCTCTCTTAGCTAGGGACTTGTCCATTCATAAATAACTTCTTCTTTGTGGGTCCTCCAGCTACTTGATCTCCTTTTTTCCTTTGATGTCATGAATTCTTTGTTCGAACTTCTTCTTGGTAGGGCATCATCCATCGATCACTTTCCTTCTTGGTTTGTCATGTAATTGCTTCCTTTGTGGAAAGTGGCCTTCTTTTCATATATTAGGTTCTATTTTCAGCTGGCTACTCCTTTATCATCTTTTCTATTCTTCGGAATACTTTTTCATCTGGACGCTTCGTTGTAATGTCTTGTTTCCATACTTTGAACTAGTAGCCCTTCATGACTTCATCCTGATATTGCTTCAACATTAAATGGTACTTTTGTTGGATGGATTCTTCATCATGACATCTTTGTAGAGTAGAATCAGTTATTTTCATCTTTCATATCTCCAAGGCCTTCACAGGTGTCAAGGGTATTTTCATCTTTTTCTTCCTTTGTCAGAGTTCTCATGCCTTCTTTCGGGAGATGTCTTCAAAGTATCTCGTCAGATAGTGATTATTTGTAACCATGGTGTTCTTCTCATGCTTGATCTCTTTCTTCATTTTCTTATTCTTGGATAGATTGGTCAACCGCCTTGTACTCCTTGTGGGAGCACTTCTTCATTCCCTGCTTCTTGGACCAGTTAGCGTTTCTTCTTGCTTCTTAGTTAGCAATCTTATAGTCCACATGTGAGTATTTCATTTTGTTGACCTTCATTGCATTGTAGTACATGCCTTCGAGCATGTCATTGGTGAAAGAGATTCTTTCATACTTGATCATGTCATAGAACTATTCCCATGACTGAGTAATATACATGACTTAACTTTGATGCATACATACCTCATCTTGATTCTCCTTTGATCATCTTAGCTTCAATTGGTTGTCCTTGTGTGGCCCTTCTTGCTTCACCTTACCTTACCTGCATATCATCCTTTTCTTGAATCCCATGAATGGACTCCCAATGAGACATTTGCTTTTGTTTATGAATATTCTTTTGAAGATTCCATCAGAGGCTCTTGAAGACCCTTAACCTACAAATGTTTCTTTCTTTTTGATGATGGAGGCCTTCTAAGATTCTTACTCATGATCAATTTTCTTTCATACTGGATGAGGTCCTATAATAGGTATGCTCCTTCTATATGAATATCTTGAGCTATATGTATATTATGCTCCTATATTCTAGAAGATATTTCTAACCATGCATTTTGTTCTATTTCTAAATGCTCCTTATACATGAGTATTTTGAACTCCATGTATATCATGATTCTAGATTCTAGAATATGTTTCTAGCCATGCATTTTTATTCTATTCTTACATCCTTCTATACTACTCAAAAATTTGAAAGAAGACTTTAAGTAAAGAAGTAGACTTAATCATAGTAGAGATCTGGAGGATCATCCTTCTTTTTCTTCTTGTCTTCTTCTTTCACTTCTTGATTCATGTGAGCTTCTTCCCTTTTTCTTTTGTTGTTGTTGTCATTCTTAAGTTTTGGACAATTCCTTTTGTAGTGTCCATATTCTTGGCATCCAAATAATTGGATATTCACATATCTCTAGTGTTTGTTCTTCGTGGACCAAATGTGCCAAATTTTCCCTTTTTCTTGACCATGGTTGCAAATGTTTGCTCCTTTGATCCCACATCCTCTTTTGCTTTGAGTCTAGTTTCCTCTATCTTGCATAGAGACCATAATTCACTTAGTGGGTTAGCTTCCTTCTTTGCATATATACTTTATGTGAAATTTCCCCAATCCTCAAGTAGAGCATTGAGTACTACGATTGTCATTTCTCTGTCAGGCATGACTTCTCCCAGCCCTTGAAGTTGATCCCTCATCTCAAAGATCTTCATGAATTATGGAGATAATCCTTCCTTTGATATCTTCATCTTATAAAAATCATTTCTAAGAGATATCACTTCTCTAGTTGTGCTTACCGAGAATAACTCTATTAGCTTGTCATAGATTTCTTTTGATGTTTCAAGTTTGGAGACATAAGGAATGAGAGAGTCTTTGATGGATTCTATTAGAATTCTTTGAGATCTTGTCTCATCCTTATTGTACTTGGCTAAGGCTTGAGTTTGTTCCTTAGCAGGGATAGTGATATTCCCTTTGATATGTTCTAGAAGCTCATTCTCCTTGAGAAGTAAATCATTCCTCTTCTTCCATGCAAGGAAGTTAGTGGTCCCAACCAATTTATTACTTTCCTTGAAAAAATACATTGATGTATAATCAAAAGGGGACATATACTTACTTGTTAGAATTTGACATGTAGTGGACTTGCTTTCTTCTTGAAGACTTGATGGCTTGCCTTCCTTGGATCTTGATGTTCTTCAAGTTGCTTTCTTCAAATGGACTTGATTGATGACTTGGCTTGTAGTGCTTTTCCTTTTGAAGATGGTTTTTCTTGATGTAGGTCCCTACTTAATTTTATCTTCTTGTAGGTGCCTTTATACAAAAGGCTTCTCCTTTTTCTTTGTAGTCTTCTTGTATTCCTTTATTGTCTTGATGAGATTGAGACTTCTTGGCTTGAGATGTGCTTTCTTGATGAGTGTTCCTGAGATTCCCTTTCCTTGATGAGTCACTTTAGCTCTGATACCATGTTGAAGAATCAAGGGCAATGATGTATAGTAGGCTTCTTCTATACTTGATAACAATTTGTGAAGCACGTTTACAATTTATATTTGTTAGCTTGATCTTCTTCTTATTATTATTAGTGTGCATTTACTTCATCAAAATGTACCAAAACACAAGAAACAAGAACATAAGATGTTGGCTCTCTGCCAGGGAAAAACCTCTCTCTCTTAGAGAGGAAAACTTTTTTATGAATTTCTCTTATTGAAGCTTCTATTGATCAATGCCAAACCCTAGACCCTTGACAAGAAGATCCTCCAAGAAAAAGTCAAGCCTTTTCAAGATTACTTCCTCTTGCAACTCTTCGTCCTTCTCCTTCCATCACGTTGTCTTCCTCCCTTCAGCAATTCTTCTGGCAACTGTAGAGACCTTAGATTGTATGCTCTAGAATGATCCTTGACCTTTTCTTCCTTCGCTTGAGATGGAGCCTTTATAACTTAAGAATATGACCTTGTTGCCTCCCAACCGAGCCTTCTTCTCTTTCACAAAGACTGCAGACTTAGAGCAGCAGTAATGCAACCCTGGTTCTTCTCACGTGTGAGGGAATACCCTCACAAGAAGTATGTTTGACTTCTCCTTCTTCCTTCGCTTGTATAACCTTCTTCTGCGCTTGAGTGACAGGCCTTATAGGCACTCTTTTCTAGCCCAAACACTTCTCCTTTATGACTGCAATAGGAGAGTTCGATATGGCAACAGAATATCCTCCTTTGCCTTCATGCGTGTGACTGTAATTAGCCCTAGAACAATCCCAAAACTTTTCCTTTCTTCCTTCCTTCTTCGCTGCACTTGGAGACCTCTTTCCTTGGATTTTATGTACCCTTTACTCATCCTCTTTCTTGTTGATTTCAGAGATGATATCATTGTAATTTGAGGAGGTAGAATGGCTCCTTATATAGGAGTTTGTCTCCTTCTTTTAGGCCGACTAAAGGCCAACATGAAGACTTGAGGCCGACTTGCTTGATATAATTCAGATTGCTTCTTTTTATGGCGCCATTGCTTGGAGGAGGCTTATGAATTTTCTTGGAGGTCTTCTTATGACTGTAATGCATATTATTACATGGTGTAGCAAGCCCTTAAGAGTCTTCAATAAATACATTGACTCTTTGACTTCCTAGAAGCACTTAAATATGTGCTTGACCTACTTCAATGAGCGAGAAACTCATTGATAAATATAACAAAAATAATATTTATTTTCCTGAATAAATACAAATATCAAGAGTACATTTATGAAGACCGAACCTAGTTACATTTCCTTCAACATTAACAATAGTCATAACTACTCAACTAATGACTAGATCTCAATTAACTGAGTTCAACAACAACAACTCAACTAGATTGTTATATCTTAGCAATCAACTCATGCACAACTCTACTTCTAGACTATAAACTCAAATTTATTAATTTAACTAGGAGATAAAGCCATGTCACTCCAGCTAACTGCAATCCAAGTCATCCTGCTAATGTTGAAAATAGAATTTCTCCATTTGACTAAGGCCCAAGTCAAATGAAGACTTTCCTTGCTACATATTAAACATCGCATATATTGTATTATACTACCTTGAGAGCCATGATCATTATCGGTGGTTCCTCTCGTGTATGTTAATGCCTTATATCATTGGTTAGTAATTAGGTGGTGTCTACCATGTTTGACTCCAGATCATTTATTTGCATGGTTGGACTCGTACTATCGAGTGACAAGGTAGAAGACCCTAGATCTAGTTTCATCCAAATGGGTTGCACTTTCAGGATTCATACCAGATCACAAAGTTTGATGGCTATGATAATTCAGAAAGTCATCCAAATATGGGTTCACCATTTGTCATCAGTGGACACTACTTTGATTATTGTACATGTAATATTGGCTTATAGGTTGAGTATGGGTATGCTTACCGCGGCATGGTATCATGATGATTATATATTGTAACATATAATGATCCCAACTAATCTTTTCTTGATCCAGACTTGTCACAAAGTAAAGCACTTAAGTCCTCAACCCCTGCTCTTGACTTTGTACTTTAGGGGCCAATATGTTACAGGTCATTTTGTCATATCTACTCAAATGGCCTGGAAATTGGATCAATCAACATCCTTGAAACCTTGCAATCGCCCCTTTGCAAATACTTAAGCATTATCTCTCCAAAAATTCCAATTTTTCAGGGTTAATCAGCTCAAAAACTTAGTTTTTGGACCATCACACTTTCTCTTCTAGCAACATACATTGTTTCATGTTTCACAACTGAGCACCTGCACTGACCAGCGCATGTTTCCTTTATTGAAGGTGAGATGGTTCTAGAAATTCGAGAAAATTAAAAAATAATTTTGTATCTTCTCTTTCCATAAGCGTCGAAGGTGGTTTTAACCATTTACTATTGATTGAGATCACAAACTCCTATCCTAGAGGCCTTGTCTCTTATCTCTTGAACTAAACGTCCATATTTGGATCTAAGTCATAGATTGGTAAAACCCAAACTACCCTATTTACCTTATAAATTCATTGCCTCCCATAGAGTTCTGGTTGGATTTTGGTGACTCTTGGCTATGCCCTGATGTTGTCGCTTTTTACCTAAGGATCTGTTACCATCCTTGAGTTGTTATTGAAGTCTTGCTTTGTGGCTAAGGAAGGACAAGTTAGGTGGGAGACATAGACATATTCAAAATCTCCAAAAGTGTTGGAATCTTCTCCTACATTTCATTAATACAAAAATCTTTGTTTTCCTATACTTGTGTCTATTTGATGCATGTGTATTTCAATGCCTCTTGACTCATTGATTAGAGATACTAGTATATGCCATGTGCATCTTGTAGTTCTTGTTCTTGTTATAATTTTTTTGCAGGTTCCATTTATAGCGTTTAGAGCTGGAGCTAAAGTTCACAAGCAAGGAGAAGAGGAGAACTTGCGTTGGACTCAAGGTAAGTCCTTCCTCCATATTCTAATCTCTCTAAGGAAAGAACAAGTGTTTTGTTTATGTTGTTTCTAGATCAAGCCACTAGCTCTAAGGAGTTCACTTATGTCCGTAGTAGGGAATTTTCCATCAAACAACTTGGATCTTAACTCCCTCACTCAACCGAACCTAGAATTATTATATAGGAAAAATGACAATGTAGTTTTTCCAAGCACAACAATCGATATTCAACCAACAACACTCTTCTCAATGAGCTTACACAACACAAGGAAATGAATTATTTTATATGCCACAGAGTCCATTATTAAATCCCCTCTCTCTACAATGCTCCAATGCAAAGAACTAAGGATTTCCAAATGTTAGCAATAATTTATTTTTCCTTCAACATTCACATGTAATTCTAATTATGGTATTTGCATATGTATGACAAAAAATTTCATAACACATAGGTGAAAAGGTACAACAAGAGGAGAGAAGATGAGTATGAATCAAGAGAATAATGAATGAGATAAGAAGGTTCCATGCCTAAAATCATAGGTAATATACTCCATGCAAGGAAGAGACTATGTCTTCACAAGAAGTTCAAGTATTCTTATTTTTGAGAGTTTTCTCCAAGTTGATCAATAATTAATTAACATAGATGAAGATTGGAAAACTTAGGATAAATGATAGGTAGTAATGAAAAATTATTATAATTCTATTATCCCTTTAAGCCCCCTTTTTATCCCTCTCATGGAGTCATAGCTCACTTTCATATATATTTGCATCATTTTTAGTAGTTGTTGCATTATAATTGTAATGCACTTACATATAATAACAAATTACACTGTTTGGTGATTCTAAAATTGTGTGTAACTGGCTCAACATTGCATCACATTGTAATGCATATACTTTGAGGCATATTCTAGGAGAAGCACAAAGATTGATAGCCACATTTGACTCCTTTGTCTGTTGACATATTTACAGGGAACAAAACTCGGAGGCTGATCAACTTTCAAAAGAGGCAGCGCATTTACAGGGCAATGACTGGCTGATACAGGAGGAAATCGATGGTACCTACCATCAATACTACCACAGACCTTTTGTAGAACATGGACAAATTGGGCTATAAGCCCAATATTTTTCTGAACTCATTGTATAAATTATGTTTTTCATATATCTATTTTAACGGTTGTACATACAACAGTATTGGTTTTGGTACATGGTATATCTCTCTCTGCGTAGAGACGATACAATTTTGGACTTTTTTCTCTCCTCCTGTTGAGGGAAGTTTTGATACAATATGGTTGATAGCAGACTCCCTACGTGGAGTAATAGCGATCAGCAGTTAAGTTTTTATATCTTTATCTGGACAGTTTCATGTATCTTGACAGGCAACCTTGCCTCCATATGCATATGCCTTGGCATCTACAAAATGTAATTTCTTATATATTAATAGAAATTACGACTTTTTCCATGGGAAAAAAATAACAAATTACACTACATTGATGGTTACCTACATGGTAAATAGTCAATGTATAATGTTAGAATTGAACGTAAACCACATATGTTTAGGCTTATATCTAATTAATTATTAACAAACATTTTATTTATCTCATTATTAAAATCTAGAGGTCAAAACTAGGGCATACATATGGGTTGTTTGGAAAGCGATTATACACAAATATTAAATCCATCAATTATTATGCACTATTTTGTGGAATGTTTCTTTGACAATTCAATGGGAAATGTGTATTTGTTTTTAGAGAAATGGTAATTAGATCTCAGCCTATTAATCATTCGCGAGGAGTAATTTTCATTGAGCAATATCTAAGATTGCTTTATGTGCAAATTAATTTTTTCTACAAATGATGGTTCTATAGGCATGTATGAAAACTAGAATTCTATTCATTACATTGTAATTTTGATATGTTTTCCCTTAACTGCAATGTTAATTATGCTTTGGTAATGCATGGGCATCAATTATGAGGTTGTGGGAAGCCCACTTGGTCTAACGATGGGAAATTTGAGATGCAATGAGGAAGAAAATTTGAATATATTCCCTAACAACAAAGAGAAGGAAGGTAAGTGTATGATACGTTACTCTTTTTTGGAGGCTTCCTTTCTATAGAACATCCAATAGCTACAGTAGAAGATGAACCCCTTTTCATTCTTTTGGATAGGTTTTAATTTAACCCTTTCTTGTTCATTAAGCCTAGAATTTTAGAATCTCTTCATGTGTCTAGAATCCCTTAGTGAATCATATGTTACTAAATTTACATTGGTGATTCATGGTGGGATGACTTGACTTCTAGACGAACAAGTGGAGAATAATCAACAAGTGTCTTTTCATAGGCATGAATTTCACATATGAATGTAGAATTTCCTACAAATTCTCTACAAATCTACCTCTGAGATCTATGTAGAAAATTTGACTGTAGATTAACTCGATAATGCAATATACCAAAGCAAAATACTATAATCTACTTCTACTATCAAACTTGTGGAAGCTTAAAGATCGATCTAGAATCGAGTTGAACACATACAACCAGAAGAAGAAGAATCAATGCACATGAAACACAGAAAATACTAAGGGGAAAGCCTTAGCTAAAAACCCCATTATCTGTAATATCATACAAGGTGGAAATACATCAGAATTATACAAAGCCTTAGCTCTCACAGCTAGCCAGCTCTCAGTACAATCCTCCTGGATGCTCACAGGCAATCAAAGCTTCTCACAAGCCTTCTCCTCTACCCTCCAAGCTCCTATTTCCTTGCGTAATTACCTCTAGGATGATCTCCTTCACCCAATGTAACACTGATCTCACACATTGCTCTAACACACAGTCAGAACTGCACAATACTCAAGGAACCTTACCTTGACTGCATGGATGAGTTTCCTTTATAGGAAAACACATGCAACTGATAGTAACTTGTCCTTGACATTTAGCTCAACTGGGTCTTTCTCAGAATAGACATGCATGAGTTAATGATGAGAGAATCTTCAGTTATCTGGAGTACACTAGTTGAGTGCATGCATGCATCAACTGATTGATAACTCACAATTAGTTCCTCAAACAGTTTGGAACTAATTTAGTTGGACTTAACTCAATAAACTAAGCTAACTAATTACAACTCAAATATAACTCAATCTTATCTCCTTAATTAAGGGATACTCTCCTTAATTTAAGGGATAACTCTTGCATGACTTCAAAAAGACTTTTAACTTCAATTTCTCCAACTAATTAATCCATAATGAATTAATTGATTAATTCTAAGTAGCTGGTGAGACTAAATTCAAATTTAATTCACAATTTTAATTCAAGGACAAATTAAAATTGGAATATTCTGGATTCTATTTTTATCATTTCTTGTTGCTATTTTTAACACTCCCTCTCAACAAGAAATGAATTCAACTCGATCCCAATCCTGAACCTTTGGAATGTTCTGCATGCAACACTTCTCTCTAGTGTTGTTGCTCCAGCAACTCCAGAAACAAAAAAAAACATCCAACTTGAATCAGAATGATGCCTTTGTCATCAAGGTCTCTGATTACTATTGCCTCTGTCGACTGAAAACTCTGCGCTTCTATTGACTAAACCTTTCTGCACTGTTGTCAATCCTTCTCTGCGCTCTTCAGTATTTGATTACTCTAGCCTCTGTCACTTTAATCTCTGACTACATCAATCCCATTGATTCCTCCCGCTACTATGTACTTTGGGCTCTCGTAGCAAGGTACGATCCATGAGATAAAAACTCTCAATTGAACCTACCTAATTTCAGCCTTCTTGGGACTATCACTCCACATCGCCCCACCTCACACTTGGAGGTATGGCTACATGTGATCCCTCTGCCCACTTCTCCAATTGTGGCTCCTCCACAATTGTCTGAGACTTCTTCTGGGATTTCGTGTTGAGAGGTAATTTACTCTCCCTCTCAACCACCAAGTCTCTAACATTTGCCTTGCTCCTCAAGGCTTTGCGTGCATCTTGAACCTCAAGAGCATACAGGTTCTTGACTCGTGAACTGATTTGTTTCACCTGTCTCGTGGTGGTGTGTCTAAGGAAAACCTTTCCCTTGCTAAATACAACATCGTAGCCTTTTTCCTCCAACATCGCAACTGATACCAAGTTCTTCTTCAATTCGGGCACATACTTCACATCTGTTAAGGTGATAGAAGCTCCATGCTCCCTCTTAAAAGAAACAGTGCCCACTCCTGAAACACTAAACCTTTTGTCGTCACCCATCTCTATGTGCATCTTGAGGTCTTTCTCCTCCAAGGTACTGAATAAACTTTTAGCGTCGGTCATGTGGAATGAGGCTCCACTGTCAAGATACCAACCATAACCCATCATCGATGACACCATGCATGCGATGAGGGTAAAGTCCATTTCGAGCTGAGTATAATCTATAGTTGAAAACATATCAATAGCCTTCTATCCCATCTAACCTATTTAAACTAAACTAGGAATGCATAAAACTAATTTGAGTAATGCAAGATAATAATATGGAAATAATTCATAAAGCATTCTTACAAAAAAACCTCAAATTACAAACAAGAAGTTCAGGAAAACCTACAAACATAGTTGAAAGTAAACATTACCATAATCAAACTAGTAGAAATATTGAGCAGAAGAGAGTAAGAACAAATATTAGTTGATGAGAATAATCTACAACAAAGAATTGTTAATTCTTATAACCTTACAATGCACCATTGAATAGAAATAATAGTAGTCCATGACAAATTCAAAGCGCAATAAAAATCTCTAGTATAAATTTAACCAGTGGCTTTTTTCATCAAGAAATGAAAGATAAGTTACAGTAGGAAAGAATATTTAGTAATGGTTTCTCGTTAGAATAAAATAATCTTTAATCTCCCAAGGAGGGGAGAAATTTTCTTTCATTCTCTTTCTCATCCTTTAAATACAAATTTGAAAAGTAGTTATGATAACTACATTTTCTTGTTTCTAATGTTATGTGGCGATTTAAGCTTTTAATCAAGAAGGTTGTCCCCTTTTATTTGGATGTTTTTCCAGATGTTTTATGGTTCTCCCTATACAATTATCTTCTTTTAAATCTAAAGAGTCCCACATTATTACATAGTTTAAAAATTAATAAATGGTTCGTTTTAACAATTTGGATAGCTTCCCTAGGCTCCCTATCGGATTTCAAGGGTCAAAGTTTCAAAGTTAATAATAAATTAATGATACTTCTTTTAAGTGATTGTGGTCTCACATTTCTTTGTCTTTGATTTGATGTTGTACTTGTAAAACATTCTTCAATATGATCTTGCATTTCTATGAGAGTTTCATGTTCAATGCTTTCTTAAATTTAACCTTTCATTATTTTTACAATAGATTGCCTTCATTGCATAAATCATGTTCTTAATTCTCACAATTTTCTACATTCAATACATTAATTAATGTTGTCATAATTGTATTGAAACAATAATAATAATGTTAGATAATGTATTTGTATGGATAATCAAAATAAATCTTACTTATTTTTATTCATACATGGAATGTATATGCCTTCAAAGTTTTCATTCTTTAATACATCAATTTAAAAAAAATAGCAACAAATGTTAGTGATATTAATTTTCAAGGTACTTACCTATACTAGTCAATGTTATTAGTGAACTTATAAAAAGAGTTGAAATCAGAGCACTATGGAAGAGATAAACCAAATGATTTTGAAAGCAATTCTATTCTATCGATGTTAAGTAGAACTTCTATTCAAAATTCTTAATCATGAGATTTCAAGCCAATGAGCTTTGTTGAGATTTGGTTAATCTGATGTAATTAGTGTCAAATGGGACATCATAAAATTTCAAATGGGGAAGTTTTCCTTTGTTGTGGAGCATTTTCTTAACTTTCATTTATGTTGTTATGTGAAGTTGTGTTTAATCTTTTGCCATGCTTAAAATATACCAAAGTTAAACTTTGATCAACTCGAAATTTAACTTTGTCCTCACTAAAAAATTTACATTACATCTGAAAAGGCCATTTTTAGTGACAATGAAATTTCACATTGAGTGGAGGAGACTTTCTACTTTTAGAAAAGGAGAATTTCACTTTGATTGGAGGTTAGAGGTGGGTTTTTACTTTGATCAAAGGTGATTATACACTTTTTGGAGGATACCTTGCATTTTGATCAAAGATAGATTTTCACTTTGATCGGAGGCTAGAGGTGACTTCATACTTATACGATGGGAAAAGTGGAGTTTCAACTGCACTCAAAGGGAAAGGTTATCTCTGTGACGCAAGTTAAAGAGAGAATTTTTGGAAGTACTAAACTTAAATTTTTTTGATGTTTAAGATAAAAAAATAAAAAAAACAAAGAAACTTTTCAAAAGGAGAATTAGTTAAAATGATTTCTCAAAATAAGGTTTTAATCGGTATTTTTTTTTGTAAGCTTGGTGGGACTACATCTTCATCATGTCCAATATATCACCCCGATCAGGGTAAGGAATTGAACCAATGACTTCACATCAAGGAGTGTCTTAACAGAGCACCTGATCATCGTGTATCCAAGTCCCCGTGGGCAAGGTTTTAATCAGTATTTGAAAAAGAAAAATATTTCAAAAATATAAACAATAAATAAAAGAAAGTAAGAAGAGAGTGGAACCGAAAATTTTGATCACTTTCTAAAACTTAGCAAGTTTTCTTTGTTACATTCTTGGAACAAGAAAGAAGTCAGATGAGAATTATTGTGCTATCATTCATGCATGATAAATTTGGTTGGGAGGACAAAGGTTGTTAGAAAAACAAAAGGCGGAGACTCAGAGACATGTGATAGTGTAAAGAGGGAGTTACTTAATCATAGAACAAATCAATCATGAAAATGAGCCATTAGAATTTGAAAAATACTTTAAAAAACCCAATAAAATCATGCGAAAGCTTTTGATATCAACCTGGACCTTTCTATGCACACATTAACGACCACTTGATGGAGGAATTCCCAAGGTACTAAGTAGAAGATAAGGAAGTAGTCTTTGTATTGTGTGGGGTACGTAATGTGGGTACTTAAGAGCTACTCTACCCTCGATAAGCTTACCAGTGAAATCACTTGTTTGGACATGTTTATATTGAATTAAAACCTTCTTTCCCACTTTGTCCTAGTTGTATCATAGCTTGACTAGGGAATGATGCCCATAGTGGAATACCTATATGGGTGGAAATTGCTCAATCTTGGCCAGTTGCCTAGTTTGCGAGAATTCACATAGATAGGACTTTTAGTTCAATTCTAGAAATGTTTTATTTATTTATATTTGTTTATAGAATTCATATGGTTGTTGGTTCAATGAATAAGTGTTTCTAAGACTCTAATTATGTTTATGTGTATTACAAGTTGGATTTTATGGAAATTTCCCTTTTTTATAAAAAATTACATCTCTCAAAAGGAAGCATTCGTTAGGATCTCTAACATCATTTTCATAGTGACCTTGAATTATTATTTCATGAGCAACTTCAACGATCTATATTTTTCTTTTTTGATATCTCTCTAAGTTAGGAATGCACTCAAAAATATTAATGTTTACATTGTCTTTGCATCTTTCTCCATGGAGCTATTAATAGTGTTTATCATGTATGGAATATCATGTTGAATTTTTATGATATGATTAAGTCACACATCTTTATCACTTAGAATAGAGACAAGATTAATTATACTAAATGTGCAAAAGACTTGACTTATACCAAGGATTAAGGAGTTTTTGTTTGGATATGTGTGTGTGTGTATTTATTCCCCACATATCATCCATAGATTGTAGAAATCACTAAAGTCAAACCATTGTTCATTGGGAATTGTTAACTACAACCATTTTCCTTTCCAATTAATCAATCATGGTATCCTCTCTTGTAGTTCTATTCTATATTGAAAAATATACATTATACATGTTGCATACACAATCCATGTAACAAAGAATACAGGCCCCTGGATTTAGATTTTATCTATATTCTCTAAGATTACATCACGACTCAATATGTTCATTATCATTTCTATATCCATTTCATAAATTTGAATTCCCTGTAATATGTCATTATTTTTACATTCTTTTTATATTATACAATGTATCAATAGTTATTTTATCACTTTGATTGAGGGCAACGTTGTTTCTAGAATATCTGCAAAATACAAAAAAAATCATAATTTTCTTTTTAGTTGGATCTTAAATATGTTTCTCTATGACCATGAAAAACTCCCAACTATGTCTTGTACATTATCTTTATGGTTACTCTAAAAATGGGAGGTGAGGGAATGAGTAATAAGCTATTTAGTGTTGCATCATGTTTACTCTTGTATGTTGCATTGAATGGCATTTATCTCATCATTTGATATTCATTTCACTAGTTCGTTGGTGTTTATAAAAGGTTGATTCACATGATAAATATTCTACTTTATAATAGGCTTAGAAAATCCAAAATTTTATGGAATCCCATATGAATAATTAGTGAAAATATTGAAATTAAATTTTACATGATGCATGTTTCCAAGGAAAGATATAAAGATTAAATTTCTACTTGAATTACAAGAAGGACAATGTGAATATGACATTTACAAACAAACATTATGGTGATTCTTATTGATAGGTGCAAGTTGTGATTCATATAGAATTCTCCTTTAAAACAATGTAAGTAATAAGTATTTGTGTAAATTATGTAGTTTGGGCAAATGATATTTGATTTGGGGATTTATTAGGTCCCTCTAATACTAGTGTATCCCCCTTATTGTTATTATTAGTGTAACCCCCTATTGTTATTGTTGTGCACATGTATCCCCCATATTGTTATTGTTGTACCCCATAGAAACTCACTATTGTTATTGTTGTTCCCTTACATTATTATTGTTATGTAGGTTATGATTATATTGTGACCCCTTAGACTCCTATATTTACCAAGGAGGCCTTATCATTTGTATCATCTAAGAATTGTTCATTATGTAATATAAAGGAAGCTCCTCCTCAAAGAGTATAATTTTTAAGTCGTTGATCTATATTTTATTTTTTTGTCAGCTAGTTGCATAACATTTGGTATCAGAGCTTTGGATTCAAGTATTTTGCTACTTGTAACAGGTCATCTTATCATTTTCGCTATAACTTTTTTTCTACGAAGGATCAAAAGTTGAAATTTCAACCACATGGAGCCAAAATCTTGAAGAACTTCTTCTAAAAATTTCAGAGCTTCGTTCACTATATTTTCTAAGATATGGTCCGAATAAGTTAGGGTTTTTGCATGCTCCAGTTCAGTCTCAAATAGCTGACCTTGGGAAAATCGCTATAACTTTTACTAAGAGCATCGGATTTGAATTTCGTAAAAAGTTACTGAAATTGCACAAACTTTTTTTTTCGTGTATCATTTTCACATTTGAAGGTCAAAACAGTGACATGTAGCATTCCTTACAAGTTCACTCTACTGAACAAGTCCATAATCAAGACATCGTGGGAGATTGGGCATAACTTTAGCTTGAAAAATACAATTTTGGTCAGAAATGTGGCATTGGAAAAAAGACTCGGAAGGATACTACATGACATAATTTAATATCTTGGAGAGTTAAAACTATAGAGATACAACAATTTCAATATCTAGCTCCAAAAAACAAGTAAAAGGTGTGTACATTTTTTTTTATTTGCATAACTTTTGTTTGAAAAATCAGTTTGAAGTGATTAAAAGGGCATAGAGAAGCATAGATATCATTATTTAATTCCAATATACCTCAAAACAAAACAAAAAATGGACACACCCAGTAAGCAACCAGAAATCTATAATATGACGCATGAAGAAGGAAGAAATGCAACATGATATATCAAAGTTACAGGACCAAGTGCAACAAATTTCACTCTCACAAAGAGCAACCAAAAATGAATTGGGAGTGATGAATGTTAAGATGGATGGTTTAGAGAAAAAAATAAAATGAGACATGGATGGTTTAAAAGGGGATATGGAAGGTTTAAAATCAAACATGGTTTGAAGAAAGGTTTACAAAGTTGTTGCAAGAAAGGCTTCCCAATGGTGACAAGGTAAGCCATGAAAATCATGATGAGGAAAAGAGGAATATGAATTATTATTTTATAGATGCCAGTGTTGGGTTTAAGACCCACCACATTCCAAATCTCGATATGAGGAAGTTTGATGGCAAGGCTCTAGCAACATGGATAATACAGATGGAGCAATAGTTTGATCTCCATGATGTGCAACACACACAAAAGGTATGCATGCATCTTTGTATTTAGAACCAAATCAGTTTGTATGGTATTGATGGCTTTGTTCTCATAAACCACTTTTCACTTGGTCAATTGTTACAGAGGAAATGATAGTGCATCATGAGAATACAAAGAGAAACACCTTCTCTAGCCAATTGATAAATCTTAAACAAAAGGGTTAAATGGCGGAGCACATTTAGGACTTCCAAAATTTGAATATCAGGGTAACTAATATTCCAGAGGAGCATAGGATTGATGCCTTCATAGGGACTTTAAAGGATAACATCCAACATGAAGTTCGCCTTTGGGAACCTGATTCATTAGAGAAGGCATTCAGTGTGGCAAGAAAAGTTGAAAGAAAAATTATGGAAACAAGTAAGTCTACCACTCACAACTATAAAGATGTAAGTGTTGTTGCTCCTAGCCTTCCACAACCTACAAATTTGACACCACAACAATTGTAGGAAAAAAGAGTAAAAGGGTTTTGTTATATTTGTGATAGAAAATACACTAAATGTCATAAGTGTGCTAAGAAGAAATTACTTTACATATATTGTAGAGAGGAGGAAGAAAAGGAACAAAAAACATCAAAAGAGGAGGATATATACCATGAACCAACCTCAAAGAAAGAAGAAATAAATATGACCATATCTTGTAATGCATTGGTAAGAATTACCACTCCCCAAACTCTCAATATAAAAGGATATATGAAGAAGAAAAAGGTAATAGTGTTGATTGATTCAGGTAGTACCAATAATTTTATTCATTGTAAGATTGCCAAGGAATTGAATTGCTTCCTATGTCCAGCACCAGAGTGTTAAGAGATGGTTGAAAATGGAGGAGCTATAAATTGCTTTGGAAAGTGTCATAATATCAAGCTAACCATGGGGGAATATGTATTGAATAGTCTAATTCTTTCCATTCTTATGGGTGGTGTTTATGTTGTATTAGGAGTCCAATGGTTACAATCTTGGGGACAATAGCTTTTAATTTTCAAAAATTTTTCTTGAAATGTTTTTAGGAAGGAAAGGAAGTTGAATGCAAGGGTATCGCAAGGAAACCAGGAAAGATAATCAGCTCTAATGGCATGACAAAGCTTCTAAAGAAAGAACAATGGGGTGTAATTACACAATTATGCTCACTAGAGGTTCAAACATCGAAATCATCTATTTCTCCAAATCTCCAAAAAGACTTGGACAATCTTTCCAAGGTATTTGATACTTCCAAAGACCTCCCACCTATTCATGATCATGATCATGTTATTCATTTGATTCCAGGAAGTGTTCTTCCAAACATATTTCCTTACAAATATCCCTATGCCAAAAAAATTGAAATTGAACGTATGGTTGCAGAAATGCTAGAGGCTGGTATAATTCAACCTAGTCAAAGTTCTTTTTCTACTCCAGTAGCATTGGTGAAAAAGAAGGATGGATCATGGTGTATGTGTTCGGATTATAGGGAGCTCAACAAGCTTACTATTAAACATAAATTCCCCATTCCTTTCATTGATGAATTGTTGCATGAATTACATGGAGCAATTTACTTCACCTAGTTGGATCTTTGTTCTGGATATCATCAAATTAGAATGAAGACTGAAAACATTCTGAAAACAACATTTAGAACTCATGAGGGTCATTATGAATTTTTGGTCATGCCTTTTGGCCTTACTAATGGACCTTCTACATTTCAAGGTTTGAAGAATTTTGTTTTCAAACCCTTCCTTAGAAAATTGTTGTTAGTATTTTTTGATTATATATTATTCTACAACAAATCTTGGAAGAATCATGTTCAACATGTTAACAGGGTTCTCAAACTATTGGAGGAGAAACAATTATATGCAAAAACTTCCAAATGTTTATTTGGAGTACGGGAGGTGGAATATTTGGGTCATATTGTATCTCATGAGAGTGTTAAGGTAGACCCTAACAAAATTAAAGCCATTAAGGAATGTAAAATTCCCACAACCATAAAGCATCTTCGAAGATTTCTTGGGTTGATAGGGTATTATCGCAAGTTTGTTAAGAATTATGGGAAAATAGAAGCACCTCTAACAACATTATTGAAGAAAGATGCATTTTCTTGGACTCCAGAAGCAAATAAGGCCTTTGAACATCTTAAAGAGGCAATGTGCTAAGCACCAGTCTTAGCTACGCCATACTTCACAAAACCTTTATTGTGGAATGTGATGCCTCGGGTAATGGAATTGGTGTTTTTTTAATGCAAGAAGGAAGATCCATTGCTTCTGAAAGTCGTCCAATCAAAGGAAAGTATTTACACAAACCTATTTATGATAAGGAAATGTTGGCATTACTACATGCACTAAATCAATGGCGACCTTACCTAATGGGAAGACAGTTCAAGGTAAAAGCAGATCATGATAGTCTTAAATACTTTTTGAAACATGGATTATCTTCAGAAGAGTAGCAAAAATGGGTCACAAAGATGTTGGGTTATGAATTTGAAATCATATACAAAAAAGGAAAGAAAAATGTTGTTGCAAATGCACTCTCAATAAAGGATGAGGATGTGGAAGCATTGCTTTGTGTCATTTCTATTACCCAACCTGATTGGATAACTAAAGCAAGGGATGTGGAAAAATGAAAAAGAGATGTGGACACTCATTAAAAAGTTGCAGCAAGATCCCAGTACATCTAATACACTTATCTGGAAAAATGATTCATTATGATACAAAGATCACTTATATCTTTGTAAGAACTCCCAACTCAAACAAAATTTTATTTTGGAACTACATGCCTCCCCCGTAGGAGGGCACTCAGGATTTTTAAAAACTTACCACAGGGTTAAGAACGATTTTTTTTGGGATGGCATTAAATCTAATATTTAGAATTTTGTGGCAGAATGTTTGGCTTGAGAACAAAATGAAGTCTCGAGTCTATTACAACCTTTAGCCATTCCAAGTCAGCGTTGGGATGAGGTCTCAATGGATTTTATCACAGGTTTACCCAAGTCTGAAGGAAAGAGTGTCATCATGGTGGTAGTTGATAGACTTACCAAGTATGCACACTTGTGTGCATTATCTCATCCTTTTAAATCCAGTACAGTTGATATTGCATTTATGGAAACAATTCAAAAGCTACATGGAAACCCAAATATTATTGTAAGTGACAAAGATCCCATTTTCATTGGAAATTTTTGGATGAAATTATTTTCCTGTCTTGGTACTAAATTAGCTCATAGCTCATCTTATCATCCTCAATCTGACGGGCAAACTGAGATAATGAACAAATGTTTTGAAGGATTTTATATCATTTAAATATACATTAGGTATTGTGTTATATCGGATTCTATATCATTAGTATTATTGTAGTATTGTAAGTTATATTTAATATTTGGATTATAGGTTCTATTTATTAATATTTATTATGATTTTAAGATTCTTAGGTTAATTCTTTTAAATTAGGTTTTCTCAGCCAACTTTTTAGGTTTTTGATTTCTTCCTTTTTGTTTACTTATTCTTCGACCTTTCCTCTTCTTTCTTCAATATTTATCCTAAAGATGGATCCTCTTTTGGATTTGAAACATCGACAAATTTTGAATATCACTATGGGAAACCTGAATTCTCTATCTTCAAAAACTAACCACGAGAGTCTAAAATAGAAATTTGAAAAAATTCTGAAATAGTGATATGGAGAATCCGATTTTAGTTGTATTTTTTGTTTTCTTTGTAGGTACTAGGATTTTCAAAAGTGCATATTCTAAAAAAAAAAAAAAATATATATATATATATATATATATATATATATATATTATTTCCAAAATGAATTTTAATTTATTTTTGGCAAATCATTCAATGTTTTAATGTTTTAATTATTGGTATTTTTTCCATATTATTATTGTTTGAGATAATAGGGACATTACAATTGGCATCAAATCTCAGTTATGACGCTCGAGGTTGTATGGGATCAAGTTAGGGATGAAAATGATATCAATGTTATTTTCTTGAAACCTAACACCTTCCCTTGTCTTGTTTTCACAAAGATAGAAAGATAGAGAGTATGTGACATCATGGAAGATTCACCATACATCCATGAATCTAATACTAATGAAAGGAGAGATGTGGACACTCGTTTACATATGGTAAAGATTATGAGAAGTCTGAGTATGGAAATTTTGGTTTGCATAGTAGACAATGAAAAGATTACCATAGATCAATACGAACATAATGAACTAAAAGCTACTTTGTCACAAAGCTTGACTAAAATTTAGAAATGCATGCATCATGGATGGATATTAAGAAACAATAGTGAAAATCCTTCAAGGAGGAGGTCTCATAGCTTTAAGCCTCAAGTCTTTAGTGATGATACTTATTCGATACCAAATTATTTAAACTAGAATATAACTACCTCTGATGATTCCATTACAATGGATCACAACTCTCTTGCAAATAGAAGAAGAGGGGATTTTCTAATATTACTTAAATGGGGAGTTTTAGAAGATAAAACCACCAACATTTACTGTTGGGTGAAGTCTACTGAAGAAGCTAAGTCATGGCTTCTTAGAATGAGGAAGTATTTTAGGTACATGATTACTCTGGAAATAAGAAGGCTAGAGTAGTGTTGGCTTGCCAACAAATCCCCTACATTTTTTACTGAAATGAATGGGCCCCCAGTAGAGATTTTGGAAAATTCCCTTTTTAGTGGAACCTATGTGGTTGATGGTTTCCATGATCCTCATTATTTGGATTTTGAGCCACTTGGTCATGATTTGTGACTTTTATTTTTGACATTTCAAAATTTTTGCTTTGATTGAGTGGCTTCCCACATCTATCTTTCGATTGCTCTGCCTTTCAACAAAAGTTCTCCAACGAATGAGATTTTCACATATGCCACTCACGATTTGAACTTTTTCGTGTCTTGCTTCAATAAACTTTGTCTTTGAGTTGCTTCATTTTAATTGTGACTTTATGTCCCATTCTCATGACTTTAAAACATGTAACATAAATTGCAAATGAAACACACATTTGTGCATGGCAAAATATATAAATATAATATTAATGAATGTAAATAAATATTTAAAATTTCTTCTTACATATAAATACTTTACCATATAATTAAATAATGTGCAACATAATATACAACTTGAGTGGACCCGATGGTTAAGAGCATCTATTTCCTCCTAAGAGGTCACAAGTTCAAAACTAGAGGGGGTAGAGTATGTATGCCTTCGTAAACTTAGTAGTCAAATCACTACGTGGAGGTAGGTCCCTTATCCCACAAACAAGGGGGTCTCATACAAAGATGGGTCCGTTGTCCCACAAGCAAAGAGGTCTCATACACGGTAGGTCCCTTATCCCACAAATAAAAAGGTCTTATACAAAGATGGGTCCCTTGTCCCACAAGCAAAGAGGTCTCATACACCAATTTGGTATCTGACTTGACTATAACTTTAAAATTAAATAATTATAATTATAATTATAATTATAATTATAAAATATACTTAAATAATAATAATAATAATAATAATATCCAAAACCATCAGTTGGAAAAAAAACTCGTGCGCGCTCCTCTGCTGCGATTAGGTCAAAGATCGCTGCGTGTTGTGCCGCCGCCGCCATGGGTGCTCCAAGGGGCGGAGAGTCCTCTCCCCCCCCCTCCAAACTCCTCCGCAAACGCATTTCGGAACCTTCTGTCTCAGAAAGGGAAAAAACGACCATCTCCTGAAGTTCCGACGTTCATCAAAAAACTCGAAGAAATACCAGAGATTGCTCTGCCTGAAGAACAGCCGATCAAAATAGCTCTTGCCTTGGCTGACAGAGGTTTGGTCGGGCAATTTATGGGTCGATGGCCATCAACAAAATCGACAGATGAATGGGTCCAACGAAATTGGAGGCCTTTGCTAACGAACAACATGATTTGTTATGTTGTCGGTAGAGGATTCTTCATTTTCGAATTCACTGTTGGAAATAATACTGAGAGGGGGGGTGAATCAGTATTATCAAGCAATTTACCAAATCTTCCTTATTTGATCTTTTGAATTATTCTTGCATATCAGTACCATAAAATAATGAGCATGAATAAAGAAAATAGACAGTCACACCAAAGAACACAAGATGTAAGGTGGAAACCCAATGCGGGAGAAAACCACCTGCTGCAATATGTCTCTATCTTCTTTCAAGAAATTCTTTTTACAATGATTTTGTACTGGTGCAGTCCTTTACCAGCACGCAGGCTGCAACCTGCAGAGAGCTACAACTCTCTCTCGTTTTCCAGTCTCTCCTGGAAGGGAGCTACAACCCCCTACTTCTTTTCATGAAGAATCAAATGATCAACAAGTATACAACAGATACAGTCCACTACAGATATCAGATCAGTAATTACAGAAATAACCCAGAACACCTTATGAACAGAAATATACAGTCAACAGATCATCTTAAGACAGGGACGCATATTTTCTTTCTGTGACCTGCGACTGGACGCAGTCTACCTTCCACTGTTCTGCGTGCCGACGCACTGTTCCTCTATGCTTTGCTGCGACCGGCGCACCCAGAAACACTATCGCGCCGCGTCTTTTGCTTCAGAGACGCACCCAATAACACAGTCACGCCGCGTCCTTTGCCTCCGAGACGCACCTGAGCCTTTACTGTACTGCGTCCCGGCGCACTTTCCCTTCACTGAACCTGCGTCCCTTCAGATATAAAAGATATGAGGACTTCAGAACCAACCCAAACACTCAGATCCACAGATCTGATCATGCGCCATAGAGATCACAGTCCATTAGAAGATTCGCCTTCATAGATCTGGACTAGATCTCACCAAAAGATATTCAACCAAGATGATGCTTAATCCAAATGAACTCCTTTGCTTTATATAGGCAAGCTTCTCCCCAAAACATGGAACAAAACCACGAGCCGACACCATAGAAACACAAAACCGTCGGCTCAATACCACACAAGAAAACCCCACGTGCTTTTCTCTGCCTTGAAATGTGTGCACTGGGCGGACGCACCTCCTGAACGGCTGGCCTGCGTCCCTGGACGCGGGTTATGTATGGTATATCTGCAGGGACGCACTTGCTGAACATATTTCCTGCGTCCTTCTTGATTTATCACCTGAATGGGTTTGCCATCAAGGACAACACCTGAATCATAATGCCAACAATCTCCCCCTTTGGACTTGATGGCAACCACATAATCTTCAGCTTCATTCTCCCCCTTTGACATCAAGGGCAAAGGGTATGCTCCCCCTATGCTCATGCATCTCCAGATCTGTAACCAGAAATCCATCATGAAGGAGATAGAGACATATTGCAGCTATTTCCAATATCTCCTTCTCCATAATGCCAACAATGCATTATGTGCTCCCCCTGAGCCTATACCACCAATAGGAAGATGATCAACAGTAAGATGATGCATCAACAACCCCCAGCTTTTGCCTGAGGTATTCAAAAGTGTCCCTGGGCAACGGTTTGGTGAAAATATCAGCAACTTGTTCCTTAGAAGGAACATACTCCAACTTGACCTTCTGTTCAAGTACTTGTTCCCGGAGAAAATGGTACTTGATTGGTATGTGCTTGGTTTTTGAATGCATAACCGGATTCTTTGAGATGCTGATTGCACTTGTGTTGTCACATAAGATAGGGATTGGAGGAGTACAAGTGATTTGATAATCCTGCAAATTCTGCATCATCCAAAGGAGTTGGGTGCAACAAGATGCAGCAGCAACATATTCTGCTTCAGCTGTAGACAAGGCAATTGAACTCTGTTTCTTGCTGAACCAAGAGACCAGTCTGGGACCCATAAAGAACGCACCACCACTTGTGCTTTTCCTGTCATCCACGCTTCCGGCCCAATCTGCATCTGTATAGGCATGAAGAGTAAGATCTGTATCTCTAGGATACCATAAGCCATAATTTTGAGTCCCTTGAAGATATTTAAAAATTCTCTTCACTGCTTGAAGATGAGTCTCCTTCGGATTTGCCTGAAATCTTCCAACTATTCCAACTGCATGCATGATGTCTGGTCAGGTACCTGTCAAATATAGTAAACTTCCAATCATAGATCTGTAGGTTGGTTGATGTACTGCTGCAGATTCATCATTTGCACTGAGACTACATCCTGTGACCATGGGTGTACATACTGGTTTTGCATCTTCCATGCCATATTTCTTCAAAATCTGCTTGAGATACTTGGTTTGAGATAAAAAGATTCCTCCTTCCTTCTGTTGGATTTGCAAACCAAGGAAATATGTCAGTTCTCCTAGCAAGGACATTTCAAATTCTTTCTGCATGACTGAGGCAAAGCTTTGACTCATAGCTTCTTCATTGCTGCCAAAAATAATGTCATCTACATACACAACAAGTATTAGCAATTTGTCATTTTCAACTTTTATATACAGATTGCTATCTGCTGAACCTTTTAAGAAACCTTGTTGATGAAGATATTTGTCCAACCGGTAGTACCAAGCCCTTGGAGCTTGTTTGAGACCATAGAGAGCCTTTTTCAATCGGCATACAAGATTTGGATCATTTCCAAGAATGAACCCATCTGGCTGTTCAATGTATACTTCTTCTTCCAGGTCTCCATTCAAAAAGGCTGATTTCACATCCATTTGAAATACTTTGAAGTTCTGAAAACTTGAGAGAGCAAGGAACATTCGGATGGCCTCAAGTCTTGCAACAGGAGCAAAAGTTTCTTCAAAGTCTATTCCTTCTTGCTGCGCATACCCTTTACAGACGAGTCTGGCTTTGTTTCTAATTACTTCTCCATTTTCATTCAATTTATTTTTGAAGACCCATTTTGTTCCAATAACATTCTTATCTTTTGGTCTAGGAACCAGCTCCCAAGTGTTGTTCTTTTCGATTTGCTCAAGTTCTTCATCCATTGCTTTCACCCAAAATTCATCTTTGCATGCCTCTTTCACATTTTGTGGTTCGGTGGAGGAAAGTAATGCCAAATAGCTTGAAGCTTCTGCAACTGTTCTTCTAGTTTGTATACCTGCTTCTTTTTGTCCCATGATCTGAGATTCTGGATGGTTCTTCTGAACATATCTGGATGGAGTCTTTTCTTCTATTCTTGTCCGTTCTTCTGCTTCTTCGTGAGGTTCTTCTTGAGATTCTTCTTGAGGTTCTTCTTCTTCATCATTCTGTCTTTGAGGGTAGCTCTCATCTTCTTCGATGTCTTCACGATGTATTTGCCTAGGAATATATCCCTTTTCATCAACCACTACATCAATGCTGTCAACAATTCTGCCAAGTCTTTTATTGTAGCATTTGTATGCTTTGCTATGTGGAGAATAGCCAAGAAGAATGCCTTCATCTGCTCTAGGATCAAGTTTGCCAAGCTGCTCCTCAGTATTCTTGATATAGCATTTGCTCCCAAATATTTTGAAGTGCTTTACCGAAGGAGTTTTACCACTCCAGAGCTCATGAGGGGTTTGAGTGCTGTTCACCCGGACATTTGTCTTGTTGAGAATAATAACCGCAGTATGTGCAGCCTCACCCCAGAAGGTTGCGGGGGTTCCTGATTCATCAAGCATAGCACGAGCCATTTGTTGGATTGTTCTGTTCATTCTTTCAACAACTCCATTTTGCTGAGGCGTTCTAGCTGTAGAGAATTCTCTCCTTATCCCATGTTCATCACAGAAATCGAAAAATTCATTTGAAGTAAATTCCCCACCTCTGTCAGATCTGAGGCACTTAATTTTGTGACCTGATTCATTTTCAGCCAAGGCTTTGAAGGTTTTGAATTTTTCGAATGCTTCATCTTTGTGCTTCATAAGACCTAACCAAACAAACCTGGAGAAATCGTCAATAAATAATATCAAGTATTCCTCTCCTCTAGGTGTTCTTTTTCTGAAAGGTCCACATACATCTGTATGTACTAGCTCAAGAGGCATGCTGGCTGATCCTTCTTTCTCTGGAAAGTTAGTTCTGGTTTGTTTTCCAAACTGACATGATCTGCATATGGTGTTGTCAGGAATTTTGATATCTGGAAGATCGCGAACTGCCTGATATTTGCAAGCTTTCCTTATTTGTGAGAAGCTTAGATGTCCCAACCTTCGATGCCATAACCAGTGCTCTTCATTCTTGCTTAGATAGCATTGTTGTTGTCCTTCATCAAATATGTATAGATTATTTGGAGTTCTCTTTCCTTTGAGAACTGTTTTACCTGTATCAAGATCACGAACAAGGCATCCATTTGATCTGAATATAACCTCGGTTCTTTGATCACACATATGGCTGACACTTAGTAGATTATGCTTCAATCCATCAACAAACAAAACATTTCCAGCCTTAACATCTTCTTTTAAAGGAGCAATACCTTTTCCTTTTATAGTTGCAGGAGTATCATTTCCAAAAGAGACTTTCTTTCCCTTTTCTAAATTAGAATAAGACTCAAGTTTTTCTTTATCACCTGTCATATGCTTCGAACATCCACTGTCAATGTACCATAGATTTTCTTGTCCTTCTGCATAAAATGCTATCCCACATCTTTCTGTTTGAGGTTCCTTTATTCTCCATGTTTTGGCGCCTGAGGCTTGTTCCTTTTTCTGCTCTTGTACCTTTCTTTCCGGAAACCTGCTTCTGCATTCAAAGTCTTTATGTCCAAAATTATTGCAAATAGAACATTCAACTTCATTTTCAAGAGCTGAAAAGTTGTTATAGGTCCTTTTTGTAATCCCTGTCATACTTCTTTGTTTTTGAGCTTCCCTAGTCATGATTGTTTTATACGCAACACATTGAGCTGCTTTGTGACCAAAGTTATGGCAAGAAAAGCATTGTCCATTGAAGAAGCTTCTGCGATTATTGGATCTACCAGCCAACTGATTGTAATTTCTATTTTCATCTATTCTTGAACCAAATTGAGAAGATTTTACCTGTGGCTGGTTGTGGCTTTTGTTCACCCTTAAGCTGGATTGCCCCTGATATTTTCTGCTTGACATTTGTCCCTACTTTACCTGATGATCTTCCTTATGCTCTTGCTCATTTCTTCTTGCTGCATCAAGATAACTTTTTGAAGTGGATGCTTGAGAAGTTTCTCCATTATAGCCCAAACCTGTCTTATTTAGTGGAGACCGCTGCACACTGATAATCTCATCCAAAGTTTCAGATCCTTTGACAAACTTGAGATTAATAGTTTTTGTTTTCTCAATTTCTTTTCTAAGACCAACAATTTCACCTTCTAATTTTTCAAGATGTTTTTCCTTTTCATCAATTTGGAATTGTAGAGTATCAATAATCATGTTCTTTTCTTCTATGCATCTCTTGAGTCTAGTAATTTCATCATAAAGGTTATCCACATCTACAGCATCCTCATAATCATCATCTTCAAATGCCATTAACAACCTATATTTATTACCTTGTTCATCTTCATCACTGTTTGATAAGCCATCACTATCTTCATGGGTGTAGTAGCTTTTCTTGCTTTGTTTCTTGTTCCATCTAACTGGTTCCTTTCCTTTATCCTTATAAGAGCATTTTGCAGCATAATGACCTACTCTTCCACAAGCAAAGCATTTGAAAGGTAGCTTACCTCTGAACCTTCCAGAACCTCTTTGAAGATTTCTGACAAAATTTGATTCTTCTTCCTCTTCTTCTGGATCATGGCTTGCTTCATAGTAATCTTCTTTGCCTGATGCTTTAAAAGCAGCCTCCCTTCTGTCTGATGGTCCTCCCTTTCTCATTTCATAAGCAGTTAGAATTCCATGTAGCTGAGACATAGTAAGAACACGGAGATTTTCTTTTTCTTCTATTGCAGATACTTTGGATTCAAACTTGGGGGATAATGATCTTAGAATCTTTTGAACTACTAGAGACTCCTTTACTTCTTCACCCAAATTTTTCATACAATTTACAATCTCATCTACCCGAAGAAAATAATTAGCCACACTTTCATCATTATACATCTTGAGAGTCTCATATTGAATTCTGAGAGTTTGAAGTTTGGCTTGTTTTACCTGTTCATCTCCTTCATAGCTTGTGATCATTTTGTCCCATATTTCTTTTGCTGATTTGAAGTGCATTACCTTCATGAATTCTGTTTGGGATATACTTCCTAATAGAGTACTGACTGCTTTTGCATTTGTTTCATACTTCTTTTTCTCAGCTGGATCTGTAGGAGTAGCTGAAGGAAAAGCATAGCCTGTTTCTACAATGTCCCAAACTTCAGTACCAAGAGATTGAAGATATGCAGTAACTCTTACCTTCCAATAATTGAAGTTTGTCCCATCAAAAACTGGTGGCCTGATTGATGCTTCTCTCTCGTAGTTGCTCATGATGAACGATCTACCTTCAAGCGATCAAGCTTTTCTGAAGGACCTGCTCTGATACCAATTGTTGGAAATAATACTGAGAGGGGGGGTGAATCAGTATTATCAAGCAATTTACCAAATCTTCCTTATTTGATCTTTTGAATTATTCTTGCATATCAGTACCATAAAATAATGAGCATGAATAAAGAAAATAGACAGTCACACCAAAGAACACAAGATGCAAGGTGGAAACCCAATGCGGGAGAAAACCACCTGCTGCAATATGTCTCTATCTTCTTTCAAGAAATTCTTTTTACAATGATTTTGTACTGGTGCAGTCCTTTACCAGCACGCAGGCTGCAACCTGCAGAGAGCTACAACTCTCTCTCGTTTTCCAGTCTCTCCTGGAAGGGAGCTACAACCCCCTACTTCTTTTCATGAAGAATCAAATGATCAACAAGTATACAACAGATACAGTCCACTACAGATATCAGATCAGTAATTACAGAAATAACCCAGAACACCTTATGAACAGAAATATACAGTCAACAGATCATCTTAAGACAGGGACGCATATTTTCTTTCTGTGACCTGCGACTGGACGCAGTCTACCTTCCACTGTTCTGCGTGCCGACGCACTGTTCCTCTATGCTTTGCTGCGACCGGCGCACCCAGAAACACTATCGCGCCGTGTCTTTTGCTTCAGAGACGCACCCAATAACACAGTCACGCCGCGTCCTTTGCCTCCGAGACGCACCTGAGCCTTTACTGTACTGCGTCCCGGCGCACTTTCCCTTCACTGAACCTGCGTCCCTTCAGATATAAAAGATATGAGGACTTCAGAACCAACCCAAACACTCAGATCCACAGATCTGATCATGCGCCATAGAGATCACAGTCCATTAGAAGATTCGCCTTCATAGATCTGGACTAGATCTCACCAAAAGATATTCAACCAAGATGATGCTTAATCCAAATGAACTCCTTTGCTTTATATAGGCAAGCTTCTCCCCAAAACATGGAACAAAACCACGAGCCGACACCATAGAAACACAAAACCGTCGGCTAGATACCACACAAGAAACCCCCACGTGCTTTTCTCTGCCTTGAAATGTGTGCACTGGGCGGACGCACCTCCTGAACGGCTGGCCTGCGTCCCTGGACGCGGGTTCTGTATGGTATATCTGCGGGGACGCACTTGCTGAACATATTTCCTGCGTCCTTCTTGATTTATCACCTGAATGGGTTTGCCATCAAGGACAACACCTGAATCATAATGCCAACATTCACTACCAAGGAAGACCGTGACTTGGTGTTCAGAAATGGGCCGTATTTCATGGGAAATCAAGGCCTTTTCCTGAACAAATGGACCCCTGACTTCGACCCTTCATTCGATGTTCCAAAGGAGGTTCCTGTTTGGGTCCGGCTCCCCAACCTTCCGATCCACTACTGGAGTTACCAATCCCTACAAAAGATTGGAAACGGGCTGGGTCGATTCATTGACAAAGCTGACAACAGGGGCCAATACACCTGCGCAAGAATCTGTGTGGAAGTTGACTTGGAAGCTGGTCTGCCGGAAGCCGTTAAACTTACAGTTGGAGATTGGCATCACTACCAGAAACTGGACTACGAGCAACTGCCCTTTAAGTGCAGAATCTGTCACGAGCATGGTCACTTCCAACGAAACTGTCCTAAAGCCCCAGCAAGGAACAAGGTGGAAGAAGAAGGATGGAAAGAGATAAAAAAAGGCAAGGTAGTCTCAAAGCCTGTTGTTCAGACAAAATCTGGAACAATGGGGAAACCCTAACCCATTTCTCAGACCAAACCAATCACAAAAGAAGGCCCCCCCTCAGTTGAAAAGGTGAATGTAACAGAGAGTCACGAAGAAACTGAAGACCAATCGAATAAGCTGAAAGAAACTAAAGAAAATTCAACTGATCCTCTAGTTGCTGCTAATCAAAGCGGAACCGAAGGTATTGAGGAGCACATCAGTCTAGCCTCTGACTCGGGGGAAGAGTCAGAAGAGAGAGACACCGAATCAGATGGCTCGCAAATCACTCCTATCAAGTCGGCTAGGGGTCGGAAATCCAAGAAGAAACAGAGAGAGGAGAAAACTTATATGGACGTCCTACAAGGCTCCCAGAAAACTCTCAAAGGAATGATGAACACCAGATCCGGGCGCAAGCAGAGCAGAGCTCCAAAAGGAGCCACCACCTCCCAAATCAGTAAATAATGAAGTACGTCTCCTGGAACTGCAGAGGGTTAGGCAGCAAACTGAAAGAAGAAGCCCTGAAAGACATTGTTAGGATCCATTCGCCTGAAATCCTCCTCATCCAGGAGACAAAGATGGAGGATAATCCGCTCCTCCAAACTAGTAAGACATTCTGGCGTAAAGGTCCCGGAAGAGCTGTCAGTGCTAGGGGCGCCTCTGGCGGGCTTGCCTCCTTCTGGGACAGCTCCAAATATGAATTGATTCAAGAAGAAAACTGCTCTCATTGGATTTTCATCCAGCTCCTCCACAAAGACTCTGGTCAACAAGTAAGTATGTTCAATATTTATGCTCCGATCCTTCCAACGGAGAAAAAAACTTTGCTGGAACTCAATTCAGTCCTTTCTTTTATTGCACAACCTAGAAAATATCATTATTGCAGGTGATCTGAATGTCACTCTAGCCATTGATGAGAAAAAGGGGGGTTCCCCAGTAAGGGATCCAGCTAGAGAATGGGTGGAAGACATAATGCTAGACTGGGATCTTGAGGATATCAAGCCCTCTGCAGGGAAATATACCTGGACTAACAAAAGATTAGGGCCTAACCACATAGCTGCTTGCCTGGATAGATTCCTTGTCCAATCCTCTTTCCTTACATGTGGTCTAACAGCCTCTTCTAAAATCCTTCCAAACTGCACTTCTGATCATAAACCTATTAGCCTCGAGCTCTCCCTTGATGGAAACCTTGGTCCAATACCTTTTAGATTCAGTCCTATGTGGATTCAGCAAGATGGTTTTCATGAAGTGGTTTTTGAAGCTTGGAATCGACAGATCCTGGGATCCCCATTCTATGTATGGGAAGAAAAATTGAGGGGCCTTAAAAGAAGACTCAAGGAGTGGGCTAAAACTCTGAAAACACCCACTGCCAAGAGAAAAGAATCCTTAGAAAACCTTGCTGCCCATCAGTCTGCAATGGAGAATTCTGTTGTTTCTCAAAGTCTGCTTCAAAGAGAAGTTGAGTTGCAAAAAACCCTCCATAGAGCCAGCAGGGATGAAGAGGAGTACTGGAAACAAAAATCCAGAAACTTATGGTTACAGGTCGGCGACAAGAATACCAGTTTTTTCCATAAGCAAGCCAAAGCTCGCAAGCAATTCAAATCTATTTCAGAAATTTGGTCCCATGATGTCGTGGTCAAAGATTCTGAAGGCATCAAAAGAGCTGCTTTCACCTTCTTCAAAGAGCTTTATATGGCTCCTGATAATCCTCCTTTAGACTCCCAAGCCTACCCCTTCGATCTAATCCCTCACTGTGTTCACGATTCTGTTAATTCTATGCTTACCGCTCCGATCAGCATGGATGAGCTCAAGAAGGCTTTGGACTGCATGGAGCCGGATAAAGCTCCTGGGCCTGATGGGTTCAATGCCAGATTTTTTCAGACTTGCTGGCCTATAATTAATAAAGATCTTTTGAGAATGGTCAGGAAGTCGCAATCATGTTCCAAGATTGGAGGCAGCACCAACTCGGCCTTCCTTGCCCTGATTCCGAAAGAGAAAGGAGCTTCTGATTTTGGTAGATTTCGGCCCATTTCACTGTGTAACACAAGTTATAAGCTGATCACCAAAACAATTTCCAATCGTCTCAAGAATGTTTTGCCGGACATCATTCCGGAAAATCAAGGAGGTTTCATCAAAGGGCAAAAGATTCTGGACAATATTGTGCTGGTGCAAGAAGCAGTTCATTCAAGTTGCCACCGAAAAGAGAAAGGAATGGTGATAAAGCTCGATCTGGAAAATGCCTTTGACAGGGTGAAACATGATTTCCTCTATGCTATTATGAAGAAATTGGGCTTCTCTATAACCTTCATTAATTGGGTGAAAGCCTACATTGCCTCCCCTTGGATTGCGCCGCTGGTTAATGGTCGATCAACAAAGTTCTTCAATGCCTCAAGGGGCTTAAGACAAGGTTGCCCGCTGTCCCCGCTCCTCTACGCTATTCAAGCCTTTGTGCTTAGCTTCCAACTTGACTGCTGTCAACAAATCCAATCTCTGCCAGGACTCAGAATGGTTCCCAATGTTAAAGACATTAACCATGCCCAATTCACCGATGATACTCTGCTGCTTGGAGGAGCGAGCATAAATTCTACAAGATCCTTTAAGAAGGAGTTGGACATCTACAAGGAGGTCTCGGGCAGCAAGATAAACTATCTAAAAAGCACTATCTACGGCTGGAACTGCTCAGTCAAGGAACTGGCTGATATTTCCAGGCTCCTAGAGATGAAAGGAATTCAGACCTGGGAGTTTTTTAAATATCTGGGGATTCCAATCTTCAAATCCATTCCTAAAGTTGCCCACTGGATGCCTCTGCTTGACAAACTAAAACTTAGAATTCAAGCTTGGGGAGCCACTTGGTTGAACAATGCTGGGAAGGTTATCCTGATGAAATCTGTTCTCATAAGTATGCCTCTTTATCAACATTCCATTCTGCTTGCTCCCAAAACCTTCCTCAGTAAATTGGACAGTCTGCTGAGAAGATTCCTCTGGGAAGGGGGGAAAAACAATGAAAAAAGACTTCATTTAGTTAAATGGGGCACTATTAAAAAGCCAATTCTGGAAGGAGGTCTTCAATTAAGAGATCTGGGTGCCCAGAATCTCTCCCTAGGCTCCAAAATTCTATGGAATATTGTTGTTGGAAAGGCTAGCTGGAGTAAGAAAGTACTGTGGAAGAAATACTTCAATGGACAGTGGCTGAGGTGTTTGGACCAGCCCCCAAAAACCATTAAAGGCTCTCCGATTTTCAAACTCTGTCTTTCTGCTATGGAGCATTTCAGTCACAATCTTTACTGGATACCAGGTAATGGGAAAAAAATCAGAATTTGGGATGATCCAATCCTTGGTGAACAGCCTCTGAACCATGTTGAAGGTCTGACAAACATTAAAAACTGGCTACAATCCAACAATCTGAATACCCTGTGGGACATCTCAACTTGGACGGATGATATTGGAAGACGATGGGCTAGTTGGAATCTGGGATAGATTCCCCAAAGGCTGCAGGTTGAAGCTTCGTTACTGTTAGATAAGCTCCAAGGAAAATCTCCAATCAAATCAACAGCCAAGGACAAAAGAGGGTGGGGCTCCCTCTCTGGCAATTTCACAATCTCTGAAGGTTACAAAAGTATGACAGCGATTCCTAATGTCCCCCCTGACCCTACTCAATGGAGATTTATTTGGACCTTCCCTTTGCTTCCCAAAATTGACTTCTTCTGCTGGACGTTAGCTCAAAACAGCATTCTCACTAGAGATATCCTGAGAAAACGTGGAATGGAAGGACCTTCCAGATGTCCTCTGTGTGTGTCAGAGGAAGAGTCCGCTAACCATCTGTTATTGCTTTGCCCTTTTGCCCGTGATGTCTGGAGGGGGGTCCTAAGGTCAGGGGCTGACAAAGTTGAGATTCCTGGTAATATTCCTAACCTGCTTCACAACTGGGCCATATTATCTCCGTTCGACCTCTCTAAAAAATGCCTCCTCAAGACAGCCTGGATGTGGATCCCTACATTCAGTTGCTGGAAGCTGTGGTTGGAGAGGAACAATAGGCTTTTCAGGGATGAAAAATGTACTCTTCGCAAAATTATCACTAAAATCCAAGCTTTATTGGGAGAGACTTTGGATACCAAACCTGCAATAAGGAATGAAGCAGCTTTGGACAGCGAGGAGGAGCTATGGCTCAAAGATCTTGTCCCAAATTATGTTTTCAAGCCCTTTCCCCCTGCAATTCCCCAAGCGAATTGGGAAATCCGCCTGGAAGAACAGATGTTTATCAAATGGCGTTCTGCTTTGGAGGAACACTGCCTCTTCTTCGACGGGACCTCTAAAGGCAACCCCGGAGTTGCGGGTGGAGGTGGGGTTCTTCTGAATCCGGATGGATCTACTACGTTTCTGTATCAATGGGGGCTAGGCATCGAATCTAATAACAGAGCTGAGGCTCTGGCTCTGTGGCAAGGGCTTAATCTGGCCACCAAAAGGAACTTTCTGACTCTGTCAGTCTTTGGAGACTCTAGGCTGATCATCCAAGCACTGAACCTCAACTCAAACCCCTCACAGATCCACTTAGCTTCCATTTTCAAGAAAATTAGGCTTACTTTGGCCCAGTTCCGAAAAATATCCTTTTTCCATATTTTGAGGCACCTGAACGATCAAGCTGACCTTGAAGCCAATCTGGGCTTGTTATAGACATTTTTGTGCCTTACAGCATGGAGCATGAAATGTCAATAATCTGAGGGATCCAAAGTCCCTAAACATGTTGTTCCTACCCCTAGAGGAACAAGGTCAGCAAACCACAGCACTTCAGATCAGTTCTCCACTGAAAAACACTCAAAAACAGGTCAATTTTGGATCAAAGCAGCTGCTCCACTAATCATCTGCGCTGAATGTCAAAAGCTCTATGGTGTACCTGCGCTGCATAGAAAGTGCAACAAAGGCTACCTGCGCTGGGCATACTTTGACATGTGGAGGAATCTTTTCTCAATGTGCCAGTGCCCAGGAAGCTTCCAAAATGACACTTGGATCAGAAGATTCGCCTAATGATGAGTAAAGAGGTTCTAAAACTCCAAGTGGAAGGTAGAAACTCCGAGTGGACTCAAGGACTGAAGAACAACTGGAGTTGAAGAGGACAACAAGTCACACATCAAGCTGACTTATCTTCACTCCAAAACTCTATATAAGGATCTCATCCCATGGGATCTAGAGGCCGGAATTTTGTGCAAAGAATTGCTGTTGGTTTACAGTTGTGAGTATTGGGTGATTGCTTGAGGGAGGTGAAGAGGAGATTTCTTTCCATCGGGAAGGTGATGCTGGATTGGACCTCTCACGGTTGTATCACCGCCTGAACCTTACTTCCTTATATTAATAAAGCATTTGAGGTTCTTCTATTCGCATGTGTTTCAATGGTGTATTGTCTTACTTGCGTATTTGATTTATGCTAATCCTTGAATCAATTATGAATGCATGCTTCTTGTAGTTTCCTTTTCTTGTCTTGTTCGCGGGATCTCGTGTAGCTGGGCCCGTGAGAAGACTTGGAGCTGGGAGCGAGCGGCAAATAGAGGAGATTGGATCGACCATTTGCGCAAGACATCGGTAAGTGGATCCCTTCCTTTCATCTCTTGCATGTCATAAAGAAGTAACTTTAGATAGCTTTGCTTCAGCTGTTGCTAAGGAACTATCACCCTTAGAGTGGGATAGGGTCATTCCGTGTTGGATACTTTTCCCCACAACAGACTGGCGACTCCGCTGGGGATCGTGTCTTGTTGGTAGCTTGTGTTTCTTGCTATTCATTTCCTAAACAAAGGGAGTACCGAATCGAACTGCATTCGAATCCTTCGAATGCAAAGTAGAGGGCAGCTACTCTAGCTCAGTGCTGGGCATGTTTATGATTTGAAGAGCTGATCCACAAGGACTCTTTTTAGCTCTTTGTGATAGTGTTCATCTTCCTTAATCATCCTCTAGTGTATACTTGGCTGATAGCCTCTGATTTGGCCAAAAACCATTGATTTTTGAGCAAACTGTGACCCGGAATCTGAGAGAGACGAGAGTTGTCTCTTCAGTGCAGCTGCAGCAAAGGCTACCTGCGCTGCAACGCAGGTCCTGAAGGGGCTACCTGCGCTGCATGTCAGATTGACAGTGCAGTACCTGCGCTGATCCAGTTTTGCCTTGTGCAACTGGGGTTCCCTACTGTCTGTTGCCCAGTTTTCAATATTGTTTTTGCAGCCTGTTGTCAACCTGTATACCCAGCTGAAACTACCTTTCTTTGCCTTCATTCCGCCTCAGTTGTATGAAGAAACCGTGATTGTTCTTATTGTATTTCTTGCTTTCATTCACAGTTTCCCGTAGCGAAAGTGAACTAGTCTTGCTGTGACCTCTTGGATCTAGGCCTGTAAGAAAGTGTCGTTGTGATTCTAAGAGCTAGTTTATTACTGTTCATAGCTGCTTGAACATTTGCTTTCGTTATATGGTTCGAATTTCAGTATTTCTTGTGTTGAAACGAGTGAATCTTAAGGTGTTCTTTTGATTATTGGACAAAAACTTGTTTTCTTTCACTTGAAATTGAATTCGAAATTATACAACAGCTTTCTTTTTGTAATACATCAACATTAAGGAAGAAGAAAAGAAATACTTGCATTGTGCATGTGCATTTTGACAGTTTGCATGTCGATTTAGGAAAAGTGCATCAGTGTGTGCTCTATGATCTGTTTGAAAAGATGATGTCTTTCTTTTCCCTCAGTAGTTAAGATTTTCATAAGTTGAAAGAATTGAAAAAGCTTGCTTATCATTCTTAGACTGCATTTAGGAGTTGTATCATACATCACGTGGTGATCCATAAAGGCAAACTACTAAGCAAGATCAACCTAAAAAGAACTGAATTTATCTAACAACGCTTTGAAACATAACGAAACACAGTAGAGGTCTAGGTAGAGACGTGTTCCGGCGTCGTTAAACATAGTGACCGTCGATCTCTACGAAGGTGGGTGATTCCTCCTGAGGGACGATAGCACTAATACGGACTTGTGCCCCCGCGTACTGTCGCGTATATTGGGGGACCCCTATAGGAACAAAGCCTTTATCCATAGGAAGCCGTGTCGACCGCCCTACTGATCGCGATGCAGTGAACACAGCATTCACGAAGATCGACCACTCGTACCGTAAAACGTATTCTGTGGTTTCGCGAAAGGTTTGGCACACCCTCTGCCTAGAACTCCAGAGTAGTTTCTTTTGGCCTTTTTCAAACTCTATAACTGAAAAAGTCCATCCGAGCATTTGTCACTTCGGGCTCGTTAATACATCGAAGGAGACTAGAGTCATCTTTAGCTTTTTCTCGACTCTTAAAAAGTGAAAAAGCAAGTTGTGTCTAAAGCGTCGTCTATAAAATTCATTTTAAACGGAACATAATTACCCCTTATTCCTACGTTGATCTTGAGGTTGAGAACATGGAACACACCAACCAAGGGATTCCACATGATGGGAACCCTAGCCCTTTCTCCTCTTGGGGAGAAGTTGGTGCGCCCCACATGGCCACGTTGTCGCTTCCAGGACTGACAATTGGCCTGCCAGTTTGGCTATTCTCAACCACTGTAGTTCAGACCACCACGGTTCCTGAACAGTTGAGTCAACAGTTAGACCAGTCTAGAGCTGCCCTCCAGCCTTCCGCTTCTTATAGACCTTCCTCCGATCCTTCCTCTTCGAAGGGTCGAGCCGCCGAAAGCCGAGCTCCCATAGAGAAGAAGAAGGATTCCGATCCTTCTTCTTCGAAAGGTCAAGCCGCCGAAAGCGGAGCTCCCATAGGAAAGAAGAAGGAAAAGAAGAAGAAAGAAAAGAAGCAGAAGGAGCCAAAGGCGCCTGGGGGCAAGCAAAAGGCATCTAACAAAAATCCACACACGGCACATACCAGGCCTAAGCCGCCATGTGTCATATGTGAAGGAGACCACTTCCACCGTGATTGTCCCAGTATTCCCCGAATTCTAAGGGACTGGTCCCCTCGTTTGCACAGTTCGGAAGCATCAACCTCTGACAGCCAGGTTGAATGCTTACCATCGATCAGCGAAAGTGAAGGTTCTAGACAACGAAGGGGAATGAGATTCCCCTGCGAACTGTGTGAAGGCAATCACACCCTCCGCCATTGTCCCTTTTTAGACGAAGCAAAGAGAGTTTTGGAAGATCAACCGGTTGCACCATTGCTACTTCCTCCTGGATACCAAAAACTCGCGCCAAGTCCTTCGTTGGTCGAAAATACGGCTGCCCCGCTCATAGGGCCAGCTGAAGTGTCAGTCACTGAAAATGAACCTACTGAATCCGGACCGGACGAAAGTCCAAAGGTCGAAACGGCAGTTGACCCGGTTCTCCCTTCAGAAGTTTCATCTTCAAATACCACAGTCACTGAGGATTCATCTTCAGCTGACACCCCTACCGAAGAGAGTAAGGATGACACCGTCCAGATTCTTTTCATCAACACTGATTCTGATGAACATCAGGGCAATGTGCCCACTCCTTTATCGCAGGAAGGAGCATCGTCAGGATCATACCCGGCCGTGTATTCGGTCCCACCACCAAGCAACCTGGTTGTGTCCTTTGATTGGAACCAACTAGGCAGACCCCAGTTACCATCCAGTATACCATTTAGAATTATAGTCCAAATATACAAAATGGTGATGGCTGGGACTATCATTGATGAAGGGGCATCTGTGAGTATCCTGTCCTCTATTGCTTGGAAAGCACTGGGTTGCCCAGCGCTTTTGCCTGAGATAAGAAATCTCTCGGGTTTTGACAAAGGAACCAGTCGACCATTCGGGATTCTACCTAATGTGCCTATTACATTGAAAGGGAAGGCTGTCAAGATGAATTTGATGGTCGTCCAAGGACCCTTGGATTATAACCTACTCCTTGGACGAAACTACATATATTGCATGGAAGCAATAGTCTCCTCACTCTTTCGAATAATGTGTTTTCCATACGAAGGAAGAATGGTCAAGCTCGTAGACCAACTTTCATTTCCGGGATCACACATCGCAAATAGTCACATACCTATCCTGAATGGTCTTTTCGATCAAGAAAGGTCTCTACCTCCGGTTCTTCTTCCTGATGAGTGCGAGTGATTCGGGAAAGTAGGGCCGGAACCCAGGGGGCATGCATCCTGGTCTGTTGGGGTCAGAGAAAACCTTGGGTGTAAAGTAGAATTTCCGCGGGAGAATATGACTAGTCCGTACCCCGTCCCCTCCTTCATCTTCGTAAGAGTAAGAGCCGGCAAGAGTCCGGCTCTCATGAGGAAGAAGGGGCTGTTAGGAAGTGGGGTTGTTCTGGAAAAAGATTCTTTTGTTAAAGTTAAGTGTGTGGTGGAGCATCGTCATTCACCGTCGCCTAGTCGGCGTCGCCGAAGAAAGTTCTGTTTGAAAGGATTAGCGGAACAATCTTTGGGTAACCTGAAAGAGGTAGGCCTCACCCGTTAAAAACAAAGGTTTTGACGGATGAGTAGGGGCGACCTTGAAATTAGACTTACACCTGGGGGCATGCAAACCTCTTGGAATGCAAGCACGGGCGGCTTTTTAGTTTTAGGTAGGACTAACCCCTCTAACCCGTAGGATAAGTCGATACCCAGCTTGCATAAAGAGAGTATATGGAGCAAAGCATAGCGAGATGAAGCTCCTTAAAAAATAGCGAGCAATCTACCAGGAGACCTTCCTACTTTATGACTGGTAAAAACGAGCAGTTTTGGCAAAGTTCATGCTCGTTAAAAAATAAACGCAAGATCCGAGCAGTTTTAACGCGGACTTCATGCTCGTTAAAAAATAAACATAAGCATGTGAGCAGGCTTCCCCCCCAGAGTTCAAGCTCATCCAGAAAAAATGAACCGGTAAATAACCATTTGAGACCATAGATTCATCAGCCATAAAAGCCTTGGTCATGTTTGTGCGCCGTCACCTCCACTTTTCATTTGGCCGATCATTCACATCCACTTGATTGTTTACCTATTTTGAGGAACAGCTGCGAAGAGTGATTTCACCTAGCCGTCCTTATGACACTGCCGTGATTGGAAAATTCCAACCTGTACCTGGAATCTGTTGCTATCCCTGTTTATCACTCGTTCCTCAAAATACGAGTCTTCTTTGAGCTCTTTTCACTGACTCGTAAAATATGAAAAGTTTGCCGAGTTTTGGCCTTCCAGCTCGTTAAAAGGACCGGAAGAGCTATCCCTCCTCTAGATTTTAATCTTTTTGGACCTGAGGGATTATTGCACAAAAAGATCGAGCGCTTGTCTAGTTCGGCTCGATAAAGATATCGAACATTCATCCCTTCTGTATTGTTTTATACTTTTTCGGACTTAAGGGATTAGATGACGAAAAAGGACCCCTGGAGTCCACTTTATGTACCCTTTTCAGACTCTCTAAAGATGAAAAGGACCGAGTTGTCTTTGTCGCTGGGCTCGTTAAAAATGTTAGATAGCGACAAACTTGTCTTTAGACGAGAACGAGTTTCCCTATCGTTAAGCTCGTTAAAACATAGCGATGGGCTTGCCCGAAGGGCAGGTTATAGAACAAGCATATGTTATCCTCCTCAAGCTTGACAAAAATAAAGAGGTACTGGTCAGAAATGACTGGGGAAAAATTGGGAAGAACCTCAAAGCTTAATGGTAGCAAGTCGCTCTTGAACATGACACTTTTGCCTCCGTAAATATCGGGTTGGGTTATTATCATTCACCGATCCCTTCACCATGGTCTCACCATACCATCCATACATGGGGTAATGCTACCGATCCATCACATCAGTGTCATTATATGTTCAAGAGATGTCATTTAGAAAGTGTCAACCGGGTCCCATCCACTACCATACATCATCTTTCGTCCTTCCATGACCGCCACCCTGAATCATATTTCACAGATCGTTTTCACCATCATCACTAGCTCCGTTCCGTGTCACTGATGTGGGATTCATTAAGGCCCTCCTTTGACGGATCACTTCTTGTCGACATCAGCTCACTATCCAAGAAGTTGATCTAGGAACACCCCCTCAGTACTTTGAAGCTTGCATGCCTCAATGACAAGTTTCTCACTTCCGGCGATAGGTATACATTAATGACCTTCGACCGGGAGACTTTGCGTGGTGTTCGACGTCAGATCCTATATTCACGCCACGTGAATTGTGCTGCAGTACCTTGAGGGTCATCATCATTATCGGTGATTCCTCTCGCGCTTGTTAACAGTTTACATTATTGACTGGTAATCAAGCAATGTCTTTCCATGTTCGACTTCAAGAAATTCTCACATGGATCGACTTGTACTAGAGTGAAGATCGGACAAGTTTGAAGACCCCGGATCTAGTTTCATCCATCCGGGCTGCGATATATATTCAGGAGATAAAAACATAGACATGTGCAGCAGATGATCATCCTACTAAAAGGATGATAATTAAAAGCAGAGAATTATCAGTCTATTATCAGACGATCGTCTGTTTATGTACAGCAAATGTATTTATAAAGCTGAGCATGGGAAATGCCCGCATCAGCTAGATCATGAAAAGATAATGTATTGTATTGTATTTTGTTACAGGTCACCTCCCGACGATTGAATGAACTTCGGATCCTCCTAATAAAGCATTTCACCCGATAAACGACCTCATACTTTAGGGGGCAACTGTTATAGACATTTTTGTGCCTTACAGCATGGAGCATGAAATGTCAATAATCTGAGGGATCCAAAGTCCCTAAACATGTTGTTCCTACCCCTAGAGGAACAAGGTCAGCAAACCACAGCACTTCAGATCAGTTCTCCACTGAAAAACACTCAAAAACAGGTCAATTTTGGATCAAAGCAGCTGCTCCACTAAGCATCTGCGCTGAATGTCAAAAGCTCTATGGTGTACCTGCGCTGCATAGCAAGTGCAACAAAGGCTACCTGCGCTGGGCGTACTTTGACATGTGGAGGAATCTTTTCTCAATGTGCCAGTGCCCAGGAAGCTTCCAAAATGACACTTGGATCAGAAGATTCGCCTAATGATGAGTAAAGAGGTTCTAAAACTCCAAGTGGAAGGTAGAAACTCCGAGTGGACTCAAGGACTGAAGAACAACTGGAGTTGAAGAGGACAACAAGTCACACATCAAGCTGACTTATCTTCACTCCAAAACTCTATATAAGGATCTCATCCCATGGGATCTAGAGGCCGGAATTTTGTGCAAAGAATTGCTGTTGGTTTACAGTTGTGAGTATTGGGTGATTGCTTGAGGGAGGTGAAGAGGAGATTTCTTTCCGTCGGGAAGGTGATGCTGGATTGGACCTCTCACGGTTGTATCACCGCCTGAACCTTACTTCCTTATATTAATAAAGCATTTGAGGTTCTTCTATTCGCATGTGTTTCAATGGTGTATTGTCTTACTTGCGTATTTGATTTATGCTAATCCTTGAATCAATTATGAATGCATGCTTCTTGTAGTTTCCTTTTCTTGTCTTGTTCGCAGGATCTCGTGTAGCTGGGCCCGTGAGAAGACTTGGAGCTGGGAGCGAGCGGCAAATAGAGGAGATTGGATCGACCATTTGCGCAAGACATCGGTAAGTGGATCCCTTCCTTTCATCTCTTGCATGTCATAAAGAAGTAACTTTAGATAGCTTTGCTTCAGCTGTTGCTAAGGAACTATCACCCTTAGAGTGGGATAGGGTCATTCCGTGTTGGATACTTTTCCCCACAATAGGGCTCTACCCGTAGCAGAAGATCCCTGTTAGTCAACTCTGATGAGACTAACTGCATCATTCCTTAATCCCCTTTTGGTTGACCTGTTCTCAAATTTGCTTTCAAAATCCAGACCTGTTCCTCCTCATGCAGTCAATGATCCCGGTCTCTATATGGTCAATAAGCCAACATCTATCTCGATAAGGGAAGTTCGATTCTCAGATAATTTAAATGGCTGAAGCAAATGAAATTGACGGTGATCATGTTACAGATCACTCAGATTCCCAAAGACTGCCTCACTGCACAGAACAAGAAGATGAATGCACTATTTTTCAGAACAGCCTGTTGGTTTTCATGCTCCTGAAAGCGCTCTGTCCGCCGCTGCTCTGCTTACCGCTCGGAAGTTAATGCGCCGATTATAGATCTTAAAAGCAAGGGTTCCAATCTCTGATGATTCTTTGTATTGCGCATCCTCCTCATGAAATTTTGTATGATTCTACTTCGTTCCTTTTCTTTCAATTTCGCTGTGTTGAGTCTAGGCCTGGGTAGCTGAAGGACCTGTCCAGCCTCTCTATTGATGGAAGGAGGATCTGTGAAAGCATTAGGCGGACTCTGGTTAAATGGAGGTTCGCCACTATAACATGCCAGAGCAAGGAAGACGCAAAGGTTAAGCACTGTGTATTTCAACTTTGATTTCAGACAGTACGAGGCTCGATTTCCTCTGTAAGTGTTTCAAAGAGCGAGATCCTCTACTGTGCAACAGGAAATTCAAACTCAGACTTTGTTGTAATGCTTCAGCCCGCGGCAGCTGGTTTGCCGCTCTTTAATACCATTAACCGTTACAGTCTAAAAAATAATAATAATTATAAAATATAAATATAATGTACATTATATTATAAGTTTATAAAATATTGAAACATGTTATAATTTAAATTTATAGTGTAAATATCATATAATTAACATTTTTTTGTACCAACTTTTAATTACCAGGGAACTTTACCAATATTCATGTTTTTTTAGTTGACAAAGGGAGAATGTGCAATATGTTGAAAACATTCATAATACCATGTTATATATATTTTGCAATTTATGAAATAATGCGGTGAATGCAAGATTAAACATGTAAATTGTGTTTATGATATGTTATCATGTAGGGTCACGGCAAGTTGACCATAAGGCATTATAAAATGGAAAAGAAAATAGTTACCATGCTTCTCATTACCGTAACTCATTAAAAGGCATGAACCTCAAAGCAGTCTGGTAAATATTGTTTACCCTTAAAATTAAAAACATATGCCCACGATGGAGTCGAAACTTCGTATTGAGTAGCCAATATTTGAAAAGAGCCTTATTGTAATATTAAATGGAGGGCATTTAAAAACTTCAGAAACTTAGGTTTTTAATGCAGGGATATATTTTTAAGAAATTGATTTTTGGTTTACTTTGTCTTTGGAATTTTGGTGTTTAGAATCAATTTGCAAAATTTTGGTGTTTAGAATCAATTTGCAAGTAGTTTTACTCATGTTCAAATATCTAGAGGCATCATTCATACGCCCGTAGTGTAGGAGGATATAAGCAATATGAAAGCAAGTCTCATCACCAACTTTGGCTTCTAGAATTTAAAATCAAAATTAACATTGCTTAAATCAATATTGACCACAAAATTTTGATAATGTGATATTTACTAAAAAAAAAATATTTTTCATAATATAGATTACAAAAGCCTAAATTAAATTATCAACATTGTTGTTATTAATGTTAAAAATAGCGTTGTTACTATTTTGAAAGCAATAGGAAAGCAAGTCCTATCACCAACATTAACCTCTGAAATTTAAAATAAAAATTAACATGTTCAAATCAATATGGATTTTGTTTTGAAAATAAACCACAAAATTTTGATGATGGGATATTTAAAAAAAAAAAATCAATTTTTTCATAATATATGTCACAAAAGTATAAATTAAATTATTAACATTGTTGTTATTAACGTTAAAAATAGCGTTTTACTATTTTGAAAGCAGGGAGCGCCATATCCCAACAAGATATTTCAATATTAACGTTAAACAAGCAGTCGACGCCCAGATCGCTACTTTTCACGAGATACTTTATGACTGTATCCACCATTTTCACACATCTTACATCCGTATATGATGATCGGTACGATCTGCAGGAAATCAGATTACAAACTCAGATTGACCATGAAATTTCAAATATCGCCACTGAACTTCCAGAGGCGAAAAAAGGATAACGATGTTCTTTTCGTATCGATTTGATACGATACAGTTCTCTGTAAATGCTTGCAAATGGATTTTATTGTTTGATGCCTTGATTTTAATATCTAATTTGGTATCTACTTGGTCTTGATCAGGATCCAAAGTGACCAGCAGGGGAGACAGAGCAACGATTTCAATCCTTCTAATTGGATGCAGTAGCCGAGATTGAGCAAGACCAATGGTTATTTTAAGTTGTGTATCTAATTCCTGATCAAATTTGGAAGCAACACATCAAATATTTCAAGCATTGTAATCATCAAATTATATCAAATTGTAACTGAAACAAGGGATGTCTCTGTCTATAAAAGAAGATAGATTTCTTTGTAACGAAGGGGGAGATATCATCGAAAAGATCCTCGGTGTTGTCACCAGGATGGATCGAGGATAGACTATTTTTACTAATTGTAGGGAGTTGTTGGATTAAAGAGTTTTGGTTTTGAAGATTTATGTTTTTGCGACATGTTTTTAGTGATAATCACATCAAAATTTATTTGTCGACACATTTCAAACTAGCAAATATGATTCATTGTCAAGATTTATGTCTTTATTATATTCTTATATTCTTGATTTTCCAAAAAGATCAATAGTTTCATCTTGGTGATCAATAATTTAATGCTGACGAGTTGATCCTGAGGACCAACCTTACCTTTAAACATTGTATGGATTGTCTCTATAAAGTAATAAAAGCTATTCTCAAATTTATTTATCATTGTTTTACATAAATTGGAATGAAATCTGTAACTTTTCTTTAGCTTCCCATCTTTTTAGTCTTTGTGAAATTGCTTTCCAGAGATTATTGTGGTCTTCCTGTCTGATTTATTTACTGTGGATCCTTTCCGTTATCAAGTTTAGAAGTACTCTGTAAATGGTTATGACCTGAATCTGACCTGAATCTGATTCATTTATCATTGTTTTATATAAATTGGAATGAAATCTGTAACTTTTCTTTAGCTTTTCACCCCATCTTTTTAGTATTTGTGAAATTGTTTTCCAGAGATTATTGTGGTCTTCTTGTGTGATTTATTTACTGTGGATACTTTCAGTTATCAAGTTTAAAAGTACTGTGTAAATGGTTATGATCTGAATCTAATTCATATGCACAAGTATAGATGACTTGAATGTTAATATTTTCATTATTCTTTCACAAACATATTTGTAAACTTTTTTCCCACCACTAGGATAGTAGTATTTTGGTTTTAGTTCTTTATACACCTAGATTAGTTTTAGTTTCAATTTCACTTCATTGGTTTTCAGATACTCAATTGATCATAATTAAACCCATCCTTTTAAGAAGTAGCAAAATCATTATTTCTGGTTACAGTTTATGGCATTTATTTATTTTTATTTTTTTGTAAATATGTACATTTGTATAGGTTAAATAATAGTTTCATTTATGTATTATAATAATCATTTTCTGATTTTTTAATCTGATTTTGTAGTAGAATTATGTATTATATTTTTAGTTTTAATTTCTAAATGAAATATATAAATTAGAATTAGTTAGAAAATCTTAGTTTATCACTTGTGAAACATTCAGTTTTTTGCTTTTAGTAGTCATATTGAATTTAAGTTGTCTGATTTCACCATTCCATTTAATAATTGTAGCTTTATTTTAACCATAAGTTAGTATAGATTAGTTTATATTAATTTGGGATAATTGTAGTTTAGATTAGGATTATTTTTCCCTAGATTCACTTCTTCGTAAGAGGAAATGATCCAAGGCCAAAAGAGCCTCTAAACTCATTGAAGGCAACCACATCAAACAACTTGGGCTATTAATGATCCAAAATGGATCCAAAATACCCTCTAAGTCTTTAAAATCCAAAAAACCATCGCAAAAGAAGAAGTTTTAGAAATATCGGATTACACTATCGGGAGGCAAAAACACGAAGAAATGACCAAAAACATAGCTATCAGCGGCTTGTGATGCACAGAAGCCGTTGGATCTGGCCAATCAACGGTCCAGATCCGATTGGAAAATCGCAATCGGTGGTGACAGGCGGATGCTATCAGAGGTTACTACATGGAATACACGACAGCGATTAGCGGGGTCAACGAGGACCATCGATCAAGTGCACAGATCGACGGCCCAAGTTGCATCGCAATATCGCGTCGGCAAACCACAGTGGAGCGCTTACCAAACGGCCCGGGGGTATGTGCAATATGCGATTGTGATCAATCGCATCGCAATATCACATCGAAGTTACACAGAAGAGTGGGACTATATATATATATATATATATATATATATATCTATAGAGATATATATATATCTCTATATCTATATATATATATATATATATATATATATATATATATATATATATATATATATAGATGCGATGCGATAGCCGGACTCAATAGAGTTATAAACGATATTCCATATATTTTGAGTTTCGTAAAATGGCATTTTTCTATGTATTTTCGCGTTTTCGTTAAATAAACGAAAAGCAAAGGGAATGCGTCGATGCGATGAAACTGGACCCGAAAGGGTTTATGAATGCATATGTATAATATTTCAAGTCCGCATAAAGCCAATTGTGAGGGATTTCCATGCTTTAATGTATTTTTCAAATACAAATGGAAATCACGAAACAAGCGGGATTTCGGGCGGGCCGTAGGTGGTAAGTGGTTTTGGCCGGACTCCGCCCAGGCCCATACACTGGCTGCCACGTGGCCAGACCCCGGAGAGTGAAAACCACCCTTTTCAGGCAATTAACTCTTGTACGCATAAGTCGCCCGAAATGAACCTCAGTCGTTGGATCTATATCTCTCAGATCAACAATGGAGATGCAATAAGCAATTAAAAGGCAGACCCGATAGAAGTATAGGGCGGATTTATGGATATTTGAAGTCCGATGAACAGTGTTTGGGCAGATTTTTCCCGTGTTTGAATGCATTCTCTGTGTAAACAAAGAACGGATATTTCGGGAATTTCAAAGGCCCGATGGTCCATTCCGTTACAGAACAGGTGGCCACCATCCCTGAAGGCGTTTAGCAATGATTGCTAACGCTCAGAGGGGGATCTGAGCGGACATAGGCCGGGAAGCCAGAGAGCCCGAGAAGGAGAAATGAACAGACAGCGTCAATTGGCTTTAAAGCCACAGAAAACAGAAGACAGAGACAAGCAGTGCTGAGACAGAGAACAAACAGAGACAGAGAGTCAATAAAGAGAGTCTGTGTACTTAGAAAGACTTGGGGGATCCAAGTAAAGCCTTGTTGTTTGTATCTGTTGTGTGAGATTCAAATTGAGCTCACTTTTGTAAAAACTCTGCTTCTAAAGACATAATAGAGAGGTCACCACTGAAGGCTGGACCAGTTGACGTAGCCCAGGAGTGTTGGATGAACTCCTTATTAAACTTGTTGTGTTTATGTGTGTTTTTCTATTATGTTCTTTAACTGCTTCATTGTCTATGTATTTCGCAATCTTATCGATCCATTTCACAAAGTAACATAGGCAAATCCATGCACATGAGTCTGTAATACCTTAATAATTGTCTAAGATCTCATTTTTAGATCAAGTGGTATCAGAGCTTTAGGTTTGCTAAGGTTAGACAAGCTTGTGTTGGATTGTTGAATGCTAACTAGGTCAAAGCTCAAATTAGGACAAGGAGAACTGGTTGAAGCTAACCTAGAAATTGGAAGAGTCTATCCTAGGAGGAAAATGGCAGAAGAAATTCCCTTGGAATCAGACTCTCAGTTCATGGACAGTTTCATGACCATGAGAGCCATGGCAGAAGAAATGTATCGGGAATTTAAGAAGGATCGAGGTGCAAGCACCTCAACGCCCGAACGAAGCAAAGGTGTAGAGGAACCTCTTCTATTTGCCCATTCAGAAGGCAAAGGAAAAGGAGAAAAGCCTCCTCCATCAACACCACCTTCTAGCCTTGAAAATAAAAAGAAGAAAACATCTTTGATTAAATTAGATGTAAAGTTTGATTTTCCAATCTATGATGGAGAATTAAATGCAGAAAAGCTAGACAACTGGATTAGACAGATTGATGTGTATTGCAGGGTGCAGAACATTGATTCATAAAGGAGTAAAATTCAGTTGGCTAGCCTTCGCCTTGGAGGAACTGCCCTAGTGTGGTGGGAAGGCAGGACCCAAGCTGATTTGAAGAAGCATGGTAAAATTCTTTCTACCTGGAGTGAATTTGTTTTTGCCCTTAAAAAACAGTTCTATCCACTAGCTTATATGCAACAAGCGATGATGAGTTGGAAAACTCTTCGCCAATTAAAGGGCCAAAGTGTACAAAGCTATACCCAGGAATTTAGAAAAAGAGCTTTAATTCTAGGCATTTCTCTAGACTCACCTGAAACTTTGTTGAAGTATATAGGTGGTCTGCATAACTATTTGAGGCACACCATTCTCATGTTTAACCCCACTAGCATAGATGAGGTATCCGTTCAAGCTACACATCTAGAGGCTAGAGGCAAGAATGTGAACCCAGAGATTGGGGGATCATCAAAACCCACTGCAAGCAAAAACAAGGAAAAGAAGAAGCTGAGATGGAAAGAGAGGAAGGAAAACGTTGTACGGAAATACAAACCTTCATGCACTCTGTTATGTTCCTATACCAATAGGTGTCATAATTTATTATTGACTTAGTTTATCTCTGTAATATGTACATACCTTTGCTTTCTGCAGATTTTTTCCATATTCAAAAGTCAAAAAATTAAAAAGAAAATGTAAAGAGGGTATGTCCTAAAAGAAAAATAAAAGGACAACAAGAATAAAGAAAAGGTCAAAAAAGATGAAAAATGAACCCCAAGAAAAATAAAATACCATGAAAGTGTGCAAGTCCAAATGCCACAACTATTTACTTTGATAAAAAAAAAAAAAAGGTTGTGTGCATCTTGTTACTTATGCCACAATCCATGAATGGTCAAATAGTGTAAACTTGGCTATTTCATGTTTTCAATTTCTATGTTCATAGATAGAGAATAAAATCTGACCAAACTGTTTAATCTTGGCAGATAAGTAGATAGGTAGAGTGAATAAAAGGAGCTCAACAGTTTAATCTGAGCCCTTGGATGTAATAAGGATAGACTTAGATAGATTTTTTATTGTAAAAGAAAAGAAAAGTTTGATAAGGGTTTGCCAGTTTAAGTGCACCCTAATAAAAAGTAGAAAAAATGGTAGGATGTGTAGGTGGGTAAGTAGATGAATGGTTGCAGAATTCTGATGAATGATTAGCTAAGATCACATCATTTACTTTCATCATCAAGTTGCTAAAGTATGGATAACAAGGAAACAGTTACAAAGTCAAGTGTTTAATTCCCTCATTCATTTTACCCCTTATTTCACTAATTTCCCACAAATAACAATCAAAGTACCTAAAACCTTAAGTTAAAGAGGCTCAAAGCATTTCTCTGACTTCTGGAGGTACCGAATCCTCAGCCCAATAACTTATGGGGTCTAAATACTAAAGCCCCTTCACCAACATTCACCCCCTCCATCATTCATTCATTTTCCCTAAAAAAACCCCTTTTCCTGTTGTAAAATCACTATTTTCCTAGGAAAAGTAATTATCCTCATATAAAAACCCACAAATGCATTTAAGCCTAAGTTGTAATGTTCAAATGCGAAAATGTCAAATATTTCAAAAGCATTTTACTTAGCGCATTTCCTTTCCCCGCTTTCATTTCATATTAACATTAATTTTTTATTATATTAAATCCCAAAAATAAACCCTTTCCCGTATTATTTATTTAACCCATATGATAAATATCCCGCCCAAGGTTTGAAACATAAACCATAAATAAAATAGTTACATGGATTAATTAATCGACCTGCGATTAATTAAAAGGCATAACCCTCCGCCATGTTAAAAGAGTAACTAATCAATCATTGATTAATTAAATCTGCCCCGCCAATCAAATCGTCCCCAACGTCATTAAACCCCCCTAATCTGCATTTAATTAAAAGTTTCGTTCATTATTAACCTGTCGGGCCCCTTCATTAACTCCCGATCAAATCACGCTCCCGATCACCGTATGATCTGACCCCTTCAGATCTAATGGCTAACGCTCATATCGGGCGGCCTCCGATGCCGAACTTTACCCGCCCGATGTGAGCGGTTTTACTGTTCACCCCGCCGCTATGTGTCGCCCGATGAATGGCATCGGGCGAACCTCTCCCAATACCACTAAGCCCTCAGAAGCGGTGCGATAAATTCCACTTACTACCTCCGTACCACCCTCGCTAAAACAACAAAATGTCACCTCCGTCAGTTGGTGCCAACTGTCGCTTTCCCATTATACCCGCCAAATCCATTGACTTTGCAAATAAAACCATAAACACTCATTATTTTTTGTTTTACCAAGAAAAGAAACTTATGTTTCCCATGCACGCGCAAAGTACATTCGAACTGCCAACCTACTTCCAACCATCAACGTTCAGAAGTCGTTGAACTCCAGATTACCAGTGCGAAACCTTTCTCTCCCTACGAACATTGCACCAGTGCCATCAATCCATTTTCGCAACCAACACCAAGTATTTACCTCGTTTTCAACTGAAAAACCCTGTTTTCATACTGAAACTGAGCTAAATTGCTTTATAAATTAAGTAATTTAGTGAAATTAAGCTTTTGACAGTCTTGAAACTATCTGAGATGACCCATTTTTCCCTAATTTCTGAAACCCCCTGCTATCATCCTTGAATCCACAAGAACCAAGGATGGACACCCACTTTTCCTTGAATGTCATGCCAGTTACCACTCCCCACAGAGATTTAGACCATCTTCCCCTGGCTGACAAATATTTCCAGATAAAATACCTCACCTTTGAAGAATCCCCTCTGAGATTTCATTGCAGACACTGAGACAATTATTTGAACCATGCAGATAAGATAGGCCTCTGGGAATCAAACCTGCCCAAGTATCAATTTCCCAGTGTTCATGTTTTCCCTGAGATTATTCACTACTGTCATGCAAACCATGACCCTATCATGAGAGCGATAATGTCCCCAGACCAAAAGGTCTTGTTTACTGTCACCACAGAATCCATAAATGAAATGTTACAAGTACAGCCCGGTCAAGACCTCACCCCCTCACCATTGTTGATTTGCTTGAAAGATTCCCTAAGCTATCCAGTTCCCGAAGTACCCAAATCCTCCAAACTTTCATTGCTGAAGAAAGACTCTTGCCAAAAGACCCCTCTCCCTACATGTCAGTCATCTTTTCTAGTCTGAGCAAAGATATTACAACAATGATATCATGCATTTTAGGTTTTACCACTAATGAATATGTAAATGAGATCATTTTTGCCTACATGTCTATTTTTACCCCTAATCAACCTCTTGCAGTCAAGTTTGATTATGCAAAATTCACTGCAGATAAAATGCATGATCAGTTTATGAGAGTAGAAAATGAAAGAGTGTTTAAATATTCATTAGTCCTGTATCATTTGTTTCTCTACTACCAAACTAATAAGTTTCCCTTCTCTGTCCAAAAGCTTGATACTAGAGGGAATCCTAGATTTGTCATCTTCTGGACCTCTCTATTCCACAGGTCTAGTTCTTCTCCTTATCCATACACAGATTTTATTGACCTATTTGTACATCCAGTGACTACAATGTTATTAGGAAGTCCCCCTCCCAGAATCAGTGCAGACATTAAGAGGGTTCTCCAGCTATCCAAACAATACAAAGTAGGGGATTGGTACTTGTACCAAAACCATACTGAAATCATGATTTATGGGTGTGAGTTGCCTCCTTACAAGTTACCAAGATATCTCCCCATGCAATTATTTGCTCTGGAGTACTACATGGAAATGATCAATTTTGATAAGATTCACTTTGTCAAAACCAAGAAGAAGGCCCAACTAAGAATAAAATATCATCTAAGCCCATTTATTTGCAATAATAGAGAAGCAGGAAAGGAGGCAGATGAGATCCTCCAAAGACTGAGATTAAAACAGAGTTTCATCTGGGCCTATGACCCCCACCGCTTCATTTGTAACAAAAGGCAGAAAAATAAGCTATCTCCCTATATTCACCATAGGATTCCAGAAATTGAACAATATGCCAACCAATCTGAATGGGTGGAAGGCACTCTGGTAGATCAAGATAGCACACAAGTTGCAGTTGATAATGTATTGGTGGATTTAGAAAGAAGGCTTGATGAAGATTCGTTTGTACAGGTGCCTGGAGAAACTTCATCACAACAGCAGTCACAGGAACATAGCACACAGCCATCAGAGCAACAAAAGTCATCAGAACAGGCAGAAGATTCAGAGCAACCAGAAATTTCAGAGGAGCTAGACCAAACAGAACCAAACATGAGCAACCCTCCCATTTTGCAGACTCCTCTAAATGAGGAGAAGAATCCAAAGAGAAGCCGAGATGAGGCCACTCCTTCTACTATGCCTATTGATCAAACTTTTGCTAAAAGGAAAAGGTTAAACCCATATGCAGAAGAAGAGTACAGTGAGGAAACAGCAGGCAACACAGCAGCCGAAAGGAGTGATAGCAGGCCAACCATTCCAACAGGAGGGACACCATCTACTTCACAGATACAAGCATTGGAAAGACAACAGAGCACAGAGGTGTCTTCATTCAGAGCTCTTTCAGGACAAATCTGGGACATAAAGAAAAAATATAAAGAAATGAAAGCAAGGAATGAGAAACTAAAAGCTCAGTCCTATGCTCACCATCTCATATTGGCTCCAACCAACCAGACAAGGCTGATGTCAGCCTTTGATATAAAGGAAGGAAAGATGCAGATGAGCTTCCTCAAGCGAACTGTGCAACAACCAAGATCCATGGCTAATTATTTAAAGACTGAATTTGAAGTTTTGGCAAAGGATATTCATCTTATTGACCAAATAGAACTGCACAAACAAACTAGTGAGATGGTGTATTCCACATTGACTAATAAAGCCATCACAGCACATCAGTTGTAGAACTCATTGACCAATAACTCTGCACAGCTTCAACTAGAAAAGGCCTCCACTCAGGCTAAAGACACCAAAATAAAAACTTTAGAAGACTTGGTTATAGAGTTTGGACATGATCCCAAAGATGTCAAAGCAACAGAGCAGTTGATTAAAAAGAAGAATGATGATATAGATGCACTAAAGAAGCAGCTTAATATCCCTCCTCTCCACCATCCTCAAACTGCAGAAGTTATAGAGAAGCAAAATGAAGAGGAACTTATGGATTTGGTCCTTAAGTTAAATGATCAGTTAAAAGAAACTGAAAAAGAATTGGAAAAAGCAAGACAGTCTAAGTAGAGTGAGCTGGCCACCGCTCCTCAGACTGTTATACCCACAGTTTCTACAGCAGTTGCCTCCACTCTGGCAACTTCTTTGGCACCAACACTTCCACCAGTGACAGCATTGCCAGTAGCAGAAACTATTCCAACCACAAGTACAACAAGTAGTGTCGGGACATCAGTAGAAAAAATAGATGAGATGACTAAAGCCATGGAACAAATGAGTATCCAGGCTACAGAATTGAAAAAGCTCAGAGAACAAATGAGTATCTAGGCTACAGAATTGAAAAAGCTCAGAGAACAAATGACAAGTTTGGAAACAAATTATGAGCTTGCTCAGATTCAAAATAAAGAAGAAGAAAGGAAAAACCGAAGGATGGAGGAAAGAATCAAAGTCCTGGAGAAAGATTTGACATTAGAAAAACCATTGGGAGACATGAGAAATATATTGTGGGCCAATATCATTGATTCCATCAATGATATTTGGCCTTCTATCCAGGTAGTTTTTGAACAGACTGAATTGGCCTTCTATCCAGGTAATTTTTGAACACACCGAATTAATAAAAGTAGCGATGGAAGCTATACAAAAGAGAAAAGAAGAACCTGGAGATAAGCCTGAAGAGGCAAATCAGTTAATTGATTTTTCGAATAGTAGGAATAGGTACCAGTTGGATGAGTTAGAGATTGAAGATAGAACAGCTAGCATTATTGAAATAAAGAAATTTCTTACTAAAAGGAACTTAATGCTTAATCTAGAGAAAAGGTGTCAGAGTATTCAGGCAAACATAGATAGCTTCATGTTGAAATATGGCATTTTGAGAGAGAAAGGCCTTCCTAGCCCACTGGTTATACATGACAAGTTAATGACACAGGAAGACTACATTGATAGGTTGCACAAACAATCCAAGAGCCAAGAAAGTTCTTCAGGAGTAAAATCATTACCTACAGGAAAGGTATTATACGATGGCTTGGAGAATCTATTTTACATAGAACATGAAGTAAAACATCTATTCACCAGCAAACCCAATTTTGCTAAGTACATAGAAGCTGATGAAGTTTACAGGAAGATGATCAGGATGAAATTACCAGATAACGAATGGTGGACCAGTTTGACTGATTTACTATAAGTTTACTGTAGTAAATCTGTGGAGTAAAAGATGTTTACCATGGTAAATTCTGGTAATATAGGATGAAAGGATGAAACAACACAGGTAAAGAGTATCAGTAGGTGAAGATAAGAGTGAAGTCCAGCACATAAATACCGAGGCAACTGCAAAAGCCAAATCCGAGTTCCACTATCCAGCACATTCACAAATAAAGGGACAGTAAACAATCTGTTTTCCATCTGTCTCTATCTTCGTGTGGAAGAAATTTTCGTTTCCTAGAATAAATCTCATACAGTTATGAGATACTTTGTATTGATTTTTGTATAAATACTTCACAAATTTTAAGTAATTAGAGTGGATTAAAAAGCATTTCTGTAGACTTTTGTTTTGAGCAAAAGGAGCTATTGTAATCAAGGTTGGACTGGTTTACTGGATTAAATAAAATTGAGGACATTTCACTCGATTCATGTGCACTATGGGAAACAAATAAGTATCACCTTTCTGAGTTTGATTATTGTTTTCCTTTATGTTATGAAATATCATATGTGTTTCTTATAATTCTTGAAAGCAAACAAGGAGTAATATCATCAGAATTAGCTTAAGTGCTCTCTGTTTTAACTGTTCGCTTATTTAATGTTTTCTACTAAATTGATTAAGTTTGGGAATTCTTAATTGCTCCCTTATTTCTGTGATTCATCCCCTCTATTGGCCTTTAGTACAGGATTCTTAAGTTCCCTTGCTACTTGCCAAACCTCCCTTCTTCATCTTAATCCCTGTTAAGGATTCTTCATTGCCCTTGGCCCTGGTTAAGATTTCCATCCATTAAGAATTTCATATTTGTCCTTGCTGTGCTAGCTTGCCTTGTGAACTCCTACCTCGGTGATTAATTAAATCCTGATAAACCTTTCCTACTTGACTCCATAGCCCAATGGCCTAAATACCTGCTCTACCCATCTGTTTCCTTAATTCCACCAAACAAATCAAAACAAAAATCCTTAAAACATTAATAACTAGCCTAATATCATAGCAAAACAACACTAAATTATAAATAGAGAGCCCTCTCTGATTGTAGATCAACTAGGATCTTTACTTAAAAGATTGGTTTGTAGTTACCTTGGACACTTTCCTTCTTTTAAATAACTTCTATGGAAAATCTAAGTGATAACACTCACTGTAAGAAGGGTGTTCACGATGATGAACACTGTTGGTCTTTACATCCGGAGCTGAAACCCAAGAAGTTCGATGGCAGGAAGAAGAAGATTGTTGTTGCTATTTAGAAATATTTGGGGTGAGACTCAGGTGATGAAACAATAGTCACTGCTACAGGTATAAAAGGTAAAAATTATGAAGCATCTACTAGTAATTCTGCACAATCTATTGATACTGAAGAAAATGAGAGGAAAAGACATGAGATTGTTCATATTAGAGTTATTTCCAAGCATCAAAAGATTGATACTTTATTTGATAGTGGTTCACAAGTAAACTTGATTTCTGAAGCAATTGTAAAGAATTTGGGATTACTAACAACACCTCACAAGAAACCATATCCATTAGGTTGAGTATGTGATAAAGCAAAGCTACAAGTGACTAGACAATGTAAACTTAGGTTTGCATTTGGGTCAACATTTGTAGATGAGGTTGAGTTAGATATAGTTCCCTTGGATATATGTGGTATTGTTTTAGGAAGTCCTTACTTGTATGATAGAAAATCCATTTTCTATAGAGCTGAAAATAAGTATCAACTCAAAAAAATATGGAATAGAATAAATTGTAAGAGCTCATCAACTAAAAAATAATTATACTCTCATAAACTCAGGGCAAATGAAAAGAATTTTAAATTCATGCAAGAAATTTTTACTAATGGTTGTAAAAGAAAAGACCCCTGATAAAACCAATGCATTTGAAGGCTGTGATGCTAAACAAAAAGCTGATTTAGAAAAAGTTGTTTCATAATATGATATCCTATTTCAAGAACCTAAAGGTCTGCCACCCAAAAGGGAAATAGTACATGATATTCATTTGCAGCAAGATGCTCCATTGCCTAACATCGGAATGTACAGGTTATCCGCTTTAGAGAATGCAGAGATCAAGAAGCAGGTACGGGAGCTGCTCGAGAAAGGGTTCATAAGACCAAGCACATCACCATGCGGATCTCCAATCATGTTGGTGAGAAAAAAAGATGGTTCGTGGAGGATGTGCATTGATTATAGAGCACTGAATAAAATAACGATCAAGAATCGTTATGTTCTTCCTCGCATAGATGATCTATTAGATCAGTTGAAAGAAGTTGTTTAATTTTCCAATTTGGACTTGCATAGTAGCTACTATCAGGTCAGAGTTGCAGAACAAGATGCATGGAAGACTGATTTCAAAACAAAGCAAGGGCTGTATGAATGGCTAGTTATGCCTTTTGGCTTAACTAATGCTCCTGCCACTTTCATGAGAATTATGAATGATGTACTGAGACCTTTTATTGATGATTTTGTAATTGTGTATTTAGATGACATTCTTGTTTTCAGTAAAACATGGGAAGAACATTTGAAGCATGTAAAGCGGACTTTAGATGTTTTGAAAAGAGAAAATATCTATGTAAAATTGTCAAAATGTGAATTCGGAAAAACATCTTTAAATTATTTGGGTCATATTGTAGGGGTGGTGAATTGAAGATAGATCCCTCTAAGGTTGAAGTCATTGTGAACTGGCCTAAACCCAAATCTGCTACAGAAGTTAGGAGCTTCCTAGGAGCACACAATATTGGAGAAAGTTTATTGCTAACTTTTCCTTGATACAGCTCCCTTACATGCTTTGACAGGATTGAACAAGGTGTTTCAGTGGGGAGGCAAACAGCAAAAAGCCTTCGACACCTTGAAAGGAAAAACTAGTACAGCACCAGTACTAGCATTGCCAGATCTTCAAAGACCATTTGAGATTGAAACAGATGCCAGTGACTATGCCATCGTAGCAGTGTTGATGCAACATGGTAAACCATATGTTATCATTCGGAGACATTTAATTCTGCAGTACTTAATTATCCCACATATGATAAAAAATTGTATGCATTAGTACAGAGTGTGAAAAAGTGGAAACATTACTTAATGGGCAAAGAAACAATCATCCATACAGACCATCAACCACTTCAGTATTTACACTCACAAACTAAATTGCAGCAATCAAGACACTATAGGTGGATGGGTTTTCTACAGCAGTTACCGCAGTTTCATCTAGTCATCAGATATAAGAAGGGCATACACAGATATGTTGTCCAGACCAATCATAAATGCATCTACTATACTTAAGCATAACTCAGTAATGCATGAAAGCTACATTGAACAATATGCTCAAGATATAGATTTTAAAGATGTATATGCAGCTTTAAGTCATGGAAAACAAGTAGAAGGATTGGATTATTATGTTAAGGACCAACTCTTGTATCATTTGGGAAAGCTATGCATTCCACAAACTGAAAGTTAACATAATCCGAGAAGCACATACTTCTCTAATATCGGGTCATTTTAGTGTAAGTAAAACAGTTGCACAGCTGCAAAGGTTCTATTATTGGCCAAGAATGCATGAAACAGTTTCTAGATATATTAAAGGATGTACCATGTGTGCTAAAAGCAAGCCCAGCAATAGAAAATTAGGCTTGTACACTCCACTTCTAGTCCCTTCTCATCCTTGGGAAAGTGTTTCCATGGACTTTGTTGGAGGATTTACAAAATATAGAAAAGGTCATGACTATTTATATGTTATTGTGGACAGGTTCAGCGAAATGTGTATTCTAATACCTTGTAACAAGCAGATTACAATTGAACAAACAGCGAAGTTGTTCTTTCAGCATGTATGGGTTCATTTTGGGTTACCCACTTGCATTGTATCTGATCGAGATTCCCGATTTGTTGGGAAGTTTTGGTCAAGTCTGTGGGAATTGATGGACACCAGACTGAATAATAGCACAGCCTTTCATCCACAAACAGATGCCCAAACAGAGGTGGTCAATAGGACAGTGATCCAGTTGCTTAGGGGCTATTGCAGTAAGCATCCCAAGCTTTGGGATGAACATTTGTGTTATGTGCAACATGCTTACAACCGTGCTAAACACTCTTCTACACAGAGATCTCCTTTTGAGACTTGTTTTGGTTTTATACCAAGGTCTCCCTTGGATTTTGTCTTTAGTAAAGACATAGCAGTTGATGGACACAGTGATGTGGACAAAGCAACCAAGTTCATTGAACAGATCCAAGAAATTCACCAGGCAGTGCAGGAACAACTGGAAAGAAGCCAGGCCAAGTACAAGGCAAGGCATGATAAGCATCGAATTGAGCATAGCTTCCAAGTTGGTGATCAAGTCTGGTTGTACATCAGCAAAGACAGAATGCAAGGTGAAGGTAAAAAGCTGAAGCCAATAAGGTATGGGCCTTTCAAGATACTTGAGAAAATTGGTGAGAACGCTTTTCGCCTTGATTTGCCAGCTTACATGCACATCTATTTAGTAGTTAATGCAGAGAACTTGAGACTGTTTGAACCTTCATTGATTGAAGATCCCGAAGAGAAAAGTCAGTTGCCTTCTATTGATGATCTGTTGCCTGAATATCTCAATGAGTTGCAGGAAGATACAGTTCTAGACAGGAAGGTGAGAACTACGCGCAGAGGGGATGTTGAGTACCTTAGAATCAGACTCAAAGGTTCAAAACCAAGTAGTGCAAGATGGATAGAGATTGGACAAGTGAGGAAGTTGTATCCTCACTTGATTGATGCTTAAAAACCAACTTTTGGTGGTCCAAAAGCTTTTTCAGTGGGAAGGCATGATCCAAAATGGATCCAAAACACCCTCTAAGTCTTCAAAATCCAAAAAACCATCGCAAAAGAAGAAGTTTTAGAAATATCGGATTACACTATCGGGAGGCAAAAACACGAAGAAATGACCAAAAACAGAGCTATCGGCGGCTTGGATAGTGATGCACAGGAGCCGTCGGATCTGGCCGATCAATGGTCCAGATCCGATCAGCAAATCGCAATCGGCGGTGACAAGCGGAGGCTATCGGAGGTTACTACATGGAATATGCGACAGCAATTAGCGAGGTCAATGAGGACCGTCGATCAAGCGCGCAGATCGACGGCCCAAGTTGCATCGCAATATCGCGTCGGCAAACCACAGTGGAGCGCTTACCAAATGGCCCAGGGGTATGTGCGATATGCGATTGCGATCAATCACATCGCAATATCGCATCGGAGCTACACAGAAGAGCGGGACTATATATATATATATATATATATATATATATATATATATATATATATATATATATATATATATATATACATATATACATATATACATATATATATATATATATATATATGCGATGCGATAGCCGAACCCGATAGAGTTATAAACGATATTCCATATATTTTGAGTTCTATAAAATGGCATTTTTCTATGTATTTTCGCGTTCTCGTTAAATAAAAAAAAAAAAAAGAGAAGGGAATGCGCTAATGCAATGAAACCAGACCCGAAAGGGTTTATGAATGCATATGTATAATATTTCAAGTCCGCATAAAGCCATTTTTGCGGGATTTCCATGTTTTAATGTATTTTTCAAATACAAAGGGAAATCACGAAACAAGCGAGATTTCGGGCGGGCCGTAGGCGGTAAGTGGTTTTGGCCAGACTCCACCCGAGACCATACACTGGTTGCCATGTGGCCAGGCCCCGGAGAGAGAAAACCACCCTTTTCGGGCGGTTAACTCCCGTACGCATAAGCCGCCTGAAATGAACCTCAGCCGTTGGATCTAGATCTCTCATATCAACGGTGGAGATGTGATAAGCAATTAAAAGGAGAACCCGATAGAAGTATAGGGCAGATTTATGGATATTTGAAGTTCGATGAACAGTGTTTTGGCAGATTTTTCCTGTGTTTGAATGTATTTCTCTGCATAAACAGAGAACGACTATTTCGGGAATCTCAAAGGCCCGATGTTCCATTCTGTTACAGAACAGTTGGCCACCATCCCTGAAGGCATTTAGCAACGATTGCTAACACTCAGAGGGGGATCTGAGCGGACAGAGGCCGGGAAGCCAGAGAGCCCGAGAAGGGGAAACGAACAGACAGCGCCGATTGGATTTAAAGCCACAGAGACAGAGAGTCAGTAAGGAGAGTTTGTGTACTCAGAAAGACTTGGGGGATCCAAGTAAAGCCTTGTTGTTTGTATCTGTTGTGTGAGACTCAAATTGAGCTCACTTTTGTAAAAACTCTGCTTTTGAAGACATAATAGAGAGGTCACCACTGAAGGCTGGATCAGGAGAAGTAGCCCAGGAGTGTTGGGTGAACTCCTTATTAAACTTGTTGTGTTTATGTGTGTTTGTCTATTATGTTCTTTAACTACTTCATTGTCTATGTATTTCGCAATCTTATCGATCCATTACAGAAAGTAACATAGGCAAATCCATGCACATGAGTCTGTAATACCTTAATAATTATCTAAGATCTCATTTTTAGATCAATTAAAGAGCCTCGGTTTGGGTTATTCCTCCCTTGTTGACAAGTATTTATTTATATATAAATGGCATAACATCCATTTGGCAGGGAAATCTCAAGGATGTAAAGAATATCAATGAAAACATAACTATTTGGTAGCAATTTAAAAGGTAATTTTGTCAAAAATACCTCTCATGGAGGCATTATGTTGGAAAATCTAAATAATTTCATGAAATGAAATCGCTTCAATCAACCATGGATGAATATGCAAGTGATCCGAATGGAAAATGGCATCGACCCATGGTACTCATCCACCCATATTATTCATCGACCCATGGAATTTACCCATGGTATTGTAAATGGCATCCACCCATGATATTGTAAGTGACATCCACCCATGGTATTCATTCACCTATGGTAAGTGCCCATGGTATTGTGACATCCACCCATGGTATTCATTCACCCATGGAATTGGCCCGCGGTATTGTGAAATCTACCCATGGTATTCATTCACCCATGGAATTGACTCATGGTATTGTAACTGAAAAATACTATAAGTAACAAGTCACATTTTGTAAAAGGACAGATTGTCCGCCACAATGTAGCCTTTACAGTTATTATCGGTTTTAATAAAAAGTTTCTTTGTGGTTTTATTTGTTTGGCATTCTCCTCTTCTTTTTTCTTTTAGCATTTCAATTTTTTTCAGATCTTGGGGTCTTTCCCCCAAGATCCATTTCAATCTTTTAGATCTTGGGGGCCTCCTCCCAAGATCTGGATCAGTGGTATTATAGCAGGTTATGATTCCATGGGAATGAGGGTTTGATGCATATTTCAATTTCAAATTTTGCAGCAATATTCAACAAAATTCAGGCATGTGCTACAACCTCCACAGAGCACTTTCTTGGGTCAAGCAGGAAGAATTTTTCTTTTTCATTTTTTTGCAAGAATTTTTTTGGGCGGCGACTTTGTAGATCAGATCTGAAACATTTAGTACAAAATTTACAAAAACAAATACCAGATCTAAATTCCTCTCGAAAAATCACCCAATTTCAAAAAAAAATGGGTTGAATCGGAGTTCGGATGTGGGAGATATCGCTGATTTAAAATCAGCAATTTTATCAAAAAAATTGTGACGGCGGAACTGTTGCAGCGTGAATATGAGATCTCAGAGTGTCCAGATAGGGATTTCCAACTCATGGGAAGATGCAAAATGATCCTTCTGCTTCTAAAAACAGGTTATAATAAATATTCTGAGTTATATTGGCCGAGTTATGTCCATTTTAACTTTGGAGCAGCATTCAGAGTGGGTTTCCATTGGAGACGTGCCCTCCCACCCCACTTTAGTAGGCACCTGCTTCACATTCATCAGTTTCAACATAGCAGCATTCGGCTTGGGTTATTTGGAGATGTGCCCTCCCACCCCAGGCTATGTAGGCACCTGCTACTTCATCAGCAACCAACATCATGGTTATGGGTCAACCACATAAAATACTTGTCATCAAAGTCCATTTGCTAGGCCGCACACTGTCAGAATCACAGTTGGTCACAAGCATTACAGGGTATCTCTATCCTCGGATCTTCGTTTATCAGGGTTTTGGGTTAACCACATAAAACCCTTATCTTCAGTGGCTCTTCATATTCCACAAAGGCTTCGCAGGAGGGAACTTTACGTAATGGGGACCATTGCTTCTTAAGGAGGAAGGAATGATCCGAATGGAAAATGGCATCAACCCATGGTACTCATCCACCCATATTATTCATCGACCCATGGAATTTACCCATGGTATTGTAAATGGCATCCACCCATGATATTGTAAGTGACATCCACCCATGGTATTCATTCACCCATGGTAAGTGCCCATGGTATTGTGACATCCACCCATGGTATTCATTCACCATGGAATTGGCCCATGGTATTGTGAAATCCACCCATGGTATTCATTCACCCATGGAATTGACTCATGGTATTGTAACTGAAAAATACTATAAGTAACAAGTCACATTTTGTAAAAGGACAGATTGTCCGCCACAATGTAGCCTTTACAGTTATTATGGGTTTTAATAAAAAGTTTCTTTGTGGTTTTGTTTATTGGGCATTTTCCTCTTTTTTTTTCTTTTAGCATTTCAACTTTTTTCAAATCTTGGGGTCTTTCCCCCAACATCCATTTCAATCTTTTAGATCTTGGGGGCCTCCCCTCAAGATCCGAATCAGCAAGTAAGTTTATGGGTCTATTAAGTTATGTTCCATATATCAAAGATGAGAAAGTGAAAATCCAATGATTCCTTAGTGGAATAACTCAATCTTACAAGGATAGGACTAAATTGATCAGCCTAAGACTCTTGATGAGACAATAAGAAAGGATAAATATTATTATGGAAAAAACAAAAACAAAAATACAAATTCAAAGTGATTTGGAAGGGGGGAAATGGCAGAAGTTTGATAAAGGTTGCAGGATTTAAGCCTTAGCAACATAAGAATCAAACAAGAAGTTTTACGCCAAACTATCCATCATGAATTAGCTTCCATTAGAACTATCTATAATAGAGTGGAACAAAACCAATAGATTCAGTAGTAGCAAAGTTAAGGGATCCTTAGAAAAGGCCATTAAGGTGTTGGGGATGTGGAGAATAGCATATTCTCAAGGATTTTCCTCATATGTAGGAAACCACTAAGACTACCTCCAATGTACAAGAAGCTACAGTAGTGAGTTACATAACAAAGGCTATTCCAAAAATATATGTTGCAATGGAGGATTAACATGCAAATCACCAAGCTTCAGTGATGGAAGTGGATGGTTTGATTTCTATACAAGCTACAGGTACTTCAATTAACCTAAGATCTAATCATAGCTATATTGCACCTAAAATTGTTTAGTCTTGCATTTTTTAAACTAAAAACATAAGAAATATTTGTGAGTTAAATTGGAAATATGAGTTAAGAGGAGGATTAATGAGTGGATAGAAGATTTCCTAGTGGAAATGAATGGATTGCTCACAAGGGTGCATTTAAATATTTTACCTCTGGTTTCATATGATGTCTTAGTTGGCATGAATTGGCGAACATCCCATGAGTAGGGTTGGATTGCTATGATAAAAATTGTGAATGTACATATGATGAAGGGAATCCAAGTTTAGTGAAAGGAAATCCAAGATTTATCTTTATTAGACATGTTTTAGATTTACAATTGAAAGGGAGCTTACAAAAAGGATGTAGTTATATGTAGTTCATGTGAAGTCAATAAAAGAAAAAGGGTCAAAATTTGAGGATTGTCTAATACCCCAGGAATTTAAGGATGTATTTCTAGATGAGATACATGGTTTGCATCCTAAGAGAGATATTGATTCATCCATTGATATTATGCTAGTATCCGCACTTATATCTAAGGCACCATATAGAATGAATACACCAAAGTTGATGGAGTTGAATATACAAGTACAAGAATTGCTTCATAATGGTTATATTAGACAAAGTATGTCTCCTTGCGTAGCACTAGTAATATTTCTAAATAAAAAGATAGTACCCTTAGATTATGTATTAATTATATGCTATTTAACAAAGTGACAGTGAAAAGCAAATACACATTACCCCATATCAATGATCTGTTTGATCAAGTAAGAGGAAAAATAGAAATTTTGAAGATTGACTTAATATTGGATACCGTTAAGTTAGGATCGAATATGAGGATACTCATACTACAACTTTCAGAACAAGGTATGGTTTTTATGAATTCATGGTAGTACCATATGAACTCACCAAAGCACAGACCACATTCATGTATCTTATGAACAACATTTTTATTAAATACTTGGATAAGTGTGTATTGATATTTAGTTGATGACATTCTTCTCTACTCTAAATATAAGGAAGAACACGAGGAACGTCTCATATAACTTTTGTTAAATACTAAGAGAGCATCAATTATATGCCAAGTTCATTAAATGTGATTTCTATCAAACACAAATACATTATTTGGGACACATTATATCAAATCAAGGAATTTTAGTTGATCGAGAAAATATCAAGACCATTGTGAATTATCCCACTTTATATAATGTGACAAATATAAAATCATTTATGGGACTTGCAGGATACTACAAGAGATTTATTGAAAGATTCTCAAAAATTGGCCATCCAATAACTTTGCAAATCAAAGGAGTAAAGTTTGTGTGCTCTACCAAATGTGAAGAAAGCTTTCAATGGTTGAAACATCTTCTAACTAGTGCACCAATTATAAATATTGCAAACACAAACAAATAATTCGTAGTATGCATAAATGCATGTAAGGAAGGATTACGTGGAGTCCTAATGGAAGATAATCACATAATAATTTATTGATCTAAAAAATTGATGAAACATTAAGAGAATTATGTTAACCATGACCTACAACTTGTGGCCATAATATATGCACTAAGGATGTGGCATCTCTATTTGATGGGTAGAAAAATTGTTTTGATAACAAACCATAGTGGACCAAGATACTTATTTGATTAGCCTCACAAAATTTCTAGGAAAGCTATATGGTTAGAATTTATCAATAAACACAATTTTGAAATCAAACGCATAAAGCGCAAAGAGAACATGGTAGTGGTTCCACTTGTTGAAAGAAGTTGTCATTGATGTCAAAGGTTGTCCAAATGAAAGAGAAAGGTACATATTCAAATAACACATTTCAAAATATTATTTTTGGATCTTTTATGCCCGATTTGGATACCCTATTTTTGGATGCATTTTTACTCCATTTACCTAGATCAAATGGAAATATAACATATATTGTTGGAAAGCTTATTCTAAGACCTTTCCAACAATATATACACTCCCCCTAACTCATCAAGGTTGAGGAGAAATAAGTTTTTGAATATTCTCTATACATTCTACTAGTTGCATAAACTAGTCTAGCAAGTGGACAAGTCGGCCCAATCTAGACCCCGAATGTACAATAAAAAGGTATAAGAAGGATAATTTCAAGTCATTCATTGAAGCCAACTTGGATCTGTTAAAAAAATGAAGAAAGGAGTTCTGAGGTTCATGCCTCATGAACCAAAAGTGAAGAGGAGCTGATTTCAAGAGCCTTTCTTGGAAGGATTTTTTGGCTTATTTTGGAAGGGTTTTTTGGCTTATTTTGGAAGTATTTTTTGGCTTATTTTGGAAGTACTTTTTTCACATTTTTGATGAGTTTTCTAGCTTATTTTGGAATGGTTTTTTCGCTTATTTTGAAAGGATTTTTGGCACACCTTTTGAAGGTTTCTAGCCCTAGTTATAAGGTTGATTGCAGACCTATTCTTGAGGGACAAATTTTGTCCCCTTTGAAGGATGAATTTCATATTTGTGTATAGGGTTGAATTCCAATGTGGAAGGCCAAATTTTAGGCATTTCTTGAGAGTAGTGACATATCCATGTTAAGGCTAAATCTCAAGAACGAATTTTTGTTGCAAAGAAGGTTGAGCTCAATCTTGTTTTGAGGGCTAAATATTGGTGTGTTTGAAGGTGAGTCTTAGGTATGTTTTGAAGATCTAATATTTTCCTATGTTGAAGAGATTGAACCCTATGGAGGAGGTGGAGTTCTAAAGGATGAGTTCTACTAATAAGAAGGTCAAGTTCAAGGATCATTTGTTAAGGGATGTTTTGTTGCTAAGAAGGTTATTTTTAGGAAGCTGAGTTCCTTTATGAAGGATAAAGCAGTAGATACTAGAAGAGCCAACTTTATTTGACTAATATTGACTTTGTACAAGCTTTGGTATTGATAAATTAGGGAGTTGGTGCTTCCTTTCAATTTATCTTAATAAACCAGGGAGTTGGTGCTTCCTTTCTAATGGTGCTAATAAACTAGGGAGTTGGTGCTGATAAATTTGAATGTATATTTTATATATTAAGAAAAGCATTATGTGGTTTTCACATAAAAATATTTGTATTCTATATATTTATGTGCTTTTATTTATACCTGTGGATGCATTAACAAGTTTTTGAAGTTAAAATTTGTTAATCCTAATTCACCTCCCCCCTCTCTCTATTACTAAATCTTAAACCATTGGAATCAAAGTAGGTTCCTCCAGAAATAGTTTGACCACTGGAAGGTAGACCTTAGTGAGACTCATGGACAAGTAAGAATAATACACCAAACATGGTATGCCATTGTTTTATGTACAAAATTATGCCTTCTGGAGCATAAGTATGAGATTGTTCTTGCAAGTACAAGGAGTTAATGTTTGGCAAGTTGTTGTAAATGAATATAAGGTATCAATATCTACTCTAAAATATTCAGTTGGAAGAAGAAACTATGAAAGTGATTCAAAAACTATGTATGGCATTCTAGGAGGGCAAACAAGATCATAATTTGTCAAGGTTATGCATTGAATCAACAAAGGAAATTTGGGACAAACTCAAGAATGCGTATGAAGGAGTTGAAAAGGTCAAATGGGCCAAACTTCAAACTTATAGAGGACATTTTGAACTCCTGAAGATGAATGAAGATGAATACATTGCAACTTATTTTCTTTGGGTTGATGGGATTGTGAGTACTGTGAGACAATTGGGAGAGAAGATCACAGATACAATCATTGTTTAAAAGATACTAAGATCTCTCAAAATATTTGATTCTAAATGTAACACCCCTAGTATACTCCCCTTGATTTTTGTAATGAAATTATTGTACTCCAATTATAAATTATTATAAATTTATTTTAATGGCCTAAAGAGTGGGACCACAGATCCATGATCTGAGGAGGCAAAAGGAAGAAGAACCTGAGTGGTGGTATCCAACACCACTGCTCAATCAAATATGCAGCTAGCAAGAAATATCTTGAAGAATGTTCCATGAGGAATGTTGTACCTTAAGAAACCAATTTCCTGGCTGTGTAGAAATTGTGCTTAAGACATTAATATTTATAATTATTGTCACTTGTTTGTCACTTAATTGTATGTTGTATTCTCAAATGAAGGGCCTGAAAGACTTGGTTTTTAACCCTTAATACTTAGGTGACATGAAAAAATTAGAATGCCATTTGATTGCTGAATATAAATGATGAATGAAGAAAGCTTGAAGAAGTCAGAGACAATATGTTGTTGTACACATAATCTACTATCTGTGACACTTGGAGAAGTTAAAGATAATATGTTGTCTTACACAGAGACTACTATTTGTAACTTAGAAGAATTGTAGAGGTAGGAACTTCAAGTATAGGAGCACTATCTTAAGGGATTTTAACTTCATTTACATAAGAAAATAAAGATCTGCAGCTTCATTACCATACTTAAAGGAAGAAAACATAAGATGACACATAACATAGAAGTCACAAAATCATACCCAACAATGTATGGAAAACTTATGATTCTTTCATTAATCAACACTTGTATCGGGAATTCAGTGGCCTAGTATCCAGGTTCTCCAAAGTTCTAACCCTTTTCTTTCTATAATCTTGCCTCTTTATACATCACAGGATAATTAATAACCACCCAAAACTATTAAACTACCTAACTATCCTCTAACTGCTTTGAAGTAAAGATCATTACAAAATATTACATTTGAGGGTAAAGACACCTCATTCATTTCAAGAAAACAAGATAATAAGAATTAATAGAAATCAGAGAATGATGGAAGATTGTTGCTCGTTGTTAGAATCTAGAGCTTAAGCCTGTGGTTCTGTTGATGTATCTTTGTGTTGCTCTATCATCCATTAATGGGGTATGGTGAGTGACGTGGAAAATTAACAGATGAAAGTGGTGGAAGATGTGGAATGAGCGATGTGGGGCGGAAAGCTTTGGGAGCTCACCACGGGGGTAAAGAATGTACGGGAGCTTCAACGAGGTTGAACCCCCGCAGTAATTTCAGGCCACACATTTCGATCAACCATGCTAATGTCACGGTCAACTGCGGGGGTTGAGCTTTAATTAATCTTTGTGCTCATTGCTTCCCTGCAGCACACCTCAATGTACTTATCAAGTTATCGCTTGATTGCGCCTCTTGAACCTACATGACCTTTAGACAATGGATCGGTTATTACGAAACTCAAAAGAATTAACACTTTGGTTCATAAACTTGCCACATTCGCATTTTCAACGCCCATTTGACTCCCATACGGACCCAATAGGAAATAAAAATTGTTAGTTAATGATTTATCGGGTCTGATTTAAAGATAGAACCCGACTACTTTCTGACCCGATATCCGTCGTAGCCCGTCTCTTTCGATGGATGGCTAAGATTGGCCTGGACTTCAGCGAATTAAACTATATTTGATACACCATCGCGTCTGATTTCCAAAATAAACTTCGTTCTAGTTACCCACGTGATTGTCGTCAGATATGTGGCCTATTGATCAGACGGCCCATATCTTCTCGCAGGTTTATAACTTTCAAAAGCCATTAATAATATAAAATCAACCATTTCTTTCATATTTTTTATTTTTCTTTCATTTTGTGAAAACTGAAAATAAAACTTAAATAACAATGGATGATACAACATCTGGCTCCACGTGGGGATAGTCCTTTTGCCACAAAAGCACTAAGAATCGCAGATCAATGCCTTCACAGCGAGCATGGAGTCATATATTGCTTAACCAATTCAAATTCTATGGCATTTATACATTGAATTCACTCTAGTATCTACAATGATAGGATGCTTATGCTTCAGAACTGGAAGTAATGCTTGAGGTACTACCCATTGACAGGCAGCTGTAGAGTTTCACCATCAAGATTCTCTGTAGTAGTTTTCTTAAGGATTCTCATCAAAGTTTTGTTAGTGGATTCAGCCAATCCATTTCCCTATGGATGATAAGCAGTTAAATGAGATAAAATGGCATTATACTTCTGACAAAAGGAAACAAACTTACTTGAACTAAACACTTGAGCATTGTCTGTTATGACTTTGACAGGGCATCCAAGTCTGTTGAACATGCTTTCCTCATATGTCTTGAGATCCTCATAGGACCAAGCCAAATCATCAGTGTATTGCCTGAAAATCTTAATATATCTCTCCTTATAATTAAGTGAAACTTCCTTGAACAATTTGACCAGCTTGGGCTCCTTCTTGGTTCCAATATTGTGATCTTGAATTTGTTCATCCTGTGAAAGGAAACCATCACCTATTCCTTCTTTAGAATAGGCTCCATCAAAGAATCACTTCCACACCCCTTATGTTTGCAGCTCTATATTTACACAGGCTGAAGTAAGTTGCCTTTGGTTATCTTCAGCCAATTCTGCATTGCCATGCAGCGTGAAGCAAGAGAAGTCATATTTTTCCTGGCTATATATAGGTGAATTACTTGCTTCATTATTTGAGATTGTTCTAATAAATCTTGTTTCTTTGTACAGCCTCCTTTCTTCCCTACCAAAAATTGGTATGACAGCATAAGAAAAATCTAGTTTCACAACACCACCAAATTTAGCCCCCCATGACCTAGATAGTAACATTCCAAACCTAGAAGAGATATCTACTACCACTACATCCATTACCAAACTTTTGGCTGGAATTTGGGCTAGTGACACCACCATATCTTTAATGCCCCCCAGACACTTGACTTTATGTGAATCAAAAGAATACAAGTCTCCGTAAGGTTTAGTAACTTGTAGGTTTAGTTGTTTCATCACTGATAATGACATAAGGTTATGTGAGGCTCCTAAATCAAACATACAATTGTGCAAGAGTAAATCATGAACCAATAAAGAAATGTAGAAAGTAGGTGTTGAAGAATCTACCTCATCCACATGTGAACCAAAAACCACTATTGGTTTATCTTCTTGCAAATTCACAATGTCATTTTCATTCACATTCTGAGATGGATTGATAACCTCTGTAATTTCTCTTTAATAAGCTAGTGTTTTGACTAACTCTGTGAGGGGCACTTGAATTCTGATTTTTTCTAATTCTTTAGTTAAACTGAACACATGACCCTGTTTAGTGTTCTTTTCATCTTCATCTTCACTTCTCTTCATGACTGAAATCTCTTGTGGAATGGAAACAAGTTTCTCTAAAGGAATTTTTTCACTTTTGTTTTGAGAGGACTCACCTTGAAGCATTTGAGTCTTGCTACTTGTATTCTGATGTTGCTTTTCTTTATTCAATTGTTTTGCAGCTTTTGTTCCTTGTTCTTGTGGTGTCGCCTTTTGTAAGGGAGTTGGAACTTGCTGCTCACCTTCATCTTCTTGACTTCTAAATCTTTTCCTTGATCTCAAGTCATATTTCTTATGTAGTTCTGCCTGCATAAAATCAGAAAACCGCTTCCAACATTCATCAATTTCATTATCATCATAGATGACATCTGTTTCACTATATTCTCCTCCCTCAACACCTAGTTCATCTTCATCTACTACATACAATGTGAAAATATGGTCATCATGATCCTTGGAATGCTCTAGTACTCCATCAGGATCTGCCTCTATATACAGTGGTGCTTGAATCTGATCTTGATCTTTTCTCTCCCTCTGTAAAATTTGCAGAGGTTGTCTTCTATATTGAGGATTAAAATTTCTATTTTGTTGTACTTGTCTCTGAGAATTCTTACTCTCTAATTCCAATTTAATCAATTTATTAGACAAATTTCTAATTACATTATTCATATCCTCTAATGTTTGACTTTGAGAGGATTCTATCTTTGCCTTTCCCATGTCTTGAATAGGTTGTGTCTCTGGTGCTTTGCCTGCAACCACCAAATTTTCTTCTATCTCTAATGCATCTATTTGGATCTGATCTTGATCTTTTCTCTCCCTCTGTAAAATTTGCAGAGGTTGTCTTCTATATTGAGGATTAAAATTTCTATTTTGTTGTACTTGTCTCTGAGAATTCTTACTCTCTAGTTCCAATTTAATCAATTTATTAGACAAATTTCTAATTACATTATTCATATCCTCTAATGTTTGACTTTGAGAGGATTCTATCTTTGCCTTTCCCATGTCTTGAATAGGCTGTGTCTCTGGTGCTTTGCCTGCAACCACCAAATTTTCTTCTATCTCTAATGCATCTGTTTGGGGATCTCCTCTCCCTCAATGTGAATCCAAAATTTAACTCAAAAGCCCCTGCAAAAGTTATTTTTGCACCAGCAGGAGGGGGCTTAATTTCCATTGGAAGACTATTGTACAATTTATTGAACCTTCTAATGAATTCAACTACAGTTTCATCAGATTGCTTCTTTATAGCATTAAACTTTGTGATTGAATAGCCATGGTCTCTTTTTTCTCCCCATCTCTGGGTGAACAGGCACTCCATCTCATCCCATGTTGTAATAGAGTTATTAGGAAGCCCTTTAAACCATTTTCTTGCTTCTCCATCCAAGGATTGGACAAAAAGTCTCAGAACAACATCCAGGAGTTCAACATTTAGGTTTTCTGTGAAATTACAAAATACTGATATATGATTCTATGTTGTTTGTTCATCCTCCCCTGTGAAACGAGGAAGAATCTTCAAGTATTCTTGTGGCATTTGATTCAACTGTTGTGGCAATTGAATAGGTGCATACCTATTCATCAAAACTGCAGGTGCTTCCATATTTGCTCCGAATTTACTGAACCCTGATTACCAACAAATGTGGAACCTAACTGAGGAGCAAATGGAGTGTGCAAAGATGGTAATGTAGTTATAGGTTCAGGCTAAATAACTATAGCAGATACTGAAAAAGAAACAGACTCTGAAGACTGTTCCTGACAGTTGGGTTCTTAGAATGATTTGGATGTAGAAGGTGACTCTTGGTCAATAAAAGATGAATGTGAAGGGTGTGATGAACTGCTACCTGGTGCAGACAGTGTAAGACTTGGTGTAAGTGGAGTTTTAGGCCTTCCAACCCTCTTGGAAACTATCCTCTCAGGATCTGAAAGGGATTGAACTTTCTGTTGTGAGGTATCTGACGTTGTATGGGGTCTCTTTGGAGCCATAGTTATTGCTTTTGTTCAAAACAGCGAAATATTTCCTCCTCACTGAACAACCAGAGGAAAATATTGAAAACCCAGGGAAAAGTGTTCTTGTCTTCTCTCCCCGGCAACAGTGCCAATTAATGTTGTACCTTAAGAAACCAATTTCCTAGCTGTGTAGAAATTGTGCTTAAGACATTAATGTTTATAATTATTGTCACTTGTTTGTCATTTAATTGTATGTTGTATTCTCAAATGAAGGACCTGAAAGACTTGGTTTTTAACCCTTAATACTTAGGTGACATGAAAACATTATAATTTCATTTGATAGTTGAATATAAATGATGAATGAAGAAATCTTGAAGAAGTCAGAGACAATATGTTGTTTTACACAGAGTCTACTATCTGTGACACTTGGAGAAGTTAAAGATAATATGTTGTCTTACACAGAAACTATTATCTGTAACTTAGCAGAATTGTAGAGGTATGAACTTCAAGTATAGGAGCGCTCTTTTAAGGGATTTTAACTTCATTTACATAAGAAAATAAAGACTTGCAGCTTCATTACCATACTAAAAGGAAGAAAACATAAGATGAAACATAACATAGAAGTCACAAAATCATACCCAACAATGTATGGAAAACTTCTAATTCTTTCATTAATCAACACTTGTATCGGGAATTTAGTGGCCTAGTATCCAGGTTCTCCAAAGTTTGAACCCTTTTCTTTCTATAATCTTGCCTCTTTATACATCATAGGATAGTTAATAACCACCCAAAACTATCAAACTACCTAACTATCCTCTAACTTCTTTGAAGTAAAGATCATTACAAAATATTACATTGCGGGTAAAGACACCTCATTCATTTCAAGAAAACAAGATAATAAGAATTAATAGAAATCAGAGAATGAGGGAAGATTGTTGCTCGCTGTTAGAATCTATAGCTTGAGCCTGTGGTTCTGCTGATGTATCTTTGTGTTGCTCTATCATCCATTAATGGGGTATGGTGAGTGACGTGGGCAATTAACATATGAAAGCGGTGGAAGATGTGGAATGAGCGACGTGGGGCGGAAATCTTTGGGAGCTCACCACGGGGATAAAGAATGTACGGGAGCTTCAATGAGGTTGAACGCACGTAGTAATTTCAGGCCACACATTTCGGTCAACCATGCTAACGTCACGGTCAATTGCGGGGGTTGAGCTTTAATCAATCTTGGGGCTCGAAAGTGACTACTATAAGAAATACAAGTTGTAGCTAGTCTATGGTTGGGTGGAAAATCGAAATCCATCTTTAGTTTCAGCCATTATTATATCTAAATAAACATTATTAATTGTGAGATTTCGATATGATGTTTAGTTCTTGTTAACAGTGTTGGAAGCCACCAACGGGGAAGGGGGTCTCCCCAACATGAAGTCCCAATTAGACCCCACAACATTTGGAGTAGGAGCCCCAACCAGAATATGGTCGGTTGCAAAAGTGATGGTTTCAAAGTTGTGCCTTGGCTGCAATAAACACATAGAATGATATATACATGGATTTGGTGCCAGTAAGTGTATGAACTTTGTGAAATATCAAATCTAGTGCATGAAAGGTTCCATCCCATCAAAGGGAAATAAGTGAGCCCCTTAGAATCAAGTAATAGTACTAACTTAGAAGAGACGCACGAGAAAAGAAAAATAATCATTAGTTAATCTGCAAAATAGTTCACATGATAACAATGATCATAGTAACATAAACAACATGCATCCAAAAAGATACATACTAAATCAAAAGAATTAGTTCATTAGCATTAGCATAAGTGAAACAACATATTGCAATATATATAAATAATAAGCTTACTACATTCATGACATATGCATGAAGTCATGTCGGCACTGAGCTTTTACTATTGATTGAAAGTTCTGTTATCCTCCACAATATCCCAAGGCAAAGAGGGGAAATCGAAGGAGGTAACCTCAAACCAAGCTTTTAGTTTGGTAGCTAGCCCTACCAAACCAAAGAGGGCTCTCTCTGTGAAATCACAGCTAAACATTGACTGGAATGTAAAATAATATTAGACTAGGTATGCTAGGCTCAGGTAGATTTTGAGTTTTTAGGGTTTTGATGCTGGATTAGGGATGAAAACTAGGTAGCTAGGTCAAAGTATCAAAGGGTTACAGCAGCAAATATATGGAGGAGAAAGGTAGAAATACTTTTGTGATGGCTTTATGGTTTTGTCGGTGTAGTGTAGGGCTTGAAAGAGTAAGAAGGTATTAATGAGAATGTGCCCCATGAATTCATTAGTTAGGAAGACAATTTACACAAAATGACTTTCCCATCAAAACACCGCTTACATGAAAATAATTTTGCTTATAACCTTTAAGGAAAATCACTGAATAAATAAGGTATGGAAAGAAGAAATGTATATCATTCATATAGAATTATAACAGAGAAAATACATCATCACAAACTCACTGCACATGAATTCCTGGATAATAGTTGCAACTACTCCTTTGATTTCCTGAATAAAGAGTTGATGTACAAGCTACAAGTGTTCCAACCTATGGTACATGTTCTATGATTGAAGAAATGATACATATATACTAAAAAAACCTCTCCCTTCTCTCAAGGGTCGAATCCATGAGTCTAGGAACTGCTACATGAGGTGTTCCAACCAAACCCTAACGTCTAGGGAGGTTAAAAAAACTCCTTCTTTTAAACTTTGACTCAAACTACTCTCATTAATGAAGCCTAACTTTGCCTAAAACAACTTTAACAAGACTATTTTATCATTATTACATCATATTTACATCAAGTTTAATCAATTACACCATAAAAAGTCGAATCCAGCTAACAAAACTAGAGAAAAGTTGTCACAAGAAAAAAAGCAGTGAATTCAGCCAAAAACGCAATGAGCCTGGAGAAAGCGTAGTGAAATTGGGAGAATTGGTTTTCGACGGCCTTCCTGAAGTCCAAATTCTAATATTGATGGCTCATTGGAAATTTGTGGATGTCTGCTACATGATGGACTCTTAAAGAGCTGAAACGGGTCACTTCTAACCCCTCAAAACTGCATTCTCCCACAAGTACTCTCATAAACGCAGCGTGGTCTTCAATAGGGTGGCAGAAAGGTGGTTTTTAGGCATTTTCACCTGTCAAAACCTGCTAAAAGTATGCTTCCCTCAGGAAAAATGTGATGTATAAACCATGCCAAATCTAGATATGTAAACAAAAAGTGATTTTTAGCTCCCTAAAAAAAGTGCAGCATGGGGCACATTGCGTTTTTTACCCTCTGACTGTCTCAAAATTGCCAAAAACTTCTACGTTTTTTGCAAAAATAGGGCTTACAGATGGGGCCATATCTCTCTAACCATAAGGAATTTTGGAAAAATGAGAGAGTTTTGTGTTTTTTGTTATGTTAGGAAGAAACACCTCCTTCAATTTTCAAAATTAATTTCCCATTTGTTCATAATCGAGGTTTTAAGTTGGTCACTTAAAATTGGAAAAGTGCAGCGTGCTCACAACAAAAACACAGCGAAAAGTTTGGAGAGTGATTTAGAGGCCTTCCCAGAGGAGTTTTGGGCTGAAAGTGGTATGGTTGGAAATATATGGATGTCTTATACACAATATAGTCATCAAGAACTTCAAACACCTGCTCCAAGATACCTAAAAATTCAATCTCCCAAGGATACTCCAGAAGTAAAGCAACTATCTTGTGGCAACTGTATTTTAGGCATTTCTCCAAAATCATAACACTTGTGCATAAAATGAAGGAAACTTTGTTCCTTGGTCTATGGTTGACAAAAACCTCTCTCGCTTTTGTAAAATGCATCTCCATTTGGTCAGAAACATATTTTGAATCAAAATTGTCCCTATGTGCAGCAAATAATTTGTCTCTTGAAATGATTTCTTGAGAAATGTTGAAGACATTATCTCTTGCGTTGAAGTTGCCTCATATCTACTAATATGACCTCATTTTTTCCTATTTTTCTCAATGGTCTCTGAATCCATATCTAACCCTAGCTCAATGGAAGGGGAAATTAGGGTTTAGTGTAGGGAAAAACAGGGGATTTGGGTAGTTTTTGAAATTGAGTGAAATTGGAGAGGTTAGGGGATCTCTAACTTCTTCGAAAATTTTGGTGAGATAGGGAAGGATGTTATGGAGTAGGATAAAGTGGAATTTCAGGGAAATTATGAGGGGAATGGATCCAAAAGAGAGAAAAACAGTCCTGGCCTAGGAATGTAGGGTCTAGGCTAGGGTTTTGGGAAAAAGGTAGTAGATGAGGGATAGGGCTGTGGGAATGTGTCGATGGCGATATATGGAAGGTGGGGGAGGGTAATTGAGCTTAGTTTTGAGTTTTTTTTCTCAATAATTCCACCAAAGAGACTATGAAACCAAGCAAACCCTAGGAGAGGGAAATTTGATCTTTCCAAGCATGAACTAGGGTGTGAAAAGGTATAAGATGACCCACTTACTTGCCAATGATAGTCTGGAACATGAAATGATGATTTGGCTTTCCTTGGAAAAGCATAGCTCTTCCTTTTTAATGTGGAATGAGCAAATGAACTTGTATTTTGGTCTTTTATAGCTTATGGAAATCAAATTCTTCATAATGGTAGGGTGGCCCGCCATGTGTTTTCACTTTTTCTTTGAAAAAGATGTATCTTTGGAACATTTGAATGCAAATTTAGAGCATTTGAACTTATTACATCATATTTTGAGATAAATTACACTTTGAAACAAAACCTTTGAGTAAATTCCCTATTATTACACCTTCATTTGCTCGATTTATTAATGACATGACAGATTTTGATGACTCTAACCCTAATGACCTAATGGTGACACTAAGCTGAATGAAGACCATGGTGATATGACTGAGATGATGATGATGATCTTTCAGTGATGGCACATCCAACTGAGTGATGGCAGTGACCGAAACATGAAAATTTTGAAGGAGCAGTAATAGACCTGGACACACTAGCGAGTGACCAAATTTTTATTTTGAAAACCTAATGAAATGATTAAAAAAAATGACTTGAGACCCTAACAAAAACCTTGTAAAAGCATATTTGATCATTGGTGACTGGCAGGACTGACAGACACTAACATTAGCTCTAGTTGGGGATGGAAGCTCCTTTAGAAGGTGTCAATAACACCATACACTAGGTAGCCTTATCCATTGGGCATGGAGTCAAAAACAAAAGACCAAACTCAATACTGAAATTTGACTGAAAAACTAAACTGACTTAACTCTAAAACTGACTACTGAAAAAATGCTCAGAATTGAGCTTATTCATCACACCTACTCTAATTGATCCATACATCACCTGATCAAGTGAAATGGAGAAACCAATGCAACCATATAGGCATTTTGTATGCTAGTTGAATTCTCTGCAAGTGCTTGCTGATGAGCAAGAAGGGAAAACTACTTAAAGGCAACTTCCATGAAAAATTGTAAACAGATTGAATCTTAATGAAATTGCAAAGTGTGAGCCCACCAGCTGACCTCAAGAATGTTTCAAAAGGATCTTCATAGGAATACATATTTATTTCTAGCCCATCTATTACATTACTGCTCTATTCTAGGTAGTCTTCATACCTTGATTTTAAAATTTTCCCAACATTCGTGCTTTCCTGAAGTTTCAACTTAAAAAAATCATGATAAAGCTACAATATTTCCTGTGACCTTTGTGATAAATGTGATGAGACTGTTGATGGACAAGACATTAAAATTGTAAGCCAAACTAAATCATTATCAACCTTATCTTCAAACTGACAGCCAGCCAAAGGATGAGAACTTTGAACACAAAGATCATCTATATAATTACCGATTGGATCATTGCAAATATGAGAAATCTTTTGTAACCTGTTGTGGATCATTTCTGATGAAACTACATGATCTTGTATAAAATTTTCATGTTCCACACTTTCAGCTGCATTTTCCTCAAACTGAATGTTTCTTGGCAACTGTAATTTTGGACTGAAAAGAGGTTTTATATTACAAACAACATTCTCAACAACTTCAGGAGAATGTTTCCAACTGCTGTCAACTTGCTTATTTTCTTCCTTGGTAACCTTATAGTTTTATTTTATTATTTCGAATGAAGAGAAACACAAAGGTAAGGAGCCCTGGTCAAGAATTTCATGGCTTCTCTATGTTCCATATCAAAACTGAAAGATTGCTTAATTAAAACTTCCTCACCCTTGTTTTCAGTTTCACAAACAACTTAAGGAGGATCACTATGACTGCAGAACCCATCCAAATAATCAAATATCAAATCATTCAAAATCAAAGAAGGTTTTTTCCATTTTAGACTAGCTTTAGACTACTTCTCTGCTTTGGTGAGTTTATGGTTTTCCTTTATTAATACAAATGCATCATAACATAAAGGTAAAGAGTTACCGTTGTCCATTTCATCACTCTCTTTGTGTTCACTATCTAAGCTATAAAATTGCTTACCTAATTCAGAACTTTCATCAAACTCCTCCTCTTTATCATAAACCACATGTGCAAGTTGATTGTCTTCCTTAAAGTGTTGAAAACATGTTGTTGGTTGCTCATTGAAATCATCATCATATTCATCATACTTAGGAAAATCGAATTAAGTAGAAACGTTATCAAACATAAATATTGATAAAGAAGATTGTTTTTCTTCATGTTGATCTATAAATCCAGTTATACAAATGCATCATAACATAAAGGTAAAGAGTTACCGTTGTCCATTTCATCACTCTCTTTGTGTTCACTATCTAAGCTATAAAATTGCTTACCTAATTCAGAACTTTCATCAAACTCCTCCTCTCTATCATAAACCACATGTGCAAGTTGATTGTCTTCCTTAAAGTGTTGAAAACATGTTGTTGGTTGCTCATTGAAATCATCATCATATTCATCATACTTAGGCAAATCGAATTAAGTAGAAACGTTATCAAACATAAATATTGATAAAGAAGACTGTTTTTCTTCATGTTGATCTATAAATCCAGTTTCAGGATTGTCCTCAAGCGAATACATAAAACAATCATTTTCTGATCTATGGTAACTGAGATTAGCAGCAAAATGGTTAGGGTCAGAAACCTCTTATTCTTCTGCAATAAGTGGTACATGGTGTCTTTGAACAACAAGTTCATCTCTCATGGTGATCTTTTGTATCATTTTTTCCATTGTACTTACTGTTATCCTCTACAATGTCCCAGGTTGAGGAGGAGATCAAAAGAGGTAACTTAAAACCACTTATAGTTCAGCAACTAGCCCTACTAAACCAGACAGGGATCTCTCTAAGGATTTGACAATCAATTACTAGAAAAGAAATGGATTTTAGGCTAGATATAATAGTTTTAGTTGAGATTTTGAAAATTTAGGGTTTTTAGGTTGTTGGATCAGGGATGAGAAAGAGCAATTGGGTTAAGGTCTCAAAGGTTCGCAGTAACGTGCATAAAGATGAGCAAGATAGCAATGACTTGTGATGGATTTAAGATTTTGGTCAATGTAATGTAGGTTCTGAAAAGCTTGGAAGGTCATAATGAGCATGTTACCATGAATTCATTAATCTAGAAGAAGAAATACACAGACATGATTTTCCACATAAACAAAGCTTTGAATCTAAAGAATTATGTTTACATAACTGTAAGGAAAATCACTGAGGAAAGTAAAACATGTTAAGAGAGATGGATTCATTCATAAGAAACTAATATAGAAAGAAAGAAACATCACAAACTCGTTGCACATGTATTCCTAAAAAATAGCTGCCACTGCTCCATGATTAACTGTGTGAAAGCATAAGATACAAGTCCTCTTCTCTGAAGTCCAACCCTTCTCTCTGAATGAGAAATAATACATATATACTAAAACAAACAATTTCCCCACCTTCAAGGGTCGAATCCCTAAGTGGTGGAACATTTTCCAAGAATCTCTCAACTAACAAGTGAGAGTGAGAAGGTCGAAAACAAACTCTTCTCTTAGACTTGGATTTGAATTTTTCTTCATTTATGAGGCCTAATTAACCATAAAAATAACCTATCATGCTAATTTATTCATGATTACATCATCAAGACTTCGAAATACTGAAGTTACATCATCAAGTTACCTTTGACCAAGTCAAACTAGAAATCTGAGAAATTACATAGTGGAATTTTTAATTAAAAACTCAAAAAATTGCAGAAGCGCAGTGCCAACTTGCAGAGCACTTTTGACTGCCTTCCTAGAGGAGTTTTGGGTAGAAAATGGTAATGTTGGAACGATTACGATGTCTTCTACACAATAGAGTCCTTAAGCACTACCAACACCTACTCCAAATCCCTGAAAAACTATCTTGAAGTCAAGTTGTCCAGAAGTATAACAACTCTCCCGTTGCAAGTGTAGTTTGGGAATTTCTCTCAAATAATAGTACCTGTGCATAAACGGAAGGATTTTTTTGTTCCTTGACCTATTAGTGACAAAAACCTCTTTCACTTTTGTAAAATTCTTCTCCATTTGGTCAGAAACAGATTTTGAAGCAAAACCGTCCCTATGAGAAATGATGAGACGACGTAGTGTACTACAGCATTTTCTTATTTGAAAAAAAACATTACCTTTACCTTTATTTTTCTTTCCCTAAGCTGCTAACTCCCTTTACCCACTTAATTACATGATGGACATGTTTTTGTTTTGACATATGGTATCATGATGACACATGGAGTGAAACCCTATACCATGACCTAAAATGAGGAATTTAACCATTTCATGACCCAAGACATTTAAATGAAGATATGATACCTTGAAGAAGACAATGACCATGATGAGAGATCAAGACCATGATTAAGTGAAGGGAGCACCAGTGACCTAGACACAAGAGCCAGTGACCAAATTTTTATTTGAAGATTCATGGAAATGACAAAAATTTGACTTGACACCCTAACAACACCTTGTAAGAGCATATTTGATAATTGGTGATAGGATGAACTGACTGACACTAACATTGGCTCCAGCTGGGGATGGAAGCTCCTTGGAGGTGTCAAGAACACCATAGACCTAGTAGCCTTATCCATTTGGAATGGAGTCAAATTGCAAAGACTAAACTCAAAACTGAAAATTGACTGACTAACTGACTCTACTATTAAAACAAAAAAACATACTGACTAAACTTACTTATGGCAGCAGACCATTGGCATCTTAGGACCTTCACCTCAGGCTTCAAATCCTGATGATAATCACCCACCTGCTGAAGATGTATATACAATCATGTGTAATGATCCCTCCAATGTAACCAATCCAGCAAATGGCTACTTATTTGAATCATGCTCGTACTTTCCTTGAGCAGGCAGAAAAAACAAAAGCTAGGCCACTCCAAGTGTCCACTAAACATGTGCTCATGATCCATAAATACAAGAAAATTCATCTTCCCAGATGGCTGCAACAAATCAGTGTAAGGATCCTTAAAAATCTAAAATGTTACCTTGTCTTGAAATCCAGCAAAAATACAAGTACTCCTTTCATTTTGATCTGAAAGAATACTTGGTTGTTGATCCATAGGAAGGCATAGGGAAGTATGACTTTTTGCTACCTGAGTGTTGGCTGTAAATTCTTCAAGCATGAGAAACTCTGATTCTATCTCTGGCATACTATCTATCTCAGACTCATACTCTTCCAATTCATAGTCTAAATCATCCTTGAACATAACACATTCTTCAAGATTATTAAACATGTCAGCCCTATCCTCTTCATGAAAGAAAACAATCCCTGTTAGCTGATCTCCTTGCAAGAAATATACATCACAAATTGGCTTACTCACAACAACTTTCTTTATAGTTTTATCAGTCTCATAATTATCATCATTTAAACCCAGATTTTCATTTTCAATAATGGAAGAAATTTCTCTTACATGTTCTTGACTGTGTGAGCACTACAAACCTGCCTTAACTTGGGCTGTAACATGGTTTTTCAAGAGCTGATCTATTTCATCTTCAGATAGATGAGAACATTGAGTTTATAAGAATCAACGTTGGCTTGGTGATTTTCATTTTCAAGATCAGGAATAGATATTTCTCTATTTTGATCCCAGTCTGCTTCATCCAAGGAGGAAGCTATTAATTCTTGTTGGGAGGAAAAATAATAAAGGGCTTCTAATATATCTTCGTCCATACATTCTTCATCCCCATACGGATTTTCAAGGAATTTAATGAAATTTTCAAAAATCTCACAACATCTATCCATCATTGATAAGGAAAAATTGCAGCTTTGATAATGTTGAAAGAAAACTGAATGAAAGCCGTTTAGAGAATATAAACTAGAAAATGGTAGACTCTCGTACCATTTAATCGTTATTTCCTCTAAGTTAGTCATGAAGATCTTTATCAGACAATCTTCAGGAAACTTAGTATTTAATCTGTGAATATGAAAATGAAATTTGACCAAATGCAAACTAGCACCTTCACCATCTTGAACTTTAAACTTTGGCAGCCATGTTTTACAATCTATACAAGGAATACGATTTGGAAAACCAGGAATATGATCTCGATTCATAGGAGCATACCTTCGAGCAATTGATTCCATTTTGAAAATAGTTAAGTCACCAAGAATTTCTTCAAACTACCGATTTTTTAACAGTGGAGTCGCCATGAGAATTCTAAACCTTTGGATTCTTTGACATTGGAGTCGCCAGATGAAATGTGCACAACCTTTCTTGTGTCTGATCACTGTTCACCATCAGCAATCAGATATGATCCTTGTCGTTCTTTCCCAGGGAAGATATCTCACTCATCTCCCTGGCAACAGTGCCAAAATGTTGATGTAGAAGGCTTGGCCATTTTCTCAACTTGAGAAGTAAACACAAGCCTTTTTCCTCTCTGATACATTTTGGTCCCCTACAATGTCCCAGGCTGAGGAGGAGATCGAAAGAGGTAACCTCGAACCACTTTCAGTTCAGTAGCTAGCCTTACTAAACCAGAGAGGGATCTCTCTAACGATTTGTTAATGAATAACTAGAAAAGAAATGGATTTTAGGCTAGATGTATGAGTCTTGTTTGAGTATTTGAAAACTTAGGGTTTTTTAGGTTTGTTGGACTAGGGATGAGAGTATGCAATTAGGTCAAGGTATCAAGTGTGCAGTAACAGGAATAAAGAGGAGTTAGATAACAATGTGTTGTGGTGAACTTAAGATTTAGTCAATGTAGTATAGGTCTGAGAGTTTAAGAAATCATAATGAGCATGTATTAGCATGAATTCATTAATCTAGAAGAAGAGAAACACAAACATGATTTTCCACATAAATAAAGCTTTGAAATATAAGAATTTTGCCTATATAATTGTAAGGAAAACAATAAGAAGAAATCAAAGCATGTAAAGAGAGATGATTTCATCAATAAGAAACTGATATGAAAGGAAAATAACACCACAAACTCACTAAACAAGTATTCCTGAAAAATAGTTGCAACTGCTCCTTGATTAGCTATATGAAAACATAAGGTACAAGTATCTCCACAAAAGACCAACCCCTCTCTCTGAATGAGAAATGATACTTATAGACTCAATCAAACAGACTCCCCACCTTCAAGAGTCGAATTCCTAGGTGGTGGAATTGTTTCCAAGATTCTCTCAACCAACAAGTGAGAGTGAGAAGGTCAAACACAAACTCTTCTTTTAGACTTTGTTTTGAGTTTTTCTTCCTTTATGAGGCCTAATTAACCATAAAAACAACCTATTATATATATTTATTCATGATTACATTATCTAAACCTCGAAATACTGAAGTTACATCATGAGTTTAACTTCGACCAAGTCAAACTAAAAAACTAGGAAATTACACAGTGAAATTTTTAAATAAAAACTCAGAAATTTTCGGAAGCGTAGCGCCAACTTTGAGGCCACTTTTAGGTCTTCTTGAGGTCAAATTTGAGATTTGAGAGAACAGTCAACTATACTTTCCTTTTTAGTTTCCATAACATCTTGAATTTTTGAAAATTACCCATGGTAAGGCCTTCAAAAATTGATTCTCCCAAGGTGTTGCCAAAAGCGCAACACCTGTCAAAAAGAGTGGCAGAATGATATTTTTTACCCATTTTTCTCTTTTTTCTCAAAATCTAGGCCATGTCTAAGAAATATGATGAAATGGGTTTTGAGAGGAGGTCATCATCTTTCCAAAAATGTAAGCCAATTGTAATTTGGATCCCTGAGGAAAAAGCGCAGGCGTTGCGCTTCTTTGACTAACCTAATTTCTGAATTTGGCACCAAAAATCTCAAAAAACCAAAAATGCTCAGAAAACCTTCAAAATTGGTCATGAAGTGAAGAATGAGGTATGTTATGCTCTTATGGATGCTTCAACAAGCATCTCCAAGTTATCCCTCTCATTTTTTTCCTTTAGGGCTTCCTTTAGCTTGTTTTTCAACTGCTTGAGCTTGATGTTGCAAATCATATCTCTGATCTGATAATGATGGGCCATGTACCTGAATAGTTGATTATCTCTATTGTATTTTTCAAGAAGCTATTATAGGTGGCCATTGACCTTATTTAGCCAATACTCTCTATCTTTAATGATCTCCAAGGCAATTTTGTCTTCCATGTCTAAATTTTCATCTAGCAGGTTATGTTCTTTCTCTTCCTTCAATGCCCTTTTGAGTCCCTTGGTTCTTGGCTTCTTCTTTCCTACTTGTTTTTCATGTTCATCATGTTCACCAGGTTCCAACACTGCTTTACCTTTTCCTCCTTGTTGCAACATCTTAGATTTCTCTTTCTCCATGATTAGTTGTTTGGCCTTAAGTTGATTGTTTTCTTGCTCAAGGAAGGAAATGATGAAATGAGGAAGTTAGGGAATGGAGATGATGATAGGGGAATTTTGGGAGATGGATAGGGGTTGTAGAAATCTTAGGAATTTTGAATGGAGTGAAATGAGAGAGGGAGATGAGTAAGAGAAATTATAAAAATAGTCCTTCTAGGAAAATTGTTTAAATTGATAGGTATGAGCTATGGTTTTTGAAAAGGTGAGGTAAACTGAAAGTAAATGAGTTGCTTGTTGGATGCTATGATGATTTATATATACAAAGAGGTATGAAATGGCAATTCTTAAAGTTTGAAATGTCCTATCTGACAAAACCGTCATTTGCAGTAGCTTTGAAGCATGAAATTTCACATAAACCCTAGATGAACAAAACTCACCATTTGCACTTGCTTTGCCAAAGGAAAGGAGTGAGTAAGATGATGGCACTTGTTGAACAGCTTAGAAGAGAAAAAAGTAGGAATGCAAGCTTAAATTTGAAGTTTGGGTGAGTTTTGGCAGGTTTCAGGCTACTTTGTCCCAAGCGCAGCACCATTGGCAGAAGCGCAGCGCCAAAGCACAGCATAGTTCATGGAAGTGCAGCGCCACCTCCAGAAGCACAGCACAGTTCATGGAAGCGCAGCGCAGTTCACAGAAGCACAACACCGGGATATTTTTGCTAATTTTAGCTAGAAAACCCGTGTTTTTTCACCAAAGGAGGGGAGAGCTCGATGAACAAAGGAGGTAAGGATGCAAATAAAAAATGTTTGGGAATTTTTGGGCTTTTATAGGCACAATATGATCTTCTTTTGAATAAAAATGAGCCCCACATACCTTTTCAAAACATGACTTTCACCTTTTTAAACTCGACCACTTTCGAGACTTGAAATCTGAACTTCTCTTTATCTTTTTGAACAATGAAACTTCTTCCTTTTGGAACCTTGAGATTGTAACCATGAAGCACTTATGAAATTTCATAAAAACTTATTGCAAAGAGTTGCTTATCACAATCATCCAATGCTGGATTTATTCATGGAATGAAGATGGACCTTGAAACCCTAATGACCTAATGAAGTCATTAAACTGAGTGAAATGGTGATGATGATGACATTATGATGAAGACATTCTCTTTATTGTGATACACTCATCTGCGTGATGTAAGCAACCGGCATGTGAGACTTTTTAAAAGAATAGAGACATTCCTAGACAAACTAGCCAGTGACCAAATTTTACTCTGCAAACCTAGTGACATGATAAAATTTGACCTTGAGACCCCTAACAAACTTGGTAAAAGCATATTTGATCACTAGTGACAGGCATACAAGACTGACACTAACATTAGCTCTAGCTGGGGATGGCAGCTCCTTGGAGGTGTCAAGAACATCGTAGACCAGGTAGCCTTATTTATTGGGCAATGGAGTCAAAATGTAGAAAACTAAACTAAAACTGAAAAATGGACTGACTATTTGACATGACAGGACTGTAAAAGTAAAATAAAAGCAGCAACTGATCAAAGAATCCTTATGGCCTTCTCCTTGGGCTTCAAACTCCTATGATAGCCACTTGGACACTTGAACATAAAATATAAACCAGTATATACAATGTTTGTGACAATTTGCAGAAATTTCTTCAAGTATGGTAGTGCTTAAGAAGCCTACCATTGATCTCTCCTCCTAAATAATCTTCTCCATTCAATTCCTCCAATAGAAAAGCATTCTTTCCTCTGAAAGCTAAAATTCTATATGGTCCTTTCCATAAATTTTCTGTTGGACACCTAATCCTTTAAGGGTTAGTGCGGAAGCCGAATAGACTAAGGAAGTCCAAGAGACCTTGGGATGTGGAACCCAAAGGTCACACCATGTACTATAAATGTATATCATTTGTTAATAAAAAATGTACTCTCATGTTTATCTTTCCTATGTTGTTGCTGCCATGTGTGTGTTTAACATGGTATCAGAGCTCAGGTTTCTAAGTCTAGGCATTCTGAATACAACTTTGTAACTCCTCTCTTTTCAGGCTCTTATACTCATTAGATATGCCATTCTGGCTAAGACTGGCAGCTCTGACGCTGACGATTCCACTGGTCCGACAATTTATTCATTGATTCTGGCTAAGCCTGGCAACACATAGAAAATTTTGGAGTTGAAAGTTTCTGCTCCTGTCGTTGCACGATACCTGCATAAAAAACGCATCAACTCCCATATGTATCTGTCGCTTTGACTGCCATACGCTTTTGATTACCATACACTCTGATTTGACTACCATACGCTTTACTTTGTCGAGAACGATGATGGACACAGAGTCCTCCATATAAATGTGGTGTTGTGTTGTTCCTACGCACCTCCATAGGCTAACCCCGTAGCCACCGCTATCAACCCTCCAAACAACTACGACTCGGCTACAGCAGTAGCAGCAAGGATTCTGACGATGACAAGGAGGCTAGGAAGGAGCGTAGTGATGTTTTGATGAAACGACGCTTTTGTATACCTGGTCCTTTAAAAGCTGGAAGATATAAGAGCGCGGGGCCTTTTCCCAAGTGGCGACACCTGCATTGCTGAATGAGGAGGCAGCGGATGGATAAACTCACTGATTGTCCGCCATTGAAGAGCTCTGCAAGGATGTTTATAAAGCTGCATTACATGGTGATTGTCTCTCTACCAGTTTTATAATCTTGTGACCCTTCAACTCTCATATAGTGTAGTAACATCCTCATGTAAAAGGCATCAAAACAATTGATTGAGGAAGTAAATATCTGTCACTGAGCACCGTAACGCTACTTTGTTATCTTATCACCATTCACACTTGTTAGCTTACCACCTATCATAGCACACCAGTGCATATATAACTATTGTGTTAACCACATATACTCCTCCATGTACCTTGACTCCTTGATTCCTTGGTTGAATGGTATGCCATACCGCCATACAACTTCCGACACACAACATTGAATACCACTATACCATACACCCATACTCCCATACCACTATTTCCATACCGCCATACTTCTGTCATAATAACGCTTTGTTAAGGTATTATGTTGTTACCACTGCAATACTCGATTATGTTGAATCTAACTCTATTTAATGGTGTGGGACCTGACTCTTGAACGCTGGTTATATACCTCCTTTGTCTATAATTATTGTCCATACATTCTAGTTACACTAGTCATACGTTGACCGCTCATATAACTGCATTCTTACCTGCACGATAATTCAATAAATTTGGAGGAAATCTAAAGCATAATGTTGGGTCATTATATTGAAAGAGAAACTTTGTAGCTAGAATGCAATGAAGAAGCAGCCTCGTGTTCCACTAGCCAACGTAGAACTGAATGTAATGTGGATGTCTTGTTGGGTTTCAACAATAACTTCCTTTTTTATTCAAGTACAACAAAGTGACAGAATTTAACTGTTTGCCTACGACATGAAATTGCAAGAACAATTGTTGAACTTTTGATGACTTGCCAAGAAGCGTATGGAAGGTGGAGCGTTATAACAGCCTCCGGGGTGGTTGGACCCTCGGCATCCAGCTTTGGATAAACAATCTTTTGCAGTTGTTCCAGATTTTCCTGTGTAATCAGATTGAAGAAGTTGTTGCCTCTGACCGTCTTCTTTATTCATCATTGTAGTCTTGTTGTCGAATTAAGGCTTAAGAACAATCCACAGAAAATCAGTCTATGTGGATCAGAATACCTGTTATCGTATTACTCTGAGCACCCAGTCATACTGTCAATTTGGCATTCAAAATTCCATTTTTCAGATAATTATTCCGAGTTAAATTCTTAGGTGAATTGGAGAAAATTCATTTTTCAATGAGTCTGTTTTCTGGACATCACCATTCTTTGTGTGTTGAATCTATTGCAAGCTGCCAAGATTGATTTGAAGTTGTTGCCATAAGTTTATATAAAAGAGCAATTGGTGTCCATCTTTTCCTCGTTGTTTTACTATTTTTAAGGTTAAAAATGGCTCCAATTGGTGCAATATTAGAGTTCCTGGACAATCTAATACTCTCTACTATGGATAATACAGTCAAAATCAGCAAGGATTTTCTCACCGATATTCATAGTTGTTTACAAGATGTACATGAAAGGATTGACCTTTTATAGCTTGAATCTCAGCTTCAGCAAGAAGAATTAAAACAGAGGAATCATCATTCTGAACCTGTTTCTGTTCATAACATTGAGACAGCGACCCATCAGCAGCAAGTCAATATTGTTACAATTCATTCAGTTGTACATGCAGATACAGAAATTTAGTCTGCACTTCCCAAGTCAATCATCAAACCTTGGGAAGAGCTTGTCCATAACAAACACAGAACTGGTCTTGGATATGACAAGGACTTGTCCTTTCATATTCCACACTACTCAAAGCCCATTCAGTTTCAGAGTGTTGGATTCCTTCATGACAGTTCATCTCCAGCTGTTCCACACTCTGCCCCTCTTCCACAGCAACAACAATAGATTGTGAAATGCCAACACTGTGACCAAGTTGGCCATCTGAAAGATCACTGTTTTGATCTTCATCCATATAAGCATTGTCATAAAACTAGTCATTCTTCAAATGGATGCTTCAGAAACAAACCTTCTGCAAGAACAAAGATTCATCTTGGATGGATCACTTCTTGGCAATGGGCATCAACAACCAAGAAGATATTCCAGTCACATGTCAGAACTTGTTCTAGAGTATTGAACAGTCTTGCAGTTGAGTTTTCTCCATCATCTCACCTTGTATCTGACAGGGGGAAATGATGGTCATATACAAGCTTCAAAGCCACATCAAGCGAGCCTGAGCCACAACCTGCCACCCCAGTTTCAGAGTTGTAGCCAGAGACAAAGATGCCCCTGAGTGTGCCTTCAGTTGGTAATTTGGGACACTTCCTCTAACAGAAGACTTCAGCTACTTGCCAGTTTCGGAAGAGTTCCAGGAATAGAATTGGGGACACTTCCTCTAGCAGAAGACTTCATCTTCTTGCCAGTTTTGGAAGAGTTCCGGGAATTGCATCAAGCATTCCAGAGTAGGTGGTAATCCTTAAACCATCACAGGTTGAGACCTCCCTTTTCAGGTTGAGATTCTCCCTTGTATGCGGGGTGAGACCTCCCTTTCATGGTTGAAGGTTTCCCTCTTCAAAACAATAAGAGCACTTCCTCTAGCAGAAGACTTCATCTTCTTGCCAATTTTGGAAGAGTTCTAGGAATTTCACTAAGCATTCGAGTGTTGGTGGTCATCCTTAAACCACTGCCCTTTATACCAACATTTCAGAGAGCACATTCAGCCTAGTGTTGCCATGCATTTTTTGCACATTTTGTATTAGAGCTCTCTTCTTGGACTCATACATAACTCTTTGGATTAAGGTGGGGGGGATGTTGGACACCTAATCCTCTAAGGGTTAGTGTGGAAGCCGAATAGACTAAGGAAGTCCAAGAGACCTTGGGATGTGGAACCCAAAGGTCACACCATGTACTACAAATGTATATCATTTGTTAATAAAAAATGTACTCTCATGTTTATCTTTCCTATGTTGTTGTTGCCATGAGTGTGTTTAACATTTTCAAACTTGCCATGTTTTCCTTTTTCTTCATTCCTTGCATCCCAACGAAGAACCACATCTCCCAAATTGAAATTGTCTTCTTTTGTCTTGCGATCATAGATCTTCTTGATTTTTTCTTGAAGTTTAGAAGTGTTTTGAAAAACTTTCTCTCTAGTTTGTTGTAAATGCATCATCTGATTTATCCTTCGCTACATATCATTTGTTTCGCTATCTAATTCCTACAGAATTTTCATGACCGGGACAGCAAGAGATGAAGGAAAAATAATGTTAACCCCATACACCAACTGAAAAGGAGACATACCTATTGATTTCTTAGTACTGATTTTGTCTGCCCATAAAGAATTAATGAGCTTTTGTGCCAATTCTTCTTATTGACTTCTAAAACTTTCTTGATGATGTTGATCAAATATTTGTTGGATGATTCAGCCAGACCATTCCCTTGTGGATGATAAGTAGTGGAATGCCCCAATACAATATGATACTTTGCACAAAACTCCACCATCCTCTTTGACTTGAAAGCAGCAACATTATTAGTGATTATCTTCTGTGGGCAGCCAAATCTAGACAAGATATTAGATTCAATAAACTGAATGATAACAGAATCAGTAGCTTGCCTGGTTGGGATTGCTTCAATCCATTTTGTAAAATAGTCTGTGGCTGTCAGGATCCATTTATGTTGTGCTGATGATGAAGGATGGATCTTGCCAATGAAATCAAGACCCCATTGCTGGAAAGGGGCTGTGATTGAAATGGGCTGCAAGGGTAATGGAAAAATTTTTCTTTTTCCTTGGAAAATCTGACATTCATGACAGCTCATCACTGTTTTATATACATTAGAAAAAAGAGTAGGCCAATAGAAACCAACTCTCAAAATTTTGTTTGTTATAGTCTTCCAGAAGTGATGGCCACCACAGTCTCCTTTGTGAAAATCTCTCATTACATATTTTTCTTCATTTTCTACCAAACAATTCAGCAACACACCACCAAGGTCTTTCCAAAATAAAACACCATCAAGAATACAATATTTTGAAGCTTTCAACTTTAAAGATCTAGTTTTACCTTTGGGTACTTCCAGTGGAGGATTTAAATGTTGCAACACATAAACAATGTCGGAATACCATGGAGATGAAGTGAACATATCGAACACTTGTAACTATGAGTCTTCTTCTTCTTCTTCTTCAGAAATTGCATTAATCAAATTGATATCTAATGCATGCAAATTAGATTCAACCTTGAGCTTAGCCAAACCTTGTCCCTTGATGAGCTTTGTGCACTTTATCTCCAAATTTTACTCTAGCATTGTTGTGATCCATTTTCCCCACCTGCCTTCTAGATCTTTTTGAATAAGAATTTCTTTTACAGCTATTGTGGGAACATAAGCAATGGTATGAGAATGTAGAATATAAACTCAAAAATATTTGAGAGCTTTCACCAATGCCAAAGCCTGCTTCTCAATTATGTTGTATTTCAGTGCTACATCCCTTATTGTTCGACTGAAAAATGCTATAGGTTGTTCATTTTTTTAATCTTTCTTTTGCATTAGGACCGCTACTAATGTATGCTCAGAGGCAAATGAAAATATGATGAAATCTGAAGTATAATCTGGACTAATCAGAGTAGGAGCAGTAGATAATGCAAATTTGACTGCATGGAAAGATTTCTTAGCATCTAAAGACCATTTTACCTTGTTGTCCTTTTTCAGCATGTCTGTCATCTCTTTCAAATGTTCAACGAGGTTGGGGATGAATCTTCTCAAAAAATTGATTTTCCCATTAAAACACTGAATTTATTTTTTGTTCCTTGGGAAATCTAATTGTTGAATGGCTTGAACTCTTGCAGGGTCAATGCAAATGCCATCCTTGGAGATAATATGTCCCAGCAGCTTACCTTCTTCCATGGCAAATAATCTCTTCTTTGGATTAAGTGATATACCAAATTTTCTGCATTTTTGAAAGACAATTCTTAAATGATGTAAATGGTCTTCATCAGATTTAGTCAAAACTGTAAGATCATCTAAATAAATAACCAGAAATACATCTTTTTCATTAGCAAAAGCTATGTCCATAGCCTGCTGAAAAGTCGCTCCTGCATTCTTTAATCCAAATGGCATCTTGGCGTACATGAATGTACCCCATGGTGTTGTGAAGGTTGTTTTCAGCTAATCATCTTTATGCACCAAAATCTGATTGTACCCGGAATATCCATCAAGCAATGACATCCTGGAAGACCCAACTACCCTCTGAAGAATATGATCCATCTTTGGTAGGGGATAATTGTCCTTCAAGGACACTTTGTTTAAATTTCTGAAATCAATGCAAAGACGAATATCCTCGGTCTTCTTTCTTACCGGCACTAGATTTGACATCCATTCAGAAAATTGAATAGGAACTATGATACCAGACTTATAAAGCCTATTTACCTCTTTTTCAATTGATGGCAGCAGCTTAGGATTAATCCTCCTCAGTTTCTGGCGAAATGGCTTTTGATCAGGCTTGACCGGAATAGTGTGCTGAATGATGTTCTTGTCATACACCTTCAAATCTGAATAGTCCCAAGCAAATACATCAGAAAATTCTGCCATCAAAGTAATGTACTTAATTTTCATCTCAGGAGATAAGGACTTTGATAATTTGACCATCTTAGGCTTGTCAGCTACACCAATGTTCACATCCTCGACACCTTTCTCTGTGGGAACCATGGTGGGATTTTTGGCAACATCATCTCGATCAAACAACTCTTCCAAAGTGTTGTAGCGGCTACAACCACCCTCCAAAATTTTGCCTTAGCCTATTTTGGAGCCTCCCCTACCAACCTTATGCAACAATTTGTCTTGCTTCGTCAAGAACTCAAGCTTCATTTCTTTCGTCGCACAAAGGTAGCTTGGCGATCACAGTTGATCCATTTCCCTCACAGGCTGCTCATCTGGAATTAGTCCAGCTGCAGGCTTAGCAACTTCCCCTTGAAGATTGCGCATTCCTAGAGGGAAACCAGCCTTCCCTCCAGGAATTGTGTAATCCTCTCTTACAGCCTGTTGGTCTTCAGGATTGCGCAATCTACTAGTCAACCCTCCCAGTAGGGTTTGCACAATTTTTCCCAGCAGCAGGTTGTTCAGCCCAGGATTTGCGTAAATCTGGGCAGAGATGCTGGGCCCAGAAATTGCGCAATCCACTTGGGCAGCCAGCCCAGCTTACAGTTAGGAATGCACATTTTTCCTAAGCAGTTGAGCACTAGCATGCGTGGACAGTCCGGTTGACTAGTTCCACCCGGAACCAAGGGAACTTGACTTGCATGCATGCATGACTTGATCTTCTCGAAATAGCAAGAGACAACATGCAAAAGGCATCCCTTGTTTTAGGGATGTATGTTTAGCAGTTGGAGGTTACATGCAAAGATCATTCCAGAAATCTCCCACCAAGTGTCGCTTCCCCTAGATTTGTGGCATGCACGTCCCAACCTCAATGTTATCAAAACTCATCAACCAAACGCTGTAGAGCTCATTCCTCACATCAACCTTGTAGCTCTGACATCCCACATCACATCTAGGAGAAGTCGGAAAATTCAACTCAATTGTTTTGGGGTAAGCTCGCTTCCCATGCCTTGTGCTACATTTCTGTCGCTTTTTGTGTTTTCGCTTATGGGAGTATTGTTTGCTTGATTTCTTTGAACACTTGCTGTCGTTTACATGTATACTAGATTGTCCTAGGTTTGTTTCAATTTTCATTTCTATCTCACTGTTGTCGCATGCATGAAACTGTTTTGCACGGACATTTTCCCATCCGACGAACTGCCTCACCCACATGCATGTTGATCTATTTACTAAATCTTTCATTCATGCTTTGCATGCAATTTTAATCACTTCTTCTATCACTTAGTGTCGCCATGTATTCATTGACTTACTTGCTTTCAGTTTCTCATCAGCAAGTCGAGCCAACCTTGGCCCAAGCTCTGGCTTCACCAAAGCTGCATTGCGTAATCTGGGAAAGTGAGGCTCACCTTCCTCTCCATATTTGTGCATTCTAGCCCAACACTGGCCTCCTGGACTGAATTGCGCATTTTTGGAGGTCAGTGGTTGCTTGGCCCAAAATTTTGCGCAAATATGTCCCTCAGCCAACAATCTTTCCCAGCTGGAATCGCGCATTGTGCAATCCCAACAGCCAATTGCCCAACTGGATTGCGCATTTCATAGTTCTAGCGGTCAGTCAGTCCCCCAGCAGCATGGACTGTGCCTTGTGTAGTTTTGACACTCGGTCTCCCAACCTCCCGACCGAAATTGTGCAACCTTCATGATCATTTACCCATGTATGTTGAAAGTTAGTTCTCATGTTCATTTTGATTTTCGACTGACAGATTGGTTGCTATGAGTGTTTCCATGTCTCCAGGTATCACATGTGTTCATCTGCCTCTCAGTAGTACAGGTACAATGGTTTCCAAGAGAGCAGAGACGAAGACATCGTTCAGAGCACGCTTGGGGATGCAGTCGATCAAGTGTCCATGGGCTTACCTACTCACGAAGACATCAAGTTGTTCATGGACAAGGACATCAAGCAACAGCATCACAGCGAGCAACATCATGAGCAGCATTTGAAGGTAGCATACCGAATGCAGCAAACACAGCAAATGAAAGAGGAAGGTTGTTGACAACATAGAGGTGGAGCAAAGTTGCAAGATCAGGTAGATCCACTAATAATGAAAGCAACTTTGGAGACACATGCTATGAAGTGACGGTGCGACAGGAATATCGCGTGAAGGCAGAAGATGGAACAAAGAAGGAGTTGCATGTGTTGAAGCAGCAACTCAGGAAGAACATGAAGCTACACAGATAGTCCAATGAGTTGTAGAAGGCACAGAACAACAGTGCGCTTAGCATGCACTCGCAGATGAAACTACGCCAGTATGAGTTAAGGATTTATCCCAGCAGCTGACACAGAGAAAACATGGTGAGCAATGTTGTTGATCGCATGCCAAGGATCCAAAAGCATGCATGTCGTTGAGTGCACACATGCAATCCAACCCATTCAACACACTTACCAAGGCGAATACAAAAAGCAAGTCCAACTGGGGCTGAACATGTACTTCGACAAGTTGATGCGCATGACCACTAGCACACACCTGAAGATCAGCATGGACACTATGCATCAGTGTGTTGTCGGTTCAACCATACCCAAGAAGACAATGCGCATGTTAGCAGACGAGTTGGATGAAGGGGTCGAACCAATTCACCGGTTGCAACGAAGGCAAGAGTTCACTTCAGCAAGATGTCCCCATGAGGTGCATGCACATCATCACAAATGACCAATCTTGGCATCAGATCACCACCTTCACCATCAATAGCATGTCAAAGAGTTGGTCTCATCACAGCAGACCGAGTGTCAGTGGTGTCTTGCAAGGCTTTCTCAAGCCATGTTGTCTCACATGAGTACATATGCATTGTAATGTTGAGTCATGTCAAGTGTAAGTCTAGTGTCAACAACTGGACGTAACAGTCATAGAGTAGGTGAAGAGTCATGAGGGTATTTGAAATGTCACAAAGGGGAGTGTCAAGGGTCACCCTACCCTTTTCTATAAATAATCCCTCATAACTCATTGTATAGGCTTTTGGTCAGCCAAGCTTCTACTAAGACTAACTTGAAGAAGACTTGGACAATATTGTAACACACCTTGGCTTCTCCACAACACAGAGCTAGTTCATCTCTTTGGAGGAGTAGGCAGATGTGGCTGTAACATTCCACTGATAGGGCTAGCAGGTTTACATGGTGTATTGTATGATTGTGACTTACACTTCTTTATATAATAAAATCCAACACATTTTCATGCATATATTATTATTGTATTTGGACTGCTTCGATTACCTTAATGATACATGTTGTTTAACTTACGTACTTGTATATGAACTGATTTGTATGAAATTATATGAATCTCATTGTTAATGTGTTGCATATGTTGTTAATGTTGTCACGTTCATGTCGACTGCTTTGTTGGACATCAGACAGACCTTTCCCATGAACCTAGTTATATCAACCGGCACACTCGTCTCGGACTGATCCATGAGTGTTGTTCGTGTTATCTTACCTTGTATGTTGTGACTATCACATCCGTGACAACTGCTCTGCTGGAAGCTGTGCATTTCCTTTGTGTGGTGTGTTCCTAGCCAAGTTGGGACTAATCCATTTCAACCTGCAACTCACTTTCACCTTCTACTCCCTTCGAAGTGTTGGAACCTCTCATACACATTCCTTGACTCACTGCATCATTCACACCCTTGCTACTGACAAAGTTATCTTACTTCCCTCTATGCAACATTGCGATCAAGGCATTACCTTACGACCCATTGTTGGGACTCCTACACCAAACGGTCTGAGGTCTAATTGGGACTTCTTACAGGGGAGATCCCCTTGACATGTTGGCGGGTCCAGCACCGTCAACATTTCTGGCGCTAGCCGGAGGTCCTGATGACAAGCAGTGTCCTCTCATCCAGTTTTGAAACTTTTCATATCTTTCATGGAGTCTTGCATTCTTCTTCCCTTGAGGTGTTTTTCGAATCCTGAAGATGTCTCGATCTCGAGGAAGCTTTTCAATCTCTTGACCACTCACACGTATGATGGCGAAGGTGAATTGGCCTGGCCTGAGCACTTACATAACTTTCTTTCCATGATTTATGAGGAAGACAAGTTTACTGACGAATAGGTCGGGTTGTTGCTCGTATACCACTTCGTGAATCTCCATTTTGTTGGGTGCTCAGCCTACCAGCTGACACTGTGTACTCATGTGAGCACTTCTGTGATCTTATTGAAGACACATTCTATCATTTTGATCCAGACCATCTTGACCAGAAACTATTACAGCAACGAAGGGCTCCGCATGAATTGATTTTTGGCAGCGATTCAGTGACTTCCAGTTTCAAGCTCCGAGGAGCCAGATGAAGTTCGCTTATCTCTGGGACCGATTCGAGTACTATCTTAAGAAATTTGCCCATCCCAAGAGGAAGCTTGATGCCAAGCCTCGCTCAACCTTCTTCGTTGATGGAATTGCGCAATCCCATGCGGGAGAAGGCACTATCTCAACAAACTGTCCACCTCCCTCTCATTCAACAGTTCCACCATCGCCCAGTGATGCTGAGGATCATGTTCGCACATATGTTCATCCTTCACACCCTCCCAACATCACTCCACTAAATTTTCCCGCAGATTTGGTTGTGCGTCCTTCGAGTTCCCATATGCATTCTTTTCTTCGACCTCCGTCTTTACACTTAGGTGTTCCTTTGGATGATGCGGTATTGTGTTCATCCATTCCGGACTTTTCACTTGTTGTGAACGAGGAACAACCCGCTATGGTGTTGGTGTTTCACAACCAATATGCACTAGCATTCATGAAGAGTATGAGTGGGACCTTGAACATTAACACTCGGCAAAGGATGACTCCCTTCCTTCCGAGCCCCCTTTGTTCTTCCCTAGGTTCTTTGGTGAACCTTCCATCCATGATTTTGCATGTGTGTCTTCATCCATGGATGCACCCATTGTTGATCACTCGCAGGACTCACCGGATGCTAGTCCATCATTCGACAACGGAGAGGATAAGTTATTCATTGAAGATTCACTTGATCCTTCATCTATCTTTTCCGGAAATACAAAGGATGGGTTTGTTCACTTTTCATACCCCTCTGTTTGATTCATCTCAACATGAGGATGCCGAATAATTCATTGATTTTTCTGATTGTGGTAGTCGTGATTCATTTGCTTCCATTTTTTATCACGATCATGAATCTATCACGATTGATCTTTCAAATCCACCGGTTTATGATGATCTACCTGATGATGAAGTTGAGACACTTAAGACTGTCGAGGCACTTCAGCCCAAGCTAATGGTTATGTTAGGCCCTCGCTCTCTTGGGGTCAGTCTCACTTCTGATCATGAAATTGTTCAATCACCCAAGGCTCCTCGTCACTCATCTGTATGCATTGAAGATCCATCTCAAACACAGATCACACTTCCTCCACTCGAACGGCATGATCCCATTGCTCATGCATTGGAGGAGTCTTACATTGCAAGCACTCATTCGCGATGTAAGTTATCTTTGTTTCTTTCGTTTGCTTGCATGTCTTAGTCAAGAGTGTGCCTTTTCTTCAAAGTTGCACGTAGTGTCACACAACACCATGATAAGTCCACTGACTGTCCGTCATGCACATGCACTCACTTATGTCCCCTAGGCACTTTGAAGCACGAAGTGTGGTTGTCTTCACTGTTATATCTTTCTTGTATGCTGGTCCGCACAACTGGGTTACTCACGGACCAATCCTTTTCCCACATGGGTCTACTAATGTGCCGCTGGCTGAATTGGTAGTATCACTTCACGTGATCAGGCCCATGCACTGTTAGTCTAGGAGTAGGAGTAGTGTTTTCTTTCAGTAGTTTGCTTGCATGCTTGTTTGATTTCATGTTTTGATTTCTTGTTTGTTTGTTTACTTGCCTCGCTTTCATTTTTTCTTCTGCTCTTGCTTTTCTTTGTTGATTGTTAGTTCATTCGCTTGTTTCGTTCATAGGTTAGTTTTGCATGAAACCATGTGTGACTCATGAAACGAGCTGGGTAAAGTACAAGAGGGTTTGTACAACTATCGCTACTTGGTTATCTGTCATCTTGCCTCTGTATGATGAACTTGTTACTCTTAGTCCATGATATGTCGAAGGAAAATACGTACTCTTCGAAGTGAACCTTGGTGTAAGCACAACGCTTGCGCGCTAACTAGTGTCACCTTCTCTAGTCAATTGTTTTTGGGTTAACCCTTGTCAGCTCAATTAAGTAGAGTAAGGTGAGGGGGGAAACCTTAACAGGCATGTCATAGATATAATAAACTACTTCTTTGCTAGAAAAACCTCCTCTGCTCTCAATAAGTCGGGATCCCTCTTCCATCTCTGAAATGAATAAGTGCTATGCACATTGAAAATGAAAAATGAAAAAAATGAAAAGTCAAAAAATTCAAAATTCAAAATGAATAAGGCAAAAGAAGATAAAGGCTTCCAGCACAGTGAGGTGATGCAAGTAACTCCGCCAAGGTACTGACCAGGCTCGCTGGCAGCGAAGCCATGCTTGTATTCCTATGTGACTCCACCGGGGTACTGTCCAGGCCTGCTGGCAGTGGAGCAACACTAGAGATGAAACTAAGACTCTAATGACTATACTGCTTGTGCACCTATATACCCCTCAACCCCAATCGAAACAACTATGTTGCATTGTCTTGGAATGTGTGTCAATCAACCAAGAGTCTCGCAGATGCTACATCTTACATCAAGCTAGTGTGAAGCCAAGATGAGTTAAGAATTGAACAAAAATTTCGGAGGTGTTAGACTCATTTTCACAAACAAGGTCCATTCAGAGAGCTGGAGTTCTACCAGTGTGTGGCCAAGTATTGTAGTGGCTACAACCACCCTCCATAATTTTTCCTTATCCTGTTTTGGAGCCTCCCTGACCAACCTTACACATCACTTTGTCTTGCTTCATCATGTACTCAAGCTTCAGTGCTTTCCTCGCAGAAAGGCAGCCTGTCAATCACAGTTGATCCATTTCCCTCACAGGCTACTCATCTAGACTTGGTCTAGCTGCAAGTTGAGTAGCTTCCCCTTGGAAATTGCACATTCCTGGAGGGAAACCAGCCTTCCCTCCTGGAATTGCGCAATCCTCTCCAACAGCCTGCTGGTCTTTGGGATTGAGCAATCTTGCCAGCCAACCCTCCCAGCAGGGTTTGCGCAATTTTTCCCAGCAACAGGTTGTTCAGCCCAGGATTCGCGCAAATCTGGGCAGCAGTCAGCTGTTGGGCCCAGAAATTGTGTAATCCACTTAGGCAGTTATCCCAGCTTACAGTCAGGAATGCGCATTTTTCCCGAGCAGATGAGCACTGGAATGCGTGGAAAGTCTGGTTGACTAGTTCTTTCCACCCAGGACCGAGGGAACTTGACTTGCATGCATGCATGACTTGATCTTCCTGGAATAGAAAGCGACAACATGCAGAAGGCATCCCTTGTTTCAGGGATCTATGTTTAGCAGTTGGAGGTTACATGAAAGGATCATTTCAGAAACCTCCCACCAAGTGTTGCTTCCCCTAGATTTGTGGCATGCGCGTACCAACCTCAATGTTATCAAAACTCATCAACTATACGTTGCAGAGCTCATTCCTCACATCAACCTTGTAGCTCTGACATCCCACATCACATCTAGGAGCAGTTAGCACATTCAGCTCAGTTGTTTTGGGGTAAGCTCGCTTACCATCCCTTGTGTTGCATTTCTGTTGCTTTTTGTATTTTTGCTTGTGGGAGTATTGCTTGCTTGATTTCTTTGAACGCTTGTTGTCGTTTACATGAATACTAGCTTGTCCTAGCTCTGTTTCAATTTTCATTGCTATCTCATTGTTTTCGCATGCATGAAACTATTTTGCACAGACATTCACCCAACCGGCGAACTGCCTCACCCACATGCATGTTGATCTATTTGTTAAATATTTCATTCATGCTTTGCATGCACTATTAATCACTTCTGATATCACATAGTGTCGCCATCCATTCATTGACTTACTTGCTTTCAATTTCCCGTTGGCAAGTCAAGCCAAACTTGGCCCTGGCTCTGCCTTCACCAAGGCTGCATTGCGCAATTTGGGAAAGGGAGGCTCACCTTCCTCTCTAGATTTGCGCATTCTAGCCCAGCACTAGCCTCTTGGACTGAATTACGCATTTCTGGAGGTCAATGGCTGCTCGGCCCAAAAAATTTCCAATTTTTTCCTTGGGCTAGTAGTCTTTCCCAGCTGGAGTCGCGCATTGGGCAATCCAAATAACCAACTGCCCAACTGGATTGTGCATTTCGTAGCTCCAGCACTTAGCCAATCTTCCAGTAGCTCGGACTATGCCTTGTGCATTCTTGGTAGTCGGTCTCCCGACCTCCTGGCTGAAATTGCGCAACCTTCATGATAATTTACCCATGTATGTTGCAAGCCAGTTCTCATGTTCATTATGGTTTTCGACTGACAGATAGCTTGCTATGAGTGTTTCCATGTCTCCAGGTATCACATGTGTTCATCTGCCTCTCAGCAGTATAGGTACAATGGTTTCCAAGAGAGCAGAGATGAAGACACTGTTTAGAGCACGCTTGGGGATGCAGTCGATCAAGTGTTCATGGGCTTACCTACTCACAAAGACATCAAATTGTTCATGGACAAGGACATCAAGCAATAGCATCACAGCAAGCAGCGTCATGAACAGCAGCTGAAGGCAGCATACCGAATGCAGCAAATGCAAGAGGAAGGTTGTTGACAACATAGAGGCGAAGTAGAGTTTCAAGATCAAGCAGATCCACTGATAATGAAAGCAGCTTTGGAGACTCAGGCTATGAAGTGACGGTGTGACAGGAGGATTGCGCGAAGGTAGAAGATGGAACAAAGGAGTTGCATGTGTTGAAGCAGCAACTCAGGAAGAACATGAAGCTGCTTAGGTAGTCCAATGAGTTGCAGCAAGAACAGGAACAGCAATGGGCGAAACATGCACTCGTAGATGAAATTGCGCCAGTACGAGTTAAGGATCTATCCCGGCACCCAACACAAAGCAAAAATGGTGAGCAATGTTGTTGATCGCATGCCAGGGATCCAACAGTATGCATGTTGTTGAGCGCACGCATGCAATCCAACCCATTCAACACACTCACCAAGACAAAGACAAGAAGCAAGTCCAACTGGGGTTGAACATGTACTTCGACAAGTTGGTCTGCATGACCACCAACACATACTTGAATATCAGCACGGACACTATGCGTCAGTGTGTTGCTGGTTCAAGCATACATAAGAAGACCATGCGCATGTTAGCAAGCGAGTTGGATGAAGGGGCTGAACCAATGCACCAGTTGCAATGGAGGCAAGAGTTCGCTTCAGCAAGATGTCCCCATAAGGTGCATGCACATCATCACGGACGACCAAGCTTGGCATCAGCTAACCACCTTCACCACCACAAGCATGTCAAAGAGTTGGTCTCATCACAGTGGACCAAGTGTCAGTGATGTCTTGCAAGGCTTGCTCAAGCCATGTTATCTCACATGAACACATGTGCATTGTAATGTTGAGTCATGTCAACTATAAGTCGAGTGTCAACAATTGGATGTAGCAATCATAGAGTAGGTGAAGAGTCATGAGAGTAATTAAGCTGTCACAAAGGGGAATGTCAAGGGTCACCCCACCCTTTGCTATAAATAATAGCTCATAACTCATTGTATAGGCTTTTGGTCAGCCAAGCTTCTAGTAAGACTATCTTGAAGAAGACTTGTATAGTATTGTAATGTGCCTTGGATTCTCCACTGCACAGAGCTAGTTCATGTCTTTGGAGGAGCAGGCAGATGTGGCTGTAACGTTCCACTGATGGGGCTAGCAGGTTTACATGGTGTATTGTATGATTGTGACTTACACTTCTTTATATAATAAAAGCCAACACATTATCATGCATATGTTGTTATTGTAGTTGGACTGCTCCAATTGCCTTAATGATATATGCTATTTAACTTACGTACTTGTATATGAACTTATTTGTATGCAATTTTATGAATCTTGTTGTTAATGTTGTCATCATCCATGTCAACTGCTCTGTCGTACATTAGACATACCTTTCTCATGAACCTGGTTATATCAACCAACACACTCTTCTTGGACTGATCCGTGACTGTTGTTCATTTTATCTTACCTTTTATGTTGTGACTGCCGCATCTGTGTCAACTACTCTGCCGGAAGCTATGCATGTCCTTTGTGTGGTGTGTTCCTAGCTGAGTTGGGACTAATCCCTTTCAACCTAGAACTCACTTTCACCTTCTCCTCCCTTCAAAGTGTTGGAACCTCTCATACACATTCCTTGACTCACTGCATCAGTCACACCCTTGCTACTGACAGAGTTATCTTGCTTGCCTCTATGCGACATCGTGGTCAAGGCATTACCTTACGACCCACTTCTGGGACTCCTACACCAAACGGTATGAGGTCTAATTGGGACTTCTTACCAGGGAGATCCCCTTGACATGTTGGTGGGTCCACCACTGTCAACGAACAAGACCTCTTGGAATGTTATTGTCCTTCAGCTGGAATATTGCAATCTCAGTTGCTTCAATTTCTGGATCATTCATATTAGATGCATCATCAATGTGAGAATTATGGAATTCATCTTCCATTTGCATAAAATTATTGAACTGTTTGACACCCCAAAACACATGCCAAAATCTCATATTATCAAGAACGGCTGAGAGATGTTTAACATGAATTGAATACTTCTAATTGGAGCGAATGGGAATCTTCAACATACTAGATACAGTAGCAAAAGAATCAGCTATAACATTCTAAGTTTTAGGAATAAGAGACAAAGTATATTCTAAAAAAAATTTGAGGATGTCAAGGGTAGCATTGCGATAAGCTCTCATTCTTCGATGCTTGACCTGGTATTCCCCTTTCACTTGATTGATTACCAACTCGGAGTCGCCACAAATAGAAATTTTCTTTGCTCCCAACTTTTTCAGAATTTGAGGCCAACAATTAGTTCTTCATATTCCGCCTCATTGTTTGAGAAATCAAAAGCTAACTTATAAGAACTCATTCTTACATTACGTGGAATTTTACATGAATGATGAAATGGACCATGAATCCAGACACCAATCCCAACTCCTTCTTTTCCCAATGCACCATCAAACTCCATGGTCCAAAGACCATTTTCTTCATTCAAAAAAAGAACTTTTGAAGGCTGAACTATTTGATCTTTTGGAGGATGACTCACTGTCTCAACACACTCTATTTTCTGCACTAACTCAGCAATCCTTTCAAGAGAATTTACTAGCTGCAAACATTCTTCATTCTTCTCTTTTCCTTCAGCAATCACAACTTTCTGCACACTACTTATAACATCTGAAACTTCTGAAATTTCTACAAGCTGACTATCATCATCTACTGAATTCATATCACTATACAAAATGAAAGAATCTAGATCAGTATGTACAACATGTATGGGATGATTTATTGGCTTTTCCTTGCTACTAATCATGAATTTCATCTTCTTCTCCCGATAGAGTTTTTTGAGTTTCCCAAATACTGGAATAGTAGCATATGAAAAGTCAAGTTGTAAAGTTCCTTTCAGCTTTTCCCCCCAAGACCGTGAAAGCAACATACCAAACCGAGGAGGGATATCAGCGACCACTACATCCATCAACACATTCTTGGCTGGAATTTGGTCCAGGGACACTACTAAATCTTTAATAAGGCCAAGACATTTCACTCTTCCTGAATCAAAGGAGTAGAGGTCATGATAAGGTCAGGTGATACTCAATCCTAGTTTGTCCATAATGACTTTTGGCATAATATTTTGTGAGGCGCCGGAGTCTAGCATAGTGTTATGGAGGATGAAATCATGAAGTTTCATACTAAGATAAAAAGGTGGGATTTCACTATCTTCAGGACTTCCCTCTAAGGCTGGACTAAACAGAGTTGCAAGCTCATCATCGGCAACATTTACTGTGTTTGACATTTGGTCTACCTTCAGCATTTTAGCAATCTGAAACTTGTAGTTATCATTCTTCACTAATTCAGTTAGAGGAATTGAAACTTTCAAATTAAAAAATTTATTCTCTAAACTAAATAGATTAGATTGTTTTTCTACCTCTTTTGCAGCGATGTCCATCTTTTCAATCTGCCCTTTAGCTTGAGACTCCTTCTTATGACTTTCGCTTTGAACCTCCTTATCTTTTCTCACATTGCTGGTAGAGGATTCATTGGTTTTGTCCCGACTCAGTATGACAATCTCTTTTTCTTTATTTTGATTTGCAGGGGCTGCTTCTCTTCTTTGTGTATCTTTTTGTACATTCCGCCTCTTCTGATTCAATGTAACAGGTACATTTTTGTTCCTTAAGTTGTATTGTTTCTGCAAATGACTATGAGCATTTTGATATCCTCTTTGGTATTCTTCAATTTGCACCGCCCATAGATCGTCACTTGCAAGTATAAGATGTTGATCGCTTGGTACAAAAGACTATTCAGAAAATTGATCTTCCTCTGTCAGAAAGGTGGGTAGCTCATCTTCTTCAAAGAAATTATTTGCTTCTACAATTTCCTTTTCATCTTCTTCCTGCCCTTCGATGTAATTTTGCTAAAATGGAGCTCTTACTTGTCCCTAAGGATCTTGATCTCGCTACTCTTTCTATCTATTTATGAACTGTTGTTGTTGTTGGCCTCGAAAATTCAGATTCCTTACTGAAGGCTTCACTTGTCGATCTATTATAGACATTTCGTCCATCATTCTTTCCATAGTTTTGATCAGATTGTCAAGCTTTACATTTGATGATGATGAGGGCTCTTCTCAGGCTTTGATTTAGATTTCTTGATGAGAAGATTAGCTTCGACACTTACTGCATTTCGCTACATTTCTTCAAGAGTTGCAGGGTCTCTCTCCCTAAGTTGATATGCCATGTCTGGGTCGAAGGCATCAGGATAGTGGAGAAGTGCTAAACCAGGAGGAGGTTTCATATCGTCAGGAATGGAATTATACACCATATTGAACCTTGTTGTAAAGTCTTGAACTGTTTCATTTTGATTCCTTTTCATATAATTCTACTCAGCCAAAATCTGCAGTGTATTTTTCTTTTCTTGCCAACGTGCTAAGAACAACTCTATCAATCTATGATAATTATTGATAGAATTAGCAGCCAAATTGTGAAACCATTTCTTCACATCTCTGGAAAAACTCTGAGCTATGATTCTCATCTTAGCATCTTCTTCATCAATCTCTTCAAGATCAATAAAATCTATCAATTTGTCGACATGTTGCTGGGCTGTAATTTCTAAACTTCCATCAAATAGAGGGAGTCTTTGGCCATAGTTCTGAGGTAGAGCAACAAGTTGAGCAGGTAACATAAGAGGTGTGAATCGTGCCATGACTGCTGGAGGATGTAGTAGAGGTACTACAATGGGCTGTGTAGGTAAAGATGATGACACTAATGGAGGTGGTGGAAGAAGAGATGAGGTAGTTGATGTATTTGGAGGTGTAGTAGAGGATGAAACAACAGTTAGGTATTCAAGCTGATATTGAATGTAGGATTTTTCAGTAGTGATTTGGAGCTGGTCAGCAAGACTTTTAAGTTTATCGAAATTCAACCACAACTCATGATCAAATTGAAAAGGTTCAAATATCACTTCATGAAGGCAAGACTCAGATTTTGACCTTGAAAGAGACAGTTCTAATTGAATATTGAAAGGAAGATGTTCAAACGTGAATAACTTTTTAGGTAAAGAAGTTGTCTTTTTTATTTTTCGAACTGCACTTTCAGAGATAGGTAACTTGATTTTTCTAATTAATTTTTCCAGGTCATCAACAATAAAAGTTGGATTTGGGTCAGGATTTGACCTAGTATATCTTTTAGGAGCCAAAATTTTCACACCTTAAATTTGATGAAATTTTTCAAATCAGCTTGTCTTTAAATAATGGAACTTGTCACCTATAGAATCAGTCTTCTTGAAAGCTCTAATAGAATGAATCCCAGGAATGATTTATTAGTTTGATCCCTGGCAACGGTGCCAAAATGTTATCCCCTACAATGTCCCAGGCTGAGGAGGAGATCGAAAGAGGTAACCTCGAACCACTTTCAGTTCAGTAGCTAGCCCTACTAAACCAGAGAGGGATCTCTCTAAGGATTTGTCAATGAATAACTGGAAAAGAAATGGATTTTAGGCTAGATGTATAAGTCTTGTTTGAGTATTTGAAAATTTAGGGTTTTTTAGGTTTGTTGGACTAGGGATGAGAGCAGGCAATTAGGTCAAGGTATCAAGTGTGCAGTAACAGGCATAAAGAGGAGCTAGATAACAATGTGTTATGGTGAACTTAAGATTTAGTCAATGTAGTATAGGTCTGAGAGTTTAAGAAATCATAATGAGCATGTATTAACATGAATTCATTAATCTAGAAGAAGAGAAACACAAACATGATTTTCCACATAAACAAAGCTTTGAAATCTAAGAATTCTGCCTATATGACTGTAAGGAAAACCATAAGAAGAAAGAAAAGCATGTAAAGAGAGATGATTTCATCAATAATAAACTGATATGAAAGGAAAATAACACCACAAACTCACTGAACAAGTATTCCTGAAAAATAGTTGCAACTGCTCCTTGATTAGTTGTATGAAAACATAAGGTACAAGTCTCTCCACAAAAGTCCAACCCCTCTCTCTGAATGAGAAATGATACATATAGACTCAATAAAACAACCTCCCCAACTTCAGGAGTCGAATTCCTAAGTGGTGGAATTGTTTCCAAGATTCTCTCAACCAACAAGTGAGAGTGAGAAGGTCAAACACAAACTCTTCTTTTAGACTTTGTTTTGAGTTTTGCTTCCTTTATGAGGCCTAATTAACCATAAAAACAACCTATCATCCCTATTTATTCATGATTACATTATCTAAACCTCGAAATACTGAAGTTACATCATGAGTTTAACTTTGACCAAGACAAACTAAAAAACTAGGAAATTACACACTAAAATTTTTAAATAAAAACTCACAAATTTGTAGAAGCACAACGCCAACTTTGAGGCCACTTTTAGGTGCCTTCCTAAGGTCAAATTTGAGATCTGAGAGAACGGTCAACTATCCTTGCAAGTATAGTTTCCAGAAAACCTTGAATTTTTGAAAATGACCCATGGGAAGGCCTTCAAAAGTTTATTCTCCCAGGTGTATCCAAAAGCACAGTGCCTATCAAAAAGAGTGGCAGAATGATGATTTTTTACCCCTTTTTCTCCTTTTTCTCAAAATTTGAGCCCTGTCTGAGAAATCTGATGAAATTGGTTTTGAGAGGAGGTCATCAGATTTCCAAAAATGTAAGCCACTTGTCATTTGGAGCCTTGAGGAAAAAGCACAGCGCCAAGGCACTGCACTTCTGTGACTAGCCCAATTTCTAAATTTGGCACCAAAATTCTCAAAAAACCAAAAATGCTCAGAAAACCTTCAAAATTGGTCATGAAGTGTAAAATGAGGTATGTTATGCTCTCATGGATGCTTCAACAAGCATCTCCAAGTTATCCCTCTCATTTTTGTCCTTTAGGGTTTCCTTTAGCTTGTTTTTCAACTGCTTGAGCTTGATGTTGCAAATCATGTTTCTGGTCTGATAATGATGGGCCATGTGCCTCAATAGTTGATTACCTCTATTGGATTTTTCAAGAAGCTGTTACAGGTGGCCATTTACCTTACTTAGCCAATACTCTCTATCTTCATTGATCTCCAAGGCAATTTTGTCTTCCATGTCTAAATTTTCATCTAGCAGGTTATGTTTTTTCTCTTCCTTCGAGTTCCTTGGTTCTTGGCTTCTTCTTTCCTACTTGTTTTTCATGCTCATCATGTTCACCAGGTTCCAACATTGCTTTACCTTTTCCTCCTTGCTGCAACATCTTAGATTTCTCTTTCTCCATGATTAGTTGTTTGGCCTTAAGCTGATTGTTTTCTTGCTCAAGGAAGGAAATGATGAAATGAGGAAGTTAGGGAAGGGAGATGATGATAGGGCAATTTTGGGAGATGGACAAGGGTTGTAGAAATATTAGGAAGTTTGAATGGAATGAAATGAGAGAGGGAGATGAGTAAGAGAAATTAAAAAACAGACCTGCTAGGAAAATTGTTTAAATTGATAGGTATGAACTAGGGTTTGTGAAAAGGTGAGGTAAACTGAAAGTAAATGAGTTTCTTGGTGGATGATATGATTATTTATATATACACAAAGGTATTAAATGGAAATTCTTAAAGTTTGAAATGTCCTATCTGACAAAACCATCATTTGCACTAGCTTTGAAGCATGAAATTTCACATCAACCCTAGATGAACAAAACTCACCATTTGCACTTGTTTTGTCAAAGGAAAAGAGTGAGTAAGATGATGGTACTTGTTGAACAGCTTAGAAGAGAAAAAAGTAGGAATGCAAGCTTAAATTTGAATTTTTGGTGAGTTTTGGTAGGTTTTGGGCTACTCTATCCCAAGCGCAGCGCCCTTGGCAGAAGTGCAGCGCAGTTCACAGAAGCACAGTGTCGAGAGATTTTTGCTAATTTTAGCTAGAAAACCCGTGTTTTTTCACCAAAGGAGGGGAGAGATCATTGAACAAAGGAGGTAAGGATGCAAATCAAACATGTTTGGGACTTTTTTGGCTTTTATAGACACAATATGATCTTCTTTTGAATAAAAATGGGCCCCACATACCTTTTCAAAACATGACTTTCACCTTTTTAAACTTGGCCACTTTCGAGACTTGAAATATGAACTTCTCTTTATCTTTTTGAACAGTGAAACTTCTTCCTTTTGGAGCCTTGAGATTGTAACAATGAACCACTTATGAAATTTCATAAAAATTTATTGCAAAGAGTTGCTTATCATAACTCATCCAATGTCGGATTTATGCATGGAATGAAGATGGACCTTGAAACTCTAACGACCTAATGAAGACATTAAACTGAGTTAAATGGTGATGATGATGACTGATATGATGAAGACATTCTCTTTATTTTGATACACTCATCTGAGTGATGTAAGCGACCGACTTGTGAGATTTTTTAAAAGAATAGAGACATTCCTAGACAAACTAGCTAATGACCAAATTTTACTCTGAAAACCTAGTGACATGATAAAAATTTACCTTGAGACCCCTAACAAACTTGGTAAAAACATATTTGATCACCGGTGATAGGCAGACAAGACTGACACTAACACTTACCAAATTGTGGAGCTTCACTTCTGAAGATGTCAAGTACTCCTTCTCTATGTTCTCCCTCTCTTCCGTCTCCAACTTTGACCTTTTGACAAGCAAATTAGCTACCACATCTATTGCATTGTCTTGCATTTCTTCGAGTGTTGTAGTGTTCCTTTCTCTCAATTGAATTTCCATTTTCAGATCAAAGGCATCCGGGTAGTGTAAGAGAGCTAAACTGGGAGGCGATTTTATATCAGCAGGCATTGAATGGTATACTTGATTGAATCTAGCTCAAAAGTGCTGCACTGTTTCTCCTGCCTATCTTTCCAATGATTATATTCTTCTAAAACCATAAAAGGATTCCTCATGATCACCCATTTATCAAGAAAGACTTGTACAAAATGATGGAAATCAAAAATGATTGCAGTCATTAAGTTCTTGAACCATTTCTTGGCTTCGCCTTGCAAAGAGAAAGCAAAAATCTTGATACTGACATCATCTTCTTCAACTTCAAAAAGGTCAATAAATTTTTCAAAATTCTGAATATGTTTTTCAACAGTGATGTTACCATATTCTCCATCAAACCTGGGAAGATATTTGTAATATTTTTTAGGGAAATCATGGAGTATAGGAGGTAAGATGAGTGGCTTGTATCTATCTGGAATTTTACAAGGTGTAGGAGTATGTACAGAAGTTGTAGGATTAGTCTTGATCTCTTGAGGCTCATCAAGTTGAAGATGGTCAACATAAGATTTAGAAGAAGGGTCTTGATCAAAATCAAAATTTGTATTCACAATCTTCAAAGGAAAGGAATCAAATGCGGGTCTGGAATCTTTTCTCAAATACAGTATACTCTGGAAAACCTTCTTGACATTCTCAGGAAAAGAGAAGAAATAATTTACAATAAAGAACATGAAGTCTTGGATGAAATTCCAATTTGAATACCTGATCTTCCCATATTGTCCTTTCATTTTTCTATTGGTAAGGTTCATCCTCTAGTGGAGTCTTTGAATTAAATTTGAAATTGATTTGGAATCACTAGGAAAATTTTAAACCTTTGGATTCTTCGACACTGGAGTCGCCAAGTGAAAGATGCACAACCTTTCTTGTGTCTAATCATTGTCCACCATCAGCTATTAGATATTATCCTTGTCATTCTTTCCCGGGGAAGATATAATCTCTTGTTTCCTCGGCAACATCGCCAAAATGTTATCCTCCATAATATCCCAAGGCTAAGGGGGGAAATCGAAGGAGGTAACCTCAAACCAAGCTTTCAGTTTGGTAGCTAGCCCTACCAAACTAGAGAGGGCTCTCTCAGTGAAATCACAGCCAAAGGCTGACTGGAATATAAAATAATACTAGGCTAGGTATGCTAGGCTCAGGTAGGTTTTGATTTTTTAGGGTTTTGATGCTGGATTAAGGATGAAAACGAGGTAGCTAGGTCAAAGTATCAAAGGGTTACAATGGCAAATATATGGAGTAGGGTAGCAATACTTTTGTGATGGCTTTAGGGTTTTGTCGGTCTGGTGTAGGGTTTGAAAGAGTAATAACATTTAATGAGAATGTGCACCATGAATTCATTAGTTAAGAAGAAAAATTACACAAAATGACTTTCCCATCAAAACATAGCTTACATGAAAAGAACTGTGCTTATAACCTTTAAAGAAAATCATTGAATAAATAAGGTATGGAAAGGAGAAATGTATATCATTCATATAGAATTATAACAAAGAAAATACATCATCACAAATTCACTGCACATGAATTCCTAGATAATAGTTTCAACTTCTCCTTTGATTTCCTGAATAAAGAGTTGAAGTACAAGCTACAAGTGTTCCAACCTCTGATGTCCAACATGTTCTATGACTGAAGAAATGATACATATAGACTAAAAAAACCTCTCCCTTCTCTCAGTGGTCGAATCCATGAGTTTAGGAACTGCTACATGAGGTGTTCCAACCAAACCCTAATGTCTAGGGAGGTTAAAACAACTGCTTATTTTAAACTTTGACTCAAACTACTCTCATTAATGAAGCCTAACTTTGCATAAAAACAACTTTAACAAGACTATTTACTCATCATTACATCATATTTACAACAAGGTTAATAAATTACACCATAAAAAGTCGAATTCACTTGAAAAAAATGGAGAAAAGTTGTCAGACACAAAAACGCAGCGAATTCAGCCAAAAACGTAGCAAACCTGGAGAAAACGCAGTGAATTTGGGAGAACTAGTTTTTGAAGGCCTTCCTGAAGTCCAAATTCTAATATTCATGGCTCATTGGAAAGATGTGTATGTCTACTACATTATGAAATCTTTAGATGCTGAAAAAGGTCACTTCTAGCCCCTTAAAATTACATTCTCCCATAGGTACTCTCAGAAACGCAACGTGGTCTTCAACATGGTGGCAGAAAGGTGGTTTTTGGGCATTTTCACCAGTCAAAACTTGCTAAAAGTATGCTTTCCTCAGGCCAAATGTCATGTATAAACAATGAAAAATCTAGATATGTAAACAAAAAGTGATTTTGATCTCCCTAACAAAAGAGCAGCGTGGGGCACGATGTGTTTTTGACCCTCTAACTGTCTCAAAATTGTCAAAAAATTATGGGTTTTTTACAAACACAAGGCTTAAATATTCAGCTATATATCTCTAACCATAAGGAATTTTGGAGAAATAAGAGAGGTTTTTGTTCTTTGGTATCTTAGGAAGAAAAATCTCCTCCAATTTTCAAAAATAGTTTCCCATTTGTTCAGAATCAAAGTTTGAAGTTGGTCACTTAAAATTGGAAAAGCGCAGCGTGCTCATAGCAAAAACGCAGCGAAAAGTTTGGAGAGTGATTTGGAGGCCTTACCAAAGGATTTTTGGGATGAAAGTGGTATGGTTGGAAATATAGGGATGTATTCTACATAATAGATTCATCAAGAACTGCAAGCACTTACTCCAAGACACCTAAAAAATCAATCTCCCAAGACTACTACAGAAGTGCAACAACTCTCCTATGGCAACTGTATTTTGGAAATTTCTCCCAAATCAGAACACCTGTGCATAAACTTAAGGATTTTTTTGTTACTTGGTCTATGATTGACAAAAACCTCTTTCACTATTGTAAAATGCATCTCCATTCGATCAAAAACGTACTTTGAAGCAAAATTGTCCCTATGTGCAGCAAATGATTTGTCTCTTGAAATTATTTCTTGAGAAATGGTGAAGACATTATCTCTTGTGTTGAAGTTGGCTCATATCTACTGATATGACCTCCTTTCTACCTCTTTTTCTCAATGGTCTCTGAATCCATAGCTAACCCTAGCTCAATGGAAGGGGAAATTAGGGTTTAGTGTAGGGAAAAACAGGGGATTTGGGAAGTTTTTGAAATTGAGTAAAATGAAGGGGTTAAGGGGTCTCTAAATTCTTGGGAAAATTTGGTGAGATAGAGAAGGATGTTAGGGAGTAGGTGAAAGTAGAATTTTATGGAAAGGATGAGGGGAAGGGATCCAAAAGAGAGAAAAATAGTCCTAACCTAGGAATGTAGGGTCTAGGCTAGGGTTTTGGGAAAAAGGAAGTAGTTGAGGGATAAGGGTGTGGGAATATGTCTATGGCAATATATGGAAGGCGGGGGAGGTTAATTGAGCTTAGTTTTGAGGTTTTTTCTCAGCAATTCCACCAAAGAGACTATGAAACCAAGCAAACCCTAGGAGAGGGAAATATGATCTTTCCAAGCATGAACAGAAGTGAAACAAGGTATAAGATGACCCACTTACTTGCCAATGATAGTTTGGAACCTGAAATGATGACTTGGCTTTCCTTGGAAAAGCACAAATCTTTCTTTTGAATGTGGAATGAGCAAATGAACTTGTGTTTTGGTCTTTTATAGCTTGTGGAAATCAAATTCTTCATAATGGTAGGGTGGCCCACCATGTGTTTTCACTTTTGCTTTGAAAACTATGTATCTTTGGAACATTTGAATGCAAATTGAGAGAATTTGAACTTATTACATCATATTTTTAAATAAATTACACGCTGAAACAAAACCTTTGAGAAAATTCCCTATTACTACAGCTTCATTTGCCGAATTTATTAATGACATGACAAATTTTGATGACTCTAACCCTAATGATCTAATGGTGACACTGAGCTGAATGAAGACCATGGTGATATGAATGAGATAATGATGATGATCTTTCAGTGATGGAAATGACCGAAACATGAAAATTTTGAAGGAGCAGTATTAGACCTAGACACACTAACTAGTGACCAATTTTTTTTATTTTGTAAACCTAATGAAATGATAAAAATTTTGACTTGAGACCCTAACAAAAATCTTGTTAGATCATATATGATCATTGGTGACTAGCAGGATTGACAGACACTAACAAGTTCCAAGCATACGATTACATTGATAAGACACTAGCCCTAATAGTGGAACATGAATTCAAAACTTGCTTCTCCAAAGAATGGTATTCCTCCTATGCTAAACTAGAGAAGCCAAGGCTCCAAATCAAGGCTTCCAAGCCTTCAGTTCCAAGCCCTTTGATTGAGTTATGAGAGTTTATTTAAAACAAATGAGATGACTCTTCATCTCCCTTTATGACCTTTGAGCTACCCTCATGACTTTTTGAATTCTTTTATCTTTTCCTAACTAATGACTCTTCATATTCCACAACTAATTCTTGGACTTCCACTTACATATTTGATTTCAAATACAATAATACAAAAACCCATATAGGAAAAATATGGGTAGAGCCTAATAACACAAACGAGACATATTAAGCTTGAGTTAGAGAAAACTCTAGCTTGGCAACTTCAACTTGAAATTTTGTTGTTACATATTGATGCCAAGCTTTGTTTTGTGCAATGGTCTCCTCAAACTTTGCTAGAAGGTTAGGTTGAAAGCGAACTCTAGCTTCCATCGCATCTGGGTAGATGGTTTTGGAGCTAATTTGCACTTCTTTTTGTAACAAGAACAACTTCATGTTGATCTTAGTAGGACCACCTATGTACTTTTGCATGTTGTGCATGTTAACCTCCAAGTATTCTTTGGTAGTGATCTGCTTCAGCTGGTCCAAGCATTCGTCGATCCCCCACCTGATCAGGTTTCTACCCTTTTTTTTTCTTTTTTTTTTGGTAAATGGCCCTACTGAGGGGATCTTGTGTGCTTGAACCAAGGAATCCAAATTGATATAATCGTGCATAAGCAGCTAGAATGTTTCCCAAGAAGGTGTCAAGTTGTTTATTGCTTTGTATAAGCATTCTAATCTCAACATTTTCTAACTTAGCTTTGTTCCTTGTCTTCTTGACCAATTATGTTGGTGCGCTCCTATACTTAGTTCCCCACTCATGAATCACGGTAATGGTTGCATGAATGACTTTCAAGGATTTTACATTTTCCTGCGATTTCTTTTTCATAAAATGTAGAGGAACTACTGCTTATGTACGGTGACCAACTCCCCGTAAAGATGCCTCATGGTGTCTCCCAATGCCTAGATCTCGCCATATATAACTGCTTGAACCTCCTTCAAGCAAGCATGTGTGGAAGACAACCTCTGATTCTTTGCTTGGAGTTGTTCTATTTGTTGCTTTGCAGCTTGCATATTATTTTCCATTTGTTGGTTTTCAGGCATTAGGAAATTTGTGTTTGCTTTTCAAGCACCTGCAAAGGCTAAGTCAGCTGCAACAATGGTCTAGGATTCCTTCTCATATTAGTGACGATCACCATCTCCGTATGAATAAAAGTAGGATGTACCAAATCATCGAGAAAATGTTTCTTTCTTTCCTGCACAATTATGTTATGGGGCTTATTAAAGGTTAAGCTCGAGACATCCATAATTAGTTCATCATCTAGAAGAGAGATCCCTTCTTCATCATTCAGGGATTTCCCATTTGTGAGGGGAGGTGGAGGTTGACTGATGATCTTTTTTGTACTAGGCATGAGGTCAACATCCTGGTTTTTCTCCTCTTGTTCTATTTCCATGTCTCTAGCCACTATCTACTCCTCTAGCTATTTAACAAGCTCTTGATCCTGCTTCTGCTTAATTTCTTCTTTTGCAAGTTGTTTCTGCTATTCTACGTGCTTTAGTGTATCTTCTTCTTCCTCCTTTATTCGTAGCTCTTCTTATGCTTGCATCTCCTCTTGTTCCTTCCTCTCTTGTTCTTCTTTCTGTATTCGTTCTTCTTCTTGTCTCTTCTCTAATACCTATTGCTTCCTTCTCCTTTCTGCTACCAAAGCCACGTTTAAAATAACAAGATTTGCCTTGAATTTGTAGCTTTCCTCCTCTATTGGTTTTTGGGAAAGCTTCCTCTTATACTTAATACTCACTGGAGAGTGCTCTTTTAGTTGCTTGGCTTCCCAAGTAACTCTTTGTTTTAGAATCGCATTGAAAAGGCCTGCCTGATCTCCTGGTGCACATGACCGAGAGGTACTGTAGAGATTCTTCATATTTTCTTCCTCCGGTCTGGCGTAGGTCCCATATGGCTAGACAAAGTGTAACTTGGCATAACGGTTCTTACAAACTCCTCTCGGATCATACTAATGATAGTCTATTGTACCAAACTTGAAGTCTTCCAATTGCTTTACTTTAGTTTATGTAGCCTTCAAGTTTTTTAATCATGTAAGATCCCACTTGCAATGGAAGGGTAGGCCATGGTTCTCTCTTCTTCCTTTGAAACACTACAAACAAACCTGTGACAAGTTGATATGTGATCTCTTGCACGACTATTTTATCAGTGGCATATCTCGGTACGAGATGAGATGGTTTCTGGCAGCCAAACACCTTGAGGTAAGTGTAATCTAGTGAGGTAAACCAAACTGCAACTTTTGATACTTCACTCATTTCCTCACGATACATGTAAGGTGCCTCTTCTTCAAAAATCATCTGGTATAGGACCTTGAATAAATGATCAACCAACTTTTCAAAAATTCCCCTGTAACTGCATTCTACTAACAACTTACAATAGATATGGATAGGAGGGTCTTTAGAAGTCCATTTCCAATCCATGCTAGGGAAAGCATTGTGAGCACATATATCTTCCAGTAGGTAGGTAGACATGTAGAACCGATGCTACTTGTCCTTTGTTGTATTTTTCACCTTATTCACATTGATCTTCAACTGTTAAGAGACAAGATCAAACTAGTTAAATATATTCCCAATTGAGACAACCTGATACAACATGTAAACCCATCCTTATGGGAAGGATTCAATATTCTTGTGTCTATAAATTCGACAGCACAATACTATCAAATACTAAAACACCTTTCTAAGTGAACTGGTCTTATAAGTGTTCTTCGGTGTCTAGTGAAACTTTGACGATTCCTTCACCCACATATTGACCACATCCTTAGTATTGAGATAGCCTGTTGTTGCATAGAAATATGAGTCCATATGTTTTTCAGGCTTAGGCAGGTAATAGATCAAGTGGATGTCATGTGGATGGTAGGAGGCAAGTTTCCGCCTACTAGCATTGTTCAAGGACATACTCTTGGTATCAAATCTTTGCAGAATCCATTTGATGACCTCTGCATAAGGTAAGATCGGGAATCTGCAAGCAACTTTATGAAGCCCTAATTGTTGGATGTTAATGTAGACTTGTCTATCCTCCAGATATTCTTTGAATTATGTGGCCATGAATGCATCCTTAATAGTGTGCCATGTAATATTTGAGTCCTTCTTAATGTATAATTGTGTATCAGTGAAAATGGGAATTAAGGATGAAGGACTTTAAACCACTTCATTGACACTGCTTTATGTAGCTTCTTTAGATGTTGATATCTTTGGAGGAATCATATTTTCTGTAGTTGAAAGAAGTATCCAATCAGAAAAGATCATGCAAAAGGAAGAACATGCATGCACAAAAATACCCAGTAGTAGTAACTGTTGGTAGGCAAAGAAGCTTGGGAGGGATGTGACACTTGTAAAACTTGAAAAACAGACTAAAACAACAATTATACAAGTTAAATATAGTAGAAACACCAGTAACTACAAGAAGAAATGGTAAAAGTGACACTTGCAAATGCGAAAACGATAAAAATGATGGAAAAAAGAAGTAAAAAGTGACACTTTAGAAATTTACCCACAAAAGTTTTGCAAATTGAATCCAAAGCTCCTTGATCTCGTGAGGAAGGCTAGAGCTCTAATGTCGAGTGTGAAAATGAGATTTATAAGCATCTATTATGTAGATCTAGCCCCCATGGGGTAAGTTAGGGTTTATGACGCGCATGCCTAAATTAAGGAGAAAGTGACACTTGTCCTTATATCTAAAATAGAAACTGTGTGCCACTTGTCCATAAGTGATTGTGCACTCCCTATTTTTTAGGGATTTGAAATTGCTTATTTTGGGGGAATACGCAGTCCACTGGCTTAATGGATTGCGCAGTTCTGACTCTTAGTGAAAGATTTTGCATTTCACTTGCTCAGTGACTGCATGTCTTGCATGATTGCACAGTTCATGTCCTCAAGGGATTGCATAGTCTCTAGTAGCAGGCGATTGTGCAATTCCTAGAAGTAAGACTACAATCAATGCTAGATCAGGATAGGAGTTAGCTTGTGTTTGGAGGGAAGTAACTTGTCGTAAAAAGTTGTGCAACTACTGACAACAAGACTCAATTAAGACATAACACAAGTGTTGCATGAAAGAAAAAGTGATCATGATATTAAACAATCAAGAGGAACACCTAACAATTGTGAGAGATAAGCTCTTATTGACAAAATGTAGGCTCCAAAATCGAAGCATAGGAAAATTTTTGGAGGGGGTGGTAGTAGCTACAACAGTTCTTTATTGAATTGATGTATAGCTCTGTGATAATCTTGCATGGATGTAGGAAACTATTGAATGAAATTAATAGGAAAAAACAACTTGACTGTTCTGTGGATTATATTGAGATTCTACCTTATGGCTATAAGAAAGATGTCTTGATTTTATGTGCAATTTAATATGTTGCATCTAGAGATGCAAGGCTTTTTGGTTGCAATTGCTCACTTTTTTCTATAACTTTTCTTTGGGAGGTTCCAAAAGCATAAAATTAGACCACTGTGAGGGTAAATCATGCTAATCCTTTGGTCCAATTTTCAGATATTTGGACACCAAATTTTAGGAAATGTGATTATAGGAAGTTGGGATTCCTAAATGCATCATTAAACAAGTCATGCTCGCATTTCTTCTATAACTTTTCTTATTAGAGGTTCAGAAGCTACAACTTGGATCATGGTGAGGGGAAATCTTGATGACCCTCTAGTCTAGGTTTTAGATTTTTGTGTGTTATATTTTAGGATATATGTCAAAAGAAGTTGAACTTCCTAAATGCTCCTAAAATCGTGATTCAAATAGGTCATGTTGGAATTTTTGCTATAACTTTTCTTCTAGGAGGTTGCATATGTTAAAACTTGGACCATAGCGATGGGAAATCCCAATAATCATCTTATCAAACTTTCATATCTTGGGTCATGATATTTTAGGAAATATTATCATAGGAAGTCGAGCTTCCTTAATGCTCCTAAAATCATGCATCAAATATGTCATGATAACATTTATGCCATAACTTTTCATCTGGGAGGTTCAAAAGTTGAAATTTGAACCATAGTGAGGGGAACTTCCAATTATCATCCGATTTAGTTTTTAGAACTTAGATTGCTATAAATTTGGAGATATTACTTGAGGAATTTTCTATAATAGTTTGCATGCAAAGTGTTCGAAGAAATACCTAAATGGTTTAATGATTCATTTCATACAAATTGTTTGATGAAATGCCCCAATGAAAATGTTGCTTTGTTGTTGGGGATAGTATTATTGTAGCTTATATATGTCTATTCGCATGCAAAGAATTGGACGAAATGTTTTAAAGGTGTTTTATTACAACTTGCATACAAAATATTTGATAAAACACCTCAAAGACAAAAATCAAAAGTTCCATGATTCAATGGTACATTTCAGTTAGTACGTTACAAGTGGAATTAGAGCAATGTTTTTTATTTGCTTTCATACAAAATGTTTGAAAAAATGCATAAAAAAATAACACTACTTGTAGTATACAAAGTATTTGAAGAAAAGTTTACATGTAAAGGTTTGACAAAATGCTTGAGAGATTAAAATCACGTGTTTGCAAGTGTGGTTAGGATAAATTTTTTAAGGGTATGTGATAAATAGGTATCAAAGATTTTTTTCAAGCTAATAAAAGAAAAGAAAATAAAAAATGGGTACCTTGTAACCTCTATAAGTCATTGAGAGAACTGTGTATTTTACACTAAAATATCATCTTTAGGAGAAATACAAGATCTAGTTACATTAAGTATGGGTGAGCTACATTGAATTATTACAACATATGAAATGAGGTCAGAACATGAAAATCCATCCAAAAGGGGAGAAACTTTCATGGTCTCTCAGAAGACAAGGAAGAACAAGAAAAATTCAAAAACAAAGTGATGATTCTGACAAAGAAGAAGAAGCCAACTTTCTGAGAAAGTTGAAAAGAGAAACTAGAAAATATAAAGATAAGCTTCCTTTAAAATGTTTTGAATGTGGTAAAATTGGTCATTATGCTTCTAGATGCCCTTTTGCAAAGGGGTTAGATAGTGATGAAGAAGAATGTAACAACCTCCGGGGTAAATGTGCATATAAAAAACATAATAGGAACAGAAATACAATAAACATATTAGCCATCAAAATCCATATATACATCAGTACATTTGCACATGAAAATCAAGGGAATGAATTTTTTCATTAATAAATGCAATGAACCAACCAGAGATGGGACTAACACGTTCCACCCGACCATAGATTGGTTGAGCCAAGTATCTCTTCATTCAATCACCCCCACGCCATATTCCAAGCATGAATATGGGATCTCATAGAACACATCAATCAAAACTCATCCAGGGCTTCCAGAGGCCACCCACCTCAACCCATCAAACAATGATTCCACCTCACAATCGGACATCACCAAAAAGCATCATCAAATTGGTCTCCATCCAAGCCTTCTAGAGCGTTTTTCCAACCATGGCTTCCAGAACTAGTAACTCAACCCACAGCTTATACAGGGCTTTTAGAGCGTTTGTCCAACCAAGGCTTCGAGAACTAGTAACTAAACCCACAACTTATACAAGGCTTCTAGAGCATTTGTCCAACTAAGGCTTCTAGGACTAGTAACTCAACCCACCAAGGGCTTCCAGAGTGTTTGTCCAACTAGGGCTTCCAGGACTAGTAACTCAACCCAAGCTGTTATAGGGCTTCCAGAGCGTTTGTTCAACCAAGGCTTCCAGGACTGGTAACTCAACCCAAGTTGCTACAGGGCTTCCAAAGTGTTTGTTCAACTAGAGCTTCCAGGATTAATAACTCAACCCAAGTTGAGGAAACATGATAACCAACAAAAACAAAGCAATGAAAGTAAACCCACGATCACCATGGCTATCCAGGAAATGGCAAGGTTAGGCAATCCACTATCGATCTAGGCAATTCTCCATGTCAATGATAGATCACAACCAAGAAACCACATGCATGTGCCATGTAAATCTGATGCAGTTGTTGATGTTGATGCCTTATTGCTCTTTCTTGTTCTTCCTTTGCCTTCTTGCTCCAAGAATCCAAGTATGCCACACCCTCTAAGAGTGCTCCAAGAAAACTCTAAGTAACCAAGAGTATGAGAGAGAGAGAGAGAGAATAATGAGAGAGCTCCAAAACTGAACTGACCAAGTCTTGCCCACTGATCCTCATAAGCCTTTTTATTAATGAGGCCTCCGTTTTCTTCATTTTCCATTATTTTCCTTCAATTTCCTCCTCACATGCAAAATGAGCCCTTTCACCTTCCTTTTCTCCAATTTCCATTATTTTCATAAATAAAATGCCAATTAATGCCTCATGCCTTTTCAAAGCCTTAGCCATTGCCTTTACCAATTTCCTTAGCCATAAATAACCAAATGAACACCCCTTAGGATGTCTTGCCCAACATTCAGCTTGGAATAAGTGTCCCAGTCATCCGTGGTTATTGTTTTTAACATTTATTACATGGAATTTTCACCGAGGCTGTTACAGAACCTTCCCCCTTAGGGGAACACCATCCTCGGTGTTCAATCACACATATACCTCAGCAGCTTGCTGAAAGAAGACATACTACTCATGGAGCTTTATAACCCAGCTCGATGCAATATTTACAATGAAAGATTTGCTCAAGCCATAACATCATAATGACATGACAACATACCCCATAGTGGAACTTTATAACACAGCTCATTACAGTATTTACAATGATCGTTCTACTTAAGAAAACTCATATGACATCATAACATCATGATAACATAACCACATGATAACATAATAGCATTACACCCATACTTCATAGTGGAGCTTTATAACATAGCTCGTTATGGTATTTACATCCATACACGGGTGTACACATAAAAACATCATCAAAATATATATACCAAAACATATGCCAAATCATATACCAAACATATATCAAACATCATATAGCATGTATGAACCAACATAAAGCATATATCAACCATCATAAAGCATATATCAATCACCATAAAGCATATACTAAACCAACATAAAGAAAATACTAAACCACCATATCAAGCTGCTAATTCTTGTAGTCGATTTCAACCACCTAACTGGGCATGTTCATGCTTCCTGTACCAAGAACATAACTTCCATTAGATTCAAAATAAATTGAAATAACTTCAAATCATACCTCATTGGTAGTTCGTCAATAAGGTACACTTGGAATCCTGTTTGCTTCCTATCACAAGAAGTCAAACTAGTATCTTTGACCAAATCAACATGTATAAAAGTATCACATTAGGTTAGCTCAAAACGCAACCATCATAGATCAAAATCATAAATCACATGTAACCATCATAAATCAGAATCATAGATCACATAAAATCATCATATACTATAGTCATAAATCACATGCATAATAAAATTGAAATAAAATGATGATATTTATCCTTTCCTCAATCCTTAGCTTCTCCCTTTGTCTTTTTTCCATACGCACTCTAGATCTATTGCTACACTTAAAAACACCCAGTGCCTTCTCCTCAACCATGTTCATAGACACATAGTGTGCATCACACACATATAACCAAACATCATACCACACCATGTAATACATGCATCTACACTTGACATACAAAACATACACCTACACCCGGTGTATACAATACAATGCATCCATCTATACCCAATGTGAAATACCACCCAATACATTTACCTACACAGAGTACCACACAACGAGTACGCACGCCACAATACCATGACTACATGATGCACATACATAATACCGCATGCCCATAACACAACATCGACGACATGCACACAATACCACACGTACTCCAGTACCATATGTACAACATGTACACAGTACCACCTACACATTGCACCACCTGCACAACATGTTCATAACATCACATGTAAACGACGCCACCTGCAAAACGTGTACACAACGCCACATGTACACTACACCATTGTACAATGGGTACACAATACCACATGTACACAGTACCACATGCACGACATGTACACGACACCACATGTACATAGCGCCACATGCACGACATGTACATAGCACCACATGCACACAACACCACTTGTACAATGTGTACACAGCACCACATGCACATGGCACCACTTGTATAATCATGCACACCACACCATATGTACATAGCACCAATGTACCACATGCACGCAACACCACTTGTACATAGCACTGCATATCCAACATGTACATAGCATCATTTGTACACAGCACTGCATATCCAACATGCACATAGCACCATATGCACACAACACCGCATATCCATCATGCACATAGTACAATATGTATACAACACCCCATGTGCAATATTCGCACAACCCTATTTGTACCATCATGTGCATAACATTGCATAAATAAAATGTTCACATGCTATGTATAAACAACACCACAAGTGCACACATCATAGATGCAACATGTACAACATATACAACGTATGCTCAATAATAGTACCACACATCCAAAACCACATTGTCCTTACCAAGAAACCTTGCTTCTAGTATCTCATCCATGCTTATCCTAGCATGTCGCAGACCACACTGCTTTCACTTTGTTGATGTATCCTTCAACATTACCTGTTATAACATAGACATAGGCATAATACAAGTATACAATATCAAATCATATCCACATGATATTGACCTTGTATATTTGTCGTGACTATTCTTCCCAATTGATTCTTGTAAGACTAGGAACCTCTTCAGGTTGTTCTCTTGCATAAGCAATCATTCCTCCACAAGTATGATCCTTGACAACCCTGTCAGACAGTAACATAGATATATGCACACATACATACACCATAAAATAATAATGATCTCGTCAGCCAACATCATACATAGATGCATATGTACATATAAACATTAACATAAAATAATCATGATTCATGATCACCCTATCAAATATGACATACATACATACATGTATACATATATAAGCATCAACATAATCATGAGCATAAAATAATTACTAGATATGAAGGTCAAGGTTAAGCGAACTTCCTTTATTCATGCACAACATGCATGATATTGAGAATAATAATCCCCAACAGGGCCAAGGCATCTGACGCCTCATATCCATTACTTTACCTTTTCTGGTTACCTTTCTTGTGTCTGCACTGCTACTGTCCATTTACCACAATGGACCTAACCAATCCAACCAACTATCATAGTCTTACCTTCCACTGCGCTTACTCATGCACAGAGCTTCATCTGGGTCTTATATCATCGGTTGGGTACCACACATCTCTCCTGATTTCCATCAACTTTCCTCTTTCCCAACCAATTCCCAAGACTCAAAACATAAAAGGCAAGACAAGAAACAAATAAGAAGAAGACCATAAAAACCAATAACAACATGACTCCGCAAATAAAGTGGTATGGCCATACACTAGATATAAACAAAGCTGCAAATCAAGCTCAACAATTCATAAAATACCAAAAGCACAAGACTAACAACAAACACCATGACACAATTCCCATGGTTCCCAGGGGAAACTCAACCCGAGCCTTCTTCAAGATTTCATGGCAACCTCTCTTGCCATGCAACTCCCTGCATCATGCTCACAGATGTCAACCACATGTTCAAAATATCAAGGCAATCATATTTATCAATTTGAAATCAACTTTTACAAACAATCATGTTATAATCCATAGTCATTAGACATAATTCTACAACTATCAACTACATTCAAGTACATATCAACTATCTCAACACATACATGTTAGTACAATAATCTTTAAAAAATCATTTGAACACATACTCATATTAAGCAATTCATCAATCATTCAACCACTTGCAAACATGCCATGTTATATAAATCAATTAGACAACATAATAGGCACCAAACAATCAAATACCAAATAAATGACATAATCAACTATGAAACACCAAGTATAATATGTAAGCAAACTCACACCTTAGTGTACCTCAGGGGAGGCTATCTTGTTTGCATAATCAATCTAGTTAGCGAGATATAACTTTACAACATGTCAACATAAATCATGATATCCATAACAGTAACTAACTAACATGTTCATATTACAAGCTCGTAAGCATATGTCGTTCATGCATAATAATCACATATGTATGACCAGTCTAGATTAGTATGACATCATATCACAAATATGTCAGCTCATACCTGAGTATTGCAACCATAACCATCTACATAGGTCAAACCAGGTTAACGCAATACATATAACATCATGATCTCCAATGCAATGAACATAACCATCACTTATATGACCAATCGAAATTATGACATCAATATCTCAATGAAATGACCCTAATCATCAAGTTAATGGCATATAACAACAATAAGCTATATATCATACTCATCCACAACATACAACATAATCATCAAGTTATCTAATATAAAACAACAATAGCAATGCATACAACTACAAGTTATTATCATTCTTGACTATCTGACACGTGCATATAACTACACTAATCAACCAACATCTATCATGAATGTAACCAGAACATCAAAAGACATGTACATAAACTAATGCATATAAAATCCTTAACTTACATACCTGCATGTCGAACATACAATACCTGTATGATGATCTACTTTTACCCCAAAGTCCAATGTTGCAACCTCATTATAATGATCTGTATCTCCTGCTCTATCTCAACCAACACATTAGCATCATAACATCTAATAGCACCATGATGACCTAAATTGCATAAAATGACTTCACAAGGCATGTTTGACCTACTACACATGCATAATCATATCCATGACCATACATCCATAACAACAACCATTATTCCATTGTACACATTGTCACATGCAACCAACAGTATGCATAAGCAATGCCGAATCAACTACACCTACGCATAAACGCATGTAGTCTAACATAAGCAATCAATTCTTGTAATCAACCTACAACACTGATGCATGTAATCAAAATATTCAAAAATGTAACCTAACATACAAGGATGTAACTAGGTATCATGAAATCAACATGTAAGCGACATATAATTCATACACAGTCAGTCACATGTTCCAAAAATCAAGACATCGTGTCTATTAACTTGAAATCGGTATTCACCTATACTAACAACCTATAAGCATACCCCCTAACTATCCATGGTCCACACTAAGGTAGAAGGGGGAAGCTACTATAATGGTCTGATCTCCAACATCCAATTATGGAAATGGGATCTCCAAATATCTATTAAATTTAACCATACTTGAAAAGAAATTGATTTTTATTTCTCACACATTTGTATGAGACTAATTCAAAAAGATTGCACTTATTCCACTTGTAACATCATAACCAAAAACATGCCACTTTTCCATTTCCTTACATGCAACTTTTCAAATTCCTTACATGCAACTCTTCAAATTATTTGCATGCAAATAGGCTTAGATCAAGTACATCCATATTATCATACTACAATACTATCCCATCCAAGAAAAAATAACATTTTCTTCAAACAATTACCATACTTTTACATTTTCCACAAACAACTACTATACTATTACATTTGCATGTATGCATTTCTTCAAACACTTTACATGCAAACTAATATAGAAAACTATTTGCATGTAAGTAAGCATATATCAACTACAAGAATACTATTACACATCAATACTATCCCCAACCACAAACAACATACTCATTGGGGCATTTTATCAAACGGTTTGTATGCAATTAATCATTGAACCATTTAAGCATTTCATCAAACACTTTGCATGCAAACTAATATAGCGAATGATTAAATGCATATATCCTAAACTGTAGTAGTACAAGTTATGGAAACTGAACCATATGATCAGTGGTATTTTCCCTCACTATGGTTCAAGTTTCAACTTCTAAGATTTCATATATGAAAAGTTATAACAAAAATACCAACACAATCATATTTGGTGCACAATTCTAGGAGTATCGAGGAAGCTCGACTTCCACTAGTCATATCTCCTAAAATATAGTGAATAAATGTCTGAAATTTTTATCACAATATCAGTGGGATTTCCCTTCATTATGGAAAAAATTTCAGCTCCTGAGAGTGTCCAAAATAAAATTTATAACAAAAATTTCAGCATGACCTGTTTGAGACCTGATTTTAGGAGTATTCAGAAGGCTCGAATCCCTTTGCTCATATCTCCTAAAATATTGCGACCCAATATCTGAAATTTTTACCACATAATCATTGGTATTTCCCCTCAATGTGGACAATTTTTCCAATTCTAAAAGCCTACACAAGAAAGGTTATTGCAGAAATTCCAACGTGCCCTGTTTAAAGGAGCATTCAGGAAGGTCATCTTCCTTAGATCATAATTCCTAAAGTATTGTGAACCAATGTCTGAAATTTTTACCACATTATCAGTGGGATTTACCTTCAATATGGACAAAATTTTGACTTCTAATATTCCACAGAAGAAAAGTTATAATAGATATGACAGAAAGGTCTAAAATTTAACCTTTGTTCTTCATTTTACCTATGATAGAGCCCATCTAGTCCAAGTGTTTGAACCATGCTCTGGTACCACTCTGTAACAACCTCTGGAGTAAATGTGCATATAAAAAAAACATAATAGGAACAGAAATACAATAAACATATCATCCATCAAAATCCATATATACATCAATACATTTGCACATGAAAATCAAGGGAATGAATTTTTCATTAATAAATGCAATGAACCAACCAGAGATGGGACTACCACGTTCCACCCAACCATAGATTGGCTGAGCCAAGTCTCTCTTCAGCCAATCACCCCCGTGCCATATTCCAAGCATGAATGTGGGATATCAGAGAACACATCAATCAAAACTCATCCAGGGCTTCCAGAGGCCACCCACCTCAACCCATCAAACAGTAATTCCACCTCACGGTCATACATCACCAAAAACCATCATCAGATTGGTGTCTATCCAAGCCTTCCAGGGCTTTCAGAGTGTTTGTCCAACCAAGGCTTCTAGAACTAGTAACTCAACCCACAGCTTATACAGGGCTTCCAGAGCGTTTGTCCAACCAAGGCTTCCAGAACTAGTAACTCAACCCATAACTTATATAGGGCTTCCAGAGCGTTTGTCCAACCAAGGCTTCCAAGACTAGTAACTCAACCCAACAAGGGCTTCCAGAGTGTTTGTCCAACCAGGGCTTCCAGGACTATTAACTCAACCCAAGTTGTTACAGAACTTCTAGAGCATTTGTTCAACCAGGGCTTCTGGGACTAGTAACTCAACCAAGATGTTACAGGGCTTCCAGAGTGTTTGTTCAACCAGGGCTTCCAAGACTAGTAACTCAACCCAAGCTGAGGAAATATGAGAACCAACAAAAACAAAGTAATGAAAGTAAACCCACAATCACCATGGATATCTAGGAAATGGCAAGGTTAGGCAATCCACTATCGATCCAGGTAATTCTCCATGCCAATGATAGATCACAACCAAGAAACCACATGCATGTGCCATGCATGCCAAAACTAGTGAATAAATCATACATGCAACTCGATACCTGCAAGAAAATCTGATGCAGTTGTTGATGTTGATGCCTTTTTGCTCTTTCATGTTCTTCCTTTGCCTTCTTGCTCCAAGAATCCAAGTATGCCACACCCTCCAAGAGTGCTCCAAGAAAACTCTAAGTAACCAAGAGTATGAGAGAGAGAGAGATATAATAATGAGAGAGCTCCAAAACTGAACTGACCAAGTCTTGCCCACTGATCCTCATAAGCCTTTTTATTAATGAGGCCTCTATTTTCTTCATTTTCCATTATTTTCCTTCAATTTCCTCCTCACATGCAAAATGTGACCTTTCACCTTCCTTTTCTCCTAATTTCCATTATTTTCATAAATAAAATGCCAATTAATGCCTCATGCCTTTTCAAAGCCTTAGACGTTGCCTTTGCCAATTTCCATAGCCATAAACAACCAAATGAACACCCCCTAGGATGTCTTGCCCAACATTCAGCTTGGAATAAGTGTCCCAGTCATTCGTGGTTATTGTTTTTAACATTTATTACATGGAATTTTCACCATGGCTGTTACAAAGAAAGTTATAAGAAAGAAAAGAAATATAAAAAAAAAAAAAAGCAAAGGAAAGAACAGGGCAAAAATCTTCAAGAAAAAAAGTCTCTATTGAAGAGAAGATAATAGTTCATTTGATGAAGATGATGATAATGACCACGATTCCACTAGAGTTCTTTTCATGGCATTAGATTCTCAATATGAAACTCCTAAAAACTATGAAAACAATCATGAAGAAGAAGAAGGAGAAGTGGATATTGAGGTAAAATTGATTAATGCCTTAAGTTATATCTGAAGAAAAAGGAAGAAAAATCCCAAGAGGTAAAGAAACTAAAAGAATGTTTACAAAGTCCTAGTAGGAGCTCTAAAGAGACCAAGTAGACTATCATAAATATGAAAGTATAATTTGAAGAAGTCAGAGTGATTGAAGAAACACTCAAGAGACAACTGAAAGAGGAGAGAATAATTGGGAATCTAAAAGCTAAGATAGTCTCCTTGGGGAAGCAACTATGGAAGAAGGATATCTAGCAAAACTTTGACATTAGTACCAAAATATTTTATGAAATCATCGTCAACCCAAAACCATTCAATTATAGGTGTGGACTAGGATATAAACAAAATAATAGTGATAAAGTTTTGAGCTCTATGATGTTAGGAAATGAAGCAAAGTAAGGACGTTACATTGAGGTCCTCAAGGGTCCTATCAAGAGGGAAGAATACAAGGTGCTAAAAGAGGACGTAAAACAATTAGTAATGAAGAAGATTGAAGAAGAAGATCATGACTTCAGAAGGACAACACTGTAAAAAACACCACCTACACTCAAGTGTTATCACCCAAAAAATGTCACTTAGCTTTTTCTTATTAGGTGGATCGAAATACACCATGTAGGATTAATTTTACCATTGTAAAACACACTTTCACCATAGGAAATAATTTAGTAAACCATTCTTCTAAATTATTTCTCCTTAAAATTCAAAAAACCCCATGAGAATAAATAAATAAATCATTATTTATTTAATATCCTCTAGAAATAGTTATTAAATAATTATTTGATAATTTTGATAATTATTTCTTATCACTTTTGACTTAATCACCGTGGAATAACTTATAAATCATTATTTATTTATCATTCCTTATTTATCCCCTATTTTCCTTATGAGATAATTAATAAACCATTATTTAATAATTATTTATTTCTTAATTCTCACAAAATGATTAATCAATCATTTTTATTTGTTAATTACTTCAAACACCTCCAAAATAAAGATATTTGACCATTTTGAATATCTTTTCCCTCTCGAAAATATAATGAAGTGTTCACAACAGCTAGATTTTGATTTAGTCAATAACATTTTATTATTTTCTAATTCTTAATTTATTCCAATCTTTTGTTATAAATATAGGATTTTATATCCATTATTCACCATGACCATTTTCATCGTCAACATTATCGCCTCATATCCTTTGAGCTCCCACTTGAGTTCAAACACCTTTTGTTTTTATGCCCATTGCAAATTGAGAGAGAGAAACATGTTGTTGAAGCATAAGGACAAGAAATGACCCATCCCACGAAGGGGGAATTGTAGACCTGTTCTATAATTTCTCCTCATCAGGTGTATTCATTAATAAAATTATCATTTATTCAAGTCCTTCATTGGGTTATTACACTTTGATTTTTTGTTGTTATATGTTTCTATTTGCATGATCTATTTTGTTGCAGGGTTTTCTCTCATGTTTTATTGCAGATCTGAAACATAGAAGCAACCATATTTTGTTGTTAGGGTTATAAGTCACATATAACTTAAGTAAGGGGTTTTGGTACACTTCTTCAAAAAAATTACACTAACAAATGGCGACTCTGCTAGGTGTTTAGCACTTTAGTCATCAATAAATGACGACTCCACTGATGTAGTGATTCAGAACCTTGGTGATTGTTGTTTCAACTATTTTCAGTGTTTTTCCAAAAAATTTATTCCTCTCAATTTCTATTTTTAGATTTGGAAAATTCTTTGTTTCTTTGTTTTATGATGATAATTAATGTCCACTAAAACTTAAATGATAATTAATGTCCTCATGAAGATACATATTTATACTCTACAAATAATCTTTTAATCTATTGCAAATCAATGCAACACCTTCTTGCACATCGATATAATATTTATTATTATTGTTATTATTTTTTTGTGAATAAAGGCACTTTGTTTGCATTCCAAAAACTGAGATTTAGTCAAGTGTCAGGGAACACTTTCAATATATGGGATGTGAGTATTTCATCGAAACTTAAATCAATTACCGTAAAGCTATGTGAACAACTAGATTGTCCCACAAGTTTGGTAAAGAACACAACTAACTAATAGATTTATATTCATCTAAAACTCTAGCATCAATAGATAATAACTAACTTACCACATTATTGAAGGTGTCCAATTGCTCTATCACCGAGTCTCCGTCCTTCATCCTTAGGCTATACAACCTTTTTTGAAGGAACAATTAGTTCAATACGGACCTAGACTAATATAAAGCCCCTAACTTGTTCCATAAAACCTTTGTTGTAGATTCCCTTTAAACATTCAATAATACTGAATCTAAGAGACACAATCATATTGTGTTATTTTCCTTTTGATCTAACTTTGTCCAACATTCTATTGACTTCCTTGTCGATGTAAAACCTGTTAATTTGGCAACTCAGTGACAAATTCCAACCATGGGATGAGATTCCTCTTTTTGAGAGGAAATTTTCTTTGTGAGATGCTTGCGGCTGCAATCGAAATTTCTCCATGACATGCCTGCGGCTGAGACCTAAAACCCTAAAAACAGAGATGAGAGCTTTGGACCTTGCAATTTTAGACCTATGCCAACTAATCTTCACGAACTTGCCTAGGACCTATGCGAGCCAAACCAAAGAAGAGAATAGAAGAATGTCTCATGATCATGTCCAGATGAGGTTGAGGTCACTTGTATATATAGCCTTCCAAGGGTGTCCAATTTGTTTTAGGGCTGACCTAATCAAATATGCACATGTGCGCTTTAATTAAAAATACACTTTCCATTGTCCAAATTGAGCACTTCAATAGTCAAAATTGGTCCTCTCAAAAAGAAGAATCTCAACCCATGGTTGGAATTTGTCATTGAGCTGCAAAATGGACACTCCCTCTCATATAGAGAGAAATTCAAACTACACCATGTAATCATCGCAAATATCATGTCATCAAATCATATATAATCTAAAGTATCTCATCATCAAATGTCGTCATTGTTCATCTCGGTTCATCTATGCTTATTCCTGCTTATCTATTGATTGTCCCTGCTGATATGTTGAACATTCTTGAATCCAGAAGAAGAAGAATTTGATATCAGAGAGGATCCTAAGCTACCACCCTTTATTCATTAGGGAGCCACTACTACCACCTGGAATCACTGCCAGCGAGGAGCCCAATGTGATCCAGGTGGATATTGGTGGCCACCCACCAATTCCACTTGGACCCCCACCATTGCTTCTTTCCGTTTTTCAGTTTCCTTAATTATAGCATAGTTTACTATTTTTAGCAGTTTTTTCGGGTCCTAAACTTCCGGAGCCGTTTTGAGGCCCTAAACGACGTTTTTTGGGAAATCTACCACCAGCAATTTTCTATCTAAAATTGTCTTTTTTGTCGTAGTCCTCAGAGAGATCTTTCCAATGGGCTATCATGCGCGTCAAACGGAGATAATATGACCAAGTAACAACCCCAGGAAGTTGGCTATCCAACTCACCCAAACGGGGCCCATAAACTCTTGGTGTTACATCTCCTCGGGTTAGGGTTTTGGTTGTTTAGGGTTTGCTCTTATTGTTCAATAATAAAAAAGCCCTTGAGCCTCATCGTAAGACAGTTCAGAAGCAAGTAGCCGCCACATCTCTTCTCATAGATAAGCTACCATCGCCCTAGCTGGTTTATTTCCATTCCTATTTGTAAGCATATTTCAGTATTTTACATTAATGAAATGAAGTATTATTTCCGCTGCATCTCTGTGTTTACAGTTATCTCTATAATTTTTTGCATTCCTGTTTAAATTCGGATCAGTGGTATCAGAGCGGTCTGATTTTCTTCTCTGTTTTTCTTTGCATGTCCCCAACGAGGTCAGGATATAAGGAGTTAGGGCTTGAACTGGTCGAACCTTTGCAAGACCAACCTCGCAAATCCTGACGGCCTCCCATGGCGGATGGAGACAAAGACGAGGGGGCAGGAGATCCTATGAAAATCTTGCTTGAAGAAGCCCTCGAGCGACAAAGGAACGTGATGATGGACAACTTTGCCCAGATCATTCAGCGGCTACCCAGGGGCGATGCATCGGCTTCCAACAACAACTCTGGAAATGCCACACCGTTTAAGGTACAAGTTAATTTTGAAATCCCCATATTCTAGGGTTAGATAGACGTAGATGCCGTCAATAAATGGTTAAATGTGCTATAGGGTTATTTTTCTATTCATGATTTTTCTAGTCGAGAAAAGATTATTTTCGCTCTTCTCAAAGCAACCCCGCACGTCAAGGATTGGTGGGAAACCTACTGCGAGAAGAAGGATGAAAGTACAGGCTCACTATTTTCAACCGCACCCTCTTGGAATTCAATCTGGGATGCCATCAAGGAGCAGTACTACCCTGTCGGAAGATATGAGGATCAATACATAAAGTGGACCACGTTGCGGCAGGGAAGGGACCAAGACGTGCCGGAGTTTACCAATATTTTCCATACCCTTTGCACAAAGTTGGGTATCAAGGATACAGAGCAGCATTTGGTACTCAACTACTGTGGCTGCCTGCACAAGTACATCCAGGAAGAAATAGAATTCCTGAACATCTCCTCGCTCTACACGGCATACCGGTATGCCGTCAAGGTCGAGCAAAAGTTTAAATAGAAGAAGCGAGACTTTGGATCTACGAATCCAAAACAAGGGAAAGGTTCCCCCAAACTGCAGAACAAAGGACAAAGCCAAGGCGGGGTGGCCCAAGACAACCCATCAAAGTTGCAAGCAAAGAACAGCGCCGCGAAGCTTAAAAAGGACACGGGAAAGTGGTGTGAGTTCCATAAGAGCTCCACTCACAACACAAGTGAGCGTTGGGCCAAGCAGTCACTGGTGGCCGAGCTAAAGGTTTCAGAATCAGATGCATGTTCTGACTCTGAGTCAGAACCCGATAAGGGGAAGGACAAAGGGAAGTAGATTATCGATGCGGAGCCCAACACCACCGTTTCCACCACGAAAATCCAAAAGGAGGAACCCGAAGATCCAGAGGAGGAGGAGCGTCTCTTCCACTCCCAGATGTGGGTAAAGGGATCCCTGCTACAGTTCATTGTCGACAGCGAGAGCCAAAAGAACCTCATTTTGGAAGAGGTCGTGAAGCGGCTGGGCTTACCGACCATAGCACATCCACAACTATACACCATCGAGTGGCTTCACCGAGGACGGGATCTTCGCGTGAGCCAACAGTGTCACCTTCCATACAACATCAAGCCCTTCACGGATGAGGTATTATGTGACATTGCTCCCCTTGAATTTTGTGATGTATTATTAGGACAACCATACTTATGGAAGCGACATGTTGTGTATGAATCAAGGCCCCATGTTGTTATTGTTAATTTGGGAAATAATTTGTACAGGATACCAGAGGTAGCACCGCCTACCGCCATCTCTTTGGTTATTGTAAAACAATGCAGTAAGCTCATTTCCAAAACTGGGAAATTTGTTTCCCTGATGATACGCCCTCAAGGAAAGAAAAAGACGGTGGCTATGACCTCCAGACAGGGCCCCTCCGTACGACAACTACAAATGGACAAGGTCGTGTAGGAGTACAAGGACATCTTCACCTCCCCTGCAGGGGTTCCTCTACACTGTCAGGTCAAGCACTCCATTGATCTAATACCGCTGCCCAATGGACCGATCTATCGGCCCTCTGTTCTGGAGAACGATGAAATCAAGAGGCAGATTCAGGAGCTGCTGCAAAAAGATCACATCCGTCCGAGTTCATCACCCTGTGGGAGCCTGATCGTGTTGGTACAGAAGAAGGATGGGACTTGGACACTCTGTATTGACTATCGGGTGCTGAACAAGATCACTGTCCGTAATAAGTACTCAATCCCATGGATTGATGACCTCCTGGACCAACTGAAGGGGGCAAAATATTTCAACAAGATTGGTTTGAAGTCAGGATATCACCAGGTACCAATCAAACCCTCTGATGTGTGGAAGACTGCCTTCAAAGCCAAGGAGGGCCTTTTCGAATGGTTGGTTATGCCTTTCGGATTGACGAATGCTCCTACAACCTTCATGAGGTTAATGGATGACATCTTGCGGCCATTCATCAACTGATTTGTAGTGGTATACTTGGATGACATCATGATCTTCAGCCAGAGTTGGGAAGAGCGCCTCCACCACATCCGACAAGTTCTCCAAACACTGCGGCAACACAAGTTATGTGCCAATTTGGAGAAATGCACTTTTGGCATGACCCAGGTTCAGTATCTGGGATACATTATTGATGAACATGGGGTGCATGTGGATCCAACCAAGATCCAAGTCATTCGGGATTGGCCATCTGCAACCACTCTAACAGAGCTTCGCAACTTTCTAGGCCTTGCCAACTTCTACCGCAGGTTCGTGTTGGGATTTTCTCATATCACTTGGCCCTTGAGTCAAGGCACCAAGGGAGGAGCAAAAGCAAAATTCTTTTGGTCTGAATCTCAATAAAAGGCATTCACAGAGTTGAAAGATCGCCTCTGCTCGGCACCAGTTCTTGCATTACCAGACTTGCAACAACCATTTGAGGTCGAGACAAATGCCTCTGACTATGCTATTGGGGCAGTCCTTACTCAACACAGGAATCCAGTGGCATATCACAGTGAGACACTTTCAAACACAGTTTGGAAGTATCCCACTTATGACAAAGAGATGTATTCCATTGTGCAGGCCTGCCGACAATGGAAGCATTACATTTTAGGGAAGGAAACGGTCATTCACACAGACCACCAACCCCTGCAGTTCATACAGACCCAAGGGAAATTGCAGAATGATCGCCATCAGAAGTGGTCCACATACCTGCAACAGTTCCATTTGAATATCAAGTATAAGAAGGGCAGCACCAATAATGTTGCAGATTGCCTCAATCAACCACCGATCATCGCGTTAACCACCGTGCTCAACTCTTGTGGGCATGAGACTTCTGATTGGCCACTTCTCTACAAAAGCGACCTAGAATTCGGCCACACATACCAGACACTCTTGGAGGGTCAACATGTTCCAGATTTTCACCTCCAGGATGCTCTATTATGCCACCTGGGTCACCTTTGTGTTCCTTCAAGCGAGTGTGCCAAGATGATTTGGGAAGCACACTACAGTCGAGCTGCTAGGCATTTCGGGGGTCGAAAAAATGGTGGCAGTACTATAGAAGTATTTCTATTGGCCGAATCTTCGATAGGATGTTAGGAAGTACATAAGATCATGCACTGCCTGCACCATTGCCAAACCGACCATCAAGAAGCAAGGCCTCTATACCCTGCTGCCTACCCCTAGTCGACCTTGGGAATCCATCTCCATGGATTACATGTCAGGCCTTCCTTCCACTAAGCATGGACATGACTGTGTTTTTGTGGTCGTCAACAGGTTCTCGAAGATGGCCATTATAGCGGCCTGCAAGAAGAATATCACAACAGAAGCCACTGCTAAACTCTTCTTTGTACGAGTGTGGGTACACTTTGGGATCCCACAGTCTATCATCTCAAATCGGGACAACAGGTTCCTTAATACATTTTGGTCCAGTCTCTGGTCGATGCTGGACACCAAACTCACTAAGTCCACAGCCTTCCATCCTCAAATTGATGGTTCAACAGAGGTTGTCAACAGGATGGTCGTACACATTATGCGCATGTAAAACTCAAAGCATCCACGCACATGGGACGAGAGCCTCCCCTATGTTCGGCATAGCTACAATCGGGCTCTCCACAGCTCGACTGGCAACAACACTTTTAAGGTGGGCTTGGGATTCCAGCCACTATGTCCCATTGATGTGGCCATGCCATTTGAAGCTACTCACGCAGATTCGGCTCATGTCCAGTCTGAAATAGATAAGGCAAATAATTCATTGAGAACATCCAACATATTCACCAGCAGGTCCATGACATTCTGGAGAAATCAAACACCAAGTATAAGCAGTGACATGATCAACATCGGGTGCCACACAAGTTTCAGGTGGGCGACAAAGTCTGGTTGCATTTGTAAAAGGAACGCCTTACCGGAGCCTATCGGAAACTCAGACCACTCTGATATGGTCCTTACACAATTACCAAGGTTGTGGGAGACAATGCATTTGAGCTCAACATTCCCCCATTCCTTGGCCTACACCCAGTGTTCAATGTGGACCGCCTTCGACCATACTTTCCACCATTACTAGACACATCCGACATTGCAGAACAACTCACACCCATAGAGTTAAATCCAGATTGCATGGAACAAGCTGCAACTGATCGGATCATGGACACACAGATCAAGCACACTCGCCAGCAGAATATCCAACTGTATCGAGTTGTCAAAGCAGGCCAACTCCTTCACCAGGGCAAGTGGCTCACCAGGGACCAAGTTCAGCAGAAGTTCCCTCATCTCATGGAGGAACTCAACGCAATGGGGACCATTGCTTCCTGGGGGGGGGGAATGATCCAGGTGGATATTGGTGGCCACCCGCCAATTCCACTTGGACCCCCACCATTGCTTCTTTCAGTTTTTCAGTTTCCTTAATTATAGCACAGTTTACTATTTTTAGCAGTTTTTCGAGTCCTAAACTTCCAGATCCGTTTTGAGACCCTAAATGACACGACGTTTTTTGGGAAATCTACCACCAACAATTTTCTGTCTAAAATCATCTTTTTCGTCGCATTCCTCAGAGATATCTTTCCAACGGGCTATCATGCGCATCAAACGGAGATAATATGACCAAGTCGCGACCCCGGGAAGTTGGCTGTCCAACTCACACCAACGGGGCCCATAAACTCTTTGTGTTACATCTCCTCGGGTTGGGGTTTTGGTTGTTTAGGGTTTTCTCTTATTGTTCAATAATAAAAAGGCCCTTGAGCCTCATTGTAAGACAGTTCAGAGGCATGTAGCCGCCACATCTCTTCTCAGAGATAAGGTACCATTGCCCTAACTGGTTTATTTCCATTCCTGTTTGTAAGCATATTTCAGTATTTTACATTAATGAAATGAAGTATTATTTCCACTGCATCTTTGTGCTTACGGTTATCTCTATAATTTGTTGCGTTTTTGTTTAAATCCGGATCATAATGCTACTACCCGGGAAACATTAGCGGGAAGCCAATTCTACGACCCACATCAACATGGGAGAGCCTAGTGGTTGAAGGGAAAATACCCCTAGGGTCCTTTGGGCTAAGACTCTACCAGACTGAAAATTGCTTATACAAAGAAACACACACACACAGCCATCTTTTTTACTTTCAAGCAAATTCTAATGTTTAGGGTACATACCTAAGGTCCTACGTTCGAGAAGACCGTTAGGGTGCAAACCCTTCTTGGAGTTCCCTTCTTCTTTCTCTGACCTGCAAGACAAACAAATCAAAGAACACAACAGTACATGTATAGAAGTTTATATATAAATCATCTTTATGCTATAAAGTTAGTTATAAAAAAATCTTTAAGTAACCACTTTCATAAGAATTCAACACAAGAATCTCATAAGCATAAAGAAAGATTATTCGGGAACAAAGACGTGTTTCTTTATATATAAAGGCAAATAAAGTACATATATCGGAAAGATATCACCTGAACACCTTCAGCAGGCTCCAAGCAAGCTTCCTCCCGGATTCGTTCCAGCCTCCAGCCTCCAACAAGAGCTCCTTCCAAGTCTTACTCAATGATGATGTCAAGGATGAATGATCACCAATACACATGGAAACAAGGGTTTCTTATGCAAAATGGGGGAAGTGCAGAATGCACCAAGGACTTCAGACCTGGTCTAAGGGAAAAATCTCAGCATAATAATCTTGCTCTCCTTTCTCTCTCCCCTTGGCCTTCCCTTTGATGTCTTTTTATACCCTCTCCAAAGTAGTTTTTTAGTTAGGAGTTGGTTGGGAACAGTTGGGCCACGGGCACTAACAGGTGATCCAGCAGGTAAACCCGCGATCACCGCCCGAAAAAGAGGAAATTATATTTTTTTTAAGTGTTTTAATATATACACGCGGGTTGGGTATGACAGACCCGCGTGTACACGCGTTTAACACAGGGCAAAGTCGCGTATAGGGAATAAAACACTGTTTTTTAAATTTTTGGACCAGGTCTGGAAGGAGGGGTTGCCCTAGGCCATAAGTGCAGCATCACAAACCATAAGAGTGAGATTTGGAGCTATAACAGATGCCCCCTAATGTATGAGGTCAGAAGGGGAACATGATGGCCGAAATACATTAAGTAAGTACAAGGAAAGGAACTCTTCCGAAAAACCGAGGAGGACTTCACCAGAATTCAGCCTGCCAAGCCACCGAAAGGAGATCAGAAAGAAACACTGTCTGAGGCGGGCATACCCATGCTCAGGAAAAGTAAAGCATGTCCGCATATCAAGTACAAGCGGATCCACTAAGTATACAAGTATAAATGACTGTAAAATACATAATGGATCATCTGATCATAATGAGTAAGTACATGTCTGAATATCACATATAAAACTGTCAATGATGCTGAAAGATGCAACGGATCACTGAAATCAAAGACTGATCCCATAAGGTACCAACTGAACATGATGGAATAGGATGGTACTACACTGCAAACTCAGGTGCCAGCATATAGAATGTCGCCATGACTGACTGCAACATATAAGGTGGAATGGTATCAACTAGCAGCAACAGGAGCAACTGTCAAGTGAACCAATGAATGCTGATACAACCTGAGGTCTTCACCGACCGCCGTGGTACATTTCTACACCATGGGAATAAATGATCTGAAGTCGACCATGTGAGAAATCGTTTGATTACCGGTCATTGATGTATACCGTTAACAAACGCGAGACTACTCACCGATAATGATAATGAGCGTCAAGGTACCCAGTACAATCTAACAAGTGTGAATAGATGAGCTGAAGTCGAACACCTGTAAGAATCTATCAATCAGGAGACAATGATGGTTTCCCACTGTCGATAGCGAGGAATCTGCCACTAATGACTGCAAACCCCAAGGTACTGCCAAATGGACTCTAGATCTTTGCCCCAGAGCAATGAGTCGGAGTCGATAGGGAAAGATCTGCTAGAAGGAAGGCATTAAGGCATCCTCCATCAATCTAGCGCGAGTGTAACCCGTAGGCCAATAATGTGGAAGGAATCGGACGAAAAAGATGTAGTAACCCAACCGAAGTACGTTTCCGGCGTACACAAGATGTGGCTAGCGCACGGCAGAAACCCTCTGAACCAACCAATAATGAAAGCTGACACAGAGGCGAGGTATCCACCAATAGGGTCAAATGGAAACCAAGGTACTGCACGAATCCCAATGTGTGATAATGTATGCTGATGTCGAACACAAGGGAAACCACTCAGTCAAAGACCCATGATACTGATCGATGCTGAGCACAAGGTGACCTATCAATAATGAAAATAGGGCCAGGGTGCGGTCTCTAGGTCTGCCCTCAGAGCAATGTGTCGTCGTCGATAAGGACAAGACCCGCCAGCAAGAAGTCAATGGGGACCTTCTCAAACCGGCACGAGTGAAGGACCAATATAACTGATGTGATGATAGACATGACACTGACAACCAGGGATGGCCGACTGAAAAATGAGTCAAGAGACACCGCAGAAAGGCCGACTCAGGCTAACTTCCCTTGAACAAAAGCACGACTCAATGTGACTATGTGGCAGCATATAATGAATCTGTATAAATTCGTCATGCAGGAGGCACGAACGAACCCTCCATATGATTGGAAGAGATAACCAATCGGGGGAGAACTGACTCGATAACAAGGTTATGGCTTACCTAAATCAAAAAAAATCTTACCGATCTCGCCCCATGCTGCGTCTGGTGGTAACACTAGGTCAGGATCTCCTCGGAAATCCAGTCCAGCATAGGGGTAGTCGTCTATGGCGATGATCTGTTGCTCCCACCAAGCAAAAAAGTCGTCGTCGAATGCATTCCTGGGCACTTCCCCACCCCCCAGACGTTTCATCAAGTCAGCCCACCGGCCCATACGTGGATCACGTGGACTACTGATGGGAACTGCTACCCTGGGGCGGAGTGCGGGAACCTTCTCGAAGAAAAACGTGCATAAAATGGTTCCGTACCCAAAGTTCTTGGTCTGTCCCTTCCTGATAGAAGCAAGCTGCTCCTTCATGTTGGTAAGTAGAGGAGTACACCAGTCAAACACCGTGGTGAGACAGTCCACTGCTACGCTCATGTTTACCCGTGATGCCTGATGTAGCGAAGATGACCCGTTCACTCGAGCTATGGTGAACAGGATTATCCGCAGTGACAAACTCGCCACGTGTGGGATCGAGATCTGACTCCCGACCTTCCGATGACCTGGGCAGTAAAGTTGTACATAGTCGTCTATGCTGAGACTATTCCGGGTCCTGCCCCGGGAGTGGACTACCTCTCCCCTTCGGGAAAGGCCCGTGATGAAATATATATCTTCCACTTCTATCCTGAGTGGCATCTGATCAATCATAAAAGCTTCTTCCTCGACATCCCAATAATCAATAAGTCTCTCGAGCAGACGCACATTTGCTTTCATATTCGGCAACTTGAAGAATTTTAACAATCCGCATCCCCGTAAGGCATCTAATGCCTCATCATTGTCCATAACTTCATTATCTACAGCTGAGTGCTCTCTTTCACGCCATGTGAGAGTCATCCTGGAAGAAAAAATCATTTTCATCCATTAGTTTTTTGTATAAAAAATTTTCGCTGCGCACACGCGGTTTACCCTATACACAGTCGCGTGTAAGTACACGGTGACAACGGGAAAAAGGGGAGCTGGATGCGCGCGCATCTTGCGAGTAAAAATTTGACACGGGTGACAGCGTTTTACCGCTTCCACACAGTCCTTAAAGAGTGAAGGCCAAAAGTAGCCGGCACGTAAGATGCGCTGGGCTGTAGCAAGCCCGGATAGATGACCACCACAAGCTCCACTGTGGCAATCATTAAGAACAGACTCTGCTTCCTCTAAGGTTAAACAACGTCGAAGAATTGAATCAACCCCTCGACGGTATAAAGTGTCACCAATGATAACATAGTTTTTAGCCAGGTGACGTAACTTGCGACGTTCATCCTTGGAGGAAGTAGAGGGAAACTTCGAAGTCTGGAGATAAACAATGATATCTCCATACCAAGGGTCTTGTGAAGAGATGAGGAATATATGTTCGTCGGGTAAACTTTCCTCATAAACAACATCCTCTCCACAAGGAAGCTCAGAAATTAGCTCCGCGAAGACCATAGATTTCTTAGACTTGGCGGACAAGAACTCGAGGTCGAATTCTTGTAAAATGACTATCCATCTATTATATTTGCCCCCAATCACTCGCCTACTGAGGACAAATTGGAATGGATTGACCGCCGCTAAGACAAAAGTTTTGCGTAGCAAAATGTAATGACGGAGCCTCTGGACAGCATGGACTGCTGCCAAGGCCAACTTCTCAACAGGAGAATAGCGGAGTTCAGGGCCTATCAAGCCTCGGCTCAAATAATAAATCACGTGCTCGACCAGAGCATCGTCTTCCTGAACTAGAACCATACCAATGGTAGATTCTGCTGCAGCGAGATATAAAAGGAAGTCTCTACCGTAATCCGGTGGACTCAAAAGCGGGGCAGAGACTAATGCCTTTTTCAAAGCATCAAACGACCGCTGCGCAAAGTCGTCCCACAGGAATGGAACTCCTTTCCGTAGCAAACGCATGAACCCTTTAGTGATCTCGGCATAGTTTGCTATAAACCTTCTTAAGAAATTGGCCTTCCCTTGAAGACTTTGAAGTTGACGAATTGAAGACGGGGGAGGCAACTGAACTATTGCCTCAACCTTGAAGGGATCAACCCGAATCCCTTCATTGGAAACTATAAACCCTAACAACCGACCTGATGTAACCGCGAAAACGCACTTATTAGGATTCAACCGGATTTTGTAAAAACGACATCGCTCAAAGACTAATCGAAGATGACTAGGATGATCAGTTCTCTTTCGAGAACGAGCAGCGAGATCATCTAAGTATGCCTCGATGATATGTTTGATGTCGTGGAAAGCGTAAGACATGGCCCGCTGAAAGGTGGCTCCAGCATTTTTAAGACCGAAGGGCATCTTTCGATATGCAAAGGTACCCCAGGGACATATGAAGGCAGTCTTATGCTGATCCTCAGGACGAATAGAGATTTGATTATAACCTGAGAAACCATCCATAAAGGAGAAAATCGCATTACCCGCACACTCGTCAATAATTTGATCAATAAATGGCGTGGGGTAATTGTCTTTTGGACAAGCCTTGTTTAAGTCCCTAAAATCGATGCATACGCGGATTGTTCCTTGCTTTTTGTCCACAGGGACTGGATTCGAAACCCAATCCGTAAGAGGAACAGGGTATATAAAACCCGCCCTTAGCAGCTTCTCAACCTCAGCTTTGATAGCCGCTGCTTTCCTAGGGTTAACCGGCCGAAGCCTTTGACGAATTGGTTTTGCGTTTTCGTACGTCTTGATCTCATGTTGGACTATAGAAGGATCAATGCCGGGCATTTCCTCATAAGACCAAGCAAATACATCACGATATTCCTTGAAGAGGTCGGTGTAAATTTGAATTTCTTCAGGGGAACACTCACTTCCGATGAAGATATTCTCGATGATGTTAGGATTTTTAGAGATGTTTATATGTATCGTTTTTGAGATTACCGACATATTACCTTCAGCACGTGTGTGTGTTGGAGCCAAAGGGTTCGATACCGTACAAACATCACTACCAACGAGCTCGGAGAATCTAGATTCTACTTCCTGCAATGGAGGAAGAAAATATGAGCGATGGTGTAAGTCTTCCCAAGGTCGATCTATACCCATCATAATTTCGAGGATTGCTTCTTCAGAAGGTAGAACCGAATCTAAGCAGTCCAAGGCAGAGTTAGAATCAAAGCTCCAAGCGGGGGCCACATGACCATCTAGCTCCTCTTCGGAAAAGGGAGTAGAATGGTTATCTGCAGAGTCTACGATAGCCTGATATCTAAGCTCAGCTGCAGATATAGGAAACGCCATTCCATTAACTTGCCCTTCAACTAATGTGGTCGTAGGTGAAGGCAAGGTCCAAGGGTCGGAAAAATGATGAGTTCGGAAGAACTCCTCTCGAGAAGATTCCTTGGATGATGAAATAGCATTGATTCTTGCAAAAGGAGAGGGAAGATCAAACGTACCCATCAATGAGGAATACATCCCTACTCCTAAATTCTCAGTCGGCGGGCGAGGGTTATCCACCAAAGGAACAGTAGAGTCGGAGGTTGCTTGAGGATCGATTGGAGCATAGTCCAATTGATCAACCTTAACGATTTTCCCCTCATGAGGAAAGCAAATGACACGAAACAGAGTCGAAACAACGGCTTCCATCTCGTACACCCAGTTCCTTCCTAATAGGAGATTATAGTCTAGGTTAGCATCTACGACTTCAACTTCGATATTAACGACCTTCCCTCCAACACATATAGGAAAGGCCGGGATAATCCCATGCGGCTTGTGAGAATGGCCATCAAATGCAGTTAAGACGGTTGGTGAAGGAACAGCCGAAGGTGAACCAATAGCCTTCCAACATGACATGGACATGACGCATGTGGAAGCTCCTTCATATATAACGGTGCGAAAAATATTGATTTTCCGGTATGTTGACTTTACCTGAAAAGCCATATGATGAGGGAGTCTCTTTTTGACATTTGACATGTCAAAAGAGAGCATTAGAGAGTTAGCTGGATCGACTGCTCCAATGGCGGAGAGTAAAGCACTTCTCTGAGACGGACACGACTGGAGAACTTCCAAAGCGGACATAGCACATGGGATTTGAGCCAAATCCTCCACAATGGAGTAATTTTGAGCAGCTCTAGCATTGGGGTTAATTGTCGCGCGTTTGGCGGAACCTTTCGGTATCCTAGGTACAGTCTCAACAGGAGGTCGCTCAATATGAAGGTCATTACTTCCGGGAACCGTTTTATCCTTAGATGTTTCGGCTTCACCATAATCACGTGACCGAGTAGTCACGTTAACGTTTGAACCCATCATAAAAACATTTGATGCTTTTTCCCCTTCCTGGTTGCCCCCTGAGGAGGTCCCAGGATTCGAATTTGCGCCAGCAAGAAGTTGCTGCCCTTGGGGAAACGGGTTAGTCAACACAGCTTGCGAACTAGAAGTCCCTTGCTGTGCTAACAAGCGCTGAGCGTCTTCGATTCTAGGGCAAAGATGAGTTAGATGGTCCCCACTGCATAACTTGCAAGGAAACTTGACTTTCTTTCTCGACTCACCCTTACCACCACCAGCGTTGTTGCCGGATTTATTCGCATCGGGCTTCCCATCCGAGTTCTTCTTTTTACCACGTCCTTTCTTTTTCCCATTGGAATTTTGATTTCCTTTGGGGTTATCGGATTGGACGGCGTTAATGGAAGAATTTTGGGAAGCAGGAGGATTAGACATTGTGACTTGGTTGTTAGGAGCAGTTTGTAATGACAACTGCTGCAATTGATTCAACAAGTTCACTGTAGTCGAGTCTACAGACCCCACGATACCATCCGCATGCGGACCTGGCTTTGGCTTAGCTAAATCAACCTTAGATCCAGGAGCATCTGGCAAGTACTTTTGGAGGATCCCAGACTGAGAGTAGATCAGTTCTAATTGCTGGGCCCTGAAAATGGCTTGCTCCTCAGAATAGACCCCAGACATGGAGACATCCTTGGAGATCTCAGGTTGCAAAGACTTCAAAAACCACTCTAGATGGTACTCCGGAGGGATTTCGGCTTTAATGAGCCTTTTTCTCCGTCTCCATTCCTGTATGTGATCATAAATGTGGGTTGCCTTATCCTGACGAAAGGTAGCCAGAAGTTCAGTTCCGGCATCATAGCGGACAGGCAACTGAAAGTGATTCAAGAAGATATTAGCTAAGTCTGCGAACGATGTAAAGCTGCCCCCTGGCAACTCTATGTACCATTTAGCCGCATTACCAGTCAAGGTGCGCTGAAAAAGTCTCAACCTAACCGAATCTTCGATGAGGGAGTTAGATGAGCACCACAAATGGAATGTGGTTACATGATCGCCCGGATCTTCACCACTCTTCCCTTCGAATTTTGGGATGTCCGAAGGGAGTTTGGTTGGGACCGGAGGCCAGGCCGGATTGTATCTGATAGGGTCGTTCGTTAGCTTAGTGAGATCTGGCAAGTTTAACGTTGCCAGAAATGGAAGCCTAGGAGGACCTAGGGGATTCCACCCAGACTGGGCAGAACTCCCCAAGTTCTGAAAAGATTGTCCTGGGATTTGAGAGGCACCAGGCTGCCCCAAGTGACCAGTAGAACCAGCTGAACCAAAGGGCAAGCCTTGTGGTCCAGCAAAATTCGGAGTTTGACCAACTCCTGCCGTATAAGCTCCATAGCTTGCAAAGTTTCCTCCTAAAGAATTGTAAGGAGTCGATAACCCCTGATATGGGTTCCAAGCCGAAGCGAGGGGAGGAATACTTTGAAACATGCTAACCGTGGAATACGGCCTACTTCCTTGTTGGCCAATGAATGGATTCGCAGTTCCTGCGTTACTAGCCCCAGGGTTATTCCAACCTTGGAAAGGATTGCTGCTTTGTCCTATTGAAGAAAAAGGCATGGATCCTACCGTTGGGTTGGAATGTGGAATATGACCACTTCCAAAAGGAAAACCCTGAAATGAAGCCGATCCGCCCATCATGGACGTAGCGGCACTGAACGGAACTGACGGAATACCCTGTGATTGGGTGCCAAAAAGGAAGGAACCAGTACTAAAAGCATTGGTTTGGGCATTTCCACTCGTGGACGGAATGGAGGTAGACCCAACCAAAGATGTGCTAGCAAACGATCCGAACAAAGAAGCGGAGGGGATGGAAATGGTTCCTCCTCCTTGCACCGATGTTGGGGTTTGCATAGTCGCAGCACTCGTGGAAGCCATGCTTCCAGTAGTGATCATAAATGGTAAGCGCGTAGCGTAACCTGGACTCGCTGGTCTATATAATGGAGGCCCAACGTATTGCAATACGTCTGGGTAACTAGATGGTAGTGGAGAATTTGGAATCACTAATGATTCTGAAAGTTCTTCTACCTCTACGTTATCCTCCGCTTGAAAGCGAACTTGAGAAAAGACTGGAGCGTCCCTCTCTTGTTCAAAAGTACCAGGCCTTGCTTGGCCGCTAATATCCCCGAGAGGAGGATCAATCCCCGATGCGTCAGCCGGCGTGGGACGGACCCCACCGGTAGTATTCCCTCTGCGCCTTCTAGGAGAAGGCTCTAAACTAGGTGGCGAGAGACCACGAAGTCTTCGAGACCGTCTTGGAGACCGGTCAGCCACTTTGAATTTTTTTTGTTAAGATCTAACTAAAGACTCAAAAAAAAAAATTTAAAAGCTAAGCCGACTAGGAGCACAGAGCACACAGTATAAAGTTCCTAAAGATACAGCCAGTCAAACAACTTTCAAGTATTTCCGCTCCGGGTGATTGAGACCGGACACCAAAATACGAGAAAGTGAATCGAAGGGCCTTCCGAGGATAGTCTGGGATGATGAGGGCCCAGTCCTATCAGCGAAGGTATCAGAGGAAGTTACGCTGACCTCCTAACAACAGTCTGCGCCGGTGCAAGCCCCCAAGCTTCGCAAGGGTGCCCTCCGGAAGTACTGTCGAGAGTGATACAACGTCGACCTCAGGTGCCACGGGATTCCCCTCCGTAGCCACCTATGCAGATCCCTAGGAGAGGCAACTATGGGTACCAACTCGTCGCAGAAGCCAGGCGGAACAGTCGTGAGGTAAGTTCGGACAAGTAGGAGAGGGGGTATCTCTCTTCCCTGTCTTCACAGACCCTCGTGCTTAACTCCCAGATCCGGAGCTTTCCTGGTCTCCCTAACGCTATTGGATTTACTCTCTTTAATCAGACTCTTATGTTTGACGTTTTGTGTGGCCTTGGAGAGTTAACTCTCCACTTGCCTAATCCAAGGCCCTAAAATCCTAAACTTGTTGGTGTAATAACTAAAACAAAAAGTTCTAGTGGATTTTAATTAAGCGCTTGATTTTATTAGGCTGTTCTTTAAGTCAAAGGTAATGGAGGTGAAACTTGTGGTGTTTTATGGACGCAAAAGAAATTAATAAAACCTAGCTACATGCACATGCACTTTTGTTTTCGATGAATAGCAATTTCTATGAGGTTCAGAAGGCACTTGTAATATAAACAAAAAAAATTTTCCTTTTTCTTTTCAGACTCCACACTCACAAAAACTAACAAAACTAAATATGCCTAAAAAGAGATGCAAATCTTTCCCTAATGCAAGAACTAAATGTGGATGCACGATTCAAAGACTACTCTAAAAACAAAGAAGGAAAGTTGCTGCTTTACCAAATTTTGTCTTGCCACTGAAATGCTTAGATAGAAGATGATTTGTTACTAATCATTTCGTCCAAACAATAAAAACAAGTTTTAAGATAAAAAACAAGGCACTTTCACTTCGCAAAAAAGGAAATCAGATGAGAAGCAAGTTTAAGAAAGCGAAACTCAAAAACTTTCAAAAGATTTTCTTTCAATCAAACCAAAAAGTCTTTTTCAAAGGAAAACTCTCAAAAAAAACTGACACTAATGATTGATAAACAAGCCACCAAACACTTTTGTGAATTGACACCTTTCAAATGATGAAAACTCAACAAAAATAAAATGTGTTCGAAAACACTTTTGACAATCAAAAGCAGCAATGAAAGTCCAAAATATCAAAAGACAAGTTTCAAGAAACTGGTAACAAACAAATTTCCCGAAACAAAGGAGTAAATGGTCATAAAAACGATTTCGTTAAGCAAACATAAATGTCATGAAAACAAAATGGACACAAAGATTTGAAGACAATCTTCCCACTCTGCCGAAACAGAGCAATCAAGATTCTTAAACAGAAACCTTGTGTGTCAAAAATCAATGACGCTTGCAATCAACGAAAAACAAGACTAGCACTCCTTATAACTAGAGAGAGTTCGAAACAAGATGCCCCCTATTAAACAGAGAACTGTCACTGGGAATTGACTGTTTTAAACTGACCCAAACCACCAGACAGACATTCATCAAAAGAAAAATTATAAATCTTGAAAATTATGTGATATACGCGCCTGCAATTATTTGCAGAATGCGTGTACACGCGACTGTAACTAAGGAAACCTGCGTATACGCGGGTTTACTTAGTGCAACTTGCGTATATACGCTTCTGTAATCCAGAAAAAGTGCGTATATGAAGTGTTTCAAGAAAAATAAAAAACACAAACTGAAAAACTGGAAAAGCTTGGAGTTCAAGAAAATATCAGACAGTCAGAACCAACAAACAGAGGGACTGAGCCTTGATTGGCTTGAGGACTACCCAAACTAGGAACAACAAGAGTGTTGTCCCCAGCGGAGTCGCCAATTCTGGTTGAAGGGAAAATACCCCTAGGGTCCTTTGGGCTAAGAATCTACCAGACTGAAAATTGCTTATACAAAGAAACACACACACACAGCCATCTTTTTTACTTTCAAGCAAATTCTAATGTTTAGGGTACATACCTAAGGTCCTACGTTCGAGAAGACCGTTAGGGTGCAAACCCTTCTTGGAGTTCCCTTCTTCTTTCTCTGACCTGCAAGACAAACAAATCAAAGAACACAACAGTACATGTATAGAAGTTTATATATAAATCATCTTTATGCTATAAAGTTAGTTATAAAAAAATCTTTAAGTAACCACTTTCATAAGAATTCAACACAAGAATCTCATAAGCATAAAGAAAGATTATTCGGGAACAAAGACGTGTTTCTTTATATATAAAGGCAAATAAAGTACATATATCGGAAAGATATCACCTGAACACCTTCAGCAGGCTCCAAGCAAGCTTCCTCCCGGATTCGTTCCAGCCTCCAGCCTCCAACAAGAGCTCCTTCCAAGTCTTACTCAATGATGATGTCAAGGATGAATGATCACCAATACACATGGAAACAAGGGTTTCCTATGCAAAATGGGGGAAGTGCAGAATGCACCAAGGACTTCAGACCTGGGCTAAGGGAAAAATCTCAGCATAATAATCTTGCTCTCCTTTCTCTCTCCCCTTGGCCTTCCCTTTGATGTCTTTTTATACCCTCTCCAAAGTAGTTTTTTAGTTAGGAGTTGGTTGGGAACAGTTGGGCCACGGGCACTAACAGGTGATCCAGCAGGTAAACCCGCGATCACCGCCCGAAAAAGAGGAAATTATATTTTTTTTAAGTGTTTTAATATATACACGCGGGTTGGGTATGACAGACCCGCGTGTACACGCGTTTAACACAGGGCAAAGTCGCGTATAGGGAATAAAACACTGTTTTTTAAATTTTTGGACCAGGTCTGGAAGGAGGGGTTGCCCTAGGCCATAAGTGCAGCATCACAAACCATAAGAGTGAGATTTGGAGCTATAACACCTAGCTAAATTCGGAACAACATCAGGGAGCACATCTCAACCTGAAACCACGTCAAGGAGCTTAGTCTCAACCTGGAATATCATGGGGGAGAAAAACATCTTCAACCCCATATCGAGAAATATTTGATATAGGGGAGCACATCTCAACCCATCCTATTGTCCACTAATCTTACCAAAAATGACCCTCAAGAGTCATGTGGTAGAACACCGACATCATAATCCGAGTTGGGTGAGATACCTGACTTACCAAAGGTAAGGATCACACACCCCCAAGCCTCCTCAACATGTTGGATAGACAAGAAGGGACAATCCCAACAAGCCCAGCTTATGGGTATGATGCCAACTGGGGTATACTCTGTTAGCGCTTGAAATTTCACCTCAGGCTGAGAAAGGCAAACTCCAAGGCAACATCAAACCACTTAGCCTCGTAGCTAACCCTACGGGGCAGGAGAGGGCTCTCTCCGGTATATCTCGGTAAAGATCTTCAACGGGCAAGATAACCAATAAGGAAACACTGATTTTAGGCTAGTAAACTGATAAAAAGGTTTGAATTGGAAATTTTAAGATTTTGGTGGAAAGTTGGGGAAAGGCAATTTTGGGTGCGGGGATTGGACACAGTTTTTGCAGGGGGTTCTTTGGGGCAAGGTAGGAGACAATATTGATGCCTTTGATAGAGGTGGACGGATGAGAATGACCGGTGAGGAGTTAAGGAGAGCAAGAAATAACCTTGAATTCCCCTTAAACAGTTGAAAACATTGATATTAAGCAAACTTAAAAGCAGAGCATGACAGTCATGAATTCTACTTTAACACTTCATTTGCCTAATTTGCAGAAGGAAAAGTAAGGAAATGATTCACATAACACACTTACAAGTACAAAGAGAAACACACCATCAATACATGTGACCACAAGAATCCCAAAAAGGACTGCAAAACCCTGGTCTTCCTTTGCCAAAAATTGCAGAGATACAATGAATAATACAATAGAGCTTATCCCTCAAGAGTCCAACCCTCCAACCTCTGAAAATGATTGAGAAAATACATAATATAGGCAATCCAACCTCTTACCTTGCCTCTAGGGGTCGAGCTCATCCTTCTAGGAGCTATTTCAACCAATTCTAAACTGAGCACTAAAATCTAGGCAGTCAAAACAACTTGCCTCTATAAGCTAGGAAACCAATTCATTCATTAAATTTTTGCCTATCTTATGAATGAATCTTCTAGAAGAGATAAATAAGTGTAAAAATATCATAAAATTACATCATTTACAACAAGGAGGATGAAAAGCAACTCCAAAAAGTCAAATCAAGTCAAAACTGCGTTTTGCTGAGCTGTAGGTTGAATTCCTGTGCAAACTGCCTGATGGGTCGCGCGCCTTTGGAGGCACTTTTGAGGCACTTCCAGGTGTCCAAATGAGGCAAAAGTGGGCTTGTCAGAAAGGTCTGGATGTCTACTTTCCAACCCAAGTGGAATTTCTGAATTTGGTTGTCATTTGCCCCTCGAAAATTGCAATCTCCCAAGACTGCTTCCTGTGTGTCAAAAATGTGGCAGAAAGTCATTTTTTGCTTGTTTTTTGACTTTCTGGAGGCCCAAAACTTGGTGAAACTTCTTGGTAATGGCTGAGCAAGTGTAAATTTCCATGAAAAATCCAGAAATGCTGAGTTTTTCCAAAATGGAGTTGCCAAATGAAAGGGTCGCGCGCGACGCGCGACCCATCGGTGAAGAAAACCTGTTTTTTGCCAAAAAAATCACAAATGACCCAAAATGCTCAAAATTTTTTGAAAATTGTGCTGGAGTTGAGTTATTTAGTATCATGCTCCTTCAAAGAAGCCTCAGCCAAGATGTGGAGGGGGTCGGGCCTTTTCCCTCGTTTTTGTGCTTTGGCCAACCGTCTTTGGAGCACTTTCATTCTTGCCTTGCATACGTGCATCCGCGCCCAATAATGATTTTTCATGTTTCTGAGCAAGTCCTTATCTTGGTTGGCCTTGGCCAGCAACCTATCCAAATGAGCATTGACCTGGAGAAGCATAACCTCTCACTCAACGGGTACCAAATCGTCGGGTCTCTTTCGAGCCAAGTTGTGGTCCTCATGAATCCTCCGCAACTCATCAAGAGTGTGCTCATCCTCCAACTGCTTGTTGCGCTGCTCTAAATATGTGATCATCCATTGTGCCCCTTCCAATCTTCGCTGCAATGAATCATTTTCAGCTCTTAGGTGCTGAATGATCTCCTTTGACTCTAGGCTAGGAGAACTGATATCAAGATCAACAACCTCTATGTCTGGAACAGCTGATGGCCCCTCATCAATCCTGGGCTGTTTGCCCTTCTCTGATACCTGTACTGTTGTCGGAGACGAGGCCCCTTCCACCTGGTGTGGAGATAACACTCGTGGTGCTGATGAAGAAGGCGAGACCCCTTCCACCTGATGTGGAGAAAATACTCGCCAAGCTGCTGCAAATAAGGTCCTGTGGCCTCTCTGATAAGTGACCAATGGAGGAGAGCTGACATGTCTAATCTCAGGGATATCATGTTGCTGTGATGGTCCTCCCTCCTCATGAACAATCTCAGGATGTGGTAGTGGTGCTGTGAAAAACTCATGAGAGATAAACTCCTCCCATGGGATGCCATGCTGAGCCAACTGATGTATGACCACAAGCTGAATCAAACCATAATGATAGAGGCTCCTATATTGTTGCGTTGGGCTCTTCCTCTGCATCAAGGGCACCATCCTCTCAATATTCTGGCACAAGAAAACAGGGATGTTCATCATCCGAACCCGTGTGAAATGCATCAACAAGCAAATATGGTATGAATACACACGTGAAAATCTGCCCTCACAGGTGAAATAGCACATGATAAGCCTCTTCAAAGGAGCATACTCATTCCTCAAAAATCTGAAAGGAAATACACCCGTCACTTGTCTCATAAATGCAGGTTTAATGTAAGGCTCATACTGAAAACTGTCCAATATTTTGCGCTTGTTCCACATTTCTCCAACATTTGGTATCCCTGTTGCTTGAGCAATCATCTCAGGTGTCAATGTAAAATCCACCCCTGCAAGGTTCACATGCCCATCATGCAAATGCAAAACAAACAAGCGAGCCAACTCCCTGTGATGCTGAATCTGAGAGATCCTCTCGCAAAACTCATAACATGACAGATAACGGAAACATGTGACTGCAATTGGACAGGCCTGCAAATCGGTCAAAGAGGTGGGCTCCTCTCTCTTATGGTGACCGATCTTACCACCCCTGTGAGGCCTCCTATGTACCTCAAACTCTGAAGCTGACTCATGGTCATCACTTTGCTCATAATCGGTTTCGGTTTCTGACATGGTTTCAGGAGCAAAGTGGCTGAAATGTACTGCTGCTTCTGCTTTGAAATCTGTTGTTTTAACTGTTTTGAAATGTTGTTTCAAGGGGACAAGTAGCACAAGGGAAATGTTAGGGAAGGGAGACTTGGAAAGGAAATTGGGAAAAATATATGAAACAGGGAGTTTAGGGCAAGAATTATGACATATACATCATCATACAATTTCATTTGCAAGGATGTTATGGGAGGTAGGGTTTAGGGTTTGATTTTTGATTTCTTAATATTTTTAGTAGGGAAATTAAATAACAGTGATAAGGGAGTAAGAAATGGGAGGTGGGAAAATGTAGGAACAATAGGAATGAAAAGGAATACCTTAAAACAGCAAAACACACCCTAGCAACTTTGATATTTTCAAGCAAAAGCACATGGAGTCTTTACTTGCAAATGAAGGCTTTTAAAATATTATCATGATCTTCTCAAGCTTTAGCAAACCATAATTTATATGATTGAAGGCCTACCTGACAAGCTTGAACAATTTGTGGTCGCTTGGCAGCTTGCTGGTAATTTTCTGTGGAGGAAACCCTGATGGGTCGCGTGCACTGCCCAACAGGTCACGCGCACTCAACGGGTTGCGCCCATATAAAATTTACACTGGCGGAGGTGCCCTGATGGGTCGCGCTCGCCTGACGGGTCGCGCGCTAGTCTCGACGGGTCGCGCGCCTTCACACTTCACCAAATTCGCCCAAATGCTCTTGAAAACGATTTGCTCTATTGCTTGAAGGCACAATGAAGCTTAATGGAGGGAGAGAGAGACTTTATAGCCTTGTTTTGAATTAATTTCATGTCAAAACCCTCTTTCTAGTGTTTTTCATGACACTTTTTAAACTTTGAATGCTGCTGACTTTTTGGTTTCCTTTTGTCCTGAAATTGGTTGAATTGATGTTTTTCCTTGATAATTTTTGCAGGGATAGCTTCTGAAGAGTCTTGGCAAAGGGGACCAGGGTTGCGTGTTGCCTTTCAAAGAATTTTGAATTTTTACAATTTTTACAAAATTTTGGGAAATGACCTTGGCTTTAAAAACAGGGTTTTTAAATCCAAGGTAAAAATTAACTGTACAAGATGAAATCTTTTAAAGAAACACTTTGATAATCATCCCTCTGGCCTGCTGGGCATTTATTGACTTTTAGAGACATGACCTTGAAGACAAACTGGACCTAAACCCTAGACCTAAGACTTTTGACCTCAAGACAAGACAAACAACTTTGATATAGTTTATTGACTGAAACAACTTGATCCAGTAGTGCCAAGAGGGGAATAAAGACACCAGCTCCTCCATCAGGGTTATGGCATGCCTAATGGAATGCAATAAGATGACACTGATGAGACACCTACTTATGCAAATGCAAAGAGCTTTGATCGTTGATGGAGGGCTACTAGACCGACTCTAACATTGGCTCCAATGGGGATGGTAGCTCCTTGGAGGTACCAAGAACCTTCGACCTCTGGGAGAGCAGACCAATGCTTTATAATCATTGGGCAATGGAGTCATTATTTACACATGTGACCCAATTTTGGACAACTTTATTGACTTTGACACTTGACTGAAAATCAAACTAACTTCGACACAAACTAACTCAACTTTGTGCAGAAAATGGACTGATTAAAACAACCTGAAAAACTCACACCAACTAATCTCCATCTTCAGAATTATAGCCTTCACCGCGGGCCCCAGACTAAAAATGAAAGATCAGTTCACACTTGCAGCAGAATGAAAGTAAAATGGTAATTACAATGATAATGACTAGAGTAGAAAATGCTCAAACATGATACCTTTTGAGAAGCCGGCCATTTACCGACCCACCGAGACAATCATCACCGTTCATTTCTTTGAGAAGAAAGGCATTTGGACCACGGTATGCTGCAATTTTGTAGGGACCTTTCCACAAGTTGTCGAATTTTCCATGTTTCCCTTTGTCTTCATTTCGGGCATCCCATCTCAACACAACATCATCTATCTGAAAATCATCCGGTTTTGCTTTTCTGTCATAGATTTTCTTTATGCGCTCTTGCAACTTAAGGGAATTTTAAAGAACTTCCTCTCGTGTCTGCTGTAAATGAATCATTTGACTAATCCGCCGTTGCATAGGATCCTCCTCACCATCAGCTTGTTGAAGCAACTTTGCTACCGGAATACTAAGTGAAGTAGGAAACACTGCATCTGTCCCGTAAACCAGTTCAAAGGGTGACATACCAATTGACTTCTTTTGACTTACGTGATCAGCCCATAATGCATTTACTAACTTTTTGTGCCAGCTCTTCTTATTGATTTCCAGCAATTTCTTTATGATGTTTACTAGAGATTTATTTGAAGATTCGGCCAGCCTATTTCCTTGTGGATGGTAGGCGGTCGAATGCCCCAAGCTGATGTTATATTTGTAACAAAAATCAACCATCTTCTTTGATTTAAACGATGCTGCATTATCTGTAATCAACTTATGTGGACAGCCGAAACGTGACAATATGTTATTCTCAAGGAAAGAAATAATTACCGAGTCCGTGGCCTGCCGGGTGGGAATGGCTTCAATCCACTTCGTGAAGTAATCAGTGGCGGTCAATATCCATCGATGCTGCCCGGAAGATGCTGGGTGGATTTCACCAATAAAATCCAAGCCCCACTGCTGAAATGGTGCACTGATTTCAATGGGCTTGAGAGGTAACGGCTGCAATTTCTGCTTTCCTTGAAAAATTTGACATTCATGACAACTCTTAACTGCTTTATAGACATCAGAAAACAATGAAGGCCAATAGAAACCTGCTCTCAGGATTTTATTAGCCGTGGTCTTCCAAAACAAGTGACCCCCGCAGTCACCTTTGTGAAAATCCTCAACAGCTCTCTTAGCTTCTTCCTCGACTAAACAATTCAGCAATATGCCACCGGGGTCTTTCCAATAAAGTGCAGATTTGATGATACAAAATTTGACAGCTTTTAATTTCAATGTCCTGGCTTTGTTTCGAGGCATCCCAGGGGGTGAAGATAAATTTTGAAGCACATATACAATATCAGCATACCAAGGAGAGGAAACAAAGATATCGGATACCTGTAGAGCTGAATTTTCTTCATCTTCATCGGATAAGGCAGCAATCAAATTGATGTCTAGGACATGGAGATTTGTTTCAGCCATCATCTTAGCAAGACCTTGACCCTTGATCAACTTGGTAGGCTTAATTTCCACATCATATTCTAATAGTGCAGCGATCCACTTTCCCCTTCTTCCTTCCGGTTCCGCTTGTACCAAAACATCCTTAACAGCTGCGTTGGGAACATATGCCAAAATATGAGAATTCAGTATGTACACCCGGAAATCTTTCAGAGCTTTTACCAGTGCCAATGCTTGTTTTTCAATGATATTGTACTTCAGCGCTCCATCCCTTATAATATGACTGAAAAAATCTATGGGCTTTTCAACTCCATCTCTCTTTTGCATCAGCACAGCTGCCAATGTATGCTCTGAAGCAAATGAAAATAAAATAAAATCTTGTGTATAATCCGGGCTTATTAGAGTTGGGGCTGAAGATAAAATTAACTTTACCAAATTGAAAGACTTTACCGCCTCTTCGGTCCATTTGAGCTGGCTGTCCTTTTTGAGCATGTTGGTTATTTCTCTGAGATGTTCGGCAAGATTGGGAATAAAGCGACGCAGAAAATTCAACTTGCCATTAAAGGATTGAATCTCCTTCTTGTTTCGGGGCTGCTCTAACTGCTGAATTGCTTCCACATGTGCAGGATCTATACGAATGCCATCTTTAGAAATGATATGGCCCAACAGCTTGCCTTCGCTCATAGCGAAAAGGCTCTTCTTCGGATTCAATGAGATACCATATTTTCTGCACTTTTGAAACACCATTGTTAAATGATACAAATGCTCCTCATCAGATTTAGAAAACACAGTTAAATCATCAAGATAAACGACCAAAAAGACATCCTTCTCATTAGCAAAGGCCATGTCCATCGCCCGCTGAAAGGTAGCACCTGCGTTTTTCAATCCAAATGGCATCTTGGCATAATGAAATGTCCCCCATGGAGTTGTGAATGCAGTCTTGTCGCGGTCATCCTCATGCACCAAAATCTGATTGTACCCGGAATAACCATCAAGTAGAGACATCCTTGATGCGCCAACTACCCGCTGCAATATATGATCCATTTTGGGCAGCGGATAATTGTCTTTTAGTGACACCTTATTGAGATTTCTGAAGTCTATACACAAGCGAATCTCGCCGGTCTTCTTTCTCACGGGCACCAAGTTGGAAATCCAGTCAGAAAATCTGATTGGCACTATGATTCCAGACTTGTACAACCTGTTGACTTCCTTTTCAATCAATGGCAACAACTTAGGATTAATTCTTCTCAACTTTTGTCGGAAAGGCTTTTGATTTGGCTTTATGGGAATGGTGTGTTGAATGATACTTGTGTCATAAGTTTTCAAATCTGAATAGTCCCATGCAAAAACATTAGAAAACGAAGACAACAATCTGATATATTCTTTCTTTACCTTGGGCGACAATGCTTTTGATAGCTTCACCATCTTTGGATTCGCAGCTGTCTCGAGATTCACTTCTTCGACACCTCCTTCCGTGGGCCTTAAGGTGGGTTTGCGGGCCACGTCATCTTGATCAAACAACTCTTCCAAAGGAATTAAGCCTTTAGGAATGAAATTGTCTTTAAGTTGCAATACATCCATTTGATTTACTTCCTCAGCTTCTGTGTCTATGGAGATGTCTTTGAAATCACCCTCAACTTGCAGAAAATCCTTGATTTCTTCGTCATCTTGGAAAACTTGCCAACATCTTTGATTGTCTGGAACTGTAGGACGATGCTTCACATAAATCTCAAACTTATTGCTGGAATTCATGGGTATTTTCAGATTACTTGCTGCCTTAGCCAATGCATCCGCAACACCATTTTGAATACGGGGCACACATGTAAAAGTATGTTCAGAAAACAATTTTAAGATATCTAGGACAGCATTTTGATATGCTCGCATACGAGGATGCTTGGCCTGAAATTCACCTTTCACTTGCTTTATAACCAACTCGGAGTCGCCATATACTGCGATCTTCTTTGCCTTCAACTTCCGAAGGATTTTCAGACCAGCAATGAGAGCCTCATATTCCGCCTCATTATTTGAACAATCAAATGCCAATTTGTATGAACATACCCGTACCTTGCTGGGGACTTGGTTTTGGACTGAAAATGGGCTTCGAATCCACACACCTATACCAGCACCATCGTTGCCCACAGCGCCATCAAAATCCATGGTCCAAAGACCATCCTCATCATCCTCTAAGTGCTGAAAATGTGATGTCTCTGCATTTTCTGTTTGCTGCCCATTGATCTCAGCTGTTGGCTTCATGACAACGGACCTTTCTTCCCTTTCCTTTCTCAAAATTTCTCTGAAATTTTCTGAAATGTCTGGTACATCTTCTGCTTGAACTAACTGACTATCTATCTCATTAAAATTCTCCGCAAACAAAACAAATGACTCTAAATCTGTATGTACATAATTTACAGGATGATTTATTGGCTTTTCCTTACTAGTGATCATGTATTTCATCTTTTGTTCCCGATATAACTTCCTCATCTGACCAAAGACCGGAATTGTAGCATAGGAAAAATCGAGCTGAAGTGTACCTTTGAGTTTCGCTCCCCAAGATCTAGAAAGCAACATGCCGAATCGTGGAGGAATATCCGCCACCACCACATCCATCAAAACATTCTTCGCTGGAATTTGATCTAGGCTCACCACCAAGTCCTTGATCAAACCAATACATTTTACCCGACTGGAATCAAACGAATACAAATCATGGTATTTCCTTGTGATGTCAAGTCCCAGCTTCTCCATAATCGTTTTCGGCATCAAATTATGTGAAGCTCCCGAGTCAAACATGGCATTGTGCAACACATACTCATGCAATCGCAAACTGATATAGAATGGAGGAACATCACTTTCGGGAGACTCACCATTTAAAGCAAGCCCAAAAATCAGCTCCGGCTGATCATCTTCTACATTCACCGTGTCTAGCATTGGATCAAAATTCAACATCTTGGAAATTTGGCCTCGGTAAGTGTTGTTCTTCATGATTTCCGTCAAAGGAATGGACACTTTCAACTTTGAAATTTCATTCTTCAAACTGAAAACTGAAACCTTCTCACCTTCTTTAGCCGAAACCTCTCTTTTTTCACTTTTATCTCTCGGTGTGCTTGATGGCTGATCTGTCTTGCTTGCTGATGATGATTGACTTGTTGAAGGATCAATTATGTCTTTTCCTTTTGTGTGTGGAGAAGCCGAATCATTCTTTGCTGAAGTATCTTTCCTTTTCTGAATGGGATTTATGGGAACAGCTCGGTTTCTTAATTGTCTCTGCTGAGCGGATAAAGCATTTAGGTACCCTCTTTGATACTCTTTCGATTCTTCTTCAAGTGCTGCATCATTTGACAAGATATAATGTTCATCCTGAGGGATGATGGAGTGACTTACCAATTCTTCTTCTTCTGTAACATAAGTGGGCAGATCATCAGGAGTGAAGAAGTGATTTTCCTCTCCCACTGTATCACCTTCATCCTCTGATTCTTGGCTAACAAAATTCTGCTGAAAAGGAGGTTTAATTTGCTGCTGAACTGCTGCCTCTTGTGCCTTTGTTTCACGCTGCTTGATTCTATATTGTGGCTGCTGTGCACCTCGGAAATTAGGATTACGAATCTGAGGCTCCGGCTTATCAATACGAACATTTTCAAGTTCCCTTTTAATCTTTTCAACTTCACGAAGAAGCTGATCTGATGTGGATGCTTCCTCTTTGATTGTGACTCGCTTTTCTGCCTTCATTCTTGACCTTTTATCATTCAAATTCGCTTCAACACTAACAGCAATTTTCTGCATATCCTCCAAGGTAGGCGGATCTCTATCTCGCAATGAATAAGCCATCTCCGGATCAAAACCATCCGGAAATTTGAGAAGTGCTGATTTTCTAGATGGCCTCAAATCATCTGGAATAACATTGTAAACCGTGTTAAATCTGATAATGTAGTCTTGGACTGACTCACCATGATTACGCTTGAGGTTGTTGTATTCGGCATTAATCTGAAGCGGATCCTTTCTGATTTCCCATCGATCTAGAAACTGGTTCTGAAGTGCTTCCAAGGTAGCAATGCTCCGGGCTGTCAAACCTCTGAACCACTTTCTTACTTCGCCATCAAACGTTTGTACAAACAAACGCATAGTTACATCCTCTTCATCTATCTCATATAGATCAAAGAAAGTCGTCATTTTATCTATATGTTGCTGAGCAGAAATACTCTGTGGAGTGCCATCAAACATGGGAATTTTACTTTGATAATCGGCTGGCATATCATGCAGATTTTGGGGAAGAGCAAGTGGGGCAAACCGGGCAGCCATTGCTTTAGGTAGATTGGGTCTAGGAGTAGCGGGTGGAGTAGGTGTAGCTGTAGTATGAGGAGTATGGGGAGGAGAAGTGGTATGGGATGTAGAAGGTGAACCAACTGTAGATGCGGGATAAGTGATTATGGGAGAAACAGAAATAAAAGGAGGATTGGACTGCTCATGCGCCGTGATAGTAGATCCAATATGACCAGATATAGTTTTAACGAACTCGGCAAGATTTGTAGCGTGAATATCTGACTGAAGAGATCTTAGGATGAAATTGTCAACCAATCTATTGTGTCTCTCAATTTCAAGAGCAGCTGCGAAATCAGGGTTAGGAACTAGAGAATCAAGTGTACTTTCAGATTTGGTTTTGAACAAAGACGACTCAAAACTCTCGTCAAAATCAATGTCTTCAAGATACTCAAAAATAACTGGACATGAATGAGATTTGAATATACGACCAGAATTTGAAGCCAGTTTGGAAATCAAGGAACAAATAACTAATCAGCCTGTGAAAACTCTTAACTAATCATCCAAAAGTTCAGAGTTTACAAACGAACTGGGGTAAAATGCAATTGAAGTGCTGTATTCACAAACTCACGGAGATTGACTGAAGCAGCGTTTATCTACTTCCGCTTATGCAAAGCAAAAGCGTTTCGAAGGCTACCTGGCGTAACTTCAGGCTCCGTCTAAGACTTGTGAAGCAAACACATCAATCAACAAACAATTTGTTCTTCCCCAGTATGGTCGCCAATATGTTAGCGCTTGAAATTTCACCTCAGGCTGAGAAAGGCAAACTCCAAGGCAACATCAAACCACTTAGCCTCGTAGCTAGCCCTACGGGGCAGGAGAGGGCTCTCTCCGGTATATCTCGGTAAAGATCTTCAACAGGCGAGATAACCAATAAGGAAACACTGATTTTAGGCTAGTAAACTGATAAAAAGGTTTGAATTGGAAATTTTAAGATTTTGGTGGAAAGTTGGGGAAAGGCAATTTGGGTGCGGGGATTGGACACAGTTTTTGCAGGGGGTTCTTTGGGGCAAGGTAGGAGACAGTATTGATGCCTTTGATATAGGTGGACAGATGAGAATGACCGGTGAGGAGTTAAGGAGAGCAAGCAATAACCTTGAATTCCCCTTAAACAGTTGAAAACATTGATATTAAGCAAACTTAAAAGCAGAGCATGACAGTCATGAATTCTACTTTAACACTTCATTTGCCTAATTTGCAGAAGGAAAAGTAAGGAAATGATTCACATAACACACTTACAAGTACAAAGAGAAACACACCATCAATACATGTGACCACAAGAATCCCAAAAAGGACTGCAAAACCCTGGTCTTCCTTTGCCAAAAATTGCAGAGATACAATGAGTAATATAATAGAGCTTATCCCTCAAGTGTCCAACCCTCCAACCTCTAAAAATGATTAACAAAATACATAATATAGGCAAGCCAACCTCTTCCCTTGCCTCTAGGGGTCGAGCTCATCCTTCTAGGAGCTGTTTCAACCAATTCTAAACTGAGCACTAAAATCTAGGCAGTCAAAACAACTTGCCTCTATAAGCTAGGAAACCAATTCATTCGTTAAATTTTTGCCTATCTTATGAATGAATATTCTAGAAGAGATAAATAAGTGTCAAAATATCATAAAATTACATCATTTACAACAAGGAGGATGAAAATCAACTCCAAAAAGTCAAATCCAGTCAAAACTGCATTTTGCTGAGCTGTAGGTTGAATTCCTGTGCAAACTACCTGATGGGTCGCGCGCAATTCCTGAATGGGTCGCGCGCCTTTGGAGGAACTTTTGAGGCACTTCCATGTGTCCAAATGAGGCAAAAGTGGGCTTGTTGGAAAGATCTGGATGTCTACTTTCCAACCCAAGTGGAATTTCTGAATTTGGTTGTCATTTTCCCCTCGAAAATTGCAATCTCCCAAGACTGCTTCCTGTGTGTCAAAAATGTGGCAGAAAGTCATTTTTTGCTTGTTTTTTGACTTTTTGGAGGCCCAAAACTTGGTGAAACTTCTTGGTAATGGCTGAGCAAGTGTAACTTTCCATGACAAATCCAGAAATGCTGAGTTTTTCCAAAATGGAGTTGCCAAACGAAAGGGTCGCGCGCCATCGGTGAAGAAAACCTGTTTTTTGCCAGAAAAATCACAAATGACCCAAAATGCTCAAATTTTTTTGAAAATTGTGCTGGAGTTGAGTTATTTAGTATCATGCTCCTTCAAAGAAGCCTCAGCCAAGATGTGGAGGGGGTCGGGCCTTTTCCCTCGTTTTTGTGCTTTGGCCAACCGTCTTTGGAGCACTTTCATTCTTGCCTTGCATACGTGCATCCGCGCCCAATAATGATTTTTCATGTTCCTGAGCAAGTCCTTATCTTGGTTGGCCTTGGCCAGCAACCTCTCCAAATGAGCATTGACCTGGAGAAGCATAGCCTCTCGCTCAACGGGTACCAAATCGCCGGGTCTCTTTCGAGCCAAGTTGCGGTCCTCATGAATCCTCCGCAACTCATCAAGAGTGTGCTCATCCTCCAACTGCTTGTTGCGCTGCTCTAAATATGTGATCGTCCATTGTGCCCCTTCCAATCTTCGTTGCAATGAATCATTTTCAGCTCTTAGGTGCTGAATGATCTCCTTTGACTCTAGGCTAGGAGAACTGATATCAAGATCAACAACCTCTATGTCTGGAACAGCTGATGGCCCCTCATCAATCCTGGGCTGTTTGCCCTTCTCTGATACCTGTACTGCTGTCGGAGACAAGGCCCCTTCCACCTGGTGTGGAGATAACACTCATGGTGCTGATGAAGAAGGCGAGACCCCTTCCACCTGATGTGGAGAAAATACTCGCCGAGCTGCTGCAAATAAGGCCCTGTGGCCTCTCTGATAAGTGACCAATGGAGGAGAGCTGACATGTCTAATCTCAGGGATATCATGCTGTTGTGGTGGTCCTCCCTCCTCATGAACAATCTCAGGATGTGGTAGTGGTGTTGTGAAAAACTCATGAGAGATAAACTCCTCCCATGGGATGCCATGCTGAGCCAACTGATGTATGACCACAAGCTGAATCAAACCATAATGATAGAGGCTCCTATATTGTTGTGTTGGGCTCTTCCTCTGCATCAAGGGCACCATCCTCTCAATATTCTGGCACAAGAAAACAGGGATGTTCATCATCCGAACCCGTGTGAAATGCATCAACAAGCGAATATGGTATGAATACACACGTGAAAATCTGCCCTCACAGGTGAAATAGCGCATGATAAGCCTCATCAAAGGAGCATACTCATTCCTCAAAAATCTGAAAGGAAATACACCCGTCACTTGTCTCATAAATGCAGGTTTAATGTAAGGCTCATACTGAAAACTGTCCAATATTTTGCGCTTGTTCCACATTTCTCCAACATTTGGTATCCCTGTTGCTTGAGCAATCATCTCAGGTGTCAATGTAAAATCCACCCCTGCAAGGTTCACATGCCCATCATGCAAATGCAAAACAAACAAGCGAGCCAACTCCCTGTGATGCTGAATCTGAGAGATCCTCTCGCAAAACTCATAACATGACAGATAACGGAAACATGTGACTGCAATTGGACAGGCCTGCAAATCGGTCAAAGAGGTGGGCTCCTCTCTCTTATGGTGACCGCTCTTACCACCCCTGTGAGGCCTCCTATGTACCTCAAACTCTGAAGCTGACTCATGGTCATCACTTTGCTCATAATTGGTTTCGGTTTCTGACATGGTTTCAGGAGCAAAGTGGCTGAAATGTACTGCTGCTTCTGCTTTGAAATCTGTTGTTTTAACTGTTTTGAAATGCTGTTTCAAGGGGACAAGTAGCACAAGGGAAATGTTAGGGAAGGGAGATTTGGAAGGGAAATTGGGAAAAATATATGAAAGAGGGAGTTTAGGGGAAGAATTATGACATATACATCATCATACAATTTCATTTGCAAGGATGTTATGGGAGGTAGGGTTTAGGGTTTGATTTTTTATTTCTTAATATTTTTGGTAGGGAAATTAAATAACAGTGATAAGGGAGTAAGAAATGGGAGGTGGGAAAATGTAGGAACAATAGGAATGAAAAGGAATACCTTAAAACAGCAAAACACACCCTAGCAACTTTGATATTTTCAAGCAAAAGCACATGGAGTCTTTACTTGCAAATGAAGGCTTTTAAAATATTATCATGATCTTCTCAAGCTTTAGCAAACCATAATTTATATGATTGAAGGCCTACCTGACAAGCTTGAACAATTTGTGGTCGCTTGGCAGCTTGCTGGTAATTTTCTGTGGAGGAAACCCTGATGGGTCACGTGCACTGCCCAACAGGTCGCGCGCACTCAACGGGTCATGCCCGTATAAAATTTACACTGGCAGAGGTGCCCTGATGGGTCGCGCTCGCCTGACGGGTCGCGCGCCAGTCTCGACGGGTCGCGCGCCTTCACACTTCACCAAATTCGCCCAAATGCTCTTGAAAACGATTTGCTCTATTGCTTGAAGGCACAATGAAGCTTAATGGAGGGAGAGAGAGACTTTATAGCCTTGTTTTGAATTAATTTCATGTCAAAACCCTCTTTCTAATGTTTTTCATGACACTTTTTAAACTTTGAATGCTGCTGACTTTTTGGTTTCCTTTTGTCCTGAAATTGGTTGAATTGATGTTTTTCCTTGATAATTTTTGCAGGGATAGCTTCTGAAGAGTCTTGGCAAAGGGGACCAGGGTTGCGTGTTGCCTTTCAAAGAATTTTGAATTTTTACAATTTTTACAAAATTTTGAGAAATGACCTTGGCTTTAAAAACAGGGTTTTTAAATCCAAGGTAAAAATTAACTGTACAAGATGAAATCTTTTAAAGAAACACTTTGATAATCATCCCTCTGGCCTGCTGGGCATTTATTGACTTTTAGAGACATGACCTTGAAGACAAACTGGACCTAAACCCTAGACCTAAGACTTTTGACCTCAAGATAAGACAAACAACTTTGATATAGTTTATTGACTGAAACAACTTGATCCAGTAGTGCCAAGAGGGGAATAAAGACACCAGCTCCTCCATCAGGGTTATGGCATGCCTAATGGAATGCAATAAGATGACACTGATGAGACACTTACTTATGCAAATGCAAAGAGCTTTGATCGCTGATGGAGGGCTACTAGACCGACTCTAACATACTCTACATAGACCAAGATAGGGGGAGATACCTGACTTGTAAAGACAGACAAGGATCACACTCACCCTGTGAGTGATAATAAGGGAGATATCCCGACCTACTGCAAGAGTAGGGATCACACACACCTATTGTCTAGAGTTACCTCAACCCCAGGATCCCTCCATTTGTAATGATCCTAAATATGAATACAAGTGGTAACAAGCAAATAATATATGCAGCAAATTACAAAAACAAAATATTCAGCAAAAACCCATATAAAAGCTGCAAATGGAGAACTTCTGAGCCATTTTATTTAATTTCTGCAAGCCAAATACAATAGATGATGGAATGGTGCACCTGGGCTTGTCTCAATGGACAAGCAGGACCAAACCCAGGTAGGAAAATGGCTGAGCTGAAGGCTGCCCAGCTGCTGCACAAATCTGCACTACGCTGCCCAAAAAACTGTTGCTCTACTAAAGTTTGAATGGTTGGAAAGTGCACTAAAACTGCCCATAAATTTATATGCTTTTAACCCCGGACTCCTTGGCCAAAACCCAGAAAAACCCAAAAGGGATTTTAGCTGGTTTGGACTTCTGATTTTCGACCCCCTTGGAGCCTCACCTCAGCTGTAGCTGCAAAACTCAACCTGCTGGAAACTGCCTGTAAATCCACCTGAAAACTCCTCCAAAATGCTGAGTTCACCCCTTCTATCCAATCCCTGACTCCCCGGATGATCTCTTGGCCCAAATCCGCTGCTCCTAAGCACCACGAAAATCTGCTAAGTGGCCTCTACGTTGTCCCTCAGCCCAATAGTTCGAATTGTTGTAATGTTGGCTCAGCTAACTATAAAACCCAGCAAGAATTTTGGTCGAGTGTTTCTACCTCAGCTCCCTCACTCTCGAACAAGCGATATGATCTCTGCTTGCTTCAATCTCCCTCTGCATGTTTCCTGGCTACCCAGAAATATGCACTCTTTGCTATGCGTTGGTTACTGGTGTATGTCATTGCCCCGGAACTCCTGAAAACTCTTGTGGAACAACGTCCCTAGGGCAGGAATGGATGGTCCCCCCAGGTAGAGGTTGAATCTCCCGCTTGAGATACTCGTGGCTAAATAACCAATAGACTCGTTAAATAACAGAGTGAACATATGAGTGTTTGTTTGCAAATGTCAAAAGATGATGCAGAAAATGAGAGTTTATCTCTCCTCAGCCTCATGTGGGCCCCTCCATCCACCCATTTGTCATATCGAATGGATAATTCGAACTCCCGTGTGGGTGGCCCCCACATTCCACTAGCTGCTAAATAAAGTCGATTTGGCCTCTAAGTCCCTAAGTCAAAGTGTGGGGTCCTCTTCCTTAGTAAAAAATGTGCATAATTTTGTAGCATCACCCTGTTACTAATGTCTTTGAGAAGGGACATGACAATCCTCCCCTCCAAAATGTTGCTTTCCCTCAAGCAACCTCAAAGTTGGGTGCTCCAATATGTGCTCACCTTCCCAGGTGACATCCTCATTCGACAAGTTCTTCCAATGCACCAAGAACTCCATGATGGTCCTGCTACTCAGTTTCCTCTCCCTGCTCTCCAAAATGGCCTCCGGTTCCAACACCAAGTGGCCCTCATCATCTAGTGGGGGTAGATCAGCTGCTGCTATCACTTGTTGTCCCAACACCCTCTTAAGGCATGAGACATGAAAAACATTGTGGATCTTACTCCCCTATGGCAGCTCCAGCTCATAAGCCACCTCCCCAACTCATTTAATCACCCGATAGGGCCCATAGAAGTGTGGATGTAGCTTCTCGGCCCCCTTTTGTTTCAACGTGGACTACCTGTAAGGCTACAGCGGGAGGTATACCAAGTCCCCCTCCTCATAGTGTCTATTTGCCCTGTGCCAATCTGCGTAAAGTTTCTATAATTTTGGGTTGTCACCAAATTATCCTTGAGAGCCTTGAGGATATCTTGGCTCTCTTGGACCTAGTCTTTGGCCTTTGGGGCTCGATTGTCTCCAAAAATAATACCAGCAAAAGACAATGCATCATATCCATAAAGGGAATGGAAAGATTCATACCGATGGACATGTGGTGTGTGGTGTTGTAGCAGTACTCGCCCAGATGCAACCACCGAATCCAAGTCCTCTACTGGCCAATCACGTAGTTCCTTAAGTACCCCTCCAACCATTGATTAACTCTCTCCGTATGGCCATCTGTTTAAGGGTGATAGTTGGTGCTAGGAGTGAGCTCTGTCCCAACCAACCTGAAGAGTTCCTGCCAAAAGCCTCCCATGAATCTATTGTCCCTCAGCCTAGTAGTTCGAATTGTTGGAATGCTGGCTCAGCTGGTTGTAAAACCTTGCAAGAATGCTAGTCTAGTGTTGCTACCTCAGCTCCCTGACTCCTAGACAAGCAATATGATCTTTGTTGGCCTCAATCTCCCTTTGCGTGTTTCCTAGCTACCCAGAAATACACACTCCTTGCTCTGCGATGGTTGCTGGTGTATGTCACTGCCTCGAAACTCCTGAAAAATATTGTGGAACAACCTCCCCAGGGCGGGCACGGATGGTCCCCCGAAGTAGAGGTTGAATTTCCTGCTTGAGAGACTCGTGGCTAAACAACCGGTAGACTCGCTAAACAACAGAGTGAACATATGAGTGTTTGTTTGCAAATGTCACAAGATGAAGCACAAAATGAGAGTTGATCTCTCCTTATAGCTCCTTGGGCCTCCTTAGCCTCATGTGGGCCCCTCCATCCACCCATTCAATTTTCCATCCAAGCATACTGAATGGCTAATTCGAACTCCCATGTGGGTGGCCCCCACATTCCACTAGCTGCTAAATAAAGTCAATTTGGCCCCTAAGTCCCTAAATCGAAGTGTGGGGTCCTCTTCCTTAGTAAAAAATGTGCAAAATTGTGTAGCATCACCCTGTTACTAATGTATTTGAGAAGGGAAATGACACCATCTCAATTCCATACCCTAGGATCTCAGACGGGGGGAAGAGTTGGCTCAGTGTTCTCGATTAATCCTGCTCTTTGTTTATCAAAAACATATCATCATGCTCATATTTGGTACCTGCTTAATCATCATGTCATAATCAAATAAATAAATAAAAATATATATGTGTGTGTGTGTGTGTGTGTATCACAAAAATGACACTTTATTCATCCTCCCTCTCACCAAGGTGACAAACACAAGCCCACCACAAGCCTGAGCTTGTCTTGTATGTCAACACTATCTCAATATATGAAGAGATCTCAATTCCAACTATGTACAAGATTCTCTACCAATCATATCCCACTCTTTATCATCGCAATGTATCACTGTCATATCCAGAACCTGCTCAAATAGCTCTCCAAAGAGCTTCTTCAACCTGCCTCACAGCTAGTTGTGCCAACATCATCGTACTCAACGTCGGTCGTGCTACGAACTTCTCATCCAAAAATATCATGGTTGATCTCATACTAAGGTAGCACCCAGATGTGCTCATCTCGTCAATAATGATCCAAACAACATCAGTATATCTATGCAGTCACATAACACAAGAAGAATTTCTCAGACCAAAAATCAACCATCCCATGCAAATATCTCAAAGTGTGCTTGGTGATAACTCTATGTGTATGAAGAGGCTCAATCATAAATTCACTAAATTTTATCTATGCAAGACATATATATATATATATATATATATATATATATATATATATATATATATATATATATATATATATATATACACACTCACAAATATACATGTGTTCACACAAAACAACAATGCTTCAATCAACTATCGGTTGCTAAGGCAGGTTCAACAATATCTCTTCATAACTTCTTAAAATTCAATTGGAGTGTCCAAGGATTTGCATTTCCACTTTCCAAAAACTCTTCAATAGCTTCATGATATAGATTTTCTTTTCCAAACTTTAGAAAGTGATTCATCATGCCATGATTCATTATTTTGAGCTTCAAAAGCCAACTCCCTCTTAATTTTATCATCAAAGGCTCATTACCTGTCAAGAGTAGACCATCAACATATAAAACCAAAATCAAAGTCATACCTTGGACCCCTTTTGAAGTAGAGGTTTAGATCGACACATCTTCCTAACTTCACCAGATAATTGTCAATGTGGACATACTATGCTTGGGGAGCTTGCTTCATACAATTCTTTTTGTAAACATAACACTTGACCAAACCAATATGCTCAACCTTACACAAATCAATACTGTGCAATCAAATAAACTAAGTTAGCTTATCAAGCCTTAGATGCCAAATCAAAGCTAATATCAAAGTCATAAAAGTTTCAGCCAATATCACTGTGACAAACTCTTTGGACCAAGTATTAGGTAGAGATCACATCAAGTTACAACAACCTTTTATTTACAAAGCACTATCCAATCAACCTTTATCAAGCCATCCTTGTGATCATAACATGAATCATTTTTGTCACTAAATATCAATGGATACATTAGGGACAAGTTATATAAGTTTCATCCATTCATTGCAAGATTACTACACGTTGAATCATAACTGTTTATACTTCAACAAATGTGCCAAAGACAATGAGACCAATATAAAATCAACATTAGGCACTTAAAGTTATTATGCTCACATATCATTGTCATTAAGGCAAATCATCAGATATCAAGTCAAATCATTAGTCATCAAGTCAAAACCCTAATTTGTTATCACAGTGAGTTCAATCAGTTCATAACCCAAAAAATCAACTAGATATTGTCAAACCCTTGCAATTGTTATCAAACACTATTATATGCTAGCTTCAATGATTAAATCAAAATAACATACTAATATGCATATTTCGGTCACCTGCAAACACAAGTTTAGGCAATACATTCACATTCTCTATAGTAAGTCAAACATTCAAACTTCCTTGCTCATGGAACTTTCCGATGTCTGCTCCATATCAGAAGAACTATCATATTGCTACTACATTCCTAATTGTATGCATAAGGCTTTAGTTTTGTAACCTACAGGCATAACCACACCCATAAACTTTCTTCCGTGTGGTTGAGAGGCTACAATTGCACCCTCGAGCTTGCTTCTATGCGATTGAGGCTTAGAGTTAGGAATACCCTCCCTTCTTCAACCAAAACTTGTTGCAAACCAACAATATCATATATTTGTTTATTTATGTCCAAAAAACACACTTCAAGAGTAAATAATCTTCTATACATATAATGCAAATGATAATAGGAGTAGGGATCTTATGGAGAGTTTCTCCTTTTTAATGGGAAGCCAATTCAGTCATCATCATTTTAGTCATCAACCTATCTATAATACTATCACGCATTAGCAGAACTATTAGATCATAAAGTCAAACTATATCATATATTCATCATGGTCGTAACATGTTGGCTACTTCATCATCACATAAAAACATGACATCAAATTTTCATTAAGAGTTAGTGTCATATGATTAGGGAAGCTGGCAGGTGTACCATCATACTTCAAAGATTATAATCACTACATCACTTCTTTATCACTAACCAACAAGTTAGGGCATTCAATTTTACCATATGTCATAATTACTCGGCTAGCCAAGGTCAACAGGAAGTTCCTAAATATCGATCTTATTGTTATACTTCTATCATCATGGTTACAATGCTTGTTACAAACATTATCAATAGTATCAAGCTACCATATATAAGAATAAACGTGCTAGTCTTCTTTACAATATTAGGAGATCCATCATGTCTAAAAATGATAGTTGTTAGCCAAATGTCAAATATACCAATATATCAAAAATCAATGTTTCTAAGTAGCTTTACCATGAATTAAATAGAATGTAAGATACTTGTCCTATACCAAGTGCATATTTTCATCATAAGAATCATAATCAAACTTACTTTCATATGCATGCATGAGCCATTTGCGATTTTCTCATCATACCTTAGGGCTTACCTTGCCATCCAATATTGCTGCTGAAACATAACATTGAAACAATACACCATACATACCTTGCAGTATTAAGATACATGTGTATATTCTTATTTGACATTGGAATTGAGAGCACTTTTTCAATTCTTCATCAGGTGCCTCTTTTCCCTTTTCTAGCATTGGCTCTTCTTTTCCTGTACTTAGCCATGATCATGCACCTCAAATAATCCTTGAGAAGGATTTGCTTATCAAATCTTATTAGGAGGTTAGAATTATCCAAAAGCTCAAATATACATGCAGGAAGTATAAGTAATAATCAAAGCAATAAACTTAAACAAAAATATAATCATTAGGGGGTAACATAACTTTAAAAAGTACTTATCTTTTAATGGGAGGAGATCATCTCCCTCTTGAACCAACATTCAATAGTCATGATTGTCCATTGACCATATAACATTGTTGCCTTCAATATATTCATCAACTTTATCAAAAACCAAGGCCTAATTGAGACTATCCCATCTAGGGCTACATAAAATTTGTCGCAAGTGCTTGAACATATCCAAATTGATAAGCCTTGTTGATCCTTTACTAAGTTTAAGGCCTATTTAAAGGGCAAATCAGATTGAATTTGGCCAGCCTTGATCCTTGAACCTTCGGCCAGCCTTGATGGAGCCCCATCACCCCACCTTCAAACCAAACATCCCAAAGATCCCTCCAATAACCCCGAAGTAATTGAACAAAAACTCCAGCATGCTAGGGTTTCTAGATTGCATATGTCAACACTTTGCCATAAACTAGGGTTTCTCCCAAACCCTAACCTCATAATATCCATCAAGCCCTAATAACCAAATTGCCTAGTGTTTACTTCAAACCCTAGTATTCTTTTAGATTTCCTCCATCTTCTCATGCTTACATCAAAGGTGCCTTCATAGGGGTGATCTTCAATGGCTTTTCTTCAGCCCAACTCTGATACCATGTCAATTTTTCTTAGGGCTATATTGTTCTTTGCTTTGATAATTGCATTTCATTATTACCATATTAATTCACCCCACAACATCATAATATTATTCATATTTACATCATTATTCAACAACATATGCAACTATATGGAAAGAACAATATCATCATCAATGCAGCATAACATAAAGGAACAATAGAAGAAAAGCATTCACACATAGAGACCCCCGGGTTGGTTGGAGACTAGGGCAAAACCCACTATGGGCAAAACCCTTTCAAATTCTTTTTCTTATTATATTGTCATTGAATGATTCAACAAAGAGAGAGTACAATGATCCATATCTTCAACCATAAACCTATCCAACAAAATCAACTAAACAATATCCATGAGATGAACCCAACCATGGCAATGATCAAAACCCCGATTTAGGAACATGTAATCAATTGTCACCATCTATAGTCAACTGTCGAACTCTGCGGTGAACTGGAAAAAACTCCGTTCAACTGAAAATTCAACCTAAAAGGTTTCAACCGCATTCATGACACATCTTCCCTGCGGTTGGGACCTAAAGATTGAATTTTCAGTTGACCAAAGTTTTTGCCAGTTGACCGCAGAGTTCGACAGTTGACTACAAATTGTGACAATTAATTACATGTTCCTGCATCAGGGTTTTGATCATTGGCATGGTTGGGTTCATCTCGTGGATATTGTTTAGTTGAGTTTGTTGGATAGGTTTATGGTTGAAGATATGGATCATTGTACTTTCTCTTTGCTGGATCATTAAATGACAATCTAATAAGAAGAATTCGAAAGGGTTTTCCCTGTAGTGGGTTTTGCCCTGGTCTTCGACCAATCCTGTTGTCTCTATGTGTGAATGCTTTTCTTCTATTGTTCCTTTATGTTCCGCTGTATTGATGATGATATTGTTCTTTCTATATAGTTGCATATGTTGTTGAATAATGATGTAAATTTGAATAATGTTATGATGTTGTGGGGTGAATTTAATATGGAAATAATGAAATGAAATTATCAAAGCAAAGAACAATATAGCCCTAAGAAAAAATAACAAAACCTATATCCATAATGATCCATTAATCTTTCTCCACCAACAAATCTTCCATTTTGAGCTTCCATAACCCAAAACTCTACCCAATAAATTTCTTGTTCTCTATCTTTGAATTGCTTGCCATTTCCTTTCACCACTCGAGTCGCTTATGTAAATCTTCAATTGTAACATGGTCTACCATATGTCCTAAAACTAGAAAGTATTAATATCCCAAGGGTTCCAAACTCCTTAGGAGTGGATATTTCTAAAAGTAGTCAAGGGTTTCATGTCACCAGGCCTCCAAATCCTCGATATGCGAAAAGAAGGGTGAACCCCATCCCGCTTAGCCACTAGAGGGCTGCATTTTGCATGAACCCATAATGCCATATATGGATCGACCGTCCCAAACCATATGTTATACATAAATATCACTGAAAGAATTGGACTCATAAAGAAACCCATCTGAACATACCAGGTAGAGCTTGGATAAAGAGTAATGTCGTGGCCTCAGCTGCCCGAGACTAAACGTAGATTCCGCCTCTGAGATTTCCCCTGGCGAAGCTCCTATACCACCGAGAAATTGCGAAGGGAACGAGTTTTCCAATTGCAACAAGTTTGCTCAATGTTAATTCCAAATTCCACCAAAACCTTCTCCCTCTGCTTCTTAATTGCTTTGACAACTTACACATGTTGAGACTTGTGTGAGGGTGGCCACACCACCACCCTCGTTGTACCTTCACTAAGTGGTGCGAATACCACAGTGATCCTTCTCCCAATTCCCACCCCGATTGGGTAAATAATAATAATAGTTTAATTGAATTATTAATATTTTTTAGTTTTAACAAATTAATGAGGCATGTAGTCTAACTAATAGACAAAATGACTTTTTGGTTGGAATACGACAATACAATTTCTAGGTGAGATTGTGATTTCTTGTTGTCTAAAATACACTTTTGAATGCATACATGTATTCAACACCTTGAAAAACCCCTAAGACACTGGATATTTACAATTAAACAACTTAAACTTCTGATTTTTAAAAATCCTTATTGGGCTTTAAACAAAATTGATCAAAAAAAATGCTCAGAAAAGGACCATTTCATGTAATAATTAGACTACGCGTTATATATTTTTCAATTCAACTTATTTATTAATTAAAATAATACATTATAAGATTATGTAATGAAAAAATACAAAATATGTTTAAAATAATAATAAATATTACATCCATGTATGAAAAACTACAAAATATCTCAGAATTCAAGCTTTTGTGATTCACAATGATTAGAGAAATGACTCTTTTAGATTAATCACATCAATATTTTCAGGGTTGATGACGTTTCGAACCATCCATTGTGGTTCATCATGAAGACATAGATATAACAAAACAAAAATACTAATGTGAAGAAGCTTCAATAAAAAAATCAAACTAATACGTTAGAAAATCAACTTTTAAAAATAAATAGTATTTTTTCCTTAATTAATTAATAATTTAATTAAATAAATAAATACTTAAATATAAAAATAAAAATAAAAAATTAAGATTAAATTAAAATAAATAAATAAATCAATCTTAGAATTCCACGTTAAAAACCCACATATATTAGATATATTATTAGAACTTACCCACATATATTAGATATATTATTACAACTTTATATTAGAGTAAGCTATAAAATTATTATTATTTGATTAACATATAAATAAAGTTATGTAAATATATGAACAAATACTTTTTTTTATTTACTTAATTAATTAATAATTTAATTAAACAAATATATATTAAGTTTTTTAATTAATAAATTACATAGCATTTTTAGAGTCTATGCACTTACCGTGGTTTCTCTTATAAAATAAACTATAAAATAATAATTATTTAATTAATATATAAATATGTTGGACACCTAATTATCTAAGGATTGGTGTGGAAGCTAAATAGTCTAAGGAAGTCCAAAAAAACTTTGGAATATGAAACCAATCCATGGATTTATCATTTAGATTCTGTTCATATTCCATATATGTTTGATATGGTATCAGAGCCCATGCATAGGCCTGGGCATTTTCAGATTTTGTTAGCTCTACAGCATTTCCAAAATTTGTCTGCTATTTCTCTATTTATAGAAATATTCTAATGTTGCTCTGCTACACTGGGTGCTCTAGCACACCGTTTCATTACTCTTTGTGAATGTGTATTCTAATATTGCTCTGCTACACTGGGTGCTCTAGCACACCGTTTCATTACTCTTTGTGAATGTGTATTCTAATGTTGCTCTGCTACACTTGGGTGCTCTAGCACACAGTTTCATTACTCTTTGTGAATGTGTATGCATTGAGTGTTGGTTGGAATCTTGAAAATTGTGCATTGAGCCTCTGTTATACTGGAATTCGCTGGAGGTTGCTTTATTTCATTATTTTACCGACTGACTGTATTAATTTTTTTATCGAGCCATTGTGTGTTGTCTGCACACCGCATTGTGTGTTGTCTGCACACCGCTCCTCTGTCTGCACTGAAATATTCGACAGTCATACCACCATATACACAATTTCGTTAATACCTCCCTCCCTGGTAATACAACTCCGCTCCTACATGTCCGTTGGTATTACACAGCCGGCCTTTAATACCACCACTTGTACCATATAGCTCTGCCATAATACACTCCCATACGCTCTGTGTTAAAGCAACGAGCGAAGTGTTCTACATGGACTGACTTGAGACGAGATTTCATGCTCGAGTGCAAAGAGTTGAGATATTCTGTGAGTTGAAGGAGAACGTTAAGGGTCGTTTCCGCGGCTTCGTTCGAATTCATTTGCCATCTTGAGCGATGAAAATGACATTTATATAGTGGAGTTGTCGGAACCATTCCCTGTCAGAGTTCGGATACGCAGGTTTGGGCTCCACCTCCTCAGATAACAATAACCTTGTTGTATGGCCCTTTAGAAACATCAGCTTGCAATACTACCTTGAGCTCCGGAAAGTTGTCCAATTATTGCAGATTTGGATAAGTTTCAACCATTCCTTCAATAAATTATGTGATGACATCGTTAGGGTCATGTCCTCCATGGCATGTATCACATTGAAGGCATTGCATTCCGTTATGCCCGCAAGGCCAGTGAAGTAGTGAGTGGCCTTACCGAGGTCGTAGAGGTAGCGGAAGACGATATCCCCCAGAGCTTTGAAGGCGGATTGCTGGCAGGATTGGAACCCGAAACCTTCAAATATCTGCGCCACTGCAATTCCAACAACCGCTCGGTTGAAGGAATCCACTCCTCCAGCGGGATTTTTCTCATTGTTTGTCGACGTTTGTGCCATTGCATTAATTTGTGGTGTTTGTCATATGCATTTTCCGTTGGTTTTAATGCCTCCCACCGGTTTACATTGGTGATACGCTACTTCCAAACGCGCCTTCCAAACCAGTGCGCTCCACTGTTATGATACCCTTACTGCGCAATGAAACACTTTATTCACGATGCCTCCATATGCTATTTAATGCCCGTTTAAGCATATAGTGAATGGAGTAGAAGCGGGCGCCCATGAAACCGCCATTGAAATAAGCTGAGAATGCACCTTTGCGGATCTAAAGCAGCTAGATGTGGGAAACATGTATGAGATTTGGAGTAAAGGTTTAGTGGTCGACATTGGTGAGAAGCTCGTTTGTCTGGTATTATTCACATGATCGTTCTATTATTGATTGCGCTCCTGCAAATGATATAGTATCATTCTATTACTGATTGCGTTGAGTTGGTTTATGTTGTGTTCAGTGTTGGTTGGAGCGTTGAACACCCTGTGTATTGACCATTTTATTATGTGCTTAACTTCCTTATGTGTGATCTTTGCACAGACTCTGTTGGCAATAATCCTCTTGATTCTTTTTATCTCTTGCATTTGGTGCATTTGTGAAACCGGGCCGCAATTTCAACGGTGTTTGAGACAAGGAAGGGTTATCGATGATGTCCCTCTCTCGAACCAGTTAAGAGAGAAGGTACAAGATTATTTACCTGATCTTCGTAAACATCAGGGATCATGGAGGCACATCTAAGAGGGATCATAACTATCATATTGGTCTGAAGATTGGAGTTAGCACGAGAGTGTTATAATATACCTTTGATGTTGGCATTGATTGCTCCCTATCTGACCAACATTCGATTCATGTGACCTACATTCGATTCATGTGTAGACTTTGATTTATTACGTTTCTATATTCAACATGGAGTTCCAAATCGATGTTTCCTGGAATATGCACTGGTCAACACATCCAATTAAAATAAATGTAAGCAAATCTTAATGCTAGTTTAGGCATATTCATGTTGATTCTTGATTAAGATTCATTGCAGTGTTTGAGTAGTCGTATTAAAAAAAAGAGGTTATAGTGATTGCAGTCATAGTCCCTTTGGTTTGCAAACTTGCAAATTCTCATTTAACCAATCAGTTTTCTGTAAATTCTAGCCTAAGGTATTAATAGTATAGTTGGAAAAAATGGCTAGACTTGACGATGCATTAGAGTTACTGAATACACTAATACATTTTACTATTGGTGGTATGGTAAATGTAAGCAAAGACATTCTCATAGATATTCAAACCTCTTTGCAAAATGCACAAGAACAGATTGATTTTCTGCAGCTTGAATCTCAACTGTAGAAGGAAGAATTATAGCAGTGGAGTCATCATTTTGAACCCGTATTTGTTCAGAACATTGAAACAGACTCCCATAAGTAGCGAATTGATCAAATCATTGAGCCTCTCTCAAAAGAAGTTGTACATGCAGATGCAGAAATTTAGCCTGAACTTCCCAAGTCGGTCATCAGACCTTAGGAAGAGCTTGTCCATAACAAACACAGAACAGGTCTTGGATATGGCAAGGAGGTTTCCTTTCATATTCCAGGTTACTCAAAGCCCATTCAGTTTCAGAGTGCTGGATTCCTTCATGACAATTCACCTTCAACTGTTCTAGATTCTGCTCCTCTTCCACAACAACAACAAAAGACTGTGAAATGCCAACATTGTGACTGAGTTGACCATATGAAAGATCATTGTTTTGATCTTCATCCATGTAAGCACTGTCATAAAACTAGTCATTCTTCAAACAGATGCTTAAAAAACAAACCTCCTTCAAGAACAAAGATTCATCTTGGATGGATTGCTTCTTGGAAATGGGCTTCAACAACCAAGAAGATATTTCACTCATACAACAGGATTTGTTCTCGAATATTGAAAAATCTTGCAGTTGAGATCTCTTCATCTTCTTACCTTGTATCTGACAGGGGGGAAAATGATGGTCATCTACAAGCTTCAAAGCCACATCAAGAGAGCGTGAGCCACAACCTGCCATACCAAATTCAGAGTTGTAGCCAGAGACAAAGATGCCCTTGAGTATGCCTTCAATCGGTGATACCTCTTCAAAGAAATGGGGACACTTCCTCTAGCAGAAGACTTCAACTTCTTGTCAATTTTGGAAGAGTTCCAGGAATTGCATTAAGCATTCGAGAGTTGTTGGTCATCCTTAAACCATCATAGGTTGAGACCTCCCTTTTCAGGTTGAGGTTCTCCCTTTTTATGCAAGGTGAGACCTCCCTTTCAAGGTTGAAGGTTTCCCTCTTCAAAACATCGAGAGCACTTCCTCTATCATAAGATCTCAGCTTCCTATCAGACCTGGAAGAGTTCCGGGAACTGCACTAAGCATTCTAGTGTTGGTGGTCATCCTTAAACCACCTCCCTTTATACCAACATTTCAGAGAGCACATTCAGCCTAGTGCTGCCATGCATTTTTGCACGTTTCGTATTACAACTCTCTTATTGGACTCATACATAACCCTTCGGATTAAGGGGGAGAATGTTGGACACCTAATTCTTTAAGGGTTGGCGTGGAAGCTGAATAGTCTAAGGAAGTCCAAAAGGCCTTGGAATACGAAACCAAGGGTCATATGAATGTAATATAAATGTATATCTCTGTCAATAGAAATGCAATTCATTGATTTATCATTCAAATTCTGTTCACATTCCATGCATGTCTGACAAAATAAGGTAATTTAAAACACACACACACACACATATATAAACGAGTAAATAGAAAATATGTTTAAAATAATATTAACAACAACAATAAATATTATATCCATGTATGAGAATCAATGGAAGAGGTTATTGGTAAAGTTTAAAATACATATATCTACTAATGCAAGTAATTTTATAATTTATGATTGTCTTTGGTTTATAAAGCTGTAAATTTCGTTTGAGTGATCATTTCTTGTTGGAATTTAATGAATTATTTTTTTCTTTCAAAAATTCTGATTGTGAGAGTGTTTGAATCATTTTTTATGGTAGAAATGAATTCAACACCATCAAAAACCCCTAGACACCATAAAAAACCATAAGACACCCAAAATCTTGAAGCTTGACAAGTATAACCTGGATTTCCAAAAATCTAAATCGTGCCATTGTTTTCCTAGTGAAAAAGTCAACTAGTTAGACTACATGTTGTCGAAGATAATAATGATAATTATGCCGAAGGCGTTTTTATTGTGAGGTTCCTCTTACTAACACTATAGAGATTCGTAAGCTGACACTGTATAAATTTCGATGAGGTCATGAAAACTCCACGTGGCGTTCTTAGTCAGCGCTCTGTTTAACACTGTCAGTGTGCCCTTTGCACGCTAAGGTGCAAATAATTTAATTCATGATTAAATTAATTTATAAAGGTGTACATACTTTACCTACAAGATTTGAACTTATCATTTGTATGATGAAATACATATTCTTAACCATTAGACCCATTCAAATTATATTTTAATCATATAAATTGCTTCACCAAGTGAATTATGATATTGTCTAAACATTATATGTTTTGGAGAAGGAGAGGAATTTTTTTGGTGAAATCTTGATTTTTGTTGTTTAAAATCAAAATTTGACTACATATATGGATTCAATACCTTGAAAACCCCAATGCTCCTATTGTGGGGAGTTCACATCTTAAACTTGTGATTCCAACAAATCTCTATTAGATTCTAGGAAAATTAGACCAAAAAACACTTTGAAAAACCTTCCAAAACATATAACAAATACAATAGAATGTGAATTATAGATTTTTAAAATTGATAACAATTTTGAATTTATTTAAATTTATGTAGATTTTGAATATATTTTAATCTAATTATTAAAATTTATTTGGCTTTTATATTCAAAACTCAAATATTTCCACGACTAAAAATAATAATAAAAATTCTCCCAAGAAAAATCGTAATTTTCATTATGAGAATAGAAAATTACATATTAAAAACTACACATATACACAATGTCTTAATTTTTTTCACATCTTGTAGGTTTTCTAGTCATATTTTTCGGTCAAATTTGTTGCAAATGGGAGGACAATTTGTAGGTGGGTATAGTTTTGGGTGAAATTTGCTCCAAATATGAGGTGAATTTGTCGGAATCACCAATTTGATCTGTAGACTCTACACAATCCTAATGCCTCATTTTTTTTAGAGTGTTGAATGCATTTATACATTTAAAGACAATTTTTTTACAAAAAAAATTCTATATGACCAAAAATTATTTCATCAAATTCCTATCAAAAATTCCAAAAATAAAATACTAAACTAAGCCTAAATTTAGAGAGATCAAATCTTTTGAGATACAAACCTCTTTTGATTTTTTTTATCCCTCACAACTCTAAACAAAATTTAGTGTTAAAATGAATTTAGCCTATATATATATATATATATATATATGTAAATCAACATTCTATTCATTCATCATAAAATAAGTACATCAAAATGCAAGTAGTCTCACCCCGACCAGGTTTGTTGACTACCGCGATCAACATATGACAAAGAAACAGAAAGACAACCAAAGATATAGTCCACAACTTAGGAGGCCAAAAGCACCAGAAAACACATAAAACAAGTAGAACACATGTAACCATGCTAATCATCTGAAGTGATTGAAGCTGGGTTATTCGGGGTTGTTCCAGGAGGAGGTGGAGGGCAGAAAGAACACTGAACATGCTCCTCGAAGTGGGCCATCCAAGACTCCAGCTTCTCCACTTTCTCAGCTAACAGGTTCTGGCCACACCAGACCACCACGACTCACTCTCGGACATGGCACTGGAAGTAGTGCATCTTGTTCAATGTGGCTATGAGCTCAACATGTTCTTCCTGATGTACTCACTCGGAGGTTTCCAAGCGATCAAGCACTGACTGGATCTGACTGGATCAAGTCTCTGTAATTTTCCAAACAACACCGATGGTCGTCACTCTGTCCACGTCTCGCATGGCTTGCCTTCCCTCGTCTTCCTGAAACTCCACACCACACCACTCCATCTCACTGGTGAGGCTGCAGAATGCGACCCCCACGACCAACCCTTGAGCCACCACGACCACAACCATTGCAGACTCCAGGTGTCGTCTGACCCGATCAACTAACACTCCTACCACCCCACCCAGTTCCAATCTTCGCCCCTTCCACCATTGTCACCTACATTGGAGACTCTCGCCCCCCTCATCCAATCGAGCTAGGTTTCAACGAGGAAGAGGACTAACTGTGACGAGGAGTCAGGCTCATTTTTACAGAACCAACACCGGTTCGAGGGGACAGAGCAAACCAATGAATTGGTATACGAATGACAACTTTAACCACCAGAGTTCACCCCACCCACTTTGGTTGGGCTACCGATAACCAGACCAACAATTTCTAACCAAAAATCTAGAGCTGAGCCCACGCTCCCTCACCCTCAACCCTTCGTTGGTAGCCCCAACTGCCCAAAAGCATGTACACCCTTGACGAAGAAACCACAAAAACATACAAAACCCTAAGGAAGAGCTGCAAAAGAGGGTGATTCGTTTCACACAGATGTAGATGGGAACCCACCCGCTCATAGCAAGACCACCGACTGGCCTGCACCACCGGAGGTTCCACTCCTCTCTCGCGCCAAGACACCAAATTCCACACACCAGAGAAGAAAGTGACCAATTTACAGACCCAGAAGCTAGGGAGGGGACGCCGACGCTACAATTGCCACCTTTCCCAAACAAGAACTCCTCGCCTCTTCCACCTCCTGCTCATAGAATTCCAATCGCATTCACCGAACCAATACCATACCCAACAACACACACCACCCTCCATAAACCTTCGTCGTTCAACTCCTCCCACTCGATTCGAGGTTGATGGAGGTTTCACACAGACTGCCATAACACCTCCCATACACAAGTAGCTGTGAGAGGATAGGGAGGCCGGTCCTCATACCATTAGGCAAGTAGATTTCATAATTACCCATGCGTTACCTTGTGTGTCCGACTCCTCACCCCATCAGAGATTAATTATAATTATTATTAAAAAATAATTTTTTTAATGTAATTTGATTAAGTCAAAATGTTTTATTTTATTTTTTATTTCAATTTGTTTTTATTTTTAATTTTATGTAATTTGATATGTTACATTACAACTTCTCTACCATACCAGACCATAAACCATGAAACAACAATAAACAATTGATTTAAAAAAAAAAAAAATTTAATTTTAATATCCCATTAAATTTATTATCCCAAACATAATAAATTAATTTAATTCAGAAATTTATTATCTCAAAAAAAAATAATGGATAATAAATTAATTTAATTCAGAAATTTATTATCTCAAAAAAAATTTTAATCGATAATAAATTAATTTAATTCAGAAATTTATTATTTAAAAAAAAATAATAATTCACGATAGCTAATGATCCTATGAAAATGTATTTAATAGCCTGGTCACATTTGCGAAATTTATTATCTCAAAAAAAAAATAATGGATAATAAATTAATTTAATTCAGAAATTTATTATCTCAAAAAAAAATTTAATCGATAATAAATTAATTTAATTCAGAAATTTATTATTTAAAAAAAAATAATAATTCACGATAGCTAATGATCCTATGAAAATGTATTTAATAGCCTGGTCACATTTGCTCTTCAATGGCTATGAAGCTGAAGCTGAAGCTGACGAGGGTTTGAACCGATAAGGAACAAAGATTTCTTTCATTGAGCCATCTGAAAAGGTGGGTTGAAGGATTTGTTCCCATCTCTTTCGTAGATTTTGCGTGTTTGCATTTTGATACATACAGCCGGTTTCCAACATTTTTTTTGCACCAGATCCGTGCGTCTGTGAAGCTTTAGATTGTTTTCCTCCATGGGTTTTGACGATGATCAGTAAGTCGCTTGTCTCCTTTAGTCATTCTTTATTTCAAGTTTCATTATTTAGAACATGTATGTTACAATTGCTAGGGTTAGGGTTTTTTCCGCTTGATCGTCAGGGCAAGGGTAATCAATTTATTGTTAGCATACAAAAATCTCGTTAAAACTAGGTCTTAATGTATTTTTTCTTGCTGTAGGCAAAATCCTAGTGTTCTTTTCAGGTGTTGTGAGACGGGGTTTTAAGGTTATTTATGATTCTTTACAAAACCAATTGGCCTAGAGTTTTTACTTTACGGGGATCCATAACAAGAGTAAAGGGCCTTCAGAGAAAAAGTAGTTGCAAAAATAGTAAACTACAATAATTAGGCTATGGCCTGAAAAATTCAAAATTGGGAAAAACAACAAAACGGTTATGAACTCGGCGAGTGCGCAGGTCACTTCCTTGAGAAATTGAACGCTGGTTGGGGTTACAACACTATACCGCTCTCGCCAACCTGTTTGTTCCTCCAGTGCGTGGCAAAAATAGGTTAAAAACGGTGATAAATTGCAAAAAGTCAGTCTGGAAAAAAAACTGGAAAAAACGGTTGCAGTTGACTGGTGATACCGATGACATATATGTGAGGGATATATCCTGTACATTTTGTTCTGACAATTAAAATCTTTTCTTTAAAAATTTCAACTTTGATATATCCTAAATAACACACAATTTCATGGAAGAATTGTTACCTTTGTTCGAATCAGTAAGTTACTCAATAATGTAACACCGTAACACACTGAGCGACATCTGGATGATTGAATAAACTGTTATTGCAATTTAATTTTGGCTCTGTTTTTTAATACCTTTACATTAAGGTATACTTGGGCTGCTTTCACTTCTCTTTCTTAATGCAGCGGAATACCTTTTTTTCGCATGGAAAAGCTATAATATCTTTTTCAGTGAAAATGTATTTACATTTTTCAGGTGCTGTAGCACAATCTGACCATATCCGAATAGGTCATAAACAGATCAGCAGTAAAAGTGTAAATGCTACCCTACTGCTCCATACATGGATACATTTCATTCAGCTTGCCATTTTGTAGCCCAAACAGAAACAGGACTGTTCTTCATTCCTTTCTAAGATAGATAATGCTAAAAAGGGCTGAATATAAAAGCTAAGACGTGTCAAAAATTTGTCTGTCAAATGTCCTGTTACATCACATCAAATACATTGCATAAAAACAAAATTGTCAAAAGGTTTGAATGTGGAAATCAAAGGAAGACCAGACCTCTTTAATCAGATTCCCCACAGCCTGAGCTACACATTGTGAAGACCATCAGTACTGTTCAATGTTGCAGTTATCGTTATCGGGATATTATCGGCAATGGGAAAAAATGGGGAAAAATCGTAAAAATCGGGAAAAAATCAGCGAAAATGGAGAAAAAAATCGCAAAATACAAAAATATTAATTTTTTTTTTTCAATTTTTTTAATATCTAAAGCATCTACAACATAAAATAAATACATTGACACAAATATAATAAAAGAACTAATATATAAGATGTTTAATATCATTTCTAGTGCTACATCACACATAACAGTGAATCATGTCCTGAATAGTAAGTCCTGATTCCTAAGTCCCAACTCAGCTTCAAAATATCAACAAAAAATATAATAATGTATCTCATATCATGAGTCATAATGTCATATACAATGAAATGAACCAAATAACTAAAGTTTAATACTACTAATTTTTGCTGCCCCTCTTGCGAGAAAATGCAATAGCTTTCCCTTTCCCTCTAGATGTAGATGCCAGTGGAGTTGGCAGTGGACTCTGCTGTGCTCTATAAGCTGAAGAACTAGGAGCTGTAGGAGGTAGACCACATCCTCTACTGGTGGCAGGGGTAGCCCGGGTAGGTGGTGTCACCTCCTTCTCTTGTTGCTCCGCCTACTCCACTACTTCTTGCTCTAACCAATCATCGACAGACTCTATGAGAGACCTCTTGGCCTCAACCCTCCATGCAGCAGTGGTGTCAATCCCATCCAATGAGATGGCCTCCATATCAGGTATCCTCTCAAGTTGCCTCACCCACAATCGAAGATTGTAGTAGACGTAGACCATGCAATTAAGTTGTTGGGATTCCGACCTGTACAAAGATCATGAAATAATAATTATAAAAAAAATATTGTTCAATGAATTCAAAAAATTATTTGGAAATTTGCAATATTTTAAGTTTTAAGTTTAACATGTTGTGCTTCTTGTTGTGTATTTTTTCAAATACACTTCAGTTGTGCTCGCATTTTGAGGAGCTACATGTTTGGCTGAGGATTCGAATGGCAAGCTTTTGCAGAAGGGGTACCCTGGTACCAGACATTCTCCACCATGCATCTACAACAAAATTACAAATAAAATTTTAAATAAACATAAGAAAAAAAATGAAATTTGAAAGTTGAAGCAAAGTATAAAGTTATGAACTTGAAGAGACAATGAAATTTGAAACGAACTAAAAAATACTTGGCATTTTAGTCGTCCTATCAGTCACAACCATGTCAAAGCCAAATGTGCGACTTGCCATCCTGTATGTGTCAATTTCTTTGGAGATTGTACGTTCTGCTGGAGATCACACCATCCTCTAAACACAGGTTAAGAATCCATCCATGATCTCAGCATCAAATACGAACCCACATGGGTAAGAAAATGCGGGGTTTAGGTAGATCCTTGCAGCATGAATGGGACGATGAAGTGTGTTGTTCCATTGTTCATCAATCACTTCCCATAGGAGGAGTTGTCTCTGAAACCCCTCATCTCCCTTATCATCATAGTAGGCCCGAATGGATTTTTTGGCTCTGTCCATGGCCTCTTGCAAATAGCCCATTGCAGGCTTTTCATCATCAACTAATTGAAGAACCTTTACCAAAGGTTCAGTAACGGTGCACATCTTTTGCACCCCCGCCTAGAAATCTTCTTGGTATGAAACTAATTTGCATATGGCCTCTCCCTCTAGTTTGTGGCTCATTGTCAAAGCATTCCACTCTGAAAGAAACATTCTCTTCACCTCTCACATAGAATTCAAGAAGGATTGAAGAGATATGAAACCGGTGGCAAACCGTGTAATGGCAGGGTGCACCAAATCTTTATTGTTGGTGAATTTTCTCATCAAGCTAAGCACAAATGTATGATTATATATAAATTTTCTAATGCTTTTTGATGACTCAACAATATCTTTGACAAATGAAATTTTCCCTATGTCCTCCAACATCAAATCAATACAATGTGCAACACAAGGTGTCCAAAATAAAGTAGGAAGCCTCTCCATAAGCATCTTGCCAGCAGCAACATAATTTGCAGCATTGTCCGTTATGACTTGGACAACATGTTTTGCACCCACCTCCAAAATAAACACATCCAACAAATCGCATAAAGTTTTTGCATCTTTGATATGTGAAGATGCATCAATAGATTTCATAAACATTGTCCCCATGGGACAACTAACCAAGAAGTTTATAAGTGTTCTCCCCTTTTGGTCAGTCCAACCATCTAACATCACAGTGCATCCTGTTTGTGCCCATGATGCCCTAAAATCCTCTAATCTTTTGGTGTAGTCAACCTTTTCATTTTGAAGAATCCGACCTCTAAAGTCATCATAAGAAGGGATTTTGTACCCTGGGCTAATAGTTGCAATAGCATCAACAACAGGCTGGAAAAATGGATTATTCCTTGCAACGCTGAAAGGAATATCACTCCAAAGGAAAAATTTGGCCAACAACTTGTCAGCTTGTTCTTTCGCAGTTTTTTTTTAAGCATTGAAATGATAGATGGTTGTGAACTAGGCGTGGTTCTAGGAACAAAAAATGATGAGGCAACTACCGGGTTGATTGTAGATATTGATGTTGAAGTAGAACCAGTGCCACTTCCTTGTTCACCTGAGCCTAACACAGTCTTTACTAGTTGCTTCTTCATTTCTGCTTTGGCCTCTCTATTGTGCTCTAAATTTTCCAATGATCTCATGGCTTTTCGGATGATTTCCGGATTTGTATTTCTGCAAGGCCCTACATCAAATCCAGGGGTTTGTGCCAATGTTGTGAAAAGCGCGATCGGGATTAAATCGGCGCGGGGAACGAATCGGAAAAAATCGGAAAAATTGGGAAAAAATCGGAAAAAAGCGGGAAAAAATCGTTTGGTACAAAAATATTCATTTTTTTTCATTTTTTTCATTTTTTTTAATATCTAAACCATCTACAACATAAAACAAATACATTGACACATAAATATGATAAAAAAACTAATATATAAGATGTTTAATATCATTTCTAGTGCTAAAATCACACATAACATTGAATCATGTCCTGAATAGTAAGTCCCGACTCCTGAGTCCCAACTCAGCCTCAAAATATCAACAAAAAATATGATAATGTATCTCATCATGTCATATACAATAAAATGAAAGTCTAATCCTATTGATTTCCTCTGCCCCTCTTGCGAGAAAATGCCACAGCTTTCCCTTTCCCTCTAGATGTAGATGCTAGTGCCCGTGCAGGTGGAAATGGCAGTGGAGTCTGATGTGCTCTAGACGTTGAAGAACTAGAAGTAGGAGCTATAGGAGGTAGACCACGTCCTCTACTGGTGGCAGGGGTAGCCCGGGCAGGTGGTGTCACCTGGAAACATTACATTCTCCCAATCCTGAAATCCTGAAAAACTGATAAGTTTGTTGAATTTTAAATGAAATCTAAAATTCTACTTTCTCCATATGAAATCCAATGAGGCTGGAACCACTCTCAAACATCCTGAGTCATTTCATGGTAATGTTAAAAATTTAAGTAAAAGGATGAAAATGAAGATTAAGGAGAATGTCACTTTTACTTTAAGAATTTAACATTACCATGAATAGCATATCCATACTAGGGCCTAGACTTGATCATTAAGCTACCCCACTCAAAAATTATTTGTTTCTTTCAAAAAACATTGCATGAAAAAACCCAAAAAAAGTTATAAAACTATGCTGTCCTGAGCCCCCACGATTTTTTCGAAAAAATCGCGATTTTTTGAAAAAAGTGCGATTTTTTTCAGTAAAAATTGGCAAAAAAAAAGTAGGCGATTTTTTCGTATAAAAATCACGATTTGATCGGCAAGGTGAAAAAATCGCGATTTTAACAACACTGGTTTGTGCAAGGTGATACTTCAATCTATAAATCCCCCTTGACATATGCTGCCCACACAACTTGCAAGACGAGTTTATTCTATCAAACCCTCCATTAGGTTCACCAAATTCTCACAGAGGGTCCAATTTCCTTGGCATGTTTGTAACTTGGTTGAACTCTTGACTCTTGATTTTTAAATTTGTAAGATGAAGTTTGAACTTTGAAGTTGAATGGTGAACCTATGGAAAAATAAGGATTGCAAGTTACAAAAATTAAAAAAAATTACATACATGAGTAACATGACAAAACACATTGAATTTTTGACAATTTAACAAACAAAAACACCATCAAATCAACTCAAAAATATTTGATAAACCAATGGGTTATTCAAACCCAACCAAAAACAAAAAAAAAGAACCAAAACAAAACACATAAATTTGATACCCATACCGGTTTGCTGGAAAAAATTGATCCTCTCCTCCTCAGCTCTCAATCCACCTGGGGTTTTGAGTCGTTTTCTCCTCCAATCAGCGCCCAATCCACCAAGATTTTTCTCCAAGGGGATTCCCAATCCACCACTGCCGCTGTCTGATCAAATGAATTAAAAAAAATGTTTTTTGGGTGTTTATAACCTGCTGTCTGCTGGCCCCACGATTAAAACACATTGAATCGCGATAATATCGTAGTTATCGTGATAATTTAAAAAAATCGCCCAAAAAAAATCCGCGTAAAAATTGGCCGATTTTATTGTCGTTTTGAAAAAACCGCGATAAAACAATAAAATCGTGATTTTATCGCGAGTTTTGCATCACTGGTACTGTTCACCTAATGAACAACAATGGCAGAGTTTCCAGAAAACTGTGGATGATTACTTTTCTAGTCCAAAGCAATCTTCAATAAAAATTTCAAAGCAAAAAATATGGCTTGATTATTTGTGCTTTGAAGATGAAAGTCAAAGGAAGACCAGAATTCCTTAATCAGATCCCCCACAGGCTTGAGATGCACATTGTGAAGACCATTAGTACTGTTCATCTAATGAACAACAATTTCATTGACTCCAGAAACCTGTAGATCGTTACTCTTCTACTCCAAAGCAATCTTCAATGAGATTTTCAAAGCAAGAAATTCAGCTTGATTATTTGTCCTTGGAACCAAGCCTACTGTTAATTTAACATAATGAGAATCAGAATGAAATATAATTTCCTCAGCACTGCAGAAACCTGGATATCCATGCATGGCACCAAGACAACTCCCCAAAGATGGGATTTGTCAAATAGTCAATCGCCCCACCTTTCTCTCAGGATCATGAGCTGACTATTTGTTCTATAGTTTGATATCATGGCTTCTGTTTGAGAGAGAATCTGAATTAGGGGGATAAATTTATCCCGAGATAGTGCAGTGTTTCTTGCAAGCCATATTGCCCAGCTAATAATGCAAGTTAGACCTGTTAAGATTTTTTAAACCAGGATTGACATACCATTGTTTCAGGCTTCTATCAACAGTCTCCTCATTCCATCAATGTTGAATACCTGTAAGCTTTTCAGCCTCCTTCCAGACTTGCTGTGAGAATGGGTAATAGATTAATAAATGAGAAATATTTTGACTCAGCTCTGCATAAATAGCAAATTGATGGGCACTGCCTACATCTTTTCTGCTGAATTTTCTAACTCTGGACTTTATTTTTCAGAGCTAACTAAATGTATACCCTCGGCTTTTTTGGTATCTTTAGATTCCAGATCCTCTTCCACCACCAGCTGATCAATAGTGGGTTTGATACATTCAAGGATGCAAACCCCAATCAAGCAGTCTGGAAATCAGCAGTCTTGTTGAAATTTCAAGCTAGCGTGTCCTCATCTTCCTGTAGTGTTACTTGACTTCTTTTCAGTTTCTCAACATGGGGTTGCCACAGCGTCATATGATATCCAGCCAGTTCTGATACCCAAGCTTGCTTCCAGATTTGGTGTTCAGATAACAGTTTCATTTGGTGCCTCCCACCTGATTCAAAGTCAAAAAATCCCTTTCCTGTAAATATTAAGACATCTCAACAGGAAATATCAATATTTATCGACATACCAGAATTATGTCATTGTCTTGTGTCCCTTTAAAACTGTTGCCAACCATCATTGCAAAATTCTGCCCTGTCATCAGGAAAGAGGGAACCACGATGCCTTACACTGATTTGATACTTCCATTATATTTTTTTTGGCTTTTGTTCCAATCCAAATATGCCCCTGGACTAAAATACTTCTGGTCTATGTCACATGTCACGAGGATACAGAAATATAAGTATCCGACATAGGACATGTTGACCCCAGAAACAGGAAATGGCAGCATGCTTGAAAATAAAAAAAATTACAAATTACAAATATGAAAATTAATTGTAGACAAAAAGATCCAATTTTTTTGAAACTAGAACATTTACAAAACACTTAGAATTCCTTAAATCTCGATTTTACCTTTAGTCTGCATAATGGGAGATCAGGAGATTTCTTTACTTATAGCTTTAACTGAGAAAATAGCAATGAACAGTGATTTTTAGTGGATAACAGCTATAGTCTAACTCTAGCACTTTGAGTTCCAAGAAATAATAGTCACAGGCAAACAAAAGATTTTGTCACAGACAAATTCCCACCAATCTTCAAACCAGAAATGTTACCTTGATTTTTTTTCCTCTCTCAATGGTCTGCTCAAACCTTCTGCCACTAACAAGGGGCAGAGTGGACAACTCTATCTAAGGCCTCCATATTGCCTGAAAACTTAGAAGCAGAACCGTTTATCGGCACTGCAAAGGACACTGAAGATATGCACCCCATGATCCATCTTACCATGAATATTCAAAATTGCACATATAAAAGCATCAACCTTAAATTCAGTTATTATGGTCACATGCTTTTGACAGTTCCAATTTTAAAAACATTGCAGGTTGATCCTTTCACCTAATTAATGTAGGTCTTCTTAGGCTGCACCTATAGCTTCAAAGATCTGTCTAACATAATGAAAACCAAACTGCTCCTGTGAGATAACATCTGAGGAGATGTTTTTAACTCTTTAAGGCTAAAACTGTGGATATAATTTTGTACGAACAATTGCATGATGAGATTGGTCTAAAATCATCAAAAGTATTTGGCTTGTCCTTAGTAGGATAGAGAGCTAAAAAGGTAGAGTTCATAATACTTTGAACTTGACCACTATTCTTCACTTCCTCAATGACGCATAACAAATCTTTCTCAATTATGTCATAAAAAACAATGAACAGCTCAACTGCCCAACCTTCAGGGCCAGGGATTTTGTCTCTTGGAAGGAGGCCAATACACTTTAAGTTTTCTCCTTGGATACTTCCTTTTTCAGCATATTATTATTTTCTTCAACAAAACTTGGAAATTGTTTTGTTAATTTTAATATCTCAATGTTTGCCTAATCTGGTTCTTTATAGTTTATATATACCCTGAAAATGTTTAACCACTAACTTAGGTAGCTCATCAAAACTTTTGGCTGCTGGTCCATCATTTTCCATCTCCTAAATGGTATTATTAGTCCTTTTCCTATAATTAACATAACAATCAACTTGGTCTTTTCATCTCTTCTTTCTACTCTTCATCCTTGTTAAATTTAGATAGCATGTTCTTTGCCAAGGAAAGTCATTAAAAAAAAAATTCATCTATTTGCAATGTTCCACCAAGGTTCTGGGACAAGGGGGCGAGGGAGCGAGGATATGTTGGAGCAGCCTATGCAAAAGCTCCCCACCAATTTTTAGGAAACGTGGGGGGATGTCAGGGTCTTAAAAACTTGTAAATATAAAATATAAGTCCACTATGACAATTGGGTTTGAATTGAAAAGCTGCAAAGCATGATCATTGATATGAATATCATTATCTAATATCATATAAATTTAAAATTCTAATTTATAATCATACATCATACATTATGATTAAAGTTTAAACCATATTGATGTTCCACTTCCTACTATGAAGATTGAATATTGAATACTGAACAGTGAATATTGACATAAAATTATAAAAGTCAAGTCTGATACATCATACATCAAGAGTCAAAATTTTATAGAATTATAAAAGACTAAAGTCAAGTTTGATACATCAAGAGTCAAAATTTTATAGAGTCAGAATAACATAAGAACATCAACATATCAAAGATAAACGAGCATAATTTATCTCAAGCCTCAAGGTAATGCCCCGTTAGTCTCTGCATCCAACTGCTGCATGAATAATCAAGATCAACCATATCACCATCTGAATCTGAATCACTAGCATTCTCAAACATGCTAAGTGGCACACCAACCAACCCCATCTGTCTCTCATCAAGTCTCTCCTCCATATCTACCTGTGCATCATCCTCTAGATCAACATCCCATCATGTTGCTGGTCCCTTCAAATACTCAGGTGTCTTCCTATGCTCAAGACTTGGGGCACTGTGCACAACAACTAACTTCTCCGCTCTTTTAGAGTTAAGCTTGTTCCTCCTGATAGAGTGGATGAAGCTATATGTGTACCAATTCCTCTTTGTTGCAGAGGAACTAGGAATGTCTTGTGGAACATCAATATGGTAAAAACGAATTGAAACCCCAAAGTATTAAAACTAATGTTAAATTTTAATTATAAACAAAAGTTTATTTAAAAAAATCGGGCCCCTCAACCCCGCATGCCCCCCCCTTGACCCCCCATGACCCCCTTTTTGGAAACAACCCCTCAGCACAAGGAAACGACCCCTGGGCACGTCCCCCTGCCTACCGTGGTTTTTGGGAGCGTGGGGAAACGACCCCTTCTCGTCCCCAAGTCCCCGGAGCGCGGGGGAGCTAGGAAACTAGACCCCTAGGGGGGGGGAGTCCCCGTGGAACACTGTCTATTTGTAAGACCATTTTATTTTCGTTAGCAATACCATGAAACATTATCAAACTGAAAGTGATTGAAGAAAGAACATAAAGGATCGATGCTGAAGACAAGCTAAAAGGAGTACATAGGATGTGGCACAAGCCAGGGAAAAACCCTATATCAATTCTTCTTATTATTAATATCGAATGTTCAGCAGAGAGAGAGAGTACAATAACAAAAGTCAAAATGACTTTGACAGATGAAGATCCAATATCTTAAATATGTGAGTGACTCAAACCATGTGAGTGATTCAAACTGAAATACCAGGATGAAGTTCTGGTTAGGGCAGCTTACTGTCCACTGTGTTTTTATTCAATCGGACCAAGGGTTATCCCTTCAACTGCGGCTCTGACTGACATGCATAAATATGATCTTCGTTGGTCATAAGGACTGGTATAGAGCCATGAAAATACCTTCCGTTCCCTTGACTGTGAATACTGCGGTTCTGCCTGAGATAAATCATGGATATGGCCTCATGAGGAGAGGAGATTTTTCTCATAAACACGCCCAGAAAGCACTGTACCATCTCGGCCTCCTAGGCTGCTATCAAACTCGGACTAGATGGCTGGGCCCATGCTCAGACCTGCGGCTGTCCTCCTTGAAGGTCTTGGCCTTGACGCATAGGTAAACCCAAACAAAAACCCTCCTTTGACCTTCCACAAGAACTTGGCTATTTCAAACTTCAATCCCAGGAAAAATAGATGTGTCTAATGAGGGAGCAAGTACCGCTATATATACAATACGGTGGAGGTCATGAGACATGACCATTGGGTTTGATGAGCCGACATAAGAATGAGGCCGACCTTATAAATTTACTTGAGAGAGAACATAAATACAAAAATCCACTTCCGCTTGTCCAAATAAGAGATCTTTATATCGACTTCGAGAGGAATTCAATACTGCAATAATCTTCCCCATAGGAGCTGTCCAAAGTGGAATTTGGCCCTAGTTACCAATTTTAACAATCCTCCACTCGGGTCCACTCCACTCTAGTAAGCTAAATTATTTCTTCTCTAATTCTACCAATCTGACCTTCTCCTCTCCACTGAATACTTCTAAAAACATTTTTTTCATACCTTTCAGCTATTTCAGCTTCCACAGCCTTCAATTCATTATCCATATTATTCCTTTTCTCAGAACCCCAGAATACAACAGCCCCCTTCAGCTTATTAAGTGCTGAAACAATTTGGTAACTGCCAGTATCCCTTCTACTCATGTCATAATATTGCGTTTGTCTTTTAAACAGAGCCTGAAATTCATTGTCTTCCAACCAAAAAGGGGTTGAATTTGAAGGGTCTGTCACTCTTGTCTACCTGGTGCTCCAATTGCAGAAGAATAGGTGAATGGTCAGATCCAACCCCTGTTTCAAGTTTACACTGAGGATGTTGCCCTATTAAAGGCATTTACCACGGGTTCAGATATCAAGAATCTATCAATCTTCTCGGAGATCCCAGCCTTCCTCCCAGTCCATTGTTTCTCCAGGTTGCAGGTAATTTTATGGGTCCCAAGCCCCTAAGCACTTCTCTTCAATCCCGTTCTAGAATAGTCAGCCATCTTATCCAATTTAGCTGTATTTTGCCAGACCTCTGACCTACAGTGAAATTCAAATACTTTCCAATAATGAGCTTCTTCTATTTAATAAATCCTTGTGCAAAGAAGGCATCTTCTCTTTAATAAATCCTTGTGCTGGACTAGCAGTTCGCTGAGGTTAAAACAAAAGTTGGAATCAGGCCTGACAGACAGAAGGGAAGTCGTGACCTGTTGCATCTTTGTATCTAGTGTAATAAGTAGATATAGGCCACAGTTTGAGTTATTTTAGTTGTAAAAACCGGGTAGGGCATTTGGTTCTGTGCTCAGAATCTGTACATGAGTATCTGGATCATTTCTGTATTGCGGAGCTGAAGTCTATCCTAAATTGAGTTACTTGTGTATTGAGTTGGTTTGGCATTTTGATATGGCATCTTTGGATTATTGAATAATGCTTGTCTTGCCAAAATTTTATATTATTGATTACGTAGTGTTCAGTTATCATTGGAAGGCAATTTGACTGTTCAAAGAATATATTGAATTTGATCACTGTACTGAAAAATAAAAAAAACCTGTAAACCCTAGACCAAATTGCCCTAGTTTATTACAGTGGTATCAGAGCAGAAATCCTGCCAGCCTGGATGATATTTGAAGATGTAACAGCTGGAAAAAGTTTTTGGCAAGGAATTTACAGAGTCTTGGCGGAAGTTAGAAGAGCAGCAAGCAGAAACTATTAAGAGATTGCAAGAAGGAAGAAGAGTGGCTCTTTTACCAAATTAGAAGAATTTAACAAAATGGCTGAAACATCTAAGGAGAATGAAGGGGATCCATTTGTTGAACCTGTTGATAAGAACACAACAGAAAACAGGGAATTGTGGACCACCACAACAGAACAATGAGACTTCAGATTATTGGAAGGAGTACCAATTGCTAAAAGAGGAGACGCAGGCAGCCCTAACCTTTCGTGTATTCTGTGACATGAAGGTGAACCCAGGAGTAGTGGTATGTAAAACAAATCAAGCGACATTGATCATAAGCCCAAACCTGTAAAATGAAGTATAAGAAAAGCTGAAGCAGGGGCAAAAGCATGGACGCGGCTGTATCCCCCTAAAAAGAAGGAAGGGAATGAAGGATATTTAGTAGATGATTCGTTGAACTCTGTGAGTATTAAAACTACAGGTTCAGAAAGGTCATTAAATGGACAGACTGCTCTGCAGTAAGCAGTATTATCAACAATGACAGGGATGATTTGAAGTCAGTAGGCCCTGTGACTGAAATATCCTATTCTATATATAATGACCATGATGGTTTGTCCAGCCATCAACTGGAAGATGGAATGCTAACCTTAGCTGCCACAGCTGGTGCACCCCTTAAATGTGATAATGATATGGGCTTGAATGAACATTTTGATGGAGAAAGTGGTACGGATCTTGCAAAAGTCATTGATGGGCAAATTGCCCCTAAGATTGACGAGTGATCAGGTAAAGATAGCGTTGGGCATCCTGGTCAGGAAGATTCCACAGAGTTGGGAAAGGATAGAACACACCTTGATTATAAACATGACCTAGTATCTTCTTGGGCCAAACTGAATTGTGCTTCAAACAAGCAGAAAAATGATTCAGATTCTGGGGCTGCCAACAGCATGTTTCTAGAAAGCAAGGAATCTTTAAAAGCTAAATCAAAGGCAGATAGTTTGGAAAAACTAACTGTCCCGAGTTGCTAATGAACAATAATTCAAATGCAAGTGATCAAAATGCTGGGTCAGATATTGACCATACTGCTTTCTGTATTAACAAGAGTGCATATGTTAATGAAGCAACAACTAGTACATTATGTAATGCTACTTCATATCAAACTGGTTAGCAGTATTTGTCATGCAGTGAATCTTCTGAAGTTAGTTGTAACTATGACCAACAAGATAAGTTGGCAGAGGCATTAGCAACTGTTGCTTCGACTGTGAGCTCACTACCAAATAAACGACCCACTGATGGAGTGATGGGCATCATTAAGAAATTTTCAAGTCATGAGGCAGTATATATTTTTCTTGAAGTTAAATGTTGGATTTGCATATAAAAAAGGACCAAGGGGAGAATGCTCCAGAAGTGAGAAAATGCCAGGGAGTACTTGCAAAATATGACATCACACAATGAGGGAAGTTCTATCAAGTTGGTACCTACAGATTCCAGATCTCCAAAAATGACTGTTCCAGTGAACATTTTACCAGGCAAGCTGTGGAACCGGTTGCAAAAAGTTGACCTCACACTAGAAACCAAGTTGGTAGCTGCTTCAAATAAGGGTATGGAGACTAGAGAGTTGCCGTCCACTTGCATTTGTTAAGCATAATCTGGGACAAGGTGGAGGAATTAAAGTACAAATTGCAGCAATTTTTGAGCACGCAATTCACAGTGCTATTTCTCCATCTGAGGTGCTGACTTGTCTACCAGAGGTTCCATGGAAAATGCCTATAGAGGAGTTTAAAGTAAGGAGAGGTATGGGAAATTTCCATATATTCTCAATTTATCCCACAGATGCAAAGGATCTAGATGATGCATTGCCAATTAAAACCCTAGGGAATGGTGTCATGAGAGTGGGAGCCCATATTGCAAATGTTTCCTACTTTGTCCATCTGGAGACTATGTTGGATAAAGAGGCACAAGAATCTTCTACAAGTGTCCAGTGTATGCTACCAATGTTGCCTTGCCTTTGTGAAGAACTGTGCTCATTACAACTGGGAATTGATAGACTATCCTTCTCAGTTATGTGGGATATTCATCCCTCAGGGTATGTTAAATTGGCAACTAGGGCCAAACTCCATGTGGGTCAGCTTATTTATGGTAGCTGATATTTTTATTGGATCTCTCTCGTCGAGAGGTGTAGGATTAATCCAAAGATCATCTGATTCCGATAAGTATTTATGGAGATATGAATTTATTTTGTTTATGTAATTATTATCAAGCCGACCAACTCTTACGTCGGCTCAAGAAGCCAAATAGACGTGTCTATTCATCATCCACGTTTTAGTATAAATTGGTGAGGACTTGAAGTCATTTGGGAAATGTATTCTTGAGGTGATCTCCTCTCCACGTCTTGGGTTTTTGGAGAAAGAGAGAACCAAAAGAATACGCTGGCTTAGAAGGAGCCCTAGCCGCAAGATGATGCCATTATCCTACGCTGAGCATGGAGACAAGTCATACACATGGAGACAGTCATTACACAAGACAGTCAATGTATCTGCTCCGTTGGAAGAGCCGCAGTACAATCTTGACGCTGTTCCGCAGGCACTTATATGCTGTCATCTATATGTACAACAATGAAGAATATATATACGTTCGCTGTCATGACTATATCACAATATACGCACAGTCACGTAAATGCCCTAAACGCTATGAAGATATACGCACAGCATTCAAGGGATACATACGCAACTATGAACAGCATGAAAACCCCAAATCTAGCCGCAGTGCTTAATATGTTGGTTATGAAGAATCTATGTACGCTGGACATATATATGCTGGTTATGAAGACACTCCACGCTGTTGTGAAGACTTAATCCAACACAGTTCATGAAGACATTTGGATGCTGTTCATGAATACGCTGTTCTTAGAAATATTTATACGCAGTCAAAAGTCAAGAAGATCCGCATTTCGATGAAACAGATCTAGGGTTCAGTGCATAGCTATGATCTGGATATTTAAATGATAAAGCGAAGTTTCTATCTCATTCTGGGCATACGTCTCGGATAAATGAAGCAATAGAAACTGCTATGGAAAAGACGCAGTCAAACGCAGCATCATGGCATTACACGCTGTCATGAATGCGCAGGCATATAGTTAACGCAGGCACACAATGCAGCATCATGGCATTACATGCTGTCATACAACGCAGCAATATTACACATTGTACATGGATTACACGCACAGCAATCAGCTCAATGCACAGTCAAGGTGACACACAATTCACACATTGTCATGGAAAGATTTGATATGACGTTAATAATGACACGCAGCTCATACGCAGGAAACCTGATACGCTATGTTGAAACCCTACAAGGAAATCAGATGCATGGTGAAACCCTATAGCAGTAAAGGGTAACTATGAAGCCGCAGTCATAAACAGATCCACATTTCTATATGGGATAAATCTAGGATCTAGATCAGCCTCGGCATACCTGTAATAAAAGATGATGCCCTTGGATGGATAGAGAAGATAAGTCAGTCTTCACTATGACATACATAGACAACCTCAACAAGATGTATCGACATACATAAAGAAGGAGACTATATCATCACAACATGAGGCAGTCCCATCATACTTCGAGGAAGAGTGATAATGATCCTAGTCTAGATCATGACTGAAATTGATCATACATAGATGTGATCTCATTATCTCGAAAGAACTCAGGGCAGCATGATGATAGATGAGACAGCATGATGATGCAGCATAATGGGGATGAGCAGCATGATGATGAATAGGGCTGCATAATAATGGAAAATGCAGAATAATGGGCAGCATGATGATGAAGGCAGATGAGATGGTGCTCCACTGTAAGGTGCAGCTAATGGACGAAATGGATAGCTGAAGCCATCACCTTGGAGAATCAGTTGAAGCAGAATGTCTTCAACTGATCTCATGTATCATTGTTATAGGAGATGATCTATGCTCTGATCTAGATAAGTCAAAGGGTTGACTTCTGTTGTAAATGTACTATCTCTCTCTCTCTTTCTCTGCTGAACTTTGAAGAACATAAAAGAAGAATTGATCAAGGGTTTCCCCACACATTGTGGGGTTTGTCCCTGGCTAGCGCCACATCTTGTGACCTCTTGTCTTGGCATGCCTTCTGCGATTTATACTTATGTTCTATCTGCAGTTTACTTTAATGCTGATGTGATTGCTAACTGTGAAAATTTAAATAAATTGCTCTAGCATAGAACATACCTTAAATTAACAGGGTACGTTCTGGATCCCTGGATTGGGCAGACAATAAATTGTTTGTGCTACAAGCTTTCCTATCAACAGGCACAGGAAATTATAGATGGCATCTTTGACTACAGTAAAACTAATGGCACTGAAAAGTGATACCCAGAACTACAGGGACTATTTGACTGGCAAGACATTGTTGCAGGAGAATGGTTTTGAAAAAGGGGCCTTGAGGCTAGATAGCTCTAGAGTCTAAACTGGTGTTTGTTCTGGACAAGGATGGTCTGCAGTGTGAAAGTATGCTTTATGAGAACAAGCATTCAAACATGCTCATAAATAAATTCATGCTCTTAGCAAATGACACAATAACATCAACTAATAGTGGTGGTAGCAGCGGCGGTAATGATGAAATTGTGTTAAGGGAGGACAGGAATTTGGAAGATGCAGCCATTTCTCCAAAAGGCAGTTCAAATGGTGTAGATATAGAGGCCAAGGCAGAAAGCACCTTAAATTCTGATTTGACTTCAGAGCTGGAGAAGATTGATATATCCGATAATTTGACCTTCATGGGATGGGAAAATACAACAGATTTTGAGGGCATGTCTGGCAGAAAACTGTTCAGATATCCTTTTGAAATGGACATCAGAAATCCATTGGAGGCAGGAGTTAATTAAAATCAGCTTGTGCAGGCCAAGGCTCAATGACAAAAATGGATCATGTAACTGTCTAAGAGACAACTCAAGGTAGTTCTGTCCCGAACTTCTCCTGAAATCATATGAATTATTTAGAGGTCAAACTATAGCATATTTCTGGGCACAGGAACAACAACAAAAGGACTGCGAGGCCCTTTCTTTTGGAATTACCTTGGTACATCATTCTATGTAGCATGCGAGTTTGGAGATAAGTTTACGAAGGAAGTATTCCCTGCAGCATCATCCCAAAGTTCGTGTGGCCGGTTTCCGGAATCGGTGGCCTAAGATCGAAATTCTGTAAATAAATTTGTGACGAATTTTCTGTAGCACTCAAGCGTGGCACTTCGATTATGCTTTTCATTCGGAACAGGGATCTCGGAGGGCAATGTTCTTGAATTGATCTAAGCCCTGGATCAGATCATACAGAGGATTACTGAAGTCCTGTTCTGAGGTTTGCAAGAGGAAACAGATCAAAGCACTGTGGTCAGAATCTAACGAAACCCTCACTACGTATCATGTTAAGGATTTGAAGCTGGACATAAGAAAGGAGTATTTTCTGTGGTCTGAAATGTGATTCTGAGCTGGACTAGCAGTTCGCTGAGGTTATAACAAAAGTTGGAATCAGGCCTGACAGACAGAAGGGAAGTCACGACCTGCTGCATTTTGTATCTAGTGTAGTAAGTAGATATAGGCCACAGTTATTTTAGCTGTAGAAACCGGGTAGGATATTCGGTTCTGTTGCTGAGTAATCTATACATGAGTATCTGGATCATTTCTGTCTTGCAGAGCTGAAGGCTTTCCTAAATTGAGCTCTACTTGTGTATTGAGTTGGTTTGGCATTTTGATACGGCATCTTTGGATTATTGAATACTGCTTGTCATGCCAAATTTTATATTATTGGTTTTGCTTCATTATATCATGGAAGGCAATTTGACTGTTAAGAGAATATATTGAATTTGATCACTGCACTGAAAAATTAAAAAAAGATCTGTAAACCTTAGACCAAATTGCCCTGGTTTACTACAAAGTCCAGATGGATAAAATTCTGCTCCAGAACAGCAACTACTTTATCTGCAGGATCAGGACCCATGTGACTGGAATCCTGCCTTTTAATTTCAGCCTCATCCCCCTTAGTATTTTTGTGATGACATCATCTCCATGGATTTGGACTTTTTGAGTTGAATCATCATTTATGACCACATTTAGTTTTTCTGTATTATCTGGTTTCTTTCTTCAAACCTTTTGTTACCGACATTCATCTCTATCAAGAGTTTAGTGATTGGCCATAGTGCACTAGATTTGTACGAATGGTCTATTTTAGTGACCTTTCCCAGTGAATTACCAGTAATGCACAGGATCTTGTGCGGCCAAAATTCATAAGTTAAGCCTGGTAGCTTCACCCACATGGATTTTTCCTAGAACCTCTTTTCTGGGGTTGAAAGTTGAAACAGGCACTCCAAAATAGGAAATACAAATATGATGTACCTCAAAACCTGTGAACATTCAGTATCTTTTGTGTGTCCTATTTTAATTGGAAGCTGAAACCCAGCCATACCCTTGGCAATGAGTGAAAAATATGCCCATAACCTCTAGCATTTCACCAATTGTTTTATATCCAGTCATCTAGAGATAACTTTGAAATATACCTGTTTTGAAATTTACGGAACAGAACTTTATCAGAGAACTTTTGAAACTGATTGAGCTGGATGTTCTTCACCAAAGACCTTTTCACTACAGAGTTCCTTTTTGGAAGCACTTGATGTGGTTTATTTGGCTTTTAAGAGGCTGAAGCTGGAGCTCTAAACCTACAAAAGAGAACTGAAGTCCAATTTTTTTTCGTACGAAGTTAGATCCTCTGACCTGGAGCTCTAACCCTGTTGCAATTCTTGAAACTTCCAATAACCCTCGATTAAAAGGCTCCCCCCTGACAAAGCAAATGTATATTCTTTGCACTGACCCAGAGGTTGGATCACCTGTAACCTGACTGATTCTCCTGTCTTGTGAACTTACCGTGTCCTGTACTGTTGGAGGAACTGTAAATTACCTCTCCAGCCCATCAGATTCTGTTATAGCGTCATGCCTACCCTCTTTTTCATCCTGGCCGGTAGTTTGATTTCACAGAAACTAGACCCTTGAACATCCACTAAGTATTTTTTAAAGAGGGAGCTAGGTCCTCAGCCTTAGCCATGGGTGAGGACAAATACTCTTCACCTTTGTATGGATCTATGGTGTAGTCTACCAGATCCTGCTGCCATGACATCCTTTGATCATTAAACCACTTATATAATCAAGCAGCAGAATGCCTGTTTCAAGGATCCTGTTATTTAACGTGATTTACTCCGAGATTTACGCCCATGCAAAGCAGGTCTTAGTATTATTATGTTACATGGTCACTAAATTTTTTTAGAATGAAGTGAACATGGGCCACACTTACTGGCTCGAAACGTCTATAATAAAAAAAGTTTGATGTGAGTAATCCGAAAATGCTTGAACATAATTACTCTTCTCACAAAAACCTCAGATTTGGAAGACCAAATAATTGCAACGAAATGGTTTGTGCTTTGAACTAAAAGAAACTCTTTAATTTTTCCTAGGATCTGAACTGATGCTATCATATATCTGCAGTTATGATGAAGAGGGAGAGCCAATTATGGACCCAGACATGCAATCAGACAGGGAGGTGTCTCCAGAGCCAGCAGATGAGGATTGGCGTCAGGAGCGATCTCCTTCTCCTGTATTGGATTCGGCAGAAGAAGATGCTCCCAAAGCTAAGCCAAGAAAAAGGCTTATAAAAAAGACTGCACATGAGAGCTCTCCTGATGAGCAGGAACAGTCTAATAAGAGGAAAAGTAAGGATAAGGATGGACAGCCTCGGAAAAAAAGGAAATCTAAGGACGATGGTGATGGAAGAGAAAAGAAATCGAAATCCAAGTCAGGATCCAAGGTTGGAAGAATTTCAAAATCAGGTGGAAAGGGTGAAAGTTCTCGGAGCAATAGAGGTGAGACGGAAATGAAAGAAATGTGGGACTCAATTGCAGGGGTCGATTCAGAGGTTAGTTTTTGTTTTGCTCATCTTGTGTAGTTGGCTGACTGTCAGAATCCTTGTTTTTAGATATGGTGTCTAGTTTGTTCTCAAGTATTTCTGGCTAAATGTGTCCAAAATTCTTTTTCTTTTATTTGAATCTTAGGATGACCATGAGGGTCAGAGGACGAGGGAGGATGAAGCTTTTATTGATGATGCTGGGGTTGACCCACATGACCGGTATGTCAGTGATGATGAAGCAGTTTCTGTTGGTGATGCTCCTCAGGTATGAACATGAGTCATAACAATACAGCTTAACATTTTTTAGTTCATTCTTTGAAAGGAAACTTCCATAACAATACAGGCTAGGCACTTTTTGATTCCTTCTATGAAAGGAAACTTATCTGACATGGTTACACAGTTTTCCTCCTACTCTTTGTATGTAGTATGAATTTTTATGGACTTAAAATTTTGCATACCAAAGTATGCTATTTTAAGTTTTGAAGAGAATTACATGTGTAAGTGTGTTATTTTCAGCTTGCTTTGAAGAGTATTACATCCAATTTTATTGCTGCATATATGATTTACAGGCAGAAGAGGGAGAGGAAGATGATGAAGTTAACAACCTTTTCAAGTCTGCAAAGAAGAAAAATAAGAAAGTTGAGCGTACTGCTGAGGAAACTGGATTGCTTGTAGAGAAGTTTATGGCTAAGCTTGAAGTTGCAGCTGAGGAAGATGCTGAATTGAATCGACAGTCTAAACCTGCTGTAAATAAGCTTAAAATGCTAAATGATATTACGGAAGTTCTTTCCAAGTAAGATATGATGTTTCTATAATTTGCTATATACCAAAATGCTGTACTCTTTGAATTGTTGTTTGCAATTGCCATTTAGCTTTTATTTCATTATTGGCCTGGTTGCTGCAGGAGGCAACTGCAGCAAGAATTCTTAGACCGTGGAGTGCTCTCAGTTTTAAAGAATTGGCTTGAGCCTCTGCCAGATAAATGTCTGCCTAATACAAATGTGCGTACTACAGTTTTGAAGATTTTAACAGATGTAAGATTCTTATCTCTCATATCTGTCACTTATTTCAAGTTGTCTTGGTAACAAATTTATTTGGTGACAGTTGTCATTTCAGAGTAAGTTAATATCTTAGAAAGTGAATCTATTGAGTGCATATAAGTGTTACCCTTCCATTTATATATTTTTAGTTGATATTTCTTCAATTTTGTGAAATGTTTCATTTTGGAGTACTGCTTTTAGTGTATAAATATTGTTTATTGAATTCTCTGGTAAAGTTTCCCAGATTTTATAAAGTGGTTCAGTTCCCAGCATCATGACATTGCTACATTTTTGTCATAAACTGTTCCATATTTTCCAGTATCATAGCCCTGTTGTTTTCTATATTATAACCATCTTTCTAAATATTTTCCTTTGGCATGAATGTAGTTACCGATTGACGTTGAACAGTATGACAGGAGAGAACAGCTTAAAGAAAGAGTGGATTGGGAAAGGTACAGTTTTAGCTTTTGTCCATTTGAAGTTATGCTCTTACACTTTCAATCACATGCATATACCAAATTTTGGAAATCAGAGTGTGATACCTCTCTGTTTTACAGGTTATCATGTTCTTGTCAAAATCTGATGAAGAGACACCATCAAATAAAAAACTTGCAAGAGATCTTGTTGACAAATGGGTAATGGTTAAATTAGGCAATTGTTAGGTGTTATGTTGTTTTAAGACTTCAAGCCATATGGTTGGTTTTTTTCTTGGATGTGTTTTGGTATATATTGTGTTTTAATCATATATGTGTGCGTGTGAATCAATATATATATATATATATAGAGAGAGAGAGAGAGAGAGAGAGAGAGAGATAACTGGTTAACTTCATCCAATTTTTATTCTGCAGAGCCGGCCTATTTTCCAAAAGAGCACTAGATTTGAAGATATGAGAAATTTTGACGAAGAGAGAACTCCTTATAGAAGGCCACAACCAAAGAAGTATTTGATTAATAACTTGTATTTGTATTATAGTATTATAAAGTTAATGTGCTAATTTTTGCTGTCTTATTTGATGAATATTATCATAATTATTATTTTTAAGTTGTTGTGTAATATGCTGGAGCAGATCTGTTGCAAAACCTGTTGGCTTGGATTCAAGAGATGATGACCTTGACTTGGATCAACTTCCTCAGTAAGTCATACATTTTTTAGTTGTTGTTAAGTCATGTATTTATCTAGTAGAAGCATTTTTCTCTTGTTTCATTCTGGTTTTATGTATTAAATAATTCAAAATCTTTTGTAGGGAACCAAAGCCTGCTCAGTCAGCTTTTAGACAGCTTACTGTTCGGCCTGAAGCAATTGCAATGGATTTTGTAGTTCGCCCTCAATCAAAGATTGACCCAGAAGAAATTAGAGCTCGTGCCAAGCAACTGAAGCAAGATGAGAGGCGGATGAAGGTTAGTTTATTTTCTCTCTTTACAAGGTTTTTCTATATGCTAATGGAGTTGCTAAATGTAGACTTTTTAAATTTTTGCCTGTGTAGTCTGCTTTTTTGCTAAACTGGCTCACCATTTGCTAATCTTCTTTATATAACTTTTACCCAAAAGTTAACTATTTAACTAACAACCAACCATATTTTGTTCAAGCCGATCTGAACTCAAGTCACAAAAAGATAATTAAATGACATGTCAACTAAAACTGTTTAAGTTTAAGTTTCAGTCAGCACTATGACCTTTGCTTCAGGTTTAAGTTTGCTAAGATGTACCCAACTAATAACATTCATATTTAATAGAATATCGAATAACCCTTACAAATTGCAACTAACATTATGATATATACTCAGCAATTAGGGCACCTAACATATATAGATTTCTGGATTACCACGACTGCAGTTAAATTCTCGTTGATAATATCTGAGAGGTGGTAGTGTCTTGTTTTTTCCACCATGCCTAGATGAAGACAATTCTGCTAAACTGTTTCTCCCCCATGATGATCTAACTGGACCATAACCCTCTTGCATCTTTGATTTTTAGTCATTGTAACTGCCCTCCCAACACTGCACATTTGTCTTGCATTGATTCAAGCTGCAGTGTATTTTGACCTTTCCTTAGCAATTATAAGGCCATACATCTGGGGACTCTTCTGAGCAATTAGCGTGCCAGACAGACATCTTTGCTTTGCCAGACAGACATATTTGCGTACCAGATAGCAATTACCATGGTATTGTTTTTTTGCTTGGATTACTGGGATTGCAGTTGAATTGATTTTCTTCAAGTTTGTTGCACCAACTGCTACTTTACCAACTTGTCTGATTTTGTTTGCCTTTTATTTTTTATTTCATTTTCATTTTTTCGTGTTAACATCATTGACTTAGTCTTCTGGAATCCCTGTTCTCATTATGTGCTTGCTGCATAGCTTAATTTTGAAGGGAATTTCCAAATGCAATGTTGTTTGCGAAATAACTACTGTTTCAAGGTGGCCAATTTTTCCCTATGGCATGTTGCTACTTTTGTCAATTTTCCCTATGGCATGTTGCTATTTTTTTTCAATTCTGTGTCCAATTCGATGTGTGACTTGAATACGGAGTCTTTGTTTCTATTCATAAGGCATCCCTTCATCAGTTTTATCTGTTTTCTCTTCGACTTATAAAAAAGGTGGGGTGGCAATCCAAGATAGCTGCCTTAGGATACATCTTGGAAGTCCTTAAAATAATGCCGCCATTTCTGCTGCATTGTGGGTTGTGCCACGTATTTTAAAGAATTGAAAACCACAAACATCGATGATTTTATCTTCTTTTTGCCATGCTAAATCTATGAATTACCATTGATCCACTAATAAATTGCAAAACAAAATGTAATGAAATATTCTATATTTGTTTGATGCACTTGTTTACTTGGATGATTTTAAACAGGTTAGTGAAGTTGGCTTTTATCTCTCTTTGAATTGCAGATGAATAAGAAGTTGCAGCAACTGAAAGCTCCCAAGAAAAAGAAGCTTCAAGCAACAAAGATCAGTGTTGAAGGGCGTGGTCTGGTGAAATATTTTTAGCTTATAGATGACAAATTTACACTAGGAAAAATTTGTTCAATGTGGCGAGACTGGTTATCTAATCAAAATTAAACCTAACATTTATCGACTCTGAATAAAATGCTGTAAAGTTTTCAATTTGTTGTGAAAAATTTCAAACTTATTTTATGTACAAGATGGCCAAAATTTTGTTGGCACCATATTGGAAATGGGGAATCCTATCATGTTTGTATCCAATCCTGGTATGCAGTGTAAGGTTCCATGAAACAATGCATTGTTTAGGAGAATATTTTGTTTGGTACACCCTTTACCATTGTTTGCTTTTTTTTTTCCTGATCACAAACAAAGGAGCAGTATGGGTAAAACAAGTTCTTTTCGTATTAAATTATTCTGAATTGCTTTTTTCCAGCACTGCAGTAATTGGATATAGGTACTAGAGATTTTTTTTGCAGTTATGGCAAGGGGTCATTGTCTGGCGTATGTATACTAGATAATAAACACAACAGTAACAAATTTGCAGGACAGCAAAACGAGAGAAAACCAGACAAATAACATTAACTTCATTTTGGAAAGCACGATATATGCCGGCACATAAAGAGGTGATTCTTTGTATTTCAATAATTAGATACTAAATATATACTTTTTTTTTTCTAAGTTAAGACTAATCTAAGTACCCACGGGGGATTTGAACCAGTGACCTATCGCAAGGAGTGCCTTAACAAGGCACCCATTCACCGTCAATCCAAAGCCCCGTGGGCAATACTAAATATATACTTGAGGTAAACTAGAGTTGCAATATGTTCACATTAGTCAATTGTACTAACCTAAGTACTGGATATCACCATTAACAATATACTTTAATACCATCTTTTAATGGACATACCACATACAAGTGCTTGGTGCAAAACATAACCAACATAGTCAGAAAAATCGGTTTTCTCAAATTTACTTTAAATACCACCCTATAAAGTTGTCACCAATTGAAATATAATCCTGACTACATGACATGTAATTAGTGTGGTTGATGCAGGGTAAGTTACCTCACCAATCACATGATCATCCACCGACTCTTCAGCTGGATGAGAGTCATTGTTTTTCAGAGATCTCAACGTTCTTATCACCGATGTCAAAGCTGATATTAACTCCATGAAGCTGTAGTCCTAGGTAGGCACCAGTTGAGAGTCTTACCCACACCTGGAAATTTCGCTCATATGCTTTGCAAATTTCGCTCTATGGCTGATCCACCCTCACAAATTGCACCTATTTTCATCTAAGGACAAATCATATTGCGTTGGTTGTACTTTGGACACATCTGGTTTTGCTGTGGGAGCCATGAGTGCTTTCATCTATTTGCCCTAATGATACAAAACCCATGTTTTGAGCTACAACTTGCACAACAGATTTGGATTTAGTGCGATTAAAAAACAATGGATGGGAAAAAATGATCATATTGTCCAGTCATCAATGTCTATGATTGTCAAAATTGAAGATGTATGCTTGGACTATCCCCAAAATTGATCGAAAAATCCTCGATATAGCTTGAACATTCGAAAATCTGTTTGGAACATCCCTAAAATATGTTGGAACGTGTTGGAGATAGCTAAAATGTTAATTTTAGATAACAATGGTAAAGCTCTTATGCTTTAGAGCAATTTACTTCAATTTTTCTGATAAGCCCAATATCAAATTCCAGATTAGCAATCACTTAAACATTGATAGTAAATGCAGATAGAACATAAACCATAAGCAGGAGACAAGCCAAGGCAAGAGGACAAAATATTTGGCGAATGCTAGGGGAAAACCCAAATGTGGGGAAAGCCCTTTGATCAAATCTTCTTATTATTTTTCAAAAGTTCAGTAGACAGAGAGAGTACATCCGAGTACATCATACACAATTTACCTGCCCAATCACTGTAAAACAGTCCAGTTGAACTGCAGTCAACAGGATACTCTAACTAGAAAGTCAACATTGGTCAAACCAATAGAAAGTCTCTTCCAAATTGGCTCGGTCAAACCCAGTCAACTCAGCCTCTAAAGTCAGTTTTAATCAGTCCAAAACAGTCCTAAAAAAATATGGGCAAACTTGGTCAACACAGTCAACTGTGCGGTCAAAGGGATTGTGGTCAACGCAGGTCAAACAACAACAAATTCCTTGATTTCTGTGCGAGGAGATGCGGCCTATGGAAATCAGATTTCTTGCCTGAAAAACACAGTCAAAGGAGTGACAACAACAAATTCCTTGATTTCTGTGCGAGGAGATGCGGCCTAAGGAAATCAGATTTCTTGCCTGAAAAACACAGTCAAAGGAGTGAGTTTGACCCTTGCTGCAGATGACCCAAAAACAATCCTGAAATTCCAACCTGAAATTTTCAGTCTACCCAGGTCAACGCATGAAGCAGCGCTGCTCCTATTTGCTGTACAAGCCAATGAGGAGAGAGAAAGATGTGTGTTGAGTGTGTCAAATGAGGAATAGGCCTCTTCTATTTATACACAACGTTGAGGGTGAAAAGACACAACAATGGGGCTTTATGACCCTACATTTCACTGGAGCCGACCTAAACAATTTTTCCAATAAATCTAATAAAAATATCATCTCCATCATATGAACTGTCCAAGGTGGAGTTTGGTCCTAGTTGTCAATTTTAACATAAAAAGTCCTAGAGTCCCTACGGGAGCTTGCATGATGAGTAGATTCTTACAAGATGCTTGCACGAATGATGCAAAAAGAAATATTTTTAAGATCTGAGAGAAATCAACTTGCCATTACACACCTACGGGAGGCAAGAGAATTCTTGTCTCCAAATTTTGGGATTTTCTTGCTTTGATCTTTCCTACTTCTTAAAGGAGGGGAAGAATGTGGATTGTTTTTTAACACATCTGAATGGGAGGGAGAGGAGGGGGTTTTGATTTTCTTCTCATTTGCTGTTCCATTTTTTTTAATAGTAAGATGGATTTTGTTAGTGTCCTTAGACAAAGACTTCCTCAATAGATGAATTAATATTCTTTGGAGACACTTGATCTGGTACTTCAAAACATCATATCTATTACTAGAGGGAAGATGTTGATGAGATTCAAGCTTGCTAGCATGCAACCTCTTAGTCAAATGCTTCTTGTGTTTCTTTGTCATTGTTTTGAATACTCATTGCTCATCATTAATATGAGATGGCAGAGGATTGGAAGAAAGATGAGCTAGAGCCTTAGGACAACTTTTTGCAAAGTGCCCATACTTTTGACAAAAATTACATTTAAAGGGAATTTGTTCATAATTTAGGGTCTGAAGATGGGATCAACCATCTAAGTTTAGTTGAATGTCATTAGCAAGGCGAATCCTTGTTGAAAAATCCATTTCAATGCAACTTCTGGCACAAGAGAAGTTATTCTCCTTGGCCATAGAACTAGAAATAAATCGGCCCAATTTATTGTTGGAAACACTGAGAAGGGGGTGAATCAATGTTTCTTATCAATTAGTGAATTTTTCAATATGCAGACATGGAGGGTCTAAGGAGAGACCTTAATACACTGTTAAAAAGGAAGCCTATACATTGCCCTAAGGGTGGTATGGATATACCCTAGCCATAACAATCCTAGAAGAGAACACCGTGGAGTTAGGAGGCTATTTCAGGAGGCCGAGGAGCTGTTGAAGAGGGCCGTAGTCCATATCTTGAGGTTGAGAGGCAGGGGGGAATGTTTTGGGGTAGTTAGGTGAAGGAATATCCCTTAAAAGGGCTGTTGCAGCTAAGGGACAACTTGCTGTAGCAAGCTGCAGTAGACGAGAGGAGGCCGAAGGGTGGAATAGGGGTTGGAACAATCGAGCATTGCAGCCAAGGCTTTCCTCCCTTCTTAGAAAGGTAGCCGTAGTTGTGTAGGGCTATTCTGGCCACATTTTGAAGGCTGTTAGGACTGCTATTAGAATGCCCTAACCAATCATGCAATGCAGCAAACAAAGAAGCCTCAAAACAGTGATGATGATACATTGAAGCAACATGATGATGATATATTGCAACAACATGTTGATGAATGCTGCAACATGATGGGTATAGTGATGAAGTGTATCATAGCATAATGAGGGGCAACACAATGGTGAGGTGCAGCTGTATGATATAGCAAGTTCATGGTGCTTCAAGTATAGCACATTGGTACAACAACATGCAAGGGACAACAAGCTAACATTGGGACAACTGTATGGTACTTAGCAACAAGTACACCAAGCATGTAATGGTACAACAAACATGCAAGGGACAACAAGCAAGCAATGGGACAACAAGCATGGACAACATGGTTCAATCACGACACATGGGACAACACTACAACATTAGGTGCAGGTCATGAGGTCCAACATTGTGATGATGGGTGCACCATGGTGCAACACAGTGAGGTGCAACATGATGATAGGTGAAGGAGTCACCTTGGAGAATCAATTGAAGCGTCATGTCTTCCACTGATCTCATGTATCATCTTCTTAGAAATAATTTATGCTCTCACCTAGTGTTGACTTCAGTTGTAAATGTACTATCTCTTTCTCTATGTTGAACTATTGAAGAACATATAAGAATAATTGATCAAGGGTTTCCCCACTTTGGGGTTTGTCCCTCGCTAGCGCCACATCTTGTGTCGTCTTGTCCTGGCTTGTCTTCTGTGATTTATATTTATGTTCTATCGACAATTTACTTTAATGCTGATGTGATTTCTAATTTGTAAAAGATATTGAACTAGTTGTGAAAATTGAAATAAATTGCTCTAGCATAGAACATACCTAAAACTAACATGGTATCAGCGCTGAGGTGAAGACAAATCCCAAGCAAGAGTAAAAGAGTAATCACCGAAGATAGTTGGGAAGGGACAGAAAGATCAATGGATTCCTCATCCCTCTTCTAATTCACCAAGGGTGAAGTCGAAGCAGAGAAAATTATCAGAATGGTGCAGCGGAAGTTTCTGATGGCCTCCCTGAAGATCACTTCTATGGGAAGTCCAGATCTAAGGGTGGAAGGAAATGTAGTTTGGCCATTATGTGAAGGATCACTTGATGGTGATAACAATCATTCCAGGGACATCTCCAATGATTAGGGGAATGACAGGTAATGCAGGGCATCAAGGACACGACTGACTCTTCAGAGAAAACTAGGAACCCCACGTATGAAGAATTAAATGTTGTTTCTGATAAGATAAATAAGTGTTATCTTGGACCTCTCCTTTAGATTCTTTGGGAATCTCGCTTATTGATTGTAGTGCTTCAAGGCACTCCATCAGATAGAAGGGTGCTCTCTCTCTAATTTGGTAGAGATGGAAACATTTGTGGGATTATACTTGGCGCCGATGCCACCTCTCCCGGAAAGGGTTTTACTCCTCAATTGAATGGGGGTAACTCAATTCATTTACAAAATCTCTTTTATGTACCTGATCGAAAGAAGAACCTGGTGTCCATTTCGGTAATGGAAGTCAAAGGTTTAAGGGTGGCATTCGTCGATGGAAAGTTACGTGTTTGAAAATAGATTTTCCAAAGATGCTTTTACTCGTGGGTTCAGGGTTGGCAATTTGTGTCAAATTGCATAAAGTCCATTGGGGACCATGTCAGTGGACACATAGCACTGAAAGTCTGTGAGTCAGATGATGACAGGGATCCTTGAATTCAAAAGGAGCATGAAGGTACATGTCTGAGATGTACCGAAGGAAAATCTCACAAGGGGACCATTCACCTCATGTAGTAAGTCCACAGGTTTGGAACAACCCAAGGAGGTTTAAGATTCATAAACGGGAATCTCATGTGTGCAGGGGGAAGAAATCCCTCTATGGTTTGAAGCAAATCACCCCCGGGTTTGATATGAGAGGATTGATCGCTGTCAGATGAAGCTGAGATTCACTAAGAGTGAAGCTGGTCCAAACCATTGTTTGAAGGTTGTGGATGATAGACCTCTCATACTGGCACCTTCTAAGAACGACCTATTTTTGATAGGTGCAGACCCTCTCACTTGCAAAAGTAAGAGGGATTTGGATTTCAGATGTGGAATGGTAAACTACAAGCCTGTGACTACCTCGAGGATTCTAACTTTCAAAAGTTATATGGGGATGATGCCGGACCAGATTTGGGAAATGCCTCTGAGTTTCATAAACTCATTTGCATTGATGTTCTTGGTGAACTTTCGTCCGGATATATCTTTTGCAGTTAGCATGGTGAGCTCATATTTGGTTGAGTGTCATTGGATTGGCGCCAAGAATCTTCTGAGATATCTTCGGGGCACAATTCCTCATGGATTGAGATACACTGCTGGAAATATGAAGCTGCATGATTATTCGAATGCTGACTGGGCAGACAGTCTGGAGGATTGCTAGAGCACTTCTCAGTGTTGGTTTTCTTTCGATTCTACATCGATATCATGGATGAGCAGGGAGCAGAGGTCGGTTCCTATAAGCACCGCCGAGGCCGAATACATAGCTATGTTTATGATCTCGTGTGAAGCTGCCTAGTTGTGGAAGCTCTTCAGTGAACCGTTGCACACATGATGAATACCATTGTGATTCTCTGTGACAACCAGGGGGGATTCTATTGTTGAGGAACCCTGTATTCGGTGATTGCTCCAGTAGATAGACATAAGATACTACATTATCTGGGATATGGTAAGTTGATGATCAAGGAAGCTCCATCGCATTGAGACTGCTATACAGGTCGCAGACATTTTGTGAAAGCCACGGGGAAAGGTCAAATCTGTGACTTTTCCGAATGACTTGGAGTCGTTGAGAGACCTTCTTATAAGGGTCCTGCATGTTGCATGCATTGAGCTCTGGGAGCTCTGGGGGGCTTGGGGTACTTACTAGAGCAACACACGACCATAGGACAACTCACCCTCCCCTAATGGTGTGCTGTGTACAGGGTGAATGGCTCAACCTTCCCCTATGATACCCCGTGGCGACTTTGGGACAGGATGATTAGTTCTCTTGTGGGATAGGATGATTAGTTCTCCTCTTGAGGCATCCTATCCATGCAGTCTGGGACTCATGGGAAGTACCTCTCATCTGGTCAATGAGTAGGGAAATGGGGTTAGGGACCATTAGCAGTACTATTGATGAACGCATTGTTGTATCTACCATACTCCCTATGCTAGGATGACTTCCATTGATCTGGGATCAGTGGAACTGATATTGATCGATATGAGTGGTTTGAGACACTCTCTTGTGATATTGATCTGGGATCAATGAAACCGACTTCAGGTCAGTAAGAGTAGTATGACACACTCTCCTCATAGGAAATTGACTTCGGGTCAGTAGAGAATGGTATGAGACATTCTCGATCAATTCTTCTTCTTCATGGTTCAATAGAGTAGAGCAGAGCAGAACTCAGCAGAGTAGAGAAAAGCTCAGTCGAGCAGAGCAGAGCAGTGCAAAGCATTGATGGCAGAGATAGTACAATCGAACATATGGATCAGTAGATGGGGTTCTCCCTAGTTGAGAGGGAGTGTTAAAATTGGCAACTAGGGCCAAACTCCATGTGGGTCATTTTATTAATGACAACTGATATTTTTTTTGGATCCCTCTCATCGAGAAGTGTAGGATTGATCTAAAGATCATCTTATTCCAATAAGTATTCATGGAGATATGAATTTATTTGTGTTATGGGACAATTCGTCAAGGTCGGCCAGCAACCAAATAAACCCCACTTGTGCTCAACTTTTAGTATAAATAGAGGTGGCCTTCAAGTCATTTCAATGCACACTTGGGATCTCTTTCTCTCTACTTGTCTTTGGGTTCTAGTAGGAGGAGAGATCCTAAGTGATAACGTTGCCCTAATCTAAAGGGAGTGCCCTAAGCTCTAGGCTGCCCTAATGAAAAAGCTTTAGACGCAGGAGGAAAGGGAGATCTAGCACGGTGAAGGAGGCCTCACAACAGACCCTAACGCTGCCCTATGGAGAAGCCCTAACACTGCCCTATGAAGAAGTAATAATACACAACCATGGAGGGTCTAAGAAGAGACCTTAATACGCTATCAAAAAGGAATCCTATACGCTGTACTAAGGGTGGTATGGATATGCCCTAGCCATAGCAAGCCTAGAAGAGAACACCGTGGAGTTAGGAGGCTATTTCAGTAGGCCGAGGCACTGTTGAAGAGGGCCATAGTCCGTATCTTGAGGTTGAGAGGCAGGGGGAATGTTTTGGGGTAGTTAGGTTGAAGGAATATCCCTTAGAAGGGCTGCTGCAGCTAAAGGACAACGCGCTATAGCAAGCCGCAGTAGACAAGAGGAGGCCGAAGGGTGGAATAGGGGTTGGAACAGCCGAGCATTGCAGCGAAGGTTTTCCTCCCCCTCTTAGAAAGGCAGCCGTAGTTGTGGAGGGCTATTCTCACCACATTTTGATGGTTGTTAGGACTGCTGTTAGAATGCCCTAACCAGTGATGCAATGCATTGAACATAGAAGCCTCAAAACAGTGATGATGATACATTGAAGCAGCATGATGATGATATATTGTAGAAGCATGTTGATGAATACTGCGACATGATGGGTATAGTGACGAAGTGTATTATAACATAATGAGGGGCAACACAATGGTGAGGTGCAGCTGTATGATATAGCAAGTTCATGGTGCTCCAAGTATAGCACATTGATACATCAGCATGCAAGGGACAACAAACTAACATTGGGACAATTGTATGGTACTTAGCAGCAAGTACACCAAGCATGTAATTGTATAACAAGCATGCAAGGGACACCAAGCAAGCAATGGGACATCAAACATGGACAACATGGTTCAATCATGACACATGGGACAACAGTACAACATTAGGTGCAGCGGTCATGAGGTCCAGCGTTGTGATGATGGGTCCACCATGGTGCAACACGGTGAGGTGCAACGTGATGACAAGATGTAGCACGATGAATGGTGAAGGAGTCACCTTGGAGAATCTGTTGGAGCAACATGTCTTCAATTGATTTCATGTATCATCTTCTTAGAGTTGATCTATGCTCTCATCTAGGTAAGTCAAAGTGTTGACTTCAGTTGTAAATGTATTATCTTTCTCTCTCTCTTTGCTGAACCATTGAAGAACATATAAGAAGAATTGATCAAGGGTTTCCCCACATTGGGGTTTGTTCCTCACTAGCACCACATCTTGTGTCTTCTTGTCTTGGCTTGTCTTTTGCGATTCATATTTATGTTCTATCTGCGGTTTACTTTAATGTTGATGTGATTGCTAATTTGGAAAAGATATTGAGCGAATTGTGAAAATTGAAATAAATTGCTCTACCATAGAACATACCTAAAACTAACAGTTATAGACCAATACAAAGATGCATTCATGTTTGTACTAGTCTATACCAAAGATAGTTGATGATCCAGAGAAAATTCTCAAAGGAATTGGTAGCTCATCAAAATCAGATACTTTACATCTTTTTAGGTCTTCATCTTTACCCCTTGGAGGTGTTTAAAGTTTTGAAGACATAAAATTTGATGAAAAGTTTGAGCAAACACTTTTTAGGTCTAAATCACAAAATGAATTAACAAAAAATGTCCTAGATCAAAAGATTAGGGGTAGATACCACAATTATTGTTTCCAAATAAGATAAAGAAAAGTTTTGGGAAACTGTCACATTAGAATTGTTATTAGAACAAGAGTCTTTAGAAAAACTATAAGAGCTTGATCCTTTGAATTCTTGTTGAAAATAAGCGCTGGTATACATTTACCTGAGTGTAGTTCCTTTTATTTCTAAGTTGAAGATATTTGTAACTCATTTTCCTACCTAGTTATTTTATTTCTAAGTTGAAGATATTTGTAACTCATTTTCCTACCACTCATACTTGTTTGATAACTACCCCACCAATTGTAGTTTTTGCTGGTACATCTACTGTTGTTACTTCTACAATGGCAGGAGTTCCTCCTCCACCTCCTGTAGGCCTTGTTACATATGCTCCTTTTGCCTCATCTGCTCAACTTCATGAACTACCACAAGGATATTCCACTAGAATAAAAAATTTTGGAGGTGAGGAGGGAATTACTGCAGAACAACATGTTGATCAATATAATGATTTCATAGAATTGGAGGAAGTAGATGATGAAGATGTTAAAATGAGATTGTTTTCACAAAGTTTCATTGGTGAAGTCAAAAAATGCTTTAAAGCCTTAGCCCCAAGAAGTATACATGATTGGGATCAAGCATTGACTGAATATAAAACAACGTAAACTTTGAAATGAGAATTGACATTGTTACTCGTTTCGTAGAGAGAGCAAAAAAGTGACCCGATTTTGAAAAGGGGTGTTGCAGAACACATATTTTTTTTAGAGCATAGTTTTTGGCACTTTAAATAATCGATACGATTACCTATTTCGTAGAAGTAGCAAAAAAGTGACTTGATTTTGAAAAGTGGTGATGCAAAATACACTTTTTTTTTTTTCGGAGCATATTTTTGACACTTTAAATTTTCTTATGTATCAAATATAAAAATTTGTTTTTAAATGTTAGTGATTTTCATGTTGGTTTCGAAACGTGTTGATGTGACACATTTTTTTTAGAGGGCATATTTTTCACACTTTAAAATTTATTTTGTCCAATCTTTTTTGAAATCATGATTACTTAACAAATTTTCAAGAAGTTTTATTTTTTATTTTAAATGTTGATTACTTAAAAAAAAGACAAAAAAAAACATATAAAATGCAAAAAAAAAAATCTCATAAACCATAAAAGAATTTGGAAAATAAAAACAAAATTAAAAAAAAAACTATAAAATTAAGTAAAAATATAAAAAAAAAAAAAAAAAAAACTATAAAATTAAGTAAAAATAGAAAAATTAAAAAAAACATTAACGAAAACTTAAAAAAAAAGAAAATTAACCAAAAAACAAATAAAAAAATTATTAAAATTAAGATTAAAAACATTTAAAAAAATTTAAAAACAAAAAATAAACACATTATAAAACAAAATAAACCAAAAAATATGAAAATTATATATATATATATATATAAATTAAAAATTAAAAATAAAAAAAAATTTAAAGTTTAAAAAGAAATATCTATTTTTGATTTAATTAATTTATAAACATATATATTTTTTTAAAATAAACTCTAAAAAAAAGTTTAAACATTTTTTTTTCTTTTATTAAAAAAAAAATTGATTCTACCCCCGACCACTCATGGTGGCGCAACCATGGGCGGAGGTGCTGCATGCAGCCCCTTCACCCAGGCTTGTGCCACCACGGGCGTGGTGGTGTGGCCATGGGCAGAGGGGCTGCATGCAGGAATCGCCCCAGTGCCCCCCAACCGCCTGTGGTGGAAACCATAAAAAAAAGAAGAAAAAAATAGAAAAAAATAGAAAATTAACAAAGAAAAAAAAAACTACTAAAATTAAGATTAAAAACATTTAAAAAAATAAAAAAAACAAAAATGAACACAAATTATAAAACAAAAAAAATATGAAAATTTTAAATATACATATATTTAAAAAAAAAACATTTAAAGTTTAAAAAGAAATATCTATTTTTGATTTAAATTAATTTATAAACATTTTATTTTATTTTTTAAAATAAACTTTACAAAACAATTTTAAATAATTTTTTTTTTTTAATAAATTGATTCTACGCCCGACCACCCGTGGTGGTGCGGCCGTGGGCGGAGGTGCTGTGTCACGCCCCTACACCTGCGGTAGTCTTTCAACCGCTTATAGCGAGGTGCGGCACTACTAATCGTTTTCTTTTCACCAATACTTACGATTGTAGACTACGCCTTAACATTCCATACTTAGTTTATTTTCGTTACCAAGTATTATTAATGTGTTCCTTTATACCAGTGAAAGTCTATAACATTCACATAAACAACATTATACAAGAGAAATGCACAACATTATAAAGGGAGGGGCAACTCCCTGCAATATGAGTCTACCCGAATCAATATATTATACAATTTTTCCACTTTTACAAAGTACAGACCTAGTCCTTGGGAAACCCCCAAATTTATACTTAGCCAAATTTCCAACTTCGGCAAACTCGGTTGCCCAGCTCGTCGGCACCTCCGCACGGTCGCCGCACGACTCTCCAACCCTTAGTTCACCTCGTCGCATGATCGTGTTGTTTGCCCAACTCGTGCGCGCCTCCAAGTCGCCACACACATGCGCCTCTACCTGAGACACACCTCCGTTCACAATCTCAACACTTCACCAAGTCACCGTGCACACTTGCATGCCGGGCGGGCGCTCACTCGAGTCGCTAAGACACCCATGCCAAGTCGTCGCACAAAACCGTTGGGCGCCACACACCCGTGCACGCCCTCACCCAACCGCCGGATGCTCTTGCCCGCACCTTCACCCACAACCGCGCTTCACCGTGCAAACTTGCCCAAGAATGGGCGCATACTAAATCTACGCCTTCCCTTAGACTTGCGCACTAAAACTGCGCACTACCTTGTTGAGCGAATGTGTTTGAGCGAATGAGGTGATGTCAAATGAGAGCAAACACTCCACAACATATATCCAAGCGTAGGGCGAAGTCTGGCTGCCCAGCCGACTCGCCCAACGCCCCAAACACCATCGCAAAGTCTTCAAACGCATCATAGGCTCCCTCACCAATGTAGGTCGGCCTCCATACATGTTAACACATTCTCCACGCCATATAAACATAGCTCGCCCTCTCACATATGCGCATAACACATCGCACACTTCAAAAGAGCTCGCACTTCTAACGAAAACGCGCGCCTGAGGGATGAACCGTTCGTCGCATGAACCGGGAGAACGTAGGTCGTTACACGCTGCATGTAGCCCCTTCACCCAGGCCCGCGCCACCACGGGCGTGGTGGCATGGCCGTGGGCAGAGGGGCTGCATTTAGGGATCGCCTTGGTGCCGCCCGACCCCCTGTAGTGGCGTTGCCGTGGGCAAAGGGGCTGCTTGCAGCGTCCTCCGTCCAGGGTTGTGCCACCACGGGCGACTGAGCAGTGGCAGGGTGATTCCCTGAATCGCCTCGTCGCTGCCCGTGGCGGCGCGACCTTGGGCGGAGGAGGCTGCATGCAGCACCTTCGCCCACGGTTGTGCTACCATGGGCGGCCCAGAGAGTCCTTTTTTTTAAATAAAAAAAATTGTTAATTTTTTTTTTTTTTTAAAGTTTATTTAATAAAAAATGGTTAATATTTTTTTATTATCTTGTTTTAAATAAAAAAAATTTCTTTTTAAAATTGTTTTTTTTTTTAATAAAAAATTTAAATTTAAATGTTTTTTGCTTTTTAAATTTAATTTGATTTTAAATTTAGATGTTTGTTTTGTTTTGTTTGTTTTTTTTTTTTTTTTTCCTTTTAAATTTGAAAATACATATATATTTTTTAATTTTTAATTGGTTTATGGTTGTTGTTGTTGTTGTTGTTTGTTTGTTTTGTTTTTGTTTTTGTTTTTTTTTTAATCTGAGTATATTTTTGTTATTTTAGGTTTTTTTTAAATGTTTTAATCTTAATTTTAGTAGTTTTTTAATTTTGTCTTTTTTTGGTTAATTTTCGAACTTTTTTTAAAAATTTAGTTTGTTTAAATTTTTTTTTTAGTTTTTTATTAATGTTTTTTCTAAAATTTTTAAATTTCTACTTAATTTTATAGTTTTTAAATTTATTTATTTATTTATTTTTTCAATCTGGCTACTTCTATTATTGATACAAAAAAGTTACAGCAAGGCCGTGGCCTTGAGAGTTCTGCCCTAAGAATGGCATATTACAAAAAGCTCATGAGGTCAAAACAGTGTGAACCTTCATCAGTAAGCTGACTTCATCTTCGACACAACACAGATTTGAACAAAGCGGGGACAATACATTGGACCAACATGCCACAGTGCTGAGTGTAAACGACACATGGACGGACATAGACCTGAGACAAACAGTAACTGCGCGAAACAATACATAGTCATGATAAGTATAAACGACACATTGACAGTCAGAAACCTGAGACAAACCGTAGCTGCGAAAACAAAACATAGTCATGCTGTATCAGTCATCATCAGTGGTATAAGGCTCCTCGACGACTCTGCATCCATATTGAAGAGAGTCCTCCGAGTCAGAATGTGGAGCCACCGAGCCTGTGGGTACGCCACGAACAGGCGCACTTGGGCCTGCAGGAACGGCCGGGTCCAGCATCGAAGCACTCCCCATGACCGGGCGCAGGTTATCCACTGGATTCACATTCCTCTGTTCGGCAAGTGCTTCAGGATGGGCGGCTCCCAGATCCCTGTTATCTTCACATTTTTCTATGGTGACAGAGACTATGAAAGTGGAATTAGCGAGAGAGCATGGAATGCGATAACGCACAGTGGGATGAGCAGCATGCTCACATTCGACCCTCCCAATTCTTCCACGACCCCTGCCTCTTCCGCCTCTTGTGACCGGTGGACTGCTCCGCCCAGGTTCCAGTGTTTCAGAAGACCGCTGAGAGGCCGCGCGGCCACCAGAGCCACCTCGTCTGCTCAATAACCTGGGCCTTTCACGCGGCATTGCGGCGTTCAGAGGGTGAATGCAAAAACAGAACATCAAATGGATCATATGAACCTGGCGCACTAACGTGCCCGTGTTCGCTAGCGGAGAGACTCATAAAAACGCACAGCGCTGCAATCCAAAGAGCTGCAGAGGAATGAAACAAAGCCGCGGGAGCAGTTCGCTTATGGAGCGCCATGGCACTATTAACCTTGCAACGGATGGACGAAGTTAATGTCTTCATAAATGAACTTGTGCGAGCCCAACTCGTCTGACCAGCATTATTACTCGTGGCGCATGGGGGCTGACACCTACCCTTGTGATACACCTTCCACATAACCATTGAGCTGTTAACCACCTGCATCCGGGGAAATTTTTATTTTTATTATTTTATCTATATATATATATATTTATTTATTTTTGGTTTTGTTTTGTTTTGTGTTTTTCCAAATTTTTTTATGGTTTACAAAATAAATTTTTTTTTTGGACATTTTTTTTTAAATATGTTTTTTTTATTATTATTTGTTTATAATTTTTAACTTTTTTTAGTTTTTTAATTCTTATATTTTATAGGTTAAGTTTGTTTTTTTAACAGTTTTATAATTGAATTTTTTTTTGTATGTTTTGTTTTTAGTATATATTTTTTAATATATATATATATATATATATATATATATATTTTCATTATTTTTTTGAAATTTTAATGTTTTTCGGAGTCATGATAAAATCTTTTATGCCATTATTTCGAAATGTTGAAAATTTGCCTTTGAAAAAAAGTGTTATTCTAGTGTCAACACTTTTCGTTCTGAAGGTGTTTTTTACACAAAATTTACCATTGAAAAAAGAAGTGTTATTCGAACATCAACACTTTTTGTTTTAAGGGTGTTTTTTGGACAATTTTTGCACAAAAAATTGGTTTTCACCGCCATTTTTAAAACATGTTGAAAATTTATCCTAAGAAAAAAAAGTGTTATTCCAACATCAACACTTTTCGTTTTTAGCACTGTTTTTGTTGTTTTTACAGGATTTTTTGGCCAGAGTTCCCGTTTTGAGTTTATAGTTTTCGTTTCAAAGTTTACATTGTTATAATAATTTGAAGAAAACAAGTAATGAATTAGTTCAAGACTTTACAAAAAGGTTTAACAAAATGTATAATTCCATTCCTGCTCATATTAAACCTCCCCCAGGGGTTGCTCAGTTGCATTATGTTGAAGCTTTTGATTATGAGTTTTCTATTTTGCTAAGAGAGAGAGAGAATCTGCCACTTTGGTTGACATGCAAAATGATGCTGTTAAAGTGGAAGTTAACATGGCTGCATAAAAAAGGACAAAGATTGGGAAAACAAGAGTAAAGGATGAAGGTCAACCTTCTTCACCTTCAGATGTACAATTTGATAGCATGATGAAAACCAAGGAGAAAGTTATGGACAGACTAACACTTGGAAATAATCCTTTTGTTGCACAACCAGAATCACAAATAAGAAACTCTAATTTTAGGAGAGTTTAGATTCAACAGAGAACCAGAGAACAAAGAAACCAGTCTGATCAGCAAGTTAGACCTCCTTTTCAGCAAAATCTAGTTGATGAAGAAGAGATGCAGCGAAAAAATCAAGAAGATATCATACATTGTTTAGACGAGGATAAGACAGGGATGTTTTTAACAAAGAAGAGCATGATGAATCTAGTAATGACATGTGTATTGATGAAACTAAAAAACAATGAGATTATCTGAAAAGATATCAATATGTCATTTTTGAGATGCAAAAGCAATATAACTTGAGGAATATGAATGTCCCTATAGTTGCTAATAAGAATCAGCCTAAAAAAGTAGAGGGTACAAAAGTCGCTGAACAAAAGAAGGATGCTTCTGGGAAAGAAATTGAAAAAACTCAAAAGAAGGATATTTCTAGGAAAGAAATTGAAAAAACTCTAATCAATTTTAGCCTTGAAAATGAGATTTCAAAGATAAAAATTGCTGTCGCTTTTGGAGAAATATTGAAAGTTACAGAATATATGAATCAAATTGTGAAAATGCTTAACACTCAAACTGGACTCTTTGATACTCTAAATCTATAAGAAGATCATCCTACCATTTTCTTAGGGCCAAGAGTGGAAGATGAACAAAATGAAGAAGTACCACCTTTTTATGTAAGTTTCAATATTCATGACATGATATTACAGAATGCTATGTTAGATTCAAGGGCATCTCACAATTTAATGCCAAAGACCATCATGGAAAGATTGGGCTTAGACATTACCAGACCTTACAAAGATTTAATCTCATTTGATTCTAAGGGGGTTCAATGTATAGGCTTAATCAAATATGTGGTGGTTGATTTAACTCAAGTCCATGCTAAAACTGTACTAATGGACATAATTGTAGCAGATATTCCACCAAAGTTTGGTATGCTATTGTCTAGATCACGGGCTACTAAAATCAAGGGAACCATGCAAATGGACATGTCCTATGCCACTATCCCTGTTTTTGGTGAGTAGAGAAGATTATATCGAGAATCTAGAATGACATATATGGTCAACAACAAAGATAAACCTCAAAATTTCCCAGTTTATGCAGTGGAAACAAAGTTAGGATCCTTTACTCTTTTCAACAAACAGAAAATCAACAAACAAAAAATCAGTAGACAGAAAATCAGCAAGTTGAAGAAATTGACAGAGAAGGTTGGTTGCACATGAGATTTGATGGTTTTGTTGGAAGAGATGGAGCTGGTGCTGGCATTTGGATAATTAGCCCAAGAGATGAAAGTAAGTTTTGCTCTTACAAGCTAAATTTTGATTTCATCAATAATATGGCAGAATATGAAGCTTTGGTTTTGGGTCTGGAAGCTTTAAAAAACTTAGGTGCTAAAAATATTTCAGCTTTTGGTGATTCTGAGTTAGTCACCAAACAAGTAAATGGCACATATCAAACCAAAATGTTAGAATGAGAGCATACATAAATTTAATTATTGAGTTACTGGAAAATTTTGAAGAACACAGTTTCACAATGAGGTCTAGAGAACATAATAGTATTGCAGATTCCTTTGCTGTTTTAGCGAACCAATTTACAATTCCAACTCATTTTAGCAAGAAATATGAGATTGAAATAAGACATAGGCCAACCATTCCCAATAACATAAAAATTGGTAGGTATTTGACAATCATCAACAAGTAAAAAACTTTCTGGAATTGAAAGAAGAGTTTGAAACTACTCATGTTGACCAACAGAATATGTTCGCTGAAACCAAAGCTAGTACAAAAGTCATTCAGCTGGAAAACAACTGTATTCCTAAAGGGTTGATTCCTCTTGAATTTTTTTTGACCAAAATGATGTAGCCAAGAATCCTAAGATAAAATCTGATGACGAAGAGGTTGAAAAATGTAATCTTGGTACTATAGATAATCTTGAGTGTGTAAGGTTGTCCAAGTACCTTTCTTCTGAGGCAAAACAAAAATATGTTGATTTGATGAAAAGATACATAGATGTCTTTGCATGGAGTTATGCAGATTTGAAAAGTTATGATCTTGGTATCATATAACAGACAATACCAATAAAGGAAAATGAAAATCCTTTTAAACAAAATCTGAGGAGGATTAATCCACTACTTCTGCCATTGATTGAAAAAGAGATTAAAAAGTTGTTTGAAGCAAATATCATAGTTCCATTGAGTTTTCCAGTTGGTTGGCTAATTTGGTTCCTGTAAGGAAGAAAAATGGAGAGATCAGGATATGTATTGATTTCAGAAACTTGAATAAAGCCTCACTAAAGGATAATTATCCTCTTCCCAAGATGGATCACATACTACAGAACATTGTAGGATCACAAAGGATGTCAATGCTAGATGGTTTCTCAGGCTATAATCAGATATTGGTACATCTTGATGACTAAGAGAAGACAACTTTTACCATGCCCTGGGGAACATTTATGTATGCCAAGATGCCTTTTGGACTCATGAATGCAGGAGAAACTTTTCAGAGGGCCATGGATATTGCATTTGCAGAAGAAAAGGACAAATATGTGGTTTTATATCTGGATGACATCACTATGTTTTCAAAGAAGGAAGAGGAACATCTTAAGCACTTGGAAAAGATTCTTCAAAAATGCAGAAAATTTGGTATTTCTCTGAACCCCATGAAAAGTGTTTTTGCTTTGACATATGGAAAGTTATTGCGTCATATAATATAAAAGAAGGGATTAAAATTGATCCAAGTTGAGTTGTTGCTATTCAGAAGATAGAACTGCCCAAAAATAGGAAAGAAATTCAATCTTTTTTAGGCAAGGGGAATTTTGTTAGAAGATTTATTCCTAACTTTCCAAAAATTGTGAAGCATATCACAAAAATGCTTAAAAAGGATTGTAATGTTAAGTGGACAACAGAGGCTAAACATTCTTTTGAAGAGATCAAGAAGGCTCTTACTCAAGCTCCAATACTCATAAATCCTATTTTTCCAAAAGAATTTCTGGTATTTACTTTTGCTTCAGAACATACAATTGCAAGAGTATTGTTGCAAAGAAAACAACAAGGTAATGAACAATGTATTATTTTACTTTATTTTTATTTATATTATTATTATTATTTATTTATTTATTTTTTAAAATTAATTATTATTATTATTATTATTTATTTTTTAATTAATTATTATTATTATTATTTTTTATTTTATTTTCAGTAGGATACTTGGAAATTTTGAATTGAAGTACAACATTATGGAAAAACAAGCTTATGCTTTGGTGATTCCAGGGTATATGTCACCCATTCACACATTGTTTCTTTTGTACCTAATGCTGTAGTAAAAGACATATTAACCCAAGTTGATCCATATGGTAAGAGAAGTAAGTGGATTTCCACTTTGCTAGAATATGATTTGGAGATCAGACCTACAAAATTGGTGAAAGGACAAGGATTGAGAAAGTTGACGACTCAATCAAATTTTGATTGTCTAAACATTAATTTTATAGTAGAAATTTCAGCTGTAATTGCAGATGAAGAACTAATCCCTCTTGAAGAAAAATACATTATGTCAGATTGGTATACGGATGTCATTCTTGTTTTACAACATCATAGAGCTCCTCTTGAATTATCAAAATCAAAAGCTAGATTTGTCAAGCTGAAATCTATGAGGTATCGTATCTTGAACAAAAGTTTGCATTGGAAAGACATAGGTGGAATACTTCTTAACTGTCTATTAGAAGATGAAGCTGAGAACGTGATTGGAGAATTTCATAAGGGTGATTGTGGGGGTCATCATTATTGGAAAGCAATAGTGAATAAAATACTCAGAGCAGGATTTTATTGGCCTTCAATGTTCCAAGATGTATATAAAAAGATTGCTGCTCATCATGAATGTCAAATATTTGATGGAAAGAGAAAGCTGCTCCCATTGCCTCTGAAACCCATATTTGTAGAAGATCCTTTCCAGTAGTGAGGGTTAGATTTTATTGGCGAAATACATCCTGCATCTTTAGGCCAGCATCAGTGGATCCTAACAACCATTGATTATTTTACAAAGTGGAATGAAGTAGTCCCTACAAGACAAGCTACAAACTCAGTGATCATACAATTTCTGGAAAATAACATCTTATATAGATTTGGCTGCCCAATGAAGGTCATCATTGACAATTCTCAGGCTTTCAAATCAAAGAAGATGGTAAGTTTTTGTACCCAGTATAATATCACCCTTGGTCACTCTACAACCTATTACCCTCAAGGTAATGGCCTAACTGAGTCATCAAACAAGAGTCTAGTCAGAATTATCAAGAGAATTTTGCAGGAAAACAAAAGATCATGGCACTTAAAACTTAAATTTGCTTTATAAGCTAACAGAATTTGTACTAAAAGATCCATAGGGGTTTCTCCTTATGAGTTGGTTTATGGAACTGAAGTTGTGTTTCCTAGCTCTCTTGGAGTTCCAGCGATGAAATTGTTACAAGGATTAGAGTAAGAACCAAATGCTATTCAAAGGAGGATCAATCAATTGATCATTATGTAGGAAAAAAGAGAAGAAGTATACACCAATTATCAAAAATCTCAAGACAAACTTAAGAGGACATTTGGCAGAAAAAAGAAGAACAAAATTTCAATATTCATGATGTTGTTCTGAAGTGGGAGGCTAGATTTGAAGACAAAGGAAAACATGGCAAGTTGGAGAACCTCTGGAATGGACCATATAAGATCTCAACTTACCATGGAAATAACACTTTTATACTACAAGAGATGGATGGTCAATTGTGCAAAGGAGGACCTGTTAAAGGCAGATTTATCAAACATTATTCCTCTTGATTCAGTCAGCTGGGGAAAACACCATTATATATATTCCATTTTTCAATTTTATAATTGCAGGTGTGGATGATTTCTGCAACATGTTTGAGCCCGAAGTGAAGGCCATAAGAACTTGGAAATGATATCATTAGTTTTTAGTTTTCAATAAGCAACTGGTCTGCAAGTTATTTGCTGCACCTCAGGGGCGCAACATCCCATTGGAGCCACTGTTATCCATGATAACACCTAGGAATAGTTTGTCAAGTCTGTTGGTCAAATTAATTAGGGTTTTCAAATTTTCTCAAAAGAAAGTTCATGATCATAGGGGTTTTGCTCATCATGTCATGATGCGGGGTCCATCTAAGCTCAGATAGGGTCAATCATAAAAGCTCAAATTCCAATCTTTCATGTGTCAGGTTTATTTGTTCATAATTGAAATTTTTTAGTTTTACAGAAATCCGTAGCAGCTCCAGTTATGTATACCAGGTATTTTCTACGAAAGTTCTTTACATTTCCATAGCGAATCTGCCTTTTCGAATACTTATCCCACTACGAAATTGCGATAAACTCCACAATTGTGCTTAACAATGAAGTAACAGTTCTTTAGGTTTAAAAGCTGTGATTGGTTAGTCTTGTGATGTGTCATGATTACACTTTATAAGTCTTTGTCCATTTTCTCTATATATTGACACCACATAGCTCTTTGCTGCTAACTCGCTCTTTTGTATTTTACTTTGCTGCCATAAGCTTCACGCTGTCAAAGAATTGTTTGCCTGTCTCTCACACCAACATAGCTTTCATACAGGTCTAGCTATCTCTAGGTTAGGGTCCACTGCTGTCTAGCTGTCTCTAGGTTGATTTGCAGGTGACGAGGAACCTTACGTGTTGCATCCATGGCACACAGGAAACAATATAAAGGAGGATCTGTGGTACATTATGAGCTCGTGGACATGAAAGTGTTGGAGAAAGACCCTACCTTCGTTCAAGCTTTTGCCAGCGTGGGATGCCTACATTTTTGTCAAAAGCTACAGGGTTTCCATACACAAATTGCTAAAGATTTTGCTGTGAATTTCACTGGAACAGAAACAAAAGTTGGTCTTCTAAACTTTGCAGTGTCTCCTGATACAATTGCCCGTGCTACAAAAATTCCTAGGTAAGGAGAAGTATGGTTTAAAGTCCAGAAGATTAAGCTGCAAAACTGCGATGAATTTCTCAAAGAGGAACACAAAGGTATTGATATGACTGTAGGCATTCCCAGAACTTGCCTTAAAGAACATTTCTCCAAGCTCTTGATCGTAATTCAAAAGTACTTCACATGTGAATGTAGATTTAACATGGTGTATCAGTATCATTTCAGTTTGCTACTTCATTTCACTAGTAAGTAACCTCTAGACATTCCATTTTATCTGTTTAGAAGTTTGGGAAAAATGGCAGACAAGGTTCAAGCCAAACCTAATACAAGTGACACCTTTGTTTTTCATAATGGCCTTATTAAATTACTGGTTGTAGCAGAGCTAAATAGGTTAAATAAAGATTAGCTTACCTTCCTATTCTTAAGTGGCTATGAATTAGTTGCTGCCACCCCCTCTAGGATAACTCCAAAATCTAAATCTACAACCCCTAGAAAAGAGCAGCAAACAGAGGTAGAACAACAACCAGAGGCAGATCAAACTATAGTAGAGGCTTCCACAAGCACCAAAAGGAGGATGACCAGAAGATAGAGTAGAGAAAAGAGTACAAATAAGGGAAAGCTAACTGATATGCTAGAGGCTATTGAGATTGAAAAAAGCCCAATTGATTAGCCTATAAAAGTGACCAAAACTGAAACTAATAAGAAAAGAAAGAGGGTTAAGAAGTTGGGCTTTACAAAATAAGAACATGGTTTCATCTTTAGGCCAATGAAACCTATTACAAGGTCAATGCAACAAGCTGAAAAGATGCCAGAAATACCTTTGGATAAAACAGAACCATCAAAGGAGCCATCAAAGAAAAAGAGAGGCAAGGAGGCTGTACAAGAAAAAAGCGAAATAGAGGTTTCTTAGGAACAATTAAGAGAAGCTAGACAAGAAGTTATTAAATCCAAACTTGAGTTTGAGGAGTGACAAAAAGAAATTTCAAAGAAAATATGAAACCGCAGATAAATCCAAAAGGATGGTAAAGAGGACTTTTCCTTTGCACAAGATGTTGAAACACATGTATAGAAGGAATCGATGGCTGTAAGTAGGCATGAAGAGGTTACAAGGACAAGTCATAGAACTAGAAACACAAATTGAAATGATCAAGGTTGAACTCAAAAAGAGAAATCTCAAGATTATCGCTGAAGTAGATGCTACTCCTTGAAAATGTCAAAACTTTCAATTTTGTCTTTAGTATACTTAAACTAGTAAACTCAACCTTATGTATATTGAACATGGTATTAGGAGTAATAAGGAGGCATTAGGAACCATGAAAATGCAAAAAAATCAACATTTTAAAATTTCGTAGCAACTTGCCATAATGAAGTTGAAAATTTGCTACGAAATTGTTGTAGCTTTTCATGGAGGAGAAGGAAAACCTAAAATAGAGCAAAGGAAGTTTTGAAGGTATTTATTTAGCTTAAAAACATCAAGGAAAACCTCAAAACTTGCAAAAAGAGCAAAGGGATAACAAAAGAGTGTTTTTTGAATTTGCTACTAAAGTTTGCTATGAAACTGCTGAAGACTCTGTTTTTTGCTACGAAACTGTCAAATATTTGTTTTTTTTTTGCGTTTTTAAAGGTTTTGGACATCAAACATCCAAGCACTAGATGGATTATAGGTCATGAAGGGTGTCCACATCAACTCCTATTTTTTAGGGAGACAGGTCAACAAGCCAACTAGGTCAGCATCCATGTGGCAATGAGACACATCATCAACTCCAACATATTCAGAAAATCAGTTTGGTTCGATAAGCTTCATCAAACAAAATTTGGTTGAGTTCATTTATGGTGGAAGAGTCCTACTTGTATTCAAATTATGTAAAACATAAATTCCTAAGATTTCTCAATAGGTGTCAAGTAGGATAAGGTTTCAAGGATAAAGTTTCAAAACTGTTTGATCGAATCTAGCCCAAGTGGCAGATTTTTGTAATTAATGATATGATGGTGGTCTTACTCTATATATTTGTAGTTCCTTGACTCTAAAATGGTTGATCGATAATGTGAAGAATTAACCTTATGTAATCTTTTGATCTTGTTAATATAAAAATTTGCAGCAACTCTGTTTTTGTACCTGAGATTCATGTCATGGCTTTCATGTGTTCTTACCATGTTGTTTCTGTTTTACTATCAATATTCATAGTATTTTGATTACTTGGAACTCTTATCAAACTACTCCAATTTCCTTCACTTACTATGTATAACTGAGAATATTCATTTGATATTAGTTTTAAAGCCAGAGATGCCTCAGTTTCCATTAAACATTGTTGTTGGTCATAATTTTCTTAAATTGGACTCCATGCCCAATGGTGCCAGTCATCACATTTTCCTTCACCTATAAAACCAAAAAAAGAAGTCAGAGTTAGTCATCTGTAGTTTGAGTTGTTTCAAGTGAAATTTATAAGTATTTGAGAGAGTCCTCTCAGATAGGAAGGGCTAACTTCCAGTCAAAGTGGTTTGAAATAGTTATGTTGGGTTGAAGGTTAACACAACCCAACTCTATTAGCTCAGTGATAATAGGATCCATCATATGACCAAACAATCCAACAAGTATCTTTCTCATCCATGTCGCCTCACATGTTGCTTTACTTGCAACCATGTATTATTATTATGTCGAGCTGAGTGCCATAGATCTTTGCTTCTTGATGTAACAAGAAAAAACTGCGGACCCAACTCTGAAAATTCCACTTGATGTACTCTTCCAGTGTGATGGACTCCTCACCCAATATGCATTTGTGAAGCCACACATCTTCACTTCCTCTGTCTGTCTGTACCATAGTCCAAACTGGGTAGTGCCTCTGAGGTACCGTAAAACATGCTTCGCTGCCTTCCAAAATAATTTGGTTGACTTAACCATATCTTGGCTCAGCTGGTTGAATGCATAACACATATCTGGTCATGTGTTCACAAGATACATCAGTGAACCCACTAGCTGCCGATAAATGGTAGCATCCACTTCCTCACCTGAAGTGGCATCCTCCTTCCTCTAGTTGGTCACTAGAGGTGTCTCCATGGGTTTGCAACTCTCCATGCAGAATCTCTGAAGTATCTCATTTTCATACTTGCCTTGAGAGACAAACAATTTCCCATCGCCTTGCCATATTTCCAACCCGAGGAAGTAGTGCATGAGACCCATGTCCTTCATTACAAACTACCTTGCAAGGTCCTCCTTGAAAGATTTGATCAACTACTCATTACCAGTTAAAATAAAATCATCAACATATAAGACAATAATGATTATTTTACTGTCTACCAAGATATGATAGAGTTTTGCATCTGCCTCACTTTTGGTGAAGCCCAACCAGTGAGATAACTATTGATCCTGGTGTACCAAGCACAAGGTGCTTGTTTGATACCATACAACACTTGCTTCAGTCTGTACACATGAGACTCTTGATACAAAATCTCAAAGCCTTCGGGTTGCTCGATGTACACCTCCTCCTCAATAACTCCATTGAGGATTGTTGTTTTAACTTCCATCTGGTGGATCTTCCACCCCATCTATGCCTCTACTTTTAGGCCAAAGAATGTGTGATTTGTAACCATCAGGAAGAGGAAGAAGGCTTCTCAGTAAGCCCACTCTAGCAAGACAATGCCTCTCTGTGTGTTACATGTGCCTATGATATCATATTCGCTTTATAGCCTTGGCACGAGGCATGGATGAAGTCAGAAGAACTATTCCATTAATAAAGTACCTAGTTTAATCGTGGATCATTTTGTCTTCTAAAAAATTTGACTTATTCCCTTGCTTCCTTACATCTCCCACAACCATTTGCTTTTTATTTTGCTTTTGTGTGCTCTTCACTATCACTTGCTCTGCATTTTGCTTATGTTTTCCCTCAACTACAACTTGGTTTGCTTCTATCTCTATATTTGCAGGCCTCTTATCATTGGATGTGGAATTATTTTTATTTTGGGTTACCTTTGACTCCTATACCACTACATCGCCCTTGTAGCACATTACCTAGTGAAGAAGATTCTCTGAGATTTTGTTCATGCAACAATCAATGGTTGTCTAGATCCACATTCAAATTTTGTTGTTTCTTCTCTTGTTCTTATGTAATCAAGTGTTCTTCAAAGATGGATCCAAAATCATTACTCACTTTCTTGTGTCATTAACTCCTTTATGTGGACAGTTCTATTCATGGGTCCATGGGTCTACAGGATAAATATCAAGGCATAGTGAAGTGTTGCAAGTAATATTTCCATTTTGAATATTTAGGATCTTTTGCCGCCTCACTTACACACCTAAGTTAAGGTGGAAAAAATCCTCAACCCCACTAGGTGTCGCCTTGGTGGCAAAGCTCAGAGAAGGGGCTATCACCTAATCCCAATTCTCTCCGTCTCGACTCTCTCCTAGATAAAGCCAAAGGGGGTGGACCCTAAGGATGGATTCTAAATGAATACTTATTAGGACAAGAAGTTCTAGGAGATAGTTAGTATTCTTAGAACATTCACCATTCAACAACTTGACCAATAGCTTGAAAGAAAATAAATGATAAGCAAGTTCAAATAACCATGACTATGTAAGTATAAACAATGTAGATAAGCAATTGAATTTCAACAAGATAAATCCAACAAGAAAATTATATGCGAGTTAGACCAGTGCCAAAATACTTGCAAAGAATAATATGCTCAAAATGAAATCATAATACTTGCATGTAAAATGTGTCTTTCAAGATACAATAAATTGCACGAATTGAAAATTACTAAACAAGTTTTAGTACTAATTTTTTTTGAAAATATGGGCAATGAAATTAAATATATAACTTGCAAGAAAGGAATGCTTATATTTAGAAAGAAAATTCTCAAATAAAATAGAACAACATCAAATAGCCACGAGCAAAATCTTAGATAACCAATACATTAGAATTGCAAGTAAGATAGAATGCCCACAAATCAAGTTGATGCAAAATGTGATGATGAAAATCTAGACTATGTGAAATGCAAGATACCTTGGTTAATTTTAATTAGATGTCTAATCTATTGTGATAAATCTCATTTCCTAATTCTTACAACTAGGTAAAGATTGGGGTGAATTGCAAGGAAGATGGGCTAAGGAGGCTCTCGTCCACCGTTAACGATACCCTTTCCAAAATCCTTGCAATCCACATGGAGTTGATCCAAGAAAAGATAGGCACTATCATAATAGCCAATAAAGAGATGAATTCCATTAGGAACAATATTGGTGACTTCCCCACCAAGGTCAGAATAAAAACAGATTTCCTAAGTCACATCCATTAGGAGGATGTCATGAAGGTGAATATTGACAGATCCATATTTGTAGCAAGGGCCCAATCAAATGAAAATAAAGCAAAAACTAGTAATCCAGGTGGAGAAGAAAGCAGAGGCATTGGAAAAATAAGTACAAGGCTTCAAGGATAAATGTGAAATGTTGTACAAGAGGAACTTCCCAACATTATTCGATGGTAATGGGGAATTTTACTCCAAAGAATCCCTCATGAAAAGCTTCATTGAAATTAGAGATGATTAGAATGACTTTGGGGAAGAGGACCACACCTTGCAAGGGAAATACATTGTAAAAATGTATGGAGATCACTTTGAAATCATGTTCATGCTAAAGAATATTTTCAAAAACAAGGAATAGTGCATTAAAATATGGTCATAAAGCTAAATGGATCTATATTTGATGCACAGTCATGTGAAATCCCATTTGACAAGGAGTGGAAAGGTTTAATGGATCTACACAAATTAGCCACTCAAAAGGGGCTTGTACCATTTTATGTTGTAAGAACGGTGCCATAGGTGTCTCTGGTAGAGGCATGCTCAAGCTCCAGAACATGACCATACTAGTAGGCACAACTTCAACCATCGGTATTGGTGCAAACAAAGTCGACCCTACCAACTACTTAGCCAAGGTAGTGCATAGGCTAGCCAATGTCCAAGCAAGAGAGAGAACACCTAGTGCATGAGCAAGAAAGAGAAATACAAGTCTACTATAACTAAATGAAATGGGACCCACCCTACAACTAGAAGATTTCTGGAAACTTCTGGAAGAACTTAGTTACAATACAACTGCGATTTTGTAAAATATTCCTAGTGGTTATTGAATACCACTAGTGGTTTAGGGTGAGAGTATTGGGTCTTGAGAGCTTATATATAGGCCTAATTCTGATGTAATTAGAGGAGACAAATTATGGTGGAGGGGAAACTCTATCAATTTTTTTCTAGAATTTGCTAGGATTTTTGACGCTGTTGTAAGGAGGAATTTTGAAGTATGTATCGGGCTGACAGTGCTTCTTCTCCATGTACTTCTGAAAAACCACCTTGTAATTTGAGTTTTGCACAATATTAATACAACTTTAGAGATTTTTCAAGGCAGATCACGTTATAAACCTGATGTTTGTATGAAGCTAGAATGTAATTGTTAATTAAAGAAGATTCTGAATCAATACGATTGTTTTCTTTGATTTCTGTAGAATTTATAAAGATTGTGAAGAGCATCTTATTTCGGTAAACTTTTACATTGGTTGAAATGAAAATGTATAAACTCAAATTATTGTATTTTCTTGCAACCGAATTCTTAATTGCTTAGTTGTCCACATGATATTAGTAGGCTGAAATGAATGTTTAATTGCTCATTTTAGTTTGTTGAAATCTATTCTTCATCTTTTTGTTCCTATTAAATATTCACTTGATTTTATGTCAAACCCAAGGCACATGGATGCTCCAACCATGTGGAAATTATACCCAATAAAACCCTTATGAATTGTTGACATTTTCCCACTTGAGTTCTCATAAGAAATTGAAATTTTAAACAAAAATTGAAAATATGAGTTGGATGGTTGAAATATGTTCTTTGTATTTTTATTTTCTTGTCAAAACTTTATGAAGGAACTAAAGTGCATGAAAACCCGTATTTTAAAAATACACAGAAAAACACCAGTAGAATTAAAAGTAAATTTCACACAGTCATGCTGTCAGAAATAAAGTAGTTTTAAACAGAAAAAAAGATCTGATTTAATTGGCTGAGAACTATTCTCCACATTTTATTTTCTTGTTGAAATTTTACACTAGGAACCGAAATGCATGAATACTTGAATCTGAAAAGGAAAAAATATACTCAAAAAGGTCTAATAAACCTAGGTGATTTTACACACATATTTTCCAGCAGAAAACCAAAACCAATAACAACAAATTAAAATCAAATTTAGATGTTCCCAAGCACTCCACTATAGCACAACATAGTGTGACTTTGGGGCCCCAAAAACACCATTGAGAAATTTTCCCCAAACTTGGTAGCAAACTCGTTCATCTGAATTTCTGTAGAGGATACTACCTACTTTTGTTGTTTGTTCCCTTTCCCCTTATTCTCTAGACATTGTGATGCATAATGACCAAAATTATGACAAATGAAGCACTTTATATGTGAGTTAGACTAGTGCCAAAATACTTGCAAAGAATAATATGCTCAAAGTGAAACCATAATACTTGCATGTAAAATGTGTCTTTCAAGATACAATAAATTGCACGAATTGAAAATTTCTAAACAAGTGTTAGTACTAGAAACAACTTGAAAATATGGGCAATGAAATTAAATATATAACTTGCAAGAAAGGAATACTTATATTTTGAAAGAAGTTCTCAAATAAAATAGAACAACATCAAATAACCATGAGCAAAATCTTAGATAACCAATACAATATAATTACAAGTAAGATAGAATGCCCACAAATCAAGTTGATGCAAAATGTGATGACGAAAATCTAGACTATGTGAAATGCAAGATACCTTGGTTAATTTTAATTAGATGCCTAATCTATGGTGATAAATCTCATTTCCAAATTCTTACAACTAGATAAAGATTGGGGTGACTTGCAAGGAAGATGGGCTAAGGAGGCTCTAGTCCACCTTTAATGATACCCTTTCCAAAATCCTTGCAATCCACGTGCCATCATTCCTACAAGAGGAAAAATCCACCAACAGAACTGCGAAATCACATGTTTTAACCTTACTCCGTATACAAGTGAAAGAAAAATCAGAGAAATTTGTCATAAAAGTGTATCTTCAACCAAGCTTATGCTTGGAGGTAGTTTTTTGAGAAATGCAAGTCTAATTTAGTATGCAAGTGAAATGATTCCAATGAGATATGTTGATGACAATGTGCTTCCATTAGAGATACAACAATGATATTTGTGATCAAGATTTGCACTTAGCACAATATAACATGAACTAGAAATGATGCTCCATAAAACATGTATCAACAACTCAATGGAAGTAATGAAATGGAGATTAGCTCAATGCTTTAAAAATACCAACTCACAAGCCTTGAAATGAAAATGACATGTTATGACAATTATCTAAGTGACATTTGCATGAAATCATACACTAATGAGTTGCGTCAATATGGAATGTAAGTTGAGCTAATGAAAAGAAAGTGTGCAATTCAATTTTCTCAAACTAGTTTGCAAATAAAGGAAACTTGCAAGAATGCTGCAAAGAGATGCTCAAAGTGAGATTCCAATTTTGTAAATAAACTAAACCAACATTGAGCATGAAAGTAAAAATGAACAATTAGCACGTGTTTGACAATGGAAAGAAAATGAGCAAACTAATCAAAATGAACTCAAGGAAAATTAGTCAAGAACCACAAGAAGAATGCCTTATTTGAAAGAGAGAAGGTGATGGATGCCAAGGGAATGATTACCCAAGCTCCAAAAGAAAAAATCACTTTTATTATTATGGAGTTACAATGACAAGAGCCTCCTTGTTTACTGATGAAAGACTCCAATTTCAAGAAGGCTTCTACAATGAAAATATCAACTTTGGAACACTAGAATCCCTTCTCAAGAGAATAGTGAGGGTTTCACAATGATTTTAGTAATGAAATACAAGTGAAATCCTTTATATAATAGTGAAACTTTCCAATAAGATTTATGCCCAAAATAATCATCCACTTTTGATAATTAAGTTTTCCCAACAAGAGGTATAGGGGCATGTTTTGGCCACTGTTATGACATTAGAGAGGGCAACTTGTTTTTACTCTTTCAATAGCGTTAGAGAGGGCCACTTGTTTTTACTCTTTCAATAGAGATATGTGGCAGCTCTTCATGCAAATAAAGAAGAGGAGACTCCAAAAAGTCCATGACCAGTAGAGGTAAAGGGAAACCTTCAATATATCACAACCTAGCAGAGAAAGGAGGGCTCCAAACACTGGTTATGTTTGCAAAATTTTTGTGGATATGTCGTAGATTTAGAAGCCCATATCCCTGCAAAGGTTAGAAATGAAATAAATCTTGTAAAAGGTGTCAAAATCTCTGCAAAACAAGCCCAAAGGTTCATGGATAATGATGGAAAAAAAGAAAAAAGAAAATGTCTGCAAGTAATCCACAAAATTTTAGACCAAAGATTGAGAATGTAATTCCTATGCTTGATCAATCAATATGCTCTATGCTAGCTGATATATATCATTAGAAGCTCAAAATAAGATTTGGAAAAATAGTTTTTGAAGGTAGATTGATTGTCACAAGTAAAGTCATGAGAGATCCCTGCATGAAAATCCAAATGATACGACTTGGAGAAGAACAAATATGTGAGTGCTTCCACTTTATTCTCAAGGGTGGGATAATCCAAACTAGGATGTCTCCTCATGCTTGAGACCTAATTTACCCAAAAAGATTTTACAAAATCTCAAAACGATTTGTTAGTTCCATTTGGGATTAGATAATATAATGAAAATGAAATCTTAGCAATTCAATCCAAAATTAACTGAAATGTCTAATTCTAGAATAACTTTATAATCCAAATGCTAGTGAAAGGTAGCTCAACGCTAGTAAATCAATGAATCTAATGGAAAATAAGACATAGAAATTAGAGCAAGTACAACATAAACACATAAACATAAATCATACCATGAAAGTGGAGGAAAGAGACCACATATGAATCCCAAAGTCTTGTTATTTCATAAAAAAATGCAAGTGTACAAGGCACAATAATCTCCCCAAGCACAAGAGCTTGTTTTGTCCTCTTCAAAATAGAGCCCAATGGGTCTCTTTATACAAAATTGGGAGGAAATCCCAATATCCAAGTGATCATCAAGCGGCATGAGATGAGAATTCCAATGAAATTCGAATTTCTGAAGTGGCAATAGATTGCTGGTAGCTGGCATGAACTGTTGGTAAGTATCTTCAATTAAATGTGCATTCTTCCCTGGCCAACGTACAAGATTCTTTGGCCGAGCATAAATCCATTTCCATTGTGCACAATTATTTCAACCAAATTCACCTAAAAAATTTCTCTCCCATGCATGATAATATCGGTTGTGTATAATTCTCTAATCAATGTTGACCATTCATGACTTACGTGGATCTTCAATTTGGCATGTGCATGTTAAATTTGGTTGTGCGTAGAACATAGGAAAATGAGGCAGGGTCCATTCCCATTTACCTAATTTAATCTCATACTTTAATTTTTTCACAAATCAAAGTTTAAATTTTTGCCATATGTGATGTCTCATGAACTTGACGTGATGCCTGTTAATTGCCTCTTTGAATTTGAACATGAGTTATGCGTTAGTCGGTGGGACCTACATGGTTGCCACATCACTATTAGTTTCCTCTTAAACTGCCATGTCACTTGCTTGACTTTGTAAAAAATAATATTTTTTCTATTTTTTTTTGAATTTTTTCGCATTTTTTCCATTAATATTAGAAAAGTTGGCTTTTGAGGGACTAAGTCATTTTTTGACCCTCAAAGTGGGTCCTATGATAATGATGGGCCTCCAAGGATGCATTTATAGTAGTCACATGCCCCAGATGTTTCTGAAGACCACTTATTTACGTTATTACATAGAAATTAATTAAAAAATCTCGTTTTGTAGGAATCTTTTAATTATTAAAAAGTTCTACTTAGAGTTAGTCAAATTCTGCGAAATTTCAGAGATGACCTAACATGGTAATATACATTGATCCTAGATACTAATATGGACTTAAGACATGATCTTCAATCCATCACCTTGACTTTGGGGTATGCGGTGAGTGAAAAAACCTAGAAAATTATTCGCTGCTAAAAAGTGAGAATAATTAATCAAGTAAAAAAACACTCCAAGGTGTACTCACTTGCCGATTAAGTCTCAACCTCCTAGATCTATTACATAAATTTATTTATCATGTTAGCAACATTTTCACAATATCCCCGTAGGGTTGCAGAATCTGAGGACTAAATGAAGAAAGAGAGAAGGAAAGGGGCCTAGAAGCCCTGATGAAATATGGAAATCTAAAATGTCTGATAGTGTAGGAATGTTCTGAAGTATTCTTGGGCATGAAGTCTTAAAAAAACATTAAGTGAAACTTCAATGGTCAACATTTGGCTCCACATGGGGATGTGTGCTAGATAGGACATGAGAGCATGCAAGAACCTGTACTCTGCATCCACCAAAACATATATCAGTAGTGTCCGCTCCAAACATCATCCTATAAAATCAAGTGCGAAAATAAAATACTAATCTAACATGCTGAAATGAAAATTGCTCTAATAACATGAAATAAAAACTAATATAATAGCAAAAAATGGAATTTAATCTAAGAACAAAAATGACAAGGAGTAGGGTTAGAAATACAATACAATGGATGCCCCATGAAATCAGATGTCCTCAATGAAGTTCAAGCTGAGAACCTGCTTACTTTCATGCAAATCCATGGGCTGCTTTTCTAATGTTCCTTGTCCAATTCTAAATATCATAAGCATTTGACCCATCCCACCATTGTGTTGTATATGGTCATGAGATTTATCAAATCCTTTCTACTTTTTTCTTTTCTTCTTAATAGACTGTGAAGTTGATGTTGATGCGATCAAAGTAGACCTTTCTACCCAATCTTGAAAATGCTCTAAAGTATCCAAGACTTCTGTGACCTGCCTTTCTCCATTCTACATCTACTCTGACATGGGTGATGGATCAATTTCATAATTATAAACCTGATTCCTCTTAGTTTCCTTTCTATCCAAGTCACCTTCAATTAGCCATTTTTGAATGGAATAAATGACCTCCTCATAATATGATGAAGCTTGCTTCAATGGATTGGGAGACTTACAATCTATTTCTCTGTTCTTTTCCCATTTGTCATATGGCCTAAGCTAGAACTTTTGTACTTGTAATATTTCCATTTCCTCTAACCTATTTTGAAAAGTGATCTAATTAGCCTTCATAACACTTATTTCCTTGGCATGATTTGATTCCATGGTGTTAATTAACTGTACTTGTTTTTCCACCCTGGTGAGAAACTTATTTTTAAGAGTGGCCATTTGATTGGAATGATTAACCTCCATGGTACTCGTTTACTTTACATGATATGCAATTAATCTTGTTTGATTGAGTTCCATGTTCTTAATTACTTGAGTGTGGTCTGCTTCGATTGTAATCAAATGATTTTTAATAGAGGTCATATGATCATAATGATTGATTTCCATGGCCTTAATTAGTTGAGCTTGGTTGAGTTGCATATGCTTAATCATTTGGGTCAACTACTTGATGAGATCCATATCATTTTCTTTTGCTTGAACTTTTTGTTTGATCTTTCTTTTATCTCCAAATTTTTCTTCAAATGCATCAATGACTAATTCTAGAGAATCAAAATTGTTATTAGGTAAGTCTATGAACCAATCCAAAGCACCATCATCTAATGAAAAGATGAAAAGTCTCATTTTAACATCCTAATGGTTAATATCATGGCATCATTTTCTCACACAAAGGTTGGAATTCCTAAGGTGCATTTCGGTACTAATGGCATTGTTACCTAAAAAACTAGGCAACTCTTCAATGGCTTCTTCGGGAATATCATTCGGATAACCATTAAGTAAAATCATAAGGGGCGAACAAGTCAAACATGAGGTAATATTCACTTGACCATGAAAGAGCAATTGGATACTAGAGAGAGGTCCCTATCCAAGGTTAGCAAGAAGTCTACGAGAAGAAAGATTCTAGCATAAATTCTTGCAGAAAATGAAACAAGTGGAGTCACCACTTGAACATGAATCTAACTCCAAAAATCCACAATGCAAAAACCAAAAGTGAGGCATATTTTAGTTACAAGAGGACTTGTCCTCGACAACGACGCCAAAATATGTTGTTGCCTTACTTACACACCTAAGTTAATGTGGGAAAAATACTCAAGCCCACTGGGTGTGGCCTTGGTGGAAAAGCTCAAAGAAGGGGTTGTCAACTATTCCCAACTCAATTTGTCTAGGTTCTCTCCTAGCTAAAGCCAAGGGGATTGGACCCTAAGGATGGATTCTAAAGGAAGGCTTGTTAGGATAACAAGTTCTAGGAGATAATACAATTAGAACATTAACTATTCAACAACTTGAAAGATAGCTTGAAAGCAAATAAATGATTAGCAAGTTCAAATAACCATGAACATGTAAGTATCAACAATGTAGATAAGCAAATGAATTTCAACAAGATAAATCCAACAAGAAAATTATATGCGAGTTAGACCAATGCCAAAATACTTGCAAAGAATAATATGCTCAAAATGAAATCATAATACTTGCATGTAAAATGTGTCTTTCAAGATACAATAAATTTCAAAAATGGAAAATTGCTAAACAAGTGTTAGTAGAAGAAACAACTTGAAAATATGAGCAATAAAATTAAATATATAACTTGTAAGAAATGAAAACTTGTACTTTGAAAGAAATTCTCAAATAAAATATAACAACATCAAATAGCCATGAGCAAAATCTTAGATAAAGAATACAATATAATTGCAAGTAAGATAGAATGCTCACAAACAAAGTTGATGTAAAATGAGATGATGCATATCTAGACTACGTGAAATGCAAGATATCTTGGTTAATTTTAATTAGATTCCTGATCTATGGTGAGAAATCTTCCTTCCAAATTCTTACAACTAGGTAAAGATTGAGGTGACTTGCAAGGAAGATGCACTAAGGAGGCACTAGTATGTCGTTAGCGATACCCTTCCCAATATCCTTGCAATCCATGTGCCTTCATTCCTAATAGGGGACAAAGCCACCAATATAACTACAAGGTCATTTGTTGTAACCTTACTCCGTACACAAATGAAAGAAAAATCAGAGAATTTTGTACTAAAAGTGTTTATTCAACTAAGCTTATGCCTGGAGGTAGTTTTTTAGAAATGCAAGTCTAAGTTAGTATGCAAGTGAAATGCCTAAATATGAGTGAAATACTTCCAATGAGATATGTTGATGACAATGTGCTTCCAATAGAGATAAATGATATTAGTGATCTAGATTTGCAATTAGCACAATATAACATGAAAGAGGAATGATGCTCCATAAAACATGTATCAACAACTCAATGGAAATAATGAAATGGAGATTCTCAATGCTTTAAAAATACCAACTCACAAGCCTTAAAATGAAAATGATGCGTTATGAAAATGATCTAAGTGACATTTACAAGAATTCATAAGCTAATGAGTTGCTTTAATATGAAATGTAAGTTGAGCTAATTAAAAGAAAGAGTGCAATTATATTTTCTCAAACTAGTTTGCAAATAAAGGAAACTTGCAAGAATGCTCCAAAGAGATGCTCAAAGTGAAATTCCAATTTTGCAAATAAAATAAATCAATATTGAGCATGAAACTTCAAGACAAGTTAATGACATTTGCAACTAGATGGCATAAGATTAAAAATGAATAGTTAGCATGTGTTTGAAATAGAAAGAGAATGGGCAAACCAATTGAAACGAACTCAAGGAAAGTTAGTCAAGTACCACAAGAAGAAGGTCTTCTCTCAAAGAGAGAAGGGGATGGATTCCAAGGGGATGATTCCCCAAGCTCCAAAAGAAAAAATCACTTTTATTATTATGGAGTTATAATGATAAGAGCCTCTTTGGTTAGTGATGAAAGGCTCCAAGTTCAAGAAGGATTCTACAATGAGAATAAAAACTTTGGAACACTAGAATCCCCTCTCAAGAGAACAATGAGGGTTTTTCACAATGATTTTAGTAATGAAATACAAGTGAACTTCTTCATATCATAGTGAAAATTTCCAATAGGATTTATGCCCAAAATGATCATCCACTTTTGATAATGATTTTTTCCCAAAAAGAGAGGTATAGTGGCCTATTTTGGCCATTGTTATGAAAACAGACAACACAGTGTGTTTTTACTCTTTCAACAGAGATATGTGGCAGCACTTCATGCAAAGAAAGAATAGGAGACTCCTCCAAAGAGTTCATGGCCAGCAGAGGACAACCTTCAATAGCTCACATCCTAATTGAGAAAGGAGGGATCCAAAGGCTGGTTATGTTTGTAAAATTTTCGTGGACATGTAGTAGCTTTGGAAACCCAAATCCTTGCCAGGGTTAGAAATGAAATAAATCTTGTAAAGGATATCAAAATCTCCACAAAACAAGGCCAAAGGTTAATGGATAATGGTAGAATTTTTTTTCCAAAAAAAAATGTCTGCAAGTATTCCATAAAAATTTAGACCAAATATTGAGAATGTAATTACTATCCTTGATCAATCAATATGCTCTATGCTAGATGATATATATCATTAGAAGCTCAAAATAAGATTTGGAAAAATATTTTTTGAAGGTAGATTGATTGTCACAGGTCAAGTCTTGGGAGATTCCTGTATAAAAATCCAAATGATAAGACTTGGAGAAGAACAAATATGTGATTGTTTCCACTTTATTCTCAAGAGTGGGATAACCCAAAGGTGAGCATAAGTCTCAACAAAATAATGATTTTTCCTTGCAAAACAAGTCCTCAAGGTTAGTTGAAAATTCCAAAAATGAGAGATCAATATCTACAAATAATTGATAAAGCTAGACCAAAGAATAAGAGCAAGACTCCTCTCCTTGGCTAACCTACAACATGCTCTTATTAGCAAATATAATCAATGTAAGCACAACATTTAAAAGAAATGATTTAAATGGAATAGACTTGACCACAAACCCAAGCCCAAGAGACCTTGCAAACACAAATCGAATGATAAAACTCTGGGATATCACAATGTGGATTCTTCCATGTTTATGCTTAAAAGTGGGTTGATTCCTCCAAGAATGTCCCCTCACACTTAGACTTGATCCAATTTTTTTTTTTTTGCAAAACTTTAAATAGAATCATTAGATCCTCATCGGTTAGAAAACTATAATGAGAAACAAATCTTAGAGATTTATATAAAAATATACTAAAATATTCCTTATCTAGAATAACTCTCTAAAACCAAATGCTAGTGCAAGATAGCTCTGCACTAAAAAATCTTTAGCTAGCACATGGAAATAACAAACAAAACATTGCCAATAGAAAATGAAGCTCGTGATAAAAAATTATACCACATCCATAGAAGAATAACACCTCATAGTTGAACTCCAATGTCTTGTTATTTCGTAAAAAAATCAAGTGGACAAGGCACAATAATCTCCCTAACCACAAGAGCTCATTTTGTACTCTTCATAATAGAGCCCAATGGGTCTTTTTATACAAAATTGGGAAGAAATCCCAATGTCCCAGTGATCAACAAGTGGCATGAGATGAGAATCCCAATGAAATTTGAATTTCACAAGTGGCAATAGACTACTGGTAGGTTGCATGAACTGCTGGTAAGTATCTTCAATTACATGTGCATTCTTCCTTGTTCTGGCCAGCGTACAAGCTTCTCTGACTGAGCGTAGATCCATTTCCCATGTGTACATTTTGGTGGCCGCCAAGTAGGATTTGGGTGGGTGAAAAGGGGAGAAAAACTCCAATGAATCCTCCAAACAAAATCATGGAGTGACACCACTGCAAACTAAATCCCAAAATGATGTGCATATCTTTATGTACAAGCTGCCAACTGTGGTGCGTAGAAGTTGAACTGGACCTGTGTGTAGCTATTGTTGTGAGTACAAGAGGCTGCCATGTGTGCTCTGCGTAGGTGCCGTGTACAAGCTGCCAACTATTCCACAATTATTTCAACCAAACCCACCTAACAAATGTCTTTCTTATTCTCTGATCAACGTTGACCATTCATGACTTACATGGATCTTCAATTTGGAACGTGCATATTAAATTTTGGTTGTGCATATAACATAGGAAAATGAGGTGGGTCCATTACCCTTTACCTAATTTAATCTCATACTTGAATTTTTTTCACATTTGAATTAAATCGAAGTTGAAATTTTTGCGATACGTTATGTCTCATGAACTTGACGTGATGCCTGTTAACTGCCTCTTTGACTTTGAACACAAGTTGTATGTTATATGGTGGGACCCACATTTCTGCCGCATCACCATTAATTTCCCCTTAAACTACCATGTCACTTGTTTGAATCTTTTTTGGTAAATTTTTTTGAAGTTTTCTTCTTTTTTGCTACTAATATTAGAAAAATTGTTATAAGTCATTTTTATCCTCAAAGTGGGTCCTAAGATAACACTGGCTCTATGATGAATTTCAAGTAGTCACATGCCACAAAATTTCCGAAGACCACTTATTTACATCATTACATAGAAATTAATTAAAAAAACATGTTTTGCAAGAATCTTTTAATTATTAGAAAATCTTACTCAGACCTACTATAAATTCTATGAAATTTCAAAGATGACCTAGCATGGTAATATACGTTGACTCTAGATACTAAGATGAAATTAAGGCACGATATTTAGGCTGTCACCCCGACTTTGGGGTATGGAGTGAGTGAAAAAACCTAGAAAATTATTCGCTACTAAAAAGTGGGAATAACTAGCTAAGTGAAAAAACACTCCAAGGTGTACTTTCTTATTGATCGAGTCTCAACTTCCTAGGTATGTTACATAGCTTTATTCATCATGTTAGCGACATTTTTACAATATCCCCATAGAGTTGTGGAATATGAGGACTGAATTAAGAAAGTGAGAATGAAAGGGGCTTAGAAGCCTTGATGAAATATGGAACTATGAAATGTTTGATAGTGTAGGAATGTTATGAAGTATCCTTGGGCATGGGATCTTTAAAAAAAAATTCAATTGCGACTTCAGGGGTCAATAAGATCATTAAATCACACACTTTGGAAAACTATCCTCTATGAATTATTTTCATAAACTCTGATACCTTACCAAATTATTCTTCCATTTTTCAAGTCCCAGATTCTTAAATTCACAAATCATCTACAAGGTTGGACAACTATGGAGTTACCCTACAAATTGGTGGGATACATGCTACATTCCCTAGGTATCTAATTAATTGGAAGATATTTTCAATAGGATGTGAGTGCTTTATAAGATTGACCCAGAGTTGGATATGTATCTCTAGTGCTGGCATTTATATATCCCACCTTAACATTTATTCAATTTTTCTAAAAAATAACTCTTGTAAGAGCCAAATTTTGTAATGCTTTCTCATGGACACCATTTACACTAAGAATAAAACCCATTAATATTCTGTCTAAACCTTCTTCTTTTGAACCTGCATCACATTGTTTAGTATGAATCTTTTGAGCATGTTTACACAACTCCTCTGCCTCTGTGAACGCACAAACCTCAAATTGTAAAGGATGCTTGTGGCTCATATGAAGTATAACACCATCTTTATTGGGCCTGAGTATTCCACATCTTCAACCCATCCACAAACAAATGATGTGATTGTCAAATACCATGAACATGAGTATGAACATGCATATATTGAAAGGATCAATGATTTCCATATTTAGTAGAGTATTTCTTACTCAAATTTGATTATGGTGGTGGAATTATTGCTTGAGCAAGCCATGGGAAATATTCTTTCTAGGATTGCATTTGGTGATTATTAGGGCCTTTCAAAAAGTGGTCTAAGTAATACAATAGAAACTTGGAAAAGCAAGGAGGACCCCACATTTTAAATGTATAGGGTGAAAATTTTGGGGTGTGTTATATCCACTACAACATATTCTCAAGTATTGCTCTATTAGACTTGAGACTAACTCTCAGGATGATGTCATATGCCTAGATGATCCAATATCCACATACCAAGCGTTCCTCAAAACCATATTGGTAGAGAGGAAAGATACCTATTGGTGACAGATGTACCACCTTTGAAGATTCTGTACCAAGGCCTAGAAGGTCCAAGATGAGAATGAAAAGCTTAAAAAGCATATATAAGGGGAACCTTTCCCATAGGGCATCAAATGATAGTACAAACATGCACCAACAGGCTTAGAATGGAGGTAGGTATCGGCGTTGGCAGGAAATAAAACTCTGACGGGCCCAATGGTCAAGCAGGCGAAAGCTGCAAGTGCCACGATCCGATGACGAATGTGGAGGTTGATTAGATGGTCCTCCACATTTGGCACCATGTATATGTGTGGATGTTAGCATGCCGAAGGGGTGTGAATAAAGACATGCAGAAACCCCTCATTCCCTCTAGGCCCCTATGAAAGTTTCAAATTTGAGTATGGGAGCAATGCAAAATTATCGAGATGGCACCACGTCAGCCCCCCCACGCAACTTTTACCATGCAACATCACTCTCCTCGACCACCACGTCACCCAACCCGCCAAGTTTAACTACCCACAATATATCCCTTCCATTTCATCCTCTTACCACGTTAGCATTGTGACATGTGGCATGACCCACATCATGCTGATGTCTTTCATGATGTAAACCAAATTTTGTGCCCAATGAGGTCTTGATACATGTTAGGCACAAAGTGTTTTATAAAAAGGGTCCAGGGTCTATTTGGTCATTATTATGTCTTATTTAACCTCCATCTCAAATTGTGGGCATTTGTAAAACACCTTTTCTCATTCCCATGCCATTCAAGCTCAAATTCACGATTCTAGATCGGATATTCACTCTCTAATTGCGAATTTCATTCATAAGCTCTCCCTCCCTTTGAAGTTGAAAATAATTTAATATTTAAAGAAAACCCTATCCCCTCCTCATGAATAAATGTGCGCCTTGCTTGATAATTCCTCTTTTCAACAAATAAAATAATAATTTTACACAATTAAGTCTTCTAAGTGTTTTCACAAGAAAAAGTCACCTCGACATTCACTGAATTCAAGCTCAATTTGCTCAAAATACCTGAATTCTACCTTTCGTGCACGCTGGCCAGTCTCACAACTCAAAAATTTAAATAGTTCTCCCTTCACCTCACTGTCCAACCTCTGTTAGGCACACGACACTTACTCATTGGTTGGATAATCATTATGTGAATCTCACTTTTGTCCTTTTCTCCACTTTACCTCAATCAACTAGTTCCCTTATTAGCAAGTCCTATTGTCTCAATGACCACCTCATATGCCCCAAGCTCAAATGATGTCCCAATGGTCAAGAAAACCAAAGATTCACACTTCTATGATGGTGATGCAAAATTGTAGGACCCACTAAGAAGTACATATGGTAAGAGGAAGGCGATCCATCTAGTACAAAGCACCTATGATATAATAGGGGACCATAACAATTTATATACATTAAACCTAGTCCTAGTAGTGGTCTTGCAAATGTATCACTTTCTAGAGATGGTATCATGGTGTGTCCACATATACTTTCCAGATCAAATAATTATTACCTCCTCTCAAGGAGACAAGGAAATAATCAAAATAACACCAAAAGAAATTGCAAACATGCTCCCTTGAAGCGAAGTGGAATGTTCTTTCTCCAAAAATAAAGTATCAAATGGTCCATGGATATTTCAAAGAGTGAGTAGTTTCCCCTTTGGGTACTCCTCCATACCCCATCACGGTCTTTGATTCTATGCCAAATTTATATTTTTGTATGGTTTCCCAAGTCCTCAATATCAGTATTGATGTTTATCTGACTGAAGCAATTTTAGGTTTCTTAGTCTCCTTGTGTCACCTGGCCCCCAAGGCTTCTGCTTGAAGACAGAATAGAGAGGTCACCACTGAAAGCTGGACTAGGAGATGTAGCCCAGGAGTATTGGGTGAAATCCTCATTAAATTTGCTATGTTATGTGTTTTCTATTATGTTTTTGTTTACTGCTTCTTTGTCTGTGTATTTCACAATCTTATCGATCTATTGCATAAAATAACATAGACAAATCCACGCACATGAGTTTGTAATACCTTATTATTGTCTTAGATCTCATTATCAGATCAAGTTGTATCAGAGCTTTAGGTTGCTAAGGTTAGACAAGCTTGTGCTGGATTGGTGAATGATAACTAGGTCAAAGTTCAAATTAGGAGAAGGAGAACTGGTTGAAGCTAACCCAGAAATTGGTAGAGTTTATCCTAGGAGGGAAATGGCAGAAGAAAATCCCTTGGAATCAAACTCTCAGTTCATGAACAGTTTCATAACCATGAGAGCCATGGTAGAAGAGATGTATCGAGAATTTAAGAAAGGTCAAAGTGAAGATTCTTCAACCTCCAAACAAGACAAAGGAACAAAAGAATCTCTTCTAGATGGCCATTCTGAAAGCAAAGGGAAAGGAAAAGAGGTTGCTCTATCCACACCTCTTGATAGTCTTGAAAATAAAAAGAAGAAAACATCTTTGATTAAATTAGATGTTAAATTTGATTTGCCAATATATGATGGAGAATTAAATGCAGAGAAGCTAGATAACTGGATTAGACAGATTGATGCGTATTGCAGGGTGCAGAGCATTGATTCAGATAGGAGTAAAATTCAGCTGGCCAACTTAAGCCTTGGAGGAACTGCCTTGGTATGGTGGGAAGGCAAGACACAAGCTGACTTGAAGAAGCATGGCAAAATTCTTTCTGTTAACACCCAGGTTGTTCCCTATGACTCCCAAGGGAATACGGCCGGGGTAACCACTAACCAATCTTTGGGTTACAGTTCCTAGCCTAACTGCAACCAGAGAGGGCTCTCTCTTTATGATTTGTCTCTGTTATGATGGTGTTTTAGGCTAGCTATTATGCTCAGGTTTTGTTTTGTGTTTTGGTTGAAGGATTTCTTTTAGGTCTTATGAGGCAGTGTTTAGATAGTATAATACCATTGGGCAATGGAGTCTGGAGTTGTGAAATGATCTGATATGCTGGTTTGGTGTTGTTCTAACTGCAGGGCCTATTGTGTATTTTAAACAGACAAACTAGATCAAATGGTGATGTATGTCGATCAACAGAAAGCAATTAAGAATTTCCTATTGAGCTGGTGGGTGAAGGTGAGCACACTGCACAGGAGCAAAACTTTGAATTCCTGTGACAAAGGTCACTGTGATAGATGTATTCTGAAAGTGCAGCATTTAAGAATTACACTTAACTAGATTACAGCTGAAGAAAACATTGATAAACAACGCAGATTGAACTCAGGTTACTCAGTGAATAAATCCTGAAAGCTATTCTTTTTCCTTGTTGCTTAGTATTGAAAACAGATAACATATACGGATTTTAACAAAAACAGCTAATTAACAGAGAGAGATACAGAGACTTATTGTATGATGAAATACACAGGGATCCAGTAGTTATCAACAGACACCAGAATGCATCCAACACCTCAAAAATCCAAGAAATTCCATTGCTTTGCTCTATTAACTTCTGAAAAGGATTACAGCATAAGAACTTCTTCAGGAGAAATCAACAACAACCCTTGCAATCTTATGCGAAGGGGACTTTATAGAAATGCGTATACAAAATATCTCAGGCATTGAGTCATCTGAGAGAGAAAATATCTACATTATTACGTTCAGAAAGTAGGCAAGGAGTTATTACAACTTTAAATGCAGGGTAAATGCCCTTTATGTCTGTCAGAGGATTGTTTTGACTTTTGAGAGTCACTGAGTCGGTTGCATTACTCTGTTTTAATTCTGGAGATACGCATTTACTTTTGGCTGCGCAGTGCATTCTCGGGTTTGCCAGCTGTGGTTCTCTTTTTCTGCTTTGTTGGCCGCTACATCCGCTGAGTTGGCTCAGCTTTGATTTATGCTGCATGCTGACTTTTCTGAACTGTGTTTTTTATAAAAATTTGTAATAAAACAGAAATTTGGTGAATGCCTTACTGATTACAAAATTCTGTGTATTGCATCTGTCCACCATTCCTGTGTAGGGAGCTGATGCTTGAGGATGGCCTCCATTGTCTCTTCAGCTTCTGTATATTTGAAAAAATTTGGGGCTACATCAAACAAGTGATTAATTTCATTCATTATAAAAAGTAGATTTTCTATCTTACTATAGAAAATCTGTCCTGTAATAGGCCCTGTGTCTTCTGAAGTGCTGGCCTTCTCATTGACCTGTGCTGAGGCAAAAACATTTACTCTTTTAGCATACTGTTCATGGGTGAATAATTTCCCTCCGCTGTTCAGTAAGCTAGGGAGTCCTCTACTCTGCAACACCTGAAACTTCTCCATGAACCTATTTACCTCTGTCTGCATATCCTGGGTTCTTCTGTCCAATGTCTGCACCAGATTTCTAAGAGTAAGAACCCTCTTGATCATTTGAATGGTCTCAGTTCTATTTGTGATTCCAATGGTGGCTAACTGAGAACTTGTTTTGTGGTTAAGCACATTGATCATTCTTGTAGCAACTTCAGGCATATTTCCTAATAAGGCCCTTGATGTTCGGATTTCCTTCTGTGCCTTTGGGATGAGCTCTAGTTGCTCATGGATTGTCTCGATATATGGCCATTGGTTGTTGATGGATTGACCAATATTGGACCATATCATTGCTCTGATCTCAGATATGATTTTATCTAGCTTGAGCTCATTCTCAAGCTCCTTGATCCTGTCTTTAAGGGCTTTGATTTCCCTGGCCTTTTCTCCCACCTCTTTTTTTGTCTTATCATGCCTTTCATTTACCTTGGCCAGCTTTTCCTTAGTTTCATTCAGCTCTGTCATCTGGGCTTCCAAAATTTGTATTTCATTCTTTAGCTTCTGCATATCTAGGCTCTGATCTGTGCTGATGGGTGCTGCTGAAGTAGATGTGGCTGTTTGTTCAGCCTGCTGAGGTGGAGGCACAGTAGTAGGAATAGTCTCCTCAAGATTGATGACTTGAGGAGGGGGCTGAGATGTCTGCCCTTCTTGTGCTTGTTTTAATGATGCTTGTAGAGGTGCTTGTGTAGCTTCATATTGCCCCAATTTTTCTTGTGCCTTCACAAGCTCTTTGTAAATGGAAACTAGCAGGGCAGTAGAATCCTGCTCATACCTTTGCTTTGCTACCTCATCAGTCTGTGGATGGATAGTGGCTGGAATTTTGATCTTCTTTCTTAGTGCAGCCATGTCAGCATCTCTAAGTTTCAGGATCTCTTGTATCCCTTTGATGTCATTGGGATTGTGCCCAATTTCTACAATGATTTCCTCCAGGGATCTTATCCTGTTGTCTTTGGCCTGAGAAGAGGCCCTCTCCAGTTCTAGCTGGGAAGCTGTGGCATTCAGACTGCTTGTTAATTTGTAATTCTCCAAAGTCTTGTCGGCCAATGAAGCATACACCATTTCGCCAGTTTGCTTATGCAGCTCAATTTTGTCCATAGGGTGTATGTCCTTGGCAAGGACCTCCAGGTTAGTCCTAAGATAGTCAGCAGTGGATTGTGGCTGGAGTGCCGTAGGCATAAAGTGACTCATTATCATTTTTCCTTCACTTACATCAAAAGCAGACATAAGTCTCTGCTGATTGGAAGGAGCCATGTTTAGCAGGTGATTGTACAGTTGTACTTTGATAGGATCACTCCTCCTCTTGATGTCTATAAATTGCTGCTTGATGCTTACTTGTCCTTCTTTCTGCTGGCTGGAGGAGCTGACCTCCCCTCCCATGGTCCTGTCCTGTTCCTGCTGGAAGGAACTTGCTGAAGCTTCTCTGCTGGGTGGGCCCATGCCCAATGCCTCTCTTATTGCTATATCCTCCTCTGGAAAATCATTTAGTCTCTGCCTTTTCTCTCCCTGGTTTATAGAGGATGTCAGGGGAGTTTCTCTGTCCCTTTTTCTAAAGACAAATGTATCCTCCTTTTGGGGGGTTTGGAGGACCGAGGCATCAAAGGTAGTGTCTTGTCTTGTAGGCACCGTTCTCTCAGTGGTATGAGGAGTCTCCACTGTTTCCTTTTGCTGGGCGGACTGCTCCTGCCTTTGTTCTTCTTGATGTTGTCGCTCTTGCTGTTCTGATTCTTCTTGCTGCTCTTGCTGCAGCCCTTCTGCTTGCTGCTGTTGTTTTTGTTGCTGTTCCTGCTGTTCCTGCTCCATCTCTTTGCCTTTGCCTTTTTCTGAGATGTTTTCACCAGTTTTTGTAGCTTGATGTTGGGCAGTTGAGGAGGACGCTGCTGCTCCAATTTATGTGCTTGGCAGTGAGGTGACCTGTGAATAAAACTCAAGGTCAGCCATCTTCTTAAGGTTTCTTAGAGCTCTTTGATTAAGCTCTTCTTGGGTCACATTTTCTTCTAAAGTTCCTCTTCTCCACTTGCTTTGGTTGGCATATTTTTCTAAGTGAGGAAGGCTATAATGACCATAAGCAGATAATTTGTATTTGAGCCTCCTCATTGTAATGAAGTTGTTGGGGTCATAGGGTTTCCATATGAAGCTGTATTTGAGACCAAGGCCCACAAGCATTCTATCTGCCTCTCTCCACCCTTCATCCCTTTCATTGAGAAGGAAATGGCCAAGTTGATTTCTGACTTTTAACTGTGCCTTCTTACCTTTTCCTGAAAAGTGGAGCATATCCACATAACCAAACTGCCTGAAGTATTCCAAGGCAAGTAGCCTCATAGGCACAAATTTAGGTAGTTTAAATGGGGGCAACTCACACCCATATAGTCTGATAACGGTGTGGTGTTGGTAGAAATACCAATCCCCAATACTGTATGCTTTTGATAAATGCAGGAGTCTTTGCATTTCGTCTGTCAATCTGGGAGGAGGTGAACCCAACAGTAGAGTCAAGGCTGGATGGATGAAAAGATCAATAAATTCGCAGTAGGTGTATGGAGAACAGCTTACTATGTGAAAAACGGATGTCCAATACACTACTGATCTCAGATTGCCCTGTGCATCTACTCTCTTCTTTGGGAAGGAGAACTTATCATGCTGGAAGTATAGGAGCAGATGATATAGGTAAGAGGTGTATTTAAATACCCTTTCTCTTGACAGATTCATCAACTGCTCATGCATCTTATCTGATATGTATGTGGCATAATCATAGTAGATTGGTTTCTTTCCTGGGGAAAACATAAGCATCATTTGTAGAACAGTTTCATCCACATACTCCACTGAATCATATCCCAAGATGGGATTGATCATGTCAACAAGGTCTAAGCCCAACTGGTTGAGGTAGGCAAAATGGATGGGAGGAGCTTGCACAGTATCAGCTTTGATGAAAATCTGATTAAGCTTTGTGATTTGTGCCTCTGTTATCCTAGCTCCCTGTACTATCAAATCAGCTAATGATAGAGGGACCAACTTTTGATCTGTCTTGAACTGCAACATCTCCCTGATGGCTTCAGGGGTAATGAGGAACAGAATTGAGCCTGAAGAGTCCAGCACTGCCCTCTGGGATGCATCATAGTAGTCAGCAACTATGTGGATAAGCTCAGGGAATTGATTAACCTGAGGAAGCTTGAATATTGGGAGAAATGAATCCCAAATTCCCAGGATGTCTGTCCCCCTCTCATGTTTGATCTTTATTTCATTTAGGATTTGTAAATGGAACCTGCTTTTGCTCAACATCTCCTCTGATATCTTGTAGTCCAGGTCTGCTAATGCTCTTGTGTCCAATGTTCTATTAGGGGCATTCAGGGGAGCTACATTTAGGGCTATATGAGCTACAGGGGGATCCATGACTCTTCTTGGGATGTGGTTCTCTTTGAAGACTGCTGTTACTATGCAGAGTAACGCCGACAAAGTTTCTTTGCAGACAATGATGGTTTTATGAGTGAAGGGTGAAGGTAAAGGCTGCAGCAGTTGAAATACTATACATCATTTTTGGGATTCAACTGCGTTAAGTAAGTCATTCAAACGTATGACCATTTCCATGAGAGGTAGTCGTAACTGACTAATTTCTCATGATTAGGTGGGTGGCAGGAATGCTCAGAGTATGCTCTTTTGTAGTGGATTTGTTTCCTGCAGGTGACGGGTTCACGATTGCGCGAACCAGCGACAGTTTTCTTTCAAATTACCCACAGTGGTTCGACAGAAGTGTAGTGATGGCTCTGGTTCAGTCTAAATGTCAATTCAGTGGCATTTAACGGTGAATTTCGGGTCTTAAGGTCTATTACTCATTGATACGCGAAATGCAGTGAAAATGGAGTTTCAGAGCTCAAATGAGGAATACCTGCAGAGTTGGACTGGTTAGAGCTTGCTGGCGCCGAAGAGATGGACGTTCTGGCGGTCAGGAAACACTTTTCCGCGGCTGGTGCAGGTTTGGTCGTAATTATGCATGCAGGATAAACAACGATGAATGTGCTCAAAATGGCAAAAAACACGAATTTTCGGCCAAAATAGACTTTTTGGTGATTTTGGCGCGAATTCGTGCTGACGTCACAGGTGGGGTCGGGGTCGGACGACGTCAGCAGGACGTCATTCGGCCAGGTGGCGGCCTCTGGTTGGTCCACGGGGACAGTGAGATGGCAGGACAGGTGGACCAGCGGTTGAGCGGAGAAATGACGTGACGGCGTACGTGGGGTGACGAAGCAGTGACGCGGCGGTGAGGTGGCGGTGAGGTAATAGAAGCGGGAACGGTAAAACCGGAAACCGGGGCGGTTTCATATCGTACCGCCTACGGTACGGTGGCGGTATGCGTCAGTGGTACCTCCGATGGGCTGAGGAGGGGACGCGTGGCTGCCGCATGACGTAGTCAAAATACGGCCATCGGACGATATCATTCGTACAGCAGATGCGCTCCGATGCCGCGATGGCCGTCGGATCTGAAGGGGTAAGATCTGACGGTTATCGGGAGTTTGACATGACAGGAAGGTAGCATAGTTAATGATCGGGCGCCGGAAGGGGTCCGATGTGATAAAGGCCGTCGGATCTGGAGTTCCTTGATCGGACGGTCGTCGGGAAAGGTGAAGCGATAGGCGGGTACGGGGAGCGGCATAGCTATTTAATAATAATTTTGGGGATCTGTGCAAGGGCGGGGAACCTTGGCAAGGTGGGTTTTTTACGAATTTTAGTGGAATGCACCCGCCCTTTAGACTTAGGATAAACGAAAAATGTTGGTTTTTTGATGTTTTTAGCCATTTTGAAGCGGGTAAGGGTAGAAACTGGGCTTTTAGGGGTTTTTCATGTGCAAATGAGGATCAAAAAGTGAGGAAATGAATTTGCAAGGGAGAAGGGGGATTTAGCTTAGGTTCATCAAGATGACCAGTTGCCATCTGATCCCTGACATGTAACTTATTGGCTATAATACCAAGTGGAGGATATTTATATAGGAGTTGGGGTTTATACACCATGGTGTTAGTAATAATATGGGAAAAGGTAATATAGGGGATTTACATAGTAGAATTAGAGTTAATATGGATGAGAGGGTGAGTGGAGGGGAAACCATTTAAGTTTATGTGAAACAAACTTGGTTTTGAGAGTAGATCAAAATGAAAAGATTTTTAGACAAGAAATGTGGCTTCTAAAGATTAAGAACCACTATGAAACCTTAGTCTTTTCCATGAACCTTAGCTGATGGGGGAATGTTAGAAATGAAATTGGAGGGGAATGAGGGAAATTAGTCATGCTTCCTGCTGCAATTCGATGAAGAAGAACATCTTTTTCAATTAATTGACTTTGCTTTGATACCCATAGTTACCATCTCAGCAATGGTAGGGATAACCTTTCTGCAACCTCAACTACTTACCCAGCTACTTGCCTAGCATTTTTATTTCTTCTTGGAGGGTGCACTTGGACTTGCAGACCCTTACTTGCCTTTTCTTTTCTTTGGCTTTTTCTTTTGCTTTTTCTATCTACCTCTACCCTTATCTCTTCCAAGGTCCCAGATTAAGCTGTTGGGAGCCTTTTCTTCTCTACCTGAACTAGTTGTCTGCCAAGATTAAGCAGTTTGGACAGACTTGCTTTCTCTATTCTATAACTCAAAATTGAAACATGGCATGATCCAGGTTAAACTGTTGGATCATCCACCAAAATTGAAATAAGGTCATCAACATTTGAAACACTTTACACACCTCTTGTTCTCTAGGAAATATGGGATCTTTGTGATATCAAAGCAGAGCATATTTGGACTTTCCCTTGCCAATCATGAAATATGAAACCTATTGGTATAGGTATCCAACAGTGGCTCCACATGGGGATGGTTTTTCTTTTGAAAGACCAAGAACAGCAGGTCAGATTGCCTTGCTCTCTGACTGCCCATATCAATCTTGAAATTTGCTGCTTTGATGTGTCAAAATTGTGTGCTTCTTTCTTGGAAAATCTCTGATTCTATTTGCCTTTTGCTGGTTGGTGAATCACTTAGAAAACTGCATTTTTACAATCTAAATAGAAAATAATATGTACATCTGCATATATACAAGGGAACCTCAGGTTGCACTTATGGGAAATAGTCAAAATAATGCTTCAGCATCCTGCCATTGACAGGACCTTCATCCAAGTCAGTTTGAGTTAGACTTTTGAGGAAGTAAGTGTTGTTACCTTGCACTGCTTGGACAGCAAATGGTCCTCTCCAAAGGGAATCAAATTTCCCATGTTTTCCTTTTTCTTCTCTCCTTGCATCCCACTTGAGGACTTTATCACCAATGCTGAAATCTTCTGCCTTAGTTCTTCTATCAAAGGCCTTTTTTAATTTTTCTTGTAATATCTGCACTCTGCTGAAAACTTGTTCTCTAGTTTGCTGTAAACAGATTATCTGATTGATCCTCCTTTGCATATCATTTGGCTCTGCTTGACTCTCTTGCAGAAGCTTCATAACCGGCACTCCTAGTGCTGAAGGAAATTTGGCTTCTAATCCATAGACTAACTCATATGGGCTGGTCCCAATTGATCTTTTTGTTGTTAGTCTATCTGCCCATAAAGCATTGACTAGTTTCTTATGCCAGTTCTTTTTGTTTTCTTCCAGCACTTTCTTTATGATATTTATTAAGCTTTTGTTTGATGATTCAGCAAGGCCATTTCCTTGGGGGTAGTATGCAGTAGAATGGCCCAAAGTAATGTGAAATTTATGGCAGAAGTTCACCATTTTCTTGGATCTGAAAGCAGCAGCATTGTCTGTTATTATTTTGTCTGGACAGCCAAATCTAGCCAGTATGTTGTTTTCCAAAAACTGAATGATTACTGAGTCATTTGCTTGTCTGCATGGGGCAGCTTCAATCCATTTGGTGAAGTAGTCTGTGGCTGTTAAAATCCATCTGTGTTGGCCTGAAGATGAAGGATGAATTTCCCCAATGAAATCCAAGCCCCATTGTTGGAAATGTCTCTCTGTTGCAATAGGTCTTAAGGGGAGTGGCAACAACTGTCTTTTGCCCTCAAACACTTGACATTGATGACATGAGGTGGTGAATCTCTTAACATCTGAGAACATGGTGGGCCAGTAATACCCTGCCCTTAGTATTTTATCCACAGTGGACTTCCAGTACAAGTGTCCACCACAGTGTCCTGCATGAAACTCCTGCATGACATTGTTAGTTTCATTTTCCATTAAACAGTGCAGCAATATACCTTCATGGTTTTTCCAAAGCAGATTTCCATCTATCACACAAAATCTTGATGTTTTCATTTTTAAGAACCTACACTTAGTTCTGGACAGTCCTGGGGGAGCACACAGGTTTTGTAACACATAACAGATATCAGAGTACCAAGGAGATTGTTCAAAGGCTACATTGATCTTTGGAGTCGCCAGCTCTGTTTCACTGTCCAGCTGATTGATATCTAGGGCCTGGAAATTTGATTCTGTCATTAATTTGGCCAAGCCTTGCCCTTTTATTAGCTTTGTAGGTTTTATTTCAATGTCAAATTCTAGTATGTTGGCAATCCATTTTCCTCTTCTGCCCTCTAAGTTTCCTTGAGTGAGAATGTCTTTGACAATAGGACTTGGTACATAAGCCACAACATGGGAATACAGGATGTAAATCCTAAAGTCTTTAATGGCTTTGACCAAAGCATAGGCTTGTTTCTCCATAATTTGATATTTTAGAGGGGCATCTCTAAGAGCCCTGCTGAAGAAGGCAATAGGCTTCTCATTCCCTTGGTCATCTTTCTGTAATAAAACAGCAGCAATAGTGTGCTGGGAGGCGAAAGAGAAAATGATAAAGTCTCTATCGAACTGAGGATTGGTTAACACTGGGGTTTGAGTCAAGGCCAATTTTATACCTTCAAAGGCTTGTTTTGCTTCAACAGTCCACTTTACTTTTGAATCCTTTTTTAGCATGTTGTTTAATAATCTGATTAGTTCTGCTAAGTTTGGGATAAACCTTCTCAAAAAATTGATTTTTCCTAAGAATCCCTGCAACTCTTTGACATTCCTTGGGTGGGGCATTTGTAGGATAGCTTGTATCCTATCTGGATCAATTCTTATGCCATCTTTTGAAATAATGTGTCCTAAGAGTTTACCTTCTTCCAAGCCAAATAATGACTTCTTGGGATTTAAGGAAATACCATATTTCCTGCATGTTAGGAAAATCTGTCTCAAATGTTTCAGATGTTCTTGGTCAGATTTTGAAAAGGGTGTAAGATCATCTAAGTAAATGACTAGGAAGTCATGAATCTCTTTTGCAAAAGCAATGTCCATTGCTCTTTGAAATGTTGCCCCTGCATTTTTCAATCCAAAGGGCATTTTTACATATTTGAAAGTTCCCCATGGGGTTGTAAATGCAGTTTTGTCTTGATCATCAGGGTGTACTAGGATTTGATTAAAGCCTGAGAATCCATCAAGCAATGACATCCTTGAAGCCCCCACCACTCTTTGGAGAATGTGATCCATTTTGGGTAAAGGGTAGTTATCTTTGAGTGATACTTGATTTAGATTCCTTAAGTCTACACAAAGTCTAATCTCACCAGTCTTTTTCCTTGTAGGGACTAAGTTGGAAATCCATTCAGAGAATCTGATTGGTGCTATGATGCCAGCTTTGAACATTTTTTGCAATTCCTTTTCAATGGAAGGAAGGAGTATAGGATTGATCCTTCTCAACTTCTGTTTGAATGGTTTTTGATTAGGCTTGAGGGGAATGGTATGCTGAATGACAGAAGTATCATAGGACTTTAGGTCCTCATAGCCCCATGCAAAGACATCTTGGAACTCTTTAAAGAGGTCAATGTACTTGGGTTTTTGATCAGGGGGCAAAGAAGCAGACAGCTTTATTATTTTGGGCTTGTGAATGGTACCAATATTGCATTCTTCAATGGCTGCATCTAATGGTTGCATTTTTGGCTTCCTAGGGATGTCATTTGAATCAAAAATGTCTTCTAGCGGGGTAAGGCCTGTTGGAAGGAAATTGTCTTTGAGTTGTATGATTTCAGCTTCAGCGCTAGTCACCTCTTCACAGTCAATTTGGTGAATTTGCTGAATGTTTTCGTTGTTGAAGATGGTTGGATTCAGTAATTGTTTTGCTGTTCTAGGTGATATTGGATGAACCATCTGTTGAAACAATATTTGTGATTGACTTGCTGATTCAAGTATTTGTGATTGACTTGCTGATTCAGTGTCAATATTTAATCCTGCAAACTCTTGTTGTAAGGTTAGAAAATTGTTTATTTGCATATCATCCTCAAATACTTGCCATTCTTTAACATTGTTTGGAATGGAGGGTCTGTACTTGACCTCGGCTGTGAAGCAGTTGTTGGTTTCCAGTGGAAATTTGAAAGTGCTGGCAAATGTTGCCAAACTGTGTGCATGGAGATTGTGGCCCCTTGAAATTTTTGTGATAAGGAACTCAGAGAAAGTGTCCAATATTTCAATTACAACAGACCTGTAAGACCTCAACCTTTTGTCATTGGTGACAAAACTTCCTTTCACTTGTTGAATCACTAGATCAGAGTCTCCCATGATCGAAACCGTAGGAGCTTGTAATGCCTTTACTAGCTTGAGACCTAGTAACAGAGCTTCATACTCTGCCATGTTATTAGTGCATCTAAAGTTTAACCTACAAGCTCTGCCTTCTGCATGGGTTTTCTCTTTGTTATGTATCCAAACTCCAGCTCCTGCCCCTAACTTGTTGACTGAGCCATCAAATTCTAAGACCCACAGGATATCTTGCTTGACAGGAGATTTAAAGATCTGTTCATGTGATGGCAATGTAAGCAGGAGTTGGGGTTTCTTCTTTGGCTTGTGTTCTAGGACAGTTTCATCATTGGATTGAAAATGTTTGATGACTAGAGGAGGGGTCGTGTCCAGTGCTTGACTGATCGATATTTTATGGGTGGTACTTCCTTGATTAATGTTTTGTTCTTGCATGAGGGTTTCGGTCCTAATGTCATTGTTTGAGAGGCTTGCGCTGTCATTGAAGAGAATGAACGAATCTATATCTGAATGGACAGCATATACAGGAAAGTTTTGAGGCTTTTCCTCACTGCTAACCATGTATTTCATGAGTGTTTCTCTGTAGAGTCTCTTTGGTTGCCCAAAGACAGAGATGGTGGCATATGACATATCTAATTGCAGGGAGCCTTGGAGTTTGGCTCCCCATGATCTTGATAACAACATCCCATATTTAGGTGGGATATCAGCGACTACAACATCCATTAGAATGGTTTTGTTGGGGTATTGAACCAGAGACACACATAAATCTTTTATTAGACCTAAACACTTGACTTGACTGGAGTCAAAGGAAAACAGGTCCTTGTATGGTCTTGTTATATCCAAATTCAATCTTTCCATGACTACTTTTGGCATGAGGTTATGAGAGGCACCTGAGTCAAACATCGCGTTATGCAGAATTTTGTCATGAATATGCAAGCTGACATAAAAAGGTAATATCCCTGTAACTGCTGTTTTTCCATCTACCTCTGGGCCAAACAGTAATTCCGGAGTGTCATCTAACACATTTACATCATCCTTGCTATTAGTGAGTTGAAGGGATTTCTTAATCTGCTGTTTATAGATGTCATGCTTAGCTAGTTCTGAGAGGGGAATTGCTATCTTTAGCTTGCCAATCTCTGTGCCTAGGTCAAAAGGTTTATCAGCTTGGGTTTTGGAGTTATGGATAGCAGCCCTTTCTTTGTTCATTTCATCTTCTTGTTGGTTTTCATCTTGACTTCGAGACCTGCCCCTTTTGCTCATGTCTGGAGGGGTAATATCTAAATCAGGGTGAGAGGACGACGTTGCCATAGGCTGATGTAATGGTGACAAAAGTGTGGTGACCTCTTCAACCACTACTTCCTCTGTAGGCAAGTTTGTTTTGTCATTAGGTTTTGTGACTATGGTTCCTTTAGACTGCTGTTTATCTTTTATCTTTTCAGGCTGATTTACATTTACAGTCCTACTCCTTAGCTTGTACTGTTTGTGAACTTCATAGACAGCACTGTCATATCCTTGTTTAAAATCAAAGGATTCTCCTGATTTAGTTTGGAATATTTTGATTTCATCATCCTCATGATCCTCTTGTGTTAAGAAAACCTGGCTTTTACCATCTAGACCCATTAGATTAATCTCAGGGTCTTCATTGGGTTCAGTTGATGTTGAAGTTTCTGCATAATTTTCTTGGAAGGGGGGTCTAATGTCTTGGTCAGCACTTGTCCTACCCATGTTTTGGTTTTGGGTTCTCCTAAAATTCGGATTTCTAGGAGGGTTGTTTTGTGGTGCTTCCCATGATGACTTTCTTTCAACCGATTCCACTCTTTCACCCAATCTCTTCATGCTATTTAGTATTGCATCCAGCTTTTGATCAAAGCCCGAGGGTTCTTCTTTGAAGGCAGTCCTTTTCTCCAACTTTGCCCTGTTTCTTTTGGCAATTAGGTTAGCTTCCACTGTGACAGCAACCCTTTGAGCTTCTTCAAGGGTTGGAGGATCTCTTTCCTTCAACTGATAGGCCATATCAGGGTCAAAACCATCAGGGAATTTATACAGGGCTAAATCAGGGGGAGGCCTTAAGTTCTGTGGAATAGCATTATATACATTGTTAAACCTAGCACAATATTCCAAAACTGTCTCCTGGGGACCTCTCTTAATAGTGTCATATTCACCAAGTACGTGGAGAGGATCTTTCTTCTTCTCCCATCTCTCAGTAAAAGCTTCGTAAAGCTGATCAGGTGTTGTAATGGAGTTTGCATTGAGGGATCTGAACCAAGTTCTAACATCCCCAGTTAAGCTTTGAACAAAAATTCTCATTCTGACAGTGTCATCATCTATTTCATAGGTCTCAAAGTGGTCTTGCATCTTCTTGGCATGCTGGATAGCTGTTAGAGAGCCATTTGAGTCAAAATATGAGATTTTGCTTTGATAATCTTGAGGTAAAGCCACAGCATTAGCTGGTATCTGCAGAGGTGCATACCTGTTAGCCATATTTATGAGGTTTAGAGGGTTAATAGGAACAAACGGGACAGCAGGGATCACTGGTATAACAGGGTTAATGGGATGAGTAGCTAGTGGGAGACTGGTTAAAGGAGTATGTGCAGTGGATGAAGATGTGAGAGGAGGACTTTGCGATGTTGATGGTGAACTAGGGGAACTAGGGGTGGACCGGAAAAGAACTTTGCAAGGAGTGGGAATGAGGCTGGGATGATCCGAACTTATATTTGCATCAGCAGGCTCCTCCTGTTTGTGCTGTCCCCGGATGTTTCTTTGGATGGTATTTGGATTATCAACAATGATGGGTGGATTAGGGTCAGGATTTGCCCTAGTATGCCGTGGATTTTTCTTAGGAGCCAGCTTCCAACTTGTTTTTTGGGATTTTGTAGGAAGTTTTATATTTGCAAGGACCGGATGAAGATTTTGGAATGGCTATATATTCTCAAAGCTGAGACGAAGATTTCCCAAACAAGCTCCTCCTTAAAGCTGTTAATGTGATGCAGAAACAGTTCTAAGGCCTCTTGGCTGGTTTCAGGTTTGATGGTAGCTTTGGAAAACAGATAGTAATTGAAAAAATCCAAAGAGTCCCCAGTGGAGTCGCCAGTTATGTTAACACCCAGGTTGTTCCCTATGACTCCCAAGGGAATACGGCCGGGGTAACCACTAACCAATCTTTGGGTTACAGTTCCTAGCCTAACTGCAACCAGAGAGGGCTCTCTCTTTATGATTTGTCTCTGTTATGATGGTGTTTTAGGCTAGCTATTATGCTCAGGTTTTGTTTTGTGTTTTGGTTGAAGGATTTCTTTCAGGTCTTATGAGGCAGTGTTTAGATAGTATAATACCATTGGGCAATGGAGTCTGGAGTTGTGAAATGATCTGATATGCTGGTTTGGTGTTGTTCTAACTGCAGGGCCTATTGTGTATTTTAAACAGACAAACTAGATCAAATGGTGATGTATGTCGATCAACAGAAAGCAATTAAGAATTTCCTATTGAGCTGGTGGGTGAAGGTGAGCACACTGCACAGGAGCAAAACTTTGAATTCCTGTGACAAAGGTCACTGTGATAGATGTATTCTGAAAGTGCAGCATTTAAGAATTACACTTAACTAGATTACAGCTGAAGAAAACATTGATAAACAACGCAGATTGAACTCAGGTTACTCAGTGAATAAATCCTGAAAGCTATTCTTTTTCCTTGTTGCTTAGTATTGAAAACAGATAACATATACGGATTTTAACAAAAACAGCTAATTAACAGAGAGAGATACAGAGACTTATTGTATGATGAAATACACAGGGATCCAGTAGTTATCAACAGACACCAGAACGCATCCAACACCTCAGAAATCCAAGAAATTCCATTGCTTTGCTCTATTAACTTCTGAAAAGGATTACAGCATAAGAACTTCTTCAGGAGAAATCAACAACAACCCTTGCAATCTTATGCGAAGGGGACTTTATAGAAATGCGTATACAAAATATCTCAGGCATTGAGTCATCTGAGAGAGAAAATATCTACATTATTACGTTCAGAAAGTAGGCAAGGAGTTATTACAACTTTAAATGCAGGGTAAATGCCCTTTATGTCTGTTAGAGGATTGTTTTGACTTTTGAGAGTCACTGAGTCGGTTGCATTACTCTGTTTTAATTCTGGAGATACGCATTTACTTTTGGCTGCGCAGTGCATTCTCGGGTTTGCCAGCTGTGGTTCTCTTTTTCTGCTTTGTTGGCCGCTACATCCGCTGAGTTGGCTCAGCTTTGATTTATGCTGCATGCTGACTTTTCTGAACTGTGTTTTTTATAAAAATTTGTAATAAAACAGAAATTTGGTGAATGCCTTACTGATTACAAAATTCTATGTATTGCATCTGTCCACCATTCCTGTGTAGGGAGCTGATGCTTGAGGATGGCCTCCATTGTCTCTTCAGCTTCTGTATATTTGAAAAAATTTGGGGCTACATCAAACAAGTGATTAATTTCATTCATTATAAAAAGTAGATTTTCTATCTTACTATAGAAAATCTGTCCTGTAATAGGCCCTGTGTCTTCTGAAGTGCTGGCCTTCTCATTGACCTGTGCTGAGGCAAAAACATTTACTCTTTTAGCATACTGTTCATGGGTGAATAATTTCCCTCCGCTGTTCAGTAAGCTAGGGAGTCCTCTACTCTGCAACACTTGAAACTTCTCCATGAACCTATTTACCTCTGTCTGCATATCCTGGGTTCTTCTGTCCAATGTCTGCACCAGATTTCTAAGAGTAAGAACCCTCTTGATCATTTGAATGGTCTCAGTTCTATTTGTGATTCCAATGGTGGCTAACTGAGAACTTGTTTTGTGGTTAAGCACATTGATCATTCTTGTAGCAACTTCAGGCATATTTCCTAATAAGGCCCTTGATGTTCGGATTTCCTTCTGTGCCTTTGGGATGAGCTCTAGTTGCTCATGGATTGTCTCGATATATGGCCATTGGTTGTTGATGGATTGACCAATATTGGACCATATCATTGCTCTGATCTCAGATATGATTTTATCTAGCTTGAGCTCATTCTCAAGCTCCTTGATCCTGTCTTTAAGGGCTTTGATTTCCCTGGCCTTTTCTCCCACCTCTTTTTTTGTCTTATCATGCCTTTCATTTACCTTGGCCAGCTTTTCCTTAGTTTCATTCAGCTCTGTCATCTGGGCTTCCAAAATTTGTATTTCATTCTTTAGCTTCTGCATATCTAGGCTCTGATCTGTGCTGATGGGTGCTGCTGAAGTAGATGTGGCTGTTTGTTCAGCCTGCTGAGGTGGAGGCACAGTAGTAGGAATAGTCTCCTCAAGATTGATGACTTGAGGAGGGGGCTGAGATGTCTGCCCTTCTTGTGCTTGTTTTAATGATGCTTGTAGAGGTGCTTGTGTAGCTTCATATTGCCCCAATTTTTCTTGTGCCTTCACAAGCTCTTTGTAAATGGAAACTAGCAGGGCAGTAGAATCCTGCTCATACCTTTGCTTTGCTACCTCATCAGTCTGTGGATGGATAGTGGCTGGAATTTTGATCTTCTTTCTTAGTGCAGCCATGTCAGCATCTCTAAGTTTCAGGATCTCTTGTATCCCTTTGATGTCATTGGGATTGTGCCCAATTTCTACAATGATTTCCTCCAGGGATCTTATCCTGTTGTCTTTGGCCTGAGAAGAGGCCCTCTCCAGTTCTAGCTGGGAAGCTGTGGCATTCAGACTGCTTGTTAATTTGTAATTCTCCAAAGTCTTGTCGGCCAATGAAGCATACACCATTTCGCCAGTTTGCTTATGCAGCTCAATTTTGTCCATAGGGTGTATGTCCTTGGCAAGGACCTCCAGGTTAGTCCTAAGATAGTCAGCAGTGGATTGTGGCTGGAGTGCCGTAGGCATAAAGTGACTCATTATCATTTTTCCTTCACTTACATCAAAAGCAGACATAAGTCTCTGCTGATTGGAAGGAGCCATGTTTAGCAGGTGATTGTACAGTTGTACTTTGATAGGATCACTCCTCCTCTTGATGTCTATAAATTGCTGCTTGATGCTTACTTGTCCTTCTTTCTGCTGGCTGGAGGAGCTGACCTCCCCTCCCATGGTCCTGTCCTGTTCCTGCTGGAAGGAACTTGCTGAAGCTTCTCTGCTGGGTGGGCCCATGCCCAATGCCTCTCTTATTGCTATATCCTCCTCTGGAAAATCATTTAGTCTCTGCCTTTTCTCTCCCTGGTTTATAGAGGATGTCAGGGGAGTTTCTCTGTCCCTTTTTCTAAAGACAAATGTATCCTCCTTTTGGGGGGTTTGGAGGACCGAGGCATCAAAAGTAGTGTCTTGTCTTGTAGGCACCGTTCTCTCAGTGGTCTGAGGAGTCTCCACTGTTTCCTTTTGCTGGGCGGACTGCTCCTGCCTTTGTTCTTCTTGATGTTGTCGCTCTTGCTGTTCTGATTCTTCTTGCTGCTCTTGCTGCAGCCCTTCTGCTTGCTGCTGTTGTTTTTGTTGCTGTTCCTGCTCCATCTCTTTGCCTTTGCCTTTTTCTGAGACGTTTTCACCAGTTTTTATAGCTTGATGTTGGGCAGTTGAGGAGGACGCTGCTGCTCCAATTTATGTGCTTGGCAGTGAGGTGACCTGTGAATAAAACTCAAGGTCAGCCATCTTCTTAAGGTTTCTTAGAGCTCTTTGATTAAGCTCTTCTTGGGTCACATTTTCTTCTAAAGTTCCTCTTCTCCACTTGCTTTGGTTGGCATATTTTTCTAAGTGAGGAAGGCTATAATGACCATAAGCAGATAATTTGTATTTGAGCCTCCTCATTGTAATGAAGTTGTTGGGGTCATAGGGTTTCCATATGAAGCTGTATTTGAGACCAAGGCCCACAAGCATTCTATCTGCCTCTCTCCACCCTTCATCCCTTTCATTGAGAAGGAAATGGCCAAGTTGATTTCTGACTTTTAACTGTGCCTTCTTACCTTTTCCTGAAAAGTGGAGCATATCCACATAACCAAACTGCCTGAAGTATTCCAAGGCAAGTAGCCTCATAGGCACAAATTTAGGTAGTTTAAATGGGGGCAACTCACACCCATATAGTCTGATAACGGTGTGGTGTTGGTAGAAATACCAATCCCCAATACTGTATGCTTTTGATAAATGCAGGAGTCTTTGCATTTCGTCTGTCAATCTGGGAGGAGGTGAACCCAACAGTAGAGTCAAGGCTGGATGGATGAAAAGATCAATAAATTCGCAGTAGGTGTATGGAGAACAGCTTACTATGTGAAAAACGGATGTCCAATACACTACTGATCTCAGATTGCCCTGTGCATCTACTCTCTTCTTTGGGAAGGAGAACTTATCATGCTGGAAGTATAGGAGCAGATGATATAGGTAAGAGGTGTATTTAAATACCCTTTCTCTTGACAGATTCATCAACTGCTCATGCATCTTATCTGATATGTATGTGGCATAATCATAGTAGATTGGTTTCTTTCCTGGGGAAAACATAAGCATCATTTGTAGAACAGTTTCATCCACATACTCCACTGAATCATATCCCAAGATGGGACTGATCATGTCAACAAGGTCTAAGCCCAACTGGTTGAGGTAGGCAAAATGGATGGGAGGAGCTTGCACAGTATCAGCTTTGATGAAAATCTGATTAAGCTTTGTGATTTGTGCCTCTGTTATCCTAGCTCCCTGTACTATCAAATCAGCTAATGATAGAGGGACCAACTTTTGATCTGTCTTGAACTGCAACATCTCCCTGATGGCTTCAGGGGTAATGAGGAACAGAATTGAGCCTGAAGAGTCCAGCACTGCCCTTTTGGGATGCATCATAGTAGTCAGCAACTATGTGGATAAGCTCAGGGAATTGATTAACCTGAGGAAGCTTGAATATTGGGAGAAATGAATCCCAAATTCCCAGGATGTCTGTCCCCCTCTCATGTTTGATCTTTATTTCATTTAGGATTTGTAAATGGAACCTGCTTTTGCTCAACATCTCCTCTGATATCTTGTAGTCCAGGTCTGCTAATGCTTTTGTGTCCAATGTTCTATTAGGGGCATTCAGGGGAGCTACATTTAGGGCTATAGGAGCTACAGGGGGATCCATGACTCTTCTTGGGATGTGGTTCTCTTTGAAGACTGCTGTTACTATGCAGAGTAACGCCGACAAAGTTTCTTTGCAGACAATGATGGTTTTATGAGTGAAGGGTGAAGGTAAAGGCTGCAGCAGTTGAAATACTGCCTTTGAATGATTAGGTGGGTGGCAGGAATGCTCAGAGTATGCTCTTTTGTGGTGGATTTGTTTCCTGCAGGTGACGGGTTCACGATTGCGCGAACCAGCGACAGTTTTCTTTCAAATTACCCACAGTGGTTCGACAGAAGTGTAGTGATGGCTCTGGTTCAGTCTAAATGTCAATTCAGTGGCATTTAACGGTGAATTTCGGGTCTTAAGGTCTATTACTCATTGATACGCGAAATGCAGTGAAAATGCAGTTTCAGAGCTCAAATGAGGAATACCTGCAGAGTTGGACTGGTTAGAGCTTGCTGGCGCCGAAGAGATGGACGTTCTGGCGGTCAGGAAACACTTTTCCGCGGCTGGTGCAGGTTTGGTCGTAATTATGCATGCAGGATAAACAACGATGAATGCGCTCAAAATGGCAAAAAACACGAATTTTCGGCCAAAATAGACTTTTTGGTGATTTTGGCGCGAATTCGTGCTGACGTCAGCATGACGTCACAGGTGGGGTCGGGGTCGGATGACGTCAGCAGGACGTCATTCGGCCAGGTGGCGGCCTCTGGTTGGTCCACGGGGACAGTGAGATGGCAGGACAGGTGGACCAGCGGTTGAGCGGAGAAATGACGTGACGGCGTACGTGGGGTGACGAAGCAGTGACGCGGCGGTGAGGTAATAGAAGCGGGAACGGTAAAACCGGAAACCGGGGCGGTTTCATATCGCACCGCCTACGGTACGGTGGCGGTATGCGTCAGTGGTACCTCCGATGGGTTGAGGAGGGGACGCGTGGCTGCCGCATGACGTAGTCAAAATACGGCCATCGGATGATATCATTCGTACAACAGATGCGCTCCGATGCCGCGATGGCCGTCGGATCTGAAGGGGTAAGATTTGACGGTTATCGGGAGTTTGACATGACAGGAAGGTAGCATAGTTAATGATCGGGCGTCGGAAGGGGTCCGATGTGATAAAGGCCGTCGGATCTGGAGTTCCTTGATCGGACGGTCGTCGGGAAAGGTGAAGCGATAGGCGGGTACGGGGAGCGGCATAGTTATTTAATAATAATTCTGGGGATCTGTGCAAGGGCGGGGAACCTTGGCAAGGTGGGTTTTTTACGAATTTTAGTGGAATGCACTCGCCCTTTAGACTTAGGATAAACGAAAAATGTTGGTTTTTTGATGTTTTTAGCCATTTTGAAGCGGGTAAGGGTAGAAACTGGGCTTTTAGGGGTTTTTCATGTGCAAATGAGGATCAAAAAGTGAGGAAATGAATTTGCAAGGGAGAAGGGGGATTTAGCTTAGGTTCATCAAGATGACCAGTTGCCATCTGATCCCTGACATGTAACTTATTGGCTATAATACCAAGTGGAGGATATTTATATAGGAGTTGGGGTTTATACACCATGGTGTTAGTAATAATATGGGAAAAGGTAATATAGGGGATTTACATAGTAGAATTAGAGTTAATATGGATGAGAGGGTGAGTGGAGGGGAAACCATTTAAGTTTATGTGAAACAAACTTGGTTTTGAGAGTAGATCAAAATGAAAAGATTTTTAGACAAGAAATGTGGCTTCTAAAGATTAAGAACCACTATGAAACCTTAGTCTTTTCCATGAACCTTAGCTGATGGGGGAATGTTAGAAATGAAATTGGAGGGGAATGAGGGAAATTAGTCATGCTTCCTGCTGCAATTCGATGAAGAAGAACATCTTTTTCAATTAATTGACTTTGCTTTGATACCCATAGTTACCATCTCAGCAATGGTAGGGATAACCTTTCTGCAACCTCAACTACTTACCCAGCTACTTGCCTAGCATTTTTATTTCTTCTTGGAGGGTGCACTTGGACTTGCAGACCCTTACTTGCCTTTTCTTTTCTTTGGCTTTTTCTTTTGCTTTTTCTATCTACCTCTACCCTTATCTCTTCCAAGGTCCCAGATTAAGCTGTTGGGAGCCTTTTCTTCTCTACCTGAACTAGTTGTCTGCCAAGATTAAGCAGTTTGGACAGACTTGCTTTCTCTATTCTATAACTCAAAATTGAAACATGGCATGATCCAGGTTAAACTGTTGGATCATCCACCAAAATTGAAATAAGGTCATCAACATTTGAAACACTTTACACACCTCTTGTTCTCTAGGAAATATGGGATCTTTGTGATATCAAAGCAGAGCATATTTGGACTTTCCCTTGCCAATCATGAAATATGAAACCTATTGGTATAGGTATCCAACACTTTCCGTCTGGAGTGAATTTGTTTCTGCAATTAAAAAACAATTCTATCCACTAGCTTATATGTAGCAAGCTATGATGAGTTGGCAAAATCTTCGCCAGTTAAAAGGGCAAAGTGTACAAAGATATACCTAGGAATTTAGAAAAAGAGCTTTGATTCTAGGCATTTCTTTAGACTCACCTGAAACTTTGCTGAAGTATATAGGTGGTCTGCATAGTTATTTGAGGCACACCATTCTCATGTTTAACCCTACTAGCATAGATGAGGTATCTGTTCAGGCTACCCATCTAGAGGCTAGAGGCAAGAATGTGAACCTAGAGATTGGGGGATCATCAAAACCCACTGCAAGCAAGAACAAGGAAAATAGGAAGAAAAAATAGAAAGAGAGGAAGGAAAATGCTATACAAAAGGCCAAACCTTCATGCACTCACTGCAAGAAGGATGGACATGATGATGAACATTGCTGGTCTTTGCATTCGGAGCTAAAACCCAAGAAGTTCGATGGCAAGAAGAAGAAGGCTGCTGCTGCTGTACAGAAGGATTTGGGGTCAGACTCAGGTGATGAAACAACAATCACAACTATAGGTATATAAGGTAAAAATTCTGAAGCATCTACTAGTAATTCTGCCCAAACTATTGATAGTGAAGAAAATGAGAGGAAAAGACATGAGCTTTTTCATATTAGAGTTATTTCCAAGCATCAAAAGATTGATACTTTGTTTGATAGTGGCTCACAAGTAAACTTAATTTCCATTAGGTTGGGTATGTGATAAAGCAAAGCTACAAGCGACTAGACAATGTAAACTTAGGTTTTCCATTGGTTCAACATTTGTAGATGAGGTTGAGTTAGATGTAATTCCCTTGGATATATGTGGAATTGTTTTAGGAAGTCCTTACTTGTATGATAGAAAAGCCATTTTCTATAGAGCAGAAAATAAGTATCAACTAACCAAAGATGGAATAGAATATATTGTAAGAGCTCACAAACTCAAAAATAATTATACTCTCATAAACTCAGGGCAGATGAAAAGGATTGTAAATTCATGCAAGCAATTTTTACTAATGGTTGTAAAGGAAAAGAAACCTGATAAAACCAATGTATTTGAGGGCTGTGATGCTAAACAGAAAGCTGATTTAGAAAAAGTTGTTTCAGAATATGATATCCTATTTCAAGAACCTAAAGGTCTGCCACCCAAAAGGGAAATTGTACATGATATTCATTTGCAACAAGATGCTCCATTTCCTAACATCGTAATGTACAGGTTATCCACTTTAGAGAATGCAGAAATCAAGAAGCAGGTACAAGAGCTGCTCGAGAAAGGGTTCATAAGACCAAGCACATCACCATGCAGATCTCTAATCGTGTTGGTGAGGAATAAAGATGGTTCGTGGAGGATGTGCATTGACTACAAAGCACTGAATAAAATAACGATCAATAATCGTTATCCCCTTCCTTGCATTGATGATCTATTGGATCAGCTGAAAGAAGCTGTTTACTTTTCCAAGTTGGACCTACGTAGTGGTTACCATCAGCTCAGAGTAGCAGAGCAATATGCATGGAAGACTGCTTTCAAAACAAAGCAAGGGCTGTATGAATGGCTAGTTATGCCTTTTGGCCTGAATAATGCTCCTGCCACTTTCATAAGAGTTATGAATGATGTACTCAGGCCTTTTATTGATGATTTTGTAATTGTATATCTAGATGACATTCTTGTTTTCAGTAAAACATGGGAAAAACATTTGAAGCATGTAAAGTAGACTCTAGATGTTTTGAAAAAAGAAAATCTCTATGTTAAATTATCGAAATGTGAATTTGGTAAAACATCTTTGAATTATTTGGGTCATATTGTAGGGGGTGGTGAATTGAAGATAGATCCCTCTAAGGTTGCAGTCATTGTAAATTGGCCTAAACCCAAGTCTGCTACCTAAGTTAGAAGCTTCCTAGGAGCAACACAATATTGGAGAAAGCTTATTGCTAACTTTTCCTTAATTGCAGCTCCCTTACATGCTTTAACAGGATTGAACAAGGTGTTTCACTGGGGAGGCAAACAACAGAAAGCCTTCGACACCTTGAAAGAAAAAATTAGTACAATACCAGTACTAGCATTGCCAAATCTTCAAAGACCATTTGAGATCGAAACAGATGTCAGTGACTATGCCATGGGAGTAGTGTTGATGCAACATGGTAAACCCATATGCTACCATTCTGAAACTTTTAATTCTGCAGTAGTTAATTATCCTACATATGATAAAGAATTGTATGCATTAGTCCAGAGTGTGAAAAAGTGGAAACATTACTTAATGGACAAAGAAACAATTATACATACTGATCATTAGCCACTTCAGTATTTGCACTCACAAACTAAATTGCAACAATCAAGACACTATAGGTGGATGGGTTTCCTAGAACAATTTCATCTAGTCATCAGATATAAGAAAGGCATACACAATAAAGTTGCAGATATGTTGTCCAGACCAATCATAAATGCATCTACTATACTTAAGCATAACTCAGTAATGCATGAAAGCTACATTGGACAATATGCTCAAGATATAGACTTTAAAGATGTATATGTAGCTTTAAGTAATGGCAAAAAGGTAGAAGAATTGGATTACTATGTTAAGGACTGACTCTTGTATCATTTGGGAAAGCTATGCATTCCACAAACTGAAAGAGTCAACATAATTAGGGAAGCACATACTTCTCTAATATCAGGTCATTTTGGTGTAAGTAAAACAGTTGCACGGCTGCAAAGATACTGCTATTGACCAAGAATGCATGAAACAATTTCTAGATATGTAAGAGGGTGTACCATGTGTGTTAAAAGTAAGCCCAACAATAGAAAACTAGGCTTGTACACTCCACTACCAGTTCCTTCCCGTTCTTGGGAAAGTGTTTCCATGGACTTTGTTGGGGGATTGCCAAAATCTAGAAAGGGACATGACTATTTATATGTTATTGTGGACAGGTTCAGAAAAATGAGTATTTTAATACCTTGTAACAAGCAGATTACAGCTGAGCAAACAACGAAGTTGTTCTTTCAGCATGTCTGGGTGCATTTTGGGTTGCCCACTTCCATAGTATCTGATCGAGATTCCCTATTTGTTGGGAGGTTTTGGTCAAGTATGTGGGAATTAATGGACACTAGACTGAAGAAAAGCACAACCTTTCATCCACAAACAGATGGCCAAACAGAGGTAGTCAACAGGATAGTGATCCAGTTGCTCAGGGGTTATTGCAGCAAGCATCCCAAGCTTTGGGATGAACATTTATGTTATGTGCAACATGCTTACAACCATGCTAAACATTATTCTACACAAAGATCTCCTTTTGAGACCTATTTTGGTTTTATACCAAGGTCTCCCTTGGATTTTGTCTTTGAAAAAGACATAGCAGTTGCTGGACATAGTGATGTGGACAAAGCAACCAGGTTCATTGAACAGATCCAAGAAATTCACCAGCCAGTGTAGAACCAACTGGAAAAGAGCCAAGCCAAGTACAAGGCAAGGCATGATAAGCATCGGGTGGAGCACAACTTCCAAGTTGGTGATCAAGTCTGGTTGTATATCAACAAGGATAAAATGCAAGGTGAATGAAAGAAGCTGAAGCCAATAAGGCATGGGCCTTTTAAGGTACTTGAGAAAATTGGTGAGAATGCTTTCCTTCTTGATCTGCCAGCATAAATGCACATCTATTTAGTGGTAAATGCAGAAAACTTAAGACTGTTTGAACCTTCATTAATTGAAGATCACGAAGAGCAAAGTCAATTGCCTTCCATTGATGATCTGTTGCTTGAATATCTCAATGAGCTGCAGGAAGATATAGTTTTGGACTGGAAGGTGAGAACCACGCGCAGAGGGGATGTTGAGTACCTTAGGATCGAGCTCAAAGGTTCAAAACCCAGCAGTGCAAAATGGATAGAGATTGGGCAAGTGAGACAGCTATATCCTCACTTGAGCGATGCTTTAAAACCAACTTTTGGTGGTCCAAAAGCCTTTTTCAGTGGGAAGGCGTGATCCAAATGGAACTTAGAATGCTCTCTAAGTCTTCAAAATCTCTTAAAATCATGCCAAAGATAAAAACAATCGCATACGAAGAGCCTTTAGAATGGCGGAAAAACACTATTGGGAAGCCAAAAACACGTGAAAACAGTGAAAAACAGAGTATTGGGGGCGTGAACAGTGAATGCACAATAGCTGTCAGATTTGGTCGATCAACGGTGCAGATCTGATCGACAAATCACAATCAGCACAGGAAGATAGCGGATATCGGTGCAGACCATATAAAACTTGCGATGGCGACCGACGAAGTCAACTAGGATCATCGATCAAGCGCTTAGATCGACGACCCACGTTGCATCGCGGGATCGCATCGGAGATTACAAGAGTGCTTACAATGGCCCAGGGTTATCGCGATGTGCGATTGTGATCAATCGTATCGCAATATCACAATCGGGGCTAAATAGAGGAGCGGGCTACATACACATACATATATACTATCTGATGAACCGGAATTGACGGTTATATAAATATTATTTCATAAGATTTGAGGTCTGCAGAAAAGGCATTTTTAATGTATTTTGTGTATTTCGTTTATTAAACAAAATACAAAGGATAAAGCGCCGATGCGATTTTTAACGTATTTTTAAAATACAAAGAAGCAAGGTCAAAGCGACTTGCGATAGCGATGAGGACGGACCCGATAGAGGAATAGACCGTATTTAAGGACTTTTGATGTCTGAAATGAACTGTAATGTTTTGGCAGAATTTCGCAGTGTTGCAGCGTTTCTCTGTGTAAAACAGAAAACGATCATTTTTGGCATTCCAAAGGATTTCAAAGGCCCGATGACCTATTCCATTACAGCACAGGTGGCCACCATCCCTGAAAGCGTTTAGCAATGATTTCTAATGATTAGAAAGGGGTCTGAGCGTACAGAGGTCGGGGGGACAGAAAGCCAAGAAGCTAAAATGAACAGGCAATGCAGTTTGGATTTAAATCATGGAAAAACAAGACAGAGCAGGTAGCGCCGAGACAGAGCTAATACAAAGATAGAGAGTGATTAAGAGAGTCCGTGTACTCAGAGAAGGCTTGAGAGGTTCAAGAAAACTCTTATTGTTATATCTGTTGTGTATTGAGTCTCAAATTGAGCTCATACTGTTGTAAAACTCTGCTTGAAGACATAATAGAGAGGCCACCACTGAAGGCTGGACCAGGAGATGTAGCCCAGGAGTATTGGGTGAAGTCCTCATTAAATTTGCTGTGTTATGTGTTATCTATTATGCTTTTGTTTACTGCTTCATTGTTTATGTATTTCACAATCTTATCGATCCATTGCATAAAATAACATAGACAAATCTAGGCACATGAGTCTGTAATACCTTATTATTGTCTTAGATCTCATTATCAGATCATTTAACATCTGTAATAACAACAACATAGTTATTTGCCTTTTTAGCATTAGATGGCCTTCTCTGCTGCTCCAATTTCTTCTTAGTGATCAAGTGGAAAACATCTTCAACAACAGTCCATTGGATAGTCAGGAGATCATGTTTTCCAATGGAGTGTTCCTGAGAAAAGATCTTATCAAAGAATGATTATCAATATAGCTCATCAAGGATTTCATAAGGATCCATTCATGAATAACTTTTGCAAGAAAGCCTAATCAACATAAGCTCCCCCTAACTGTATGCTGTTGGCAGAAACCTATCTTCAAACACTCGGAATATCAAGGATATCTTCATCAAGTGAACAACATGTGTTGTTGGCTGGAGAGTTCAGGAGATTTTTGCATTGTATTTGCTTTTTTCTCCATACTTGTGTAACTTTATTCTCTGGCATGGTTCTAGCTTGTGTAGCTGCCCAAGTCAAGTTACACCCATGTGCCATATGTCCAATGTTATGACACTTGAAGCACTCTGTGTTGTTCATGAATAAGAATTCATGACTTCTTCTTGCAAAATTGCTTCTTGAAGATTGTCAGGGACCATAATATTTATCTTTGTGATATGACCTACAATCTTTTTCCATGTGTCCAAAGTTTGTACAAGAATAACAATAACCAAGAAATATACTTTGGTACATGGGAGAAGAAGGTTTCCTTGATGTACTTCTAAAGTCTTTCTGCCTTGAGATCCTTTGATTATAACCATTGCTTCTTGCATCCTTGACATCATCTACATTTCTTCTTGGAATAGGATTTCCTTCATTGTTGCCTTGACTCTTATCCTTGCCTTTGCTGGAACTGGGAGCATCAACATTTCTTTATGGCTTCCTCACATCCTTTTTGTTTGAAGCATTATCATTCTTGCTTGAGGATTCTCCTTCATAGCCAAGACCTGATTTATCAAATGGGGATCTTTGATGGCTGAGCATGTCATCCAAGGCTTGAGAGATTTTCAAGAATTTGTCCATCCCTTCAACCTTTTTTGAGGGAGACAATCTCTTCTTCCAATCTTTCACAATCATTATTCTTCTTAGCAAGTTGTTTCTCAAACTCTTCCTTGATACATATTGCTTCATTTGATTCTATTTTAAGGGAGATGATTTCTGATTTCATTCTGAAGATTTCTTCATTTTCCTTAGCTCGATTGCTCTCCATTTCTTCATTGATCCTTGTAGCTTTACATGTTTCGGCCTTAGGAAGGTTGATGTTGGATTTTAGTTTAAATATCTCTTCATCCTTTGCTTTTAGTTGGTATATCATGGTGTTTCTCTCCTTTTCTGCTTCATCAACCTGTCCTCCTATGACTTGCTTCTTCTAGTTGAGATTTGAGAGAGGAGACCTCTACCTTATACTGACCAATCTCTTCTTCAAGTTTGTTCAAGCTCTTGTGCCTTGTTCAAGCTGACTTGACAAGGTATCTTCCCGTTTCTTTGCCTTATCCAATTGATTTGTCATGGATATGACTTCTTCATGATGCTTTCTTTTGTTTTGATGAAATTCCTCCTTAAGATTGGCGAGCTCTTCATCTCTTTCTTGTACTTGAAGCTTGAAAAGGTTAACTTCCTTCCTTGTTTGGTCTTGGTCACCAGCTAGTGCTTTCTTCTTAAGTTCCTCATTTTACTTTTTCAAATTGATAATCTCTTCCATGGTAGCCATAAGTTTAGTGTGATCTTCTTCAAAGTCTTTTTCATTCTCTTCATTTTCTAGGTCTTCTTTAGCCTTGATGTCATAAATCTTATCTTCAGCTTCCTTGATGGGCTTTGGATCATTTTCTTGGCTAGAGATCATTGTCAACGCTCCTTTTGAGTGAAGATCATGAAGTTTATCCCATATGCCTTTTGCTGACAAGAATTTTTCAAAATTGGCCTTCATAGAATTAGGTAGCCCATTCAAGATTGCTTTCATTGCTCTTGTATTATTTTCCTTAGATTCTCAATCCATCATGCTATCAACAATCACCGGTTTCCAGACTTCAAAGCCTTGAGTCTTTAAGAAATTCCTCATTCTTGCCTCCCATATATCAAAGTTTCCATTGAACAATGGAGCCGTCACAAATTGATTGACTTCAATTTCGGTGGTTGAGGGAGACACATATTTAGTAGGATTGGAGACATTCTTCCTTGGCTTCACCATTTGTGTTCTAATGATCAACCTTCAAGCTGTTAGGCTTTGAGTGAAGGAACTGGCTCTAGGGGGGGGGGGGGGGAGGATGAATCAATATTCCTTTTTAATTGTTATTTTTACCAGTAAAATCATTTATATTTAGAACACAAAGTGAACAATAGGAATAAATGATTTTATTAATATAATATTTACGATAAATCAGGTACAATATATATAGGGCTCCGACCCTAGATAAAGACACCGATCTTCAAACTCCCAGGCTCCATCCTGTTGCCAAGCACCAACTTTGACTTTTTGTGAGGCTCCAACGTCTAGGGCACTAACCCTGTCTTGTTAAGGCACCAACCTTGGGTTTAGGAGCACCAACTCTAAGGACACCAATCCTTCTAATTCTGAGGCACCAACCCCAAGGGCTCCAATCCTATCTTGTCAAGGCACCATCCTTGGATTTAGGAGCACCAACTCCAAGGACATCAATCCTTCCAATTCTGAGGCACCAACCCCAAGGGCTCTGACCCTCTGTTGTATATTGTCTAGATATGTTTGGTAGTAATTCTCTACTGCCAAAATCTTCTTCACTGAATTTTGTCAATTTACAACTTCACTGCTACATCAACAACAACCTGTCTTCATATGAAGGAGTCTTCACAACTCTTCATATTGCCCAAATAGAGTCTGCAAAGTTACCTCATGATGATTTCAAATAGGCATCATGATCTCCAATAATGTTTCCAAGATTTGTTGAAGCTTTCCAACAAGATATCTGCGCTAAGCCTCAATGTATGCACAAAAGCAATTCTCTGTTTTCAAGCCTCTGTTCTTATTGTCACAGTAACTGCTTTAGGAGTGATTGTCACGATATCTTACTTCCAAGGAACAAAATCACAAATACTTCAACGTCGGTGTTGCCTACTACTCCCTTCAACTGATGACTGATGAAATCTTACTTTTTTGGTTCGAGTTCAAATAGATCTTCACAAAAAAATTGTTCTTTAGGTTGGGGTTTGTTCTTCTAATTCATCACAGGTTCGAGCCTTTCAAAGATTAACCCAATCAACAAAATTTCTCAACCTTCAGCTTCCTTCTTTCCTGTTGGACCTTTGGCTTCCTTCCTTCCCGCTTGAACTTCAGCTTTCTTTGTTTCTTCAAGTTCACGAGTTGTGAACTGTTACTTCTTCTCAAAATCTGTTGCCTGAAGTGAAGCATTTCAACTTGTATATATATATATATATATATATATGAGTTTTTCCAATAACGAAAAGATACGTTCATTGGGAGGAGAGGCTGACTTATGAGTTTGCACATTAAACGATTTTATCAAAGAGGCCCTTTTTTTATTAATATTCATCCAAGGCTATACCCACATGGAGGTCCCACATTAATTGCAACCGCAACATTATCACATTAATTGCAATTGCAACATTCATGAAAATTGGAGTTATTCCTTTAATCCCGCAATCACAATTTTCGGATGTTTTCACATAACATAGTGATTCCACTACTGCCGATGGAGCGGATGCGATATGATTTTAAGTAGTTGTTATAAAACCTGTCGGGTCCACAACCTTATCGCAATCACAACTTCTGGAGGTCTTCTCATAACATAGTCGATCCCCTACGACCGACGGAGTGGATGCGATATACAATAAACTGTTTTTGATAAGCTCGTTGGGTACACAACTTTATCACAATCGGCGATCTATTGTGTCCACACCCTTATCGCAATCGCCGTTTTGACATTTCTTTGAAATGTGCGATTCAATGGACGCGATATCATATTGAGTCATATTATGGTGGTGCAGTCAGGTCTGCAATAATATCGCAATCGATGTTTTTTAACGTGACATCCTTTAAGACTTGCGGTACATAACTTCTGGCGTGACGGACGTGATATAACATAACGGTGTATTCTAATAGAGTGGTTGGGTCCGCATATATATCACAATCGACGATTTGAATAGAACATCCCTTTATGGCTTGCGATTATGCGATGAATGCGATATTGTATGGGGCTGTTACCATAACCTGTTTCAGGTCCGTAGTACATATCGCATCGAGGGTTTTGGGTAGTGGCACATACCAGACCGCTGGTAAAGTTGCCGATATAATATGTTAACTCCTTTGGTTTATGTGCTGTGAACTTTTAAAAGGTTTCCACGGTTTATTCCTTCCTCCGATATTGCTCTTACTCTTGGCATATGTGAAGGATCTGCTTTGTCTTGGCTTGTCGCTCTTGTGGCTTCTCCTCACTCCTATGACTTCCGATACATTGCTCCGATAGCTCTTCTATGATGGCTTCTGATATCTTTCCTCCCCAGTTCCACTATTTCTATTATGCCTGTATTCAATCCTTGGATCCTCCATGAGTAGTATCATGATCAATGAGCATCAATGGGAAACCTCACATGTCACAAGAATTTGACATCACAAACACTGCCATATTGACATCAATGACAACCTAGATTAACATCTCGCAGGCTGCTTCGAATCTGGTCAATATCCTTGACCCAACGCACCTCTAACACTGCTTCAAATATGCTTGTCACTTTGCTGTTCCTAACTATTTTGGTTAGGGAACTTGGGAAGCCCTAAACTCCTCTCAATAGTCCTCGAACAACCCTCCAAATATTCTTGTCACTTTGTTGTTCCTAACTGTTCTGGTTAGGGCACTTGGTGTTATAGACATTTTTGGGCCCTACAACCCCAAGCATGAAATGTCCATAAACCAAGGGCTCCTAAGTCCCTAAAAGTGTTGTTCTAACCCCTAAAGGAACAAGGTCAACAGATTACAGCTTCTCCCAGAAGTTCTCCATGAGAAAATGCTCAGAATTGGTCAAAACAGGATCATTGCAGCTGCTCCACTGGCTAAGTGCGTTGCATCTCACCTAAATACACTGTGAGGGTGCGTTGCATTTGAAAAGTCCCTTTTGTGGGGTACGATGGGTGAGAAATGACAAATGGCAGTGTCATTCTGCGAGGTGGAGAGGTAATGGAAGCTTCCAGAATCTTCTCCTGTGACACTTGGCTCACTGAATTCGACCAAGGATGAGCAAGAGGCCATCAGTCTCCAAGTGGAAGCAAGAACTATCAGAGAGAAGACACTAATCAAATAACAAGCTGACTCATCCCCCTTACAGATATCTATATATGGATCCCTCATCCCAGAGATCCAGAGGCTGGAATTTTGCATATTATAAGGAATTGCTGTTGGTTTCTTGAGACAAACATCAGATTGTTGGGTGATCTAAGCTTTGTTTGAGGTGAAGAGGGGCTTCTTTGCTGGGAGGTTGATGCTGGGTCGGAACAACTAGTTGTAACTCCTCCTGGCTCTTTTCTTGTTTATCAATAAAAGCTATTTGAGTTTTCCTCCATGCTTTTGTATCATTGATGCTTGTTACATTTGTATGGTCAATTTACATCTGATCCTAGATTGTTTATGATTATAGATCCATGTCTTTGTATAGTGCTATGCTTCTATGATCTTACAGGTACTTTGTGAAGCTGGGCGTGCAAGGGAGCAGGTAGCTGTGGACTATCAAAGAAGAGAGGGATCAAATCAAGAGATTAGCACAAGACAGAGGTTGGTCTTTCTGTTCCTCTCTATCTATAATTCATAAAGGAAAAACAAAAGTAGCTTTTCTCTGTTTGTTTCTAAGGCAGCTGTCACACCTTAGTGGGATAGAGCAGTTCTAAATAGACACTTTTCCCTGTAACAAAATGGAGACTCCACTGGGGAGCTAATTAGTTTGTTTGTTTATCATTCTTTGTTGTCTATTTCATAAACTTACAAGTAGCGTTCGAACTGCATTTGCCATAACAAATGCAAAGTAGACAACTGCTACTTCAATCCATCTACTGGATCTGCTTATGATTTAAACAACTGATTCGCAAACTATCTGATTGCCCTTGTGATAGCTCTTAGATCCTCCTTAGATCTACCCTTGATTGTTGCATTACTGATTGCTTTTTGCTTGGCCAAAACCCAAGAACTGAACTGCAAACTGTGACCCGGAACCCAACAGAGTCTCGTTTCTGGCCCAGCGCAGGTACTGTTCAAAGATTCTGAATTTTAGCGCACTTCCCGAGTGGACAACCTGTGCTGCATTTCAGATTCTCTGTGTTACAGGTGCGCTGATCAGACTATCTCTATGCAGTTGTGGCTTCTGTGGTTCATTCTTTCCAGTTCTATTCTTGAATTTTGCTGCCTGTGATCAGTATATGTCTGTTTGAAACCCCTTTTCCTTACTGTTATTCCGCCTCCTTTGTACAAAAGAACTGTAGATGTTTTTGTGTGTTTGTTGAGTCATTTACAGTTCTCCTTTGCAAAAGTAGCGTAATCGTACTATTGCCCTTTGATTTGAAACTGTCGCAAGTGTCGATTTCAATCGTAGGAAAGAGTTTGATTGCTGTTGATGGTCGATTATCTTGTTACTATTGCTTTTGGTCTGAATTTGTAATTTTCTAGTGTCAAGAACAAGTATCCATTTCAAAATCGTAAGGTGTTGTAATCGTCTCCATTTTTTGATTTCGAAAGAAGCTTGTCGATATTTGTCGCTTGAAAAGAAATTTAGATTTGTGCATCAACTTTCTTTTTAGCATTCATATACTAAGAAAGTCGAAAAACAAATACATGCATGTGCATTTGCATATACACAGTCTGATTGGCTTGATTTAGGAAAGTGCATTTAGAGTGTGCTCTTTGCTCTTTGTGAAAAGATTCTGTCTTTCTTTTCTCTAGTAGCTAGGATTTTCATTGCATAAAGGAGATAAAAAGTTTGTTTATCATCTTAGATTGCATTTTAGGAATTACATCTACATCTCGTGGTGAACCCGAAAGGCAAAATTCATAAACAAGATCAACTTAAAATAAATTCAATGAATCTAACAATGCTTTGGAACTTAACGCACAACATTTAGAAGTCTAGGCTAGAGACATATTCCGGCGTCGTAAAGCCTGGCAACTATTGTTCTCACTGATGGTTGGGTGATTCCTCCACTTTGAGATGATAAGTGCCAGTACAGACTTGTGCTCCCATGTACCGTCGAGTATATTTTGGGAGACCCCAATAGGCTTAATCCTTTATCCATAGGAAGCCGTGTCTGCCGCCCTATCGATCGCAATGCACTTAACACAACATTCGGGAAGATTGACTGCCGTACTGTAAAAAGTATTCTGCAGTTTTGCGATTGGTTTGGTACTCCCTCTACCTAGATTTCCAGAGCAGTCCCTTTTGTTCCTTTTCAAACTCCTTAACGGAAAAGGTCCATCTGAGCACTTGTCACTTCAGGCTCATTAAAAATCGAAGGATACTAGAGTCATCTTTTGTTTTTTCTCGACTCTTAAAAACTGAAAAAACAAGTTGTGTCAAAGCGTCTAAAATTTATTTTAAACGGAATATTCATCACCTTTTCCTGCGTTGATCTTGGGTTGAGAAAATGGAGTCCACCAACCAAGGAATTCCCCTTGGAGGAAATCCTAGTCCCTTCTCCTCTTGGGGAGATGTTGGTGCACCCCATATGGCCACATTGTCGCTTCAAGGACTGACAATTGGTTTGCCTGTATGGCTCTTCTCAACCTCTGTCATTCAGAACACCACAATTCCTGAACAATCGAATCAGCAATTGGACGAGTCCAGAGTTACCCACCAACCTTCTACTTCCTCTTCCTCTCCTCCTTCCTCTTCACTTGATGGGGCTGGTAAAGCCAAAAGTCAAGTGCCTAAGGAGAAGAAGGAAAAGAAGAAAGAGAAGAAGAAGAAGGAGCCAAAAGCGAATGGGGGCAAACGAGTGTCGTCTAGCGAAAATCCACACACTGCACCGACCAGGCCTAAATCGCCATGTGTCATTTGCAAGGGAGACCACTATCACAGAGAATTTCCTTGCATCCCTCGGATCTTAAGGGACTGGTCTCGTCGTTTGCACAACCTGGTGTCGTCAACCTCTGATGATCATGTTGAAAACACACCGTCAACTAGTGAAAGTGAAGCCCCAGGACAAAAAGGAAAATATAGATTTCCTTGTAAACTGTGCGAAGGCGATCATGCCGTCCACCGTTGTCCCTTCTTAGATGAAGCTAAAAGAGTTTTGGATGATCGTCCGGTTTCACCGTTACGACTTCCTCCTGGATATAAAAAACTCTTGCCGAGTCCGTCACTAGTTGAAAATTCGGCTGGCCCGCTCAGGTGGTCGGCCGAAGCATCTATCATTGAAGATAAACCATCTGAATCCATACCAAACGAAAGTCAAAAGGTCGAGGCGGCAGTTGACCCGGTCTTGCCTTCATAGGTTCCATCTTCAGATGATATAGTCACTGAAGAGAACAAGGATGACACCGTCCAAATTCATTTCATAAGCACAGACTCCAACGAACATGGGGGCAATTTACCCGTTCCTTTACCGCAGGAAGGAAGTTCGTTAGAGTCGTACCCGACCGTCTATTCGGTCCCACCTCCAAGCAACCTAGTTGTCTCCTTCGACTGGAATCAACTAGGCAGACCCCATTTACCAGCTAGTATACCGTTCCGAATTATTGTTCAAATATATAGAATGGTTATGGCTGGTACTATCATAGATGAAGGGGCTTCTGTGAGTATCATTTCCTCGACTACTTGGAAAGCGCTTGGTTCGCCATCGCTTTTGCCTGAGATGAGAAATCTAACAGGCTTTGATAAAGGAACCAGTCGACCGTTAGGGATCCTTCCCGATGTGCCCATAACATTGAGAGGGAAAACCATTCACATGAACGTGATGGTAGTTCAAGGACCCCTGGATTACAACCTACTCCTTGGACGAGACTATATTTATTGCATGAGAGCCATTGTCTCATCACTCTTTAGAGTGATGTGTTTTCCGCACGAAGGAAGAGTGGTCAAGCTCGTAGACCAGCTTTCATTTCCCGGATCACGCATAGCAAATAGTCATATACCATCCTTAAATGGTCTTTTCACGCAAGAAATGTCTCAATCTCCAGTCCGTCCACCCGATGAGCGCGAGTGATTCAAGGGGACATGACTGAAACCCAGGGGGCATGCACCCTGGTATGCTTCGGCAGGAAAACTTCGGGTATAGGGTAGGTTTCCGCGAGAGAATATGACCTCCGTACTCCCATCCGTGATTGGAAGAGGGAGTTGGACTGGAATAAGATCCTCTTGTCAAAGTTATGTGGGTTGGCGGGCATCACCGCTCACCTTTGTTTATTTCGGTAGACATCGCCGGAGAAGTGTTTTGTTTACGCGCTAAATAGAACAATATTTGGGTAGCCTGAAAGAGGTATACCTTTCCTGATAAAACAAATGTTTTGTCAGCTCAAATAGAAGGTGACCTTGAAACTCTGTTTTATACCTGGGGGCATGCAAGCCTTTTGGCGTGCAAGCGAAGAGCGACTATTTATTTTTTAAATTTGTAGGACCTCTAACCCTTTAAACTCGTAGGATTGGTCATTTCCTAACTTGCATAAAGAAAGGATGTGGGGAAAAACTCTAAAAGTTGCCGTTTTATATGAGACATTCTTATCACACGATTGGATTAATCGAGCAGTTTTAGCACATAGTTCAAGCTCGTTAAAAAATAAACATAAGACATGAGCAAATGTTTCCCCCCGCGTTTAAGCTCGTTAAAAAATGAACTATTCCTCGGTAAATAACCATCGTGAATGTAGTACTTCAACCGTTAAAGCCTTGGTCGTGTTTGCACCGTCACCTCCACTTTTTCATTGACCGATCATTCACCTCCATTTGATTGTTTACCCATTTTGAGGAACAGCTGCGAAGAGTGATTTCACTAGCCATCCTTGTGACACTGCCGTGATTGGAAAATTCCAAGCCTTACCTGGAATCAGCTGCTACCCATTTTATCACTCGTTCCTCAAAAGACGAGTCTCCTTTAAGCTCTTTTCAACTGACTCGTAAAATATGAAAAGATTGCCGAGCCATTGGCCTCTCCAGCTCGTTAAATAAAGGGACAGGAAGTGCTATCCCTCCTTTAGATTTTAATCTTTTTGGACCTGAGGGATTATTACACAAAAAGTTCGAGCGCTTGTTTTGTTCGGCTCGTTAAAAGTATCGAAAATCCATCCTTTTTGTATTGTTTTATACTTTTTCAGACTTAAGGGATTAGATGACGAAAAAAGAATTTTGGAGTTACCTTTACGTTCCTTTTCAGACTCTCTAAAATTGAAAAGGACCGAGTTATCTTTGTCGTTAAACTCGTTAAAAAGATTAATAGCGACAAACTTGTCTATAGACGAGAACGAGTTTCACTATCGCTAGGCTCGTTAAAACATAGCGATGGGTTTGCCTGAAGGGCAAATTATAGAACAAGCATATGTTATCCTCCTCAAGCTTGACAAAAATAAAGAGGTACTGGTCAGCAATGACTGGGGAAAATTGGGAAGAAAACTTGAAGAAACTTTGTTGGTAGCAAGTCGCTCTTGAACATGACACTTCCACTCCGTGTCCGAGTCGGGTTGGGTTGTTTCATTCACCGGTCACATCACCATGGTCACGCCATACCATCCACATTTGGGGTTAATGCTACCAATCCATCACATCAGTGTCGCCGATATGTTCAAGAGAAGTCATTCAGAGAATTCACCTGTGTCTCACCCACTACCATACATTATACTCCATTCTTTCATGACCACCACCCTGAACCTTATATCACCAAATCGTTTTCACCTCCATTAAAATCATTTGCTCCGTTCCGTGTCATTGATGTGGGATTCATTAAGGCCCTCTTGTGACGGATCACTTCTTGTCGACATCAGCTCATTATCCAAGAAGTTGATCTAGGAACACCCCATTCAGTACTTTGAAGCTTGCATGCCTCAATGGCAAGTTTCTCACTTCCAGCGATAGGTTTACATCAATGGCCTTCGACCGAAAGATTTTGCGTAGTGTTCGACGCCAAGTCCTTTATTCACACCACCTGAATTGTACTGCAGTACCTTGAGGGTCATTATCATTATCGGTGATTCCTCTCGCACTTGTTAACAGTTTACATCATTAACTGGTAATCAAGCGATGTCTTTCCATGTTCGACTTCAGAAAATTTCTCACATGGATCGACTTGTACTTCGAGTGAAGATCAGACGAGATTGAAGACCCCGGATCTAGTTTCATCCATCCGGGCTGCGATATATATTCAGGGAAATAAAGACATTAAATGTACATCATTGCTGCACAGATAATCATCCACTCAAAAGGATGATGGCTCTATCAGAATCATCAGTCTACACTCAGACGATTGTCTGTCCTATGTACATGAAAATGAATTTATAAAGCTGAGCATGGGAAAGCCCGCCTCAACTAGATCATGAAAATAGTATGAAGATAATGTATTGTATTGTATCTTATTACAGGTCTCCTCCCAGCATTGAAAGAACTTCGGATCCTAATAATAAAGCATTTCACCCGACACCAAAAGATTAACGGCCTCATACTTTAAGGGGAAACTATTATAGACATTTTTGGGCCCTACAACGCCAAGCATGAAATGTCCATAAACCAAGGGCTCCTAAGTCCCTAAAAGTGTTGTTCTAACCCCTAAAGGAACAAGGTCAACAGATTACAGCTTCTCCCAGAAGTTCTCCATGAGAAAATGCTCAGAATTGGTCAAAACAGGATCATTGCAGTTGCTCCACTGGCTAAGTGCGTTGCATCTCACCTAAATACACTATGAGGGTGCGTTGCATTTCAAAATTCCCTTCTGTGGGGTGCGATGGGCGAGAAATGACAAATGGCAGTGTCATTCCGTGAGGTGGAGAGGCAATGGAAGCTTCCAGAATCTTCTCCTGTGACACTTGCCTCACTGAATTCGACCAAGGATGAGTAAGAGGCCATCAATCTCCAAGTGGAAGCAAGAACTATCAGAGAGAAGACACTAATCAAATCACAAGCTGACTCATCCCCCTTACAGATATCTATATATGGATCCCTCATCCCAGAGATCCAGAGGCTGGAATTTTGCATATTGTAAGGAATTGCTGTTGGTTTCTTGAGACAAACATCAAATTGTTGGGTGATCTAAGCTTTGTTTGAGGTGAAGAGGGGCTTCTTTGCTGGGAGGTTGATGCTGGGTCGGAACAACTGGTTGTAACTCCTCCTGGCTCTTTTCTTGTTTATCAATAAAAGCTATTTGAGTTTTCCTCCATGCTTTTGTATCATTGATGCTTGTTACATTTGTATGGTCAATTTACATCTGATCCTAGATTGTTTATGATTATAGATCCATGTCTTTGTATAGTGCTATGCTTCTGTGATCTTATAGGTACTTTGTGAAGCTGGGCGTGCAAGGGAGCAGGTAGCTGTGGAATATCAAAGAAGAGAGGGATCAAATCAAGAGATTAGCGCAAGACAGAGGTTGGTCTTTCTGTTCCTCTCTATCTATAATTCATAAAGGAAAAACAAAAGTAGCTTTTCTCTGTTTGTTTCTAAGGCAGCTGTCACACCTTAGTGGGATAGAGCAGTTCTAAATAGACACTTTTCCCTGTAACACTTGGGCAGCCCTAAACTCCTCTCAACTGTCCTCGAACAACCCTCAAATCTGCTTGTCACTTTGCTGTTTCTAACTGTTCTGGTTAGGGCACTTCGGCAACCCTAAACTCCTCTCAACAATCCTCGAACAACCCTCCAAATATGCTTGGCACTTTGCTGTTCCTAACTGTTCTGGTTAGGGCACATGGGCAGACCTAAACTCCTCTTAACAATCCTCGAACAACCCTCCAAATATGCTTGTCACTTGGGAAGCTTCAACATGACTTTGTCTTAGGCAACTTCACCATGACAATGTCCTATATCTAGGGCACATAGAGCTAGGGCATCAACTTCTAGGAGCTGCATAGATGCTTCTTCCCCATGGCAGCATCTAGGGCAACTCTTCTTAGGGAAACATATCTCTTAGGATCTATCCTCCCACTGAAACCCAAAGACAAGTGGAGAGGAAGAGATCACAACAAGAGTGTGTACAAATGACTAGCAAGCCACCTCTTTTTATACTAAAATGTTGAGCACATGTGGGTGTTATTTAGTTGTTGGCCGACCTTGACGAATTGTCTTATAACACAAATAAATTCATAACTCCATGAATACTTATCGGAATTAGATGATCTTTAGATCAATCCTACACCTTTTGATGAGAGGGATCCAAGTAAAATACCAGCTGGCATAAATAAGATGACCCACATGGAGTTTGGCCCTAGTTGCCAATTTTAACACTCCCTCTCAACTAGGGAGAACTCCATCCGCTGATCCATATTTCTAACTGTAATATCTCTGCCATCAGTTCCCTGCACTGCTCTGCTCTGCTCTTCTTTGCTCTGCTCAGAACCATGAAGAAGAAGAATTGATTGAGAATGTTTCATACCATTCTCTATTGAACCAAAGTTAGTTTCATCTGAGAAGAGTATGTCATATCACTCTTACTGACCCGAAGTTAGTTTTATTGATCCCAAATCAATGTCATAGGGGAGTGTATCAAACCACTCATACTGATCCCAGATCAGTTTCATTGATCCTAGGTCAATGGAGGTCATACTAGCATAGGGTGTACGATAGATACAATGATGTGTCCATCGATAGTACTACTATGGTCCCCAACCCCATTTCCCTGCTCATTGATCAGATGAGAGGTAATTCACATGAGTCCTAGACTGCATGGGTAAGATGCCTCGACAGGAGAACGAATCATCCTGTCCCACAGGAGAACGAATCATCCTGTCCCATAGGGGAACGAATCATCCTGTCCAAAAGTCGCCACAGGGTATCACAAGGGAAGGTTGAACCTTTCACCCTGTACATAGCGCACCACCAGGGGACGGTGATTCACCCTGTGATCATATGTCGCTTTAGTAAGTACCCCAAGCCCCCCAGAGCTCCTAGAACTCAATGCATGCAACATGTAGGACCCTTATATGAAGGTCTCTCAACGACTCCAAGTCGTTCAGGAAAGTCATAGATTTGACCTTTCCCTGGGGCTTTGACAAAATGTCTGCGACCTGTATATCAGTCTCAATGCGATGGAGCCTCCTCCTTCATCGAATTACCATATCTTAGATAAGGTAGTATATGATGTCTATTTGCTAGAGCAATCATTGAATACAAGATTCCTCAACAATCGAATCCCCCCTGGTTGTCACAAAGGATCACGGTGGTATTCTTCTTGTGTACAAAAAGCTCACTAAAGAACTTCCTCAACCAGGCAGCTTCATACGAGATCATACTCGTGGCTATGTAGTTCGGTCTCAAAGGTGCTTCTAGCAACCGACTTCTACTTTCTGCTCATCCACAATATCGAAGCAGAACCTAAAAGGACCAGCACTGAGAAGTGCTCTAATGATCCTCCACACTACCTGCCTAGTCAGCATAATCACATAGCTTCATTTTTGCGGTAGTGTATCTCAATCCATGAGAGATTGTGCCTTAAAGATATCTTAGAAGATTCTTAGCACCAATCCAGTGAGGCTAAATCAAATATGAGGTCACTTTGCTAACTGCAAAACATATATCTGGACGGAAGTTCACCAAGAAAATCAATGCAAATGAGTTTATGAAACTCAGAGGCATTTCCCAAATCTGGTTGGTCATCAGCACCATATAACTTTTGAAAGTTAAGATCCTCGAGGTAGTCACGGTCTTGCAGTTTACCATTCCACATCTGGAATTCAACTCCCTCTTACTTCTACAAGTGAGAGGGTCTGCACCTGTCAGAAATAGGTCATTGTCAGAAGGTGCCGGTATGAGAGGTCTATCATCCACAACCTTCGAGCAATGGTTTGGATTGGTTTCACTCCTAGTGAATCTCAACTTCATCAGACAACTATCAATCCTCTCATACTATGCCTGGGGTGTTTTGCTTCAAGCCATAAAGGGCTTTCTTGCACCTGTATACATGAGATTCCCGATCATGAATCTCAAACTCCTCAGGTTGTTCCAAACATGTGGACCTGCGACATGAGGGGAATGGTCCCCTTGTAAGATTTTCCTACGGTACATATCAGATATGTACCTTCATTCTCTTCTTGAATTTAGGCATCTGAGTCACCATCTGACTCACATCAGGTAGGGCCCCATAAGTAGACCTTCGGTGCTATAGATGAGATGTGTCAACTGATATGGTCCCCTATGGACCATCCTGCAACTTGATACAAATTTCCAACCCTGAACTCAAAAGCATATTAGAAAATTTTATTTTTAAACACGTACCTTTCAATCGATGAATGCCGCCCTGCAACCTTTGACTTCCATTGCCGAAATGGATACCAGGTTCTTCTTGCGATTAAGTACATAAAAGAGATTCTGTAAATGAATAGAGTTACCCTTATTCAATTGAGGGGTAACACCCTTTCCGGGATAGGTGGCATCGGCTCCAAGTATAATCCCACAAATGTTTTCATCTCTACCAAATTAGAGAGAGAGCACCCTTCTATCCGATGGAGTGCCTTGAAGAACTACAATCAATAAGCCAGATTCCCAAAGAATCTGAAGGAGAGGGCCAATACAAGTTTTAACACTTCTTTATCTTATCAGAAACAACATTTGATTCTTCATACATGGGGTCCCTTGATTTCTTGAAGAGTCAACCATTTCCTTGATGACCCGAACTGTCATTCTTCTGATCATTGAAGATGTCCCTAGAGTGATTGTTATCATCATCAAGTGATGTGTCCTTGCCATTCGAACACTCCTTCGCATAATGGCATCTGCCTTTCCTTAGATCCGGGCTTCCCATTGAAGTGATCTTTAGGTAGGCCATCAGAAACTTCCGTTGCCCCATTTTGATAATATTCTATGCTTCGACTTCACCCTTGGTGAATTAGAAGAGGGATGAGGAATCCATTGATCCTTTTATCCTTTCCCAACTAGCTTTGATGATTTCTCTTTCACTCTTGCTCGGGTTTTGTCTTCACCTCAGCTCCGATACAATGTTAATTTTAGGTATGTTCTATGCTAAAGCAATTTATTTCAATTTTCACAGGCTCAATATCTTTTCCCGATTAGAAATCACATCAACATTAAAGTAAACTGTAGATAGAACATAAATATAAATCATACAAGACAAGCCAAGACAAGAGGACACAAGATGTGGTGCTAGCCAGGGACAAACCCCAATGTGGGGAAACCCTAACAATTCTTCTTATATGTTCTTCAATAGTTCAACAGAGAGAGAGAGAGAGAGATAGTACATTTACAACAAAAGTCAACACTTTGACTTATCTAGATAAGAGCATAGATCATCTCTAGGAAGATGATACATGAGATCTGTTGAAGACATGCTGCTTCAACTGATTCTCTAAGGGGACTCCTTCACCTATCATTGTGCTACATCTCATCATCATGCTGCACCTCACTGTGCTGCACCATGCTGCTTTGTGTCCTTGCTACACCAAGTACTATACTGTTGTCCCAATGTACTTGCAGCACTGTGCTTGCTGTTGTCCATGCTTTACCATGTTGCTGCTGTCCATGCTTCACCATGCTTGCAGCTGTCCCATGCTTCTTGATGTTGTTCATGCTTTTCCATGCTTGCAACTGTCCCATGTTTCACTATGCTTGCAACTGTCTCATGTGTCACCATTGTTGCAACTGTCCCATGTATTAGTTTGTTGTCCCTTGCATTGCTTGTTGTTGTCCAACTGCTGCATCTAAACATGTTGTTCCATTCACCTTACTGCACCATGTTGCTGCAATATACCATATTGCTGCATCCATCACATCATGCTACACTCCTTTGGGGTTTTCAACACTCCATGTTAACCCAACATGTGGATCCTGCAGGCTGCTCTGAATTTGGTCAATATCCTTGACCCAACGCACCTCTAACACTGCTTCAAATCTGCTTGTCACTTTGCTGTTCCTAACTATTCTGGTTAGGGCACTTGGGCAGTGCTTAACTCCTCTCGATAGTCCTTGAACAACCCTCCAAATATGCTTGTCACTTTGTTGTTCCTAACTATTCTGGTTCGGGCACTTGGGCAGCCCTAAACTCCTCTCAACAATGCTCAAACAACCCTCCAAATCTGCTTGTCACTTTGTTGTTCCTAACTATTCTGGTTAGGGCACTTGGGCAGCCCTAAAATCCTCTCAACAGTCCTCAAAAAACCCTCCAAATATGCTTGTCACTTTGCTGTTCCTAAATGTTCTGGTTAGGGCACTTGGGTAGGCCTAAACTCCTCTTAACAGTCCTCGAACAACCCTCCAAATATGCTTGTCACTTGGGCAGCTTCAACATAGCTTTTAGGCAACTTCACCATGAGAAAGTCCTAGATCTAGGGCACATAGAGCTAGGGCATCATCTTCTAGGAGCTGTGTAGATCCTTCTTCCCCATGACAGCATCTAGGGCAACTCTTCTTAGGGAAACATATCTCTTAGGATCTATCCTCCCACCAAAACCCAAAGGCGAGTGGAGAGGAAGAGATCACAAGAATAGTGTGTACAAATGACTAGCAAGCCACCTCTTTTTATAATAAAATGTTGAGCACATGTGGGTGTTATTTAGTTGCTGGCCGACCTTGACGAATTGCCTTATAACACAAATAAATTCATAACTCCATGAATACTTATCGGAAGTGGATGATCTTTAGATAAATACTACACCTCTTGATGAGAGGGATCCAAGAAAAATATCAGCTGCCATAAATAATATAACCCACATGGAGTTTGGCCCTAGTTGCCAATTTTAACCTATTTGCATATGGACGAGACCTAGAGATGTATAAGAAGTTCGGTGGTTGAGGTATGTTGAATGCTATTCTCAAGTTGATGTTTTACTGAGTGGATGAGGTCTAGTTTGGGATAGTTGGTTGGCGTTTGTGTACATGTTGGAGGATTGATAGAGAGTTTCTAGAGAGCTCTAAGTGCAATCTCTTATAAAGGAATATAAGGGATGTTAGTGATCAGACTTGAAGGCTCTAAGGATTAGCACTTTGAAGGAGTAAAGAACCAGTCAGGAGGGCTAGTGAATAAGCCCTAGCTTAATGTGTTACTGAAGGTTAACTTCGGTGGAAAGAGGGAAATGTCCATAGCCATAAGATCTGTCATCTTAGAGTAGTAGTGTGACTGAAGAGGGCAACATTGTTGAAGACCCTATGTGTTGGAGTCCTAGAAGGAAGGAGCAACTATAGGGTGGATTGATTGGGTCTAAGTTCAATGACCTAAAGGAGCCGTGTTTATTGATAGAGGTAGATTGTGGAGTTGCAGAAGGGGAGGAAAAGGACCACCATATGTGTTCAAAGTATGTGGACTGAAAGGAGTTGTTGAGCATGCTACATCATAAGTTGTACTTTGTTTAGGGTAGATTGGTTATCATACTTATTGTGGATACCAAGCCCTAGTTGTCTTGTATTAGGGCTAATTGTAAAGGGCCATGATCCCTGGTATGAGAGCTGTAGACTGTTGTATTAAAGATTTGTAATATAACAAAGTTGGGTTGAAAATTTGTGTCCTGTGTGCAAGTTGATTCACTGCTATTGTTTTCTGATGTGCAATGTAGAAGTATTGTGGCATTTGAGTGTGTTTGTGTTTGAGATTTTGAGAACCAAACCAGATTCTTGAGTGTCGTGGAAATTTAACAATGAGGAGATTTGCGACCTATGCAAACGCTATTTTAGAGGGAGTTCAAAATATGGGAAGAATTCTTGGGATGTGATCTCTAGAATTAGTAGGTCAAGTGGGACATGGGTGACTAAATTTGAGTTAGAAAACTTATTAGATAATTTCAAAATTGATATCGTTAGTATGCTTAGCTCCAAATTAAACACCCTACAAGAGAAAAAGAAGAAGGAAGAGGTTAAGCTTTCCCTGGCCATATTTTGTTGCAAATGTAGAAAGAAAAAACCTCTTTGAGAATGTCCTTTAAATGGTATTGTGACATGTATCATTTGTGAGAAGAAATGTTAGGGTCCCACCCTAACCCCCTTATTTATGTAATGGGATCACGTCATAGTCAAGAGTCAATAAAGCCCATATTAATAATTGTAAGTGGTTAATCCGCAATTAATTACGGAACCACAGTTAGTTGCAAATGGGCCGTAGTATTAGATAGATGGTATTAATAAAACCCACGGTATTGGCCCGTGGTATTGCATGTATGAGTCATATATAAAGGATAGAGACTCCCTGCGAGGAGCATCGTGTCTTATTTTGTAGTCGAGTTCTGCTCTATTGGAGGTTGCCCCCTCGAAGAGGCAAGTGAACATTACTCTCTGAATAATAAAATCATTGCTATTCTGTGTTCTGGGTATCTTTTCTTCGCATATTCTGTATTTGGGTATCATTTTTGCAGGTTAAGAGCATAACAAGTGGTATCAGAGCACTTTCCAGGGCCGGTGGGATCTCCATTTCTTAGCAATTTTTTTTTTGGCTAGAGACGTGTTCCGGCGTCTTTAAACCATGGGATCTGTCATTGAGCGCATAAACCTGCGGATTTGGGGAGGCATGCACGCAGGAAATACAAGAGGTGGTCACGTATGTTGGACTCCCTTGTAACCCTTATGGGTACCCCTTCGAGTAGTAGCGCATTAGACAGAACCGTGCACAGATTGTCTTCCACGTACCCTCTGGGTATATTGGAAGCCCCCTAGGCTCCCTTGAAACCTCGCCATAGATAAACCGTCGGCCGTCTTGCGGCTACAGTACACCGAGAACAACACTCGGGGAGATTACTCGCCCGTACGATAGGGTAGTCGGGTTGTACGGCTAAGGGTATGGTCGATCCTCCTTAGTTAGAGCCCTGAAACATTGGGCCGAGTACTACTTCCAGACCCTTATGTATATTGCGATCTGTAGCACCTGACACTCCTCAAGACCATAGTTCCCTTTTTCTATCAGGGGATCACACAGCATCTCTTCCTGACCCGCTTGTGCAAAGGGGTGTAGCAGCAGCAGACATCAGTCCCGCAGTCTCGAGTTCGCAGATCAACCATTCCGATCTATTAGATCCATCAGATCCGTCATTCAAATCTCTCAGATCCACCAGATCGGAGTCGTTGTGAAGGGTTCCTATACCGGGGTATAATTTTCGCAGGACTTTTGGCCGCATTGACATTTTCAGGATTTGGCCACTGCAGTATTGATAAGGAAGGAGTAAAACTCCGTTAGGAGTTTTCAGAAGAAAAAAAAAAAAAAAAAAAAAAAAAGAAAGAAAGAAAGAAGAAGAAGAAGAAGAAGAAGGATTTGGCCACTGCAGTATTGATAAGGAAGGAGTAAAACTCCGCCTGAGATCTTCTGGGGCGCTTATTGGTGATCTAGCCCATCAGAATCAGGACGACGAGCTGAGCACGATGGTACCATTCAATTATTAGTGAAAATTTTTAGGCGGTCCCAAATTTTCATCAGGTTGGTGTATGGTAGAAACTAGAGCTCAAGCGATGGCCAATGAAAGGATGGACAAACTTGAAGAATCCATGCACACCCTCAGCCTTCAGCTTAACGGGCTAAGTAGCCAGGTCGCGCAACTCATCCTGAAGGACAAGGAGCAAGCCCACGAGGAGGCGTATAATGGCAATGGATACAATGAGGGTGAGTCTAGCCACTCTCCTCACGTCTGGCACACCCACCAACCACCCAGTCAGCGACATCCCAAGTTGGATATGCATAAATTTGATGGTTCTCACTCGTTGGCATGGATAGCACAAATGGACCAATATTTCAAACTGAATCGTATCTTAGATGATGCGACTCAGCTTATGTTGGGGAGCATGTACTTGGATAATGAAAGGTGGCAATGGTGGGAATGGCATCAACGTTGCAATGGACCTTTTAGGACTTGGACCCAATTTACAAAAGCTCTTCAAGGCCGCTTTGAACAGGAGAACTCTTTTTTGCGTCATCTTACTAAGCTCCGACAAACTGGTACAGTGGATGAATATATTACAGCTTTTGAAGCCTTAGCCTTTCGCACTTGGGGTCTCTTAGATGCGTTCTACACGGGATGTTTTATCAGCGGTCTTAAAGAAGCCATCAAAGCTCAAGTCGTACTGTACCACCCTCCCACATGGACGGAGGCTTGCAAGGTAGCTCGTAACGTGGAACGTGCATTAGCAGCCCAATACAGTCGCCCAAATTTCTCCGCTAAAGGTAGCTCCCCACAGGCTCACAACACGACTCAAACACTTAAGGTCCAAAAGGTGTCACCTGCGGAAATGGCCGAAAGAAGAAAGCAAGGACTATGTTACTACTGTGATGAAAAATACTCCCCAGGTCATAAATGCAAGGAGCCCAAATTTTTTCAAATAGATGCCACTGACTACAGCTCAACAGAGGAAGATCCACCACTTGAGGACCATGAGGCGCTAGAAGAAGACAACCAACAAGACAATGTCCCTGACGAACTAGTTATTTCGCTGCATGCGTTGGCAGGGATTTCTTCCCCTCAAACTCTCAAAATCAGAGGTTTTATTAAACATCACCCAATAGTAGTTTTGATTGATAGTGGAAGTACACATAATTTCATCCATCAAAAAGTCGCAGAAGCAGTGCATTGTTTTGTACGCGCAGTTTCTAGCTTCCAAGTTCAAATTGCGGATGGAGGCACAATGAAATGTGAAGGCCACTGTGAAAATGTCAAACTTCAAATGGGGGATTATCAGTTGAAAACCCACATGTTTGCCATACACATGGGGGGTTGCGACATTGTCCTCGGCGCTGAATGGCTCCGCACTCTTGGGCCAATCACAATGGATTTCCAGGAATTATATATGAGTTTTAAGCAGAACAACTACACACATACCCTCCGTGGACTCCAGGCGGGAGCCCCCTCTATCATCAGCTCGCATAGGATGGAAAAATTGTTAAAAAAGGGCAATCATGGAGTTGTAGCTCAATTTAATGCCATCCAGGCAGTCAAAACAAAGCCTCTGCCAATTCATCCTGAGATGCAACAAATTTTAAATAACCATCTGCCGGTCTTTGACAAGTCTCATGAGCTTCCACCCTCGCGAGGGGAACATGATCATAACATCACCTTGGTTCCAGGGGCCCAACCCCCAAATGTGCGCCCATACAAATATCCGTTCACCCAAAAGAATGAAATAGAAAAAATCATCAAGGAACTTTTGGAAGCAGGTGTCATTCGTCCCAGCATTAGTCCTTATTCATCCCCAGTGGTCATGGTGCTCAAAAAAGATGGGGAGTGGCGGATGTGTCCCGACTTCAGGGCCCTCAATAAGTTGACAGTCAAAGATAAATTTCCCATCCCGGTGGTTGATGATTTGCTGGATGAACTCAATGGGGCTCAATTCTTCACGAAGCTGGATCTTCGCTCAGGCTACCACCAGATTCGCATGAAGGAAGTCGACATCCCCAAGACTGCTTTCAGAACTCATGAAGGCCATTATGAATTCCTGGTCATGCCATTTGGTCTTTGTAATGCCCCCTCTACTTTTCAGAGCCTTATGAACCACATTCTCAAACCATATCTCAGGAAATTTGTCCTTGTCTTCTTCGATGACATCCTCATCTATAGTTGCACTTGGGCCGCACATCTTCAGCATGTAGATCTACTCTTGCATCTGCTCCGCAAGCATAAATTATTTGTCAAGATGTCCAAGTGTTCATTTGGCATGACAGAAGTAGAGTATTTGGGCCACATTGTGGGGCGTGAAGGTGTCAAGGTGGACCCCAAAAAGATCCAGGCAATGCAAGAATGGCCTCAACCTAAGACCTTGAAGAGCTTGAGAGGATTTTTGGGTCTCACAGGCTATTATCGTAAATTTTTCCGCAACTATGGTCGCATAGCGAAGCCCCTCACCCAACTCCTAAAGAAAAATTCATTCTTCTGGAATAAGGAAGCACAACAGGCCTTTACAGCTCTATAAAATGCTATGTGTTCCACTCCAGTCCTAGCACTCCCTGACTTCACCAAATCTTTTGTCATTGAATGTGATGCTTCGGGTACAGGTATTGGGGCGGTCTTAATGCAGGAAGGTTGACCGTTGGCCTTCACAAGCCAACAACTCAGTGGGAGGAATCTGGGCCAATCTACCTACGAGAAGGAAATGGTGGCCATATTACATGCAGTCGAGCCCTGACGACCTTACTTATTGGGGTGACGTTTCCAAATCCACACAGATCATCACAATCTTAAATATTTTTTGGAGCAACGCCTATCCTCCCCACAACAAAATAAATGGCTAGCCAAAATGCTGGGATATGATTATGAGATCATTTACAAGAAAGGGAAAGACAATAGTGTAGCAGATGCATTATCTCGCCAATTTGAGGAGGAAAGTACTCTGCTAGCAATTTCCCTCCCCATTCCAGAATGGATTGAAGAGGCTCGCAGGGAATGGTTTTCACACCCCGGGCTCTCCCAACTCATTTCTCAATTGCAGGTAGATCCAAATTCCACCAAGGGCTACTGGTGGTAGGATGATATTCTTTGCTACAAGGACAGAGTCGTAATATCACCAACATACACCCTCAAAAGTCGCATTTTGGTCGAATTTCACTCATCTCCCATTGCAGGACATTCAGGCTTTCAGAAGACGTATGCTCGCACCAGAAGATCATTTTTTTGGACAGGCATGAAAAAGGACATCCTTACTTTCGTAGCAGAATGTGATGTCTGTCAACGCCACAAAGGGGAAACCGTCAACACACCAGGCACATTACAACCATTGCCCATTCCGGCATCAATTTGGATGGAGGTTTCTATGGATTTCATTACAGGTCTTCCAAAGTCAGGGAACAAGTCAGTCATCATGGTGGTTGTGGACCGACTGTCGAAGTATGCTCATTTCTGCGCCCTACCCCACTCGTTTACACCAACTTTGGTTGCTCAATCTTTCATGGACCAGATCTTCAAATTGCATGACATGCCCACTTCCATTGTGTCCGACCGCGACCCGATCTTCACCAGTAATTTTAGGCAAGAACTCTTCAGAATACAAGGCACTCAACTCAAACTCAGTATTTCCTATCATCCGCAAACAGATGGTCAAACCGAAGTCGTCAACAAATGTCTAGAAACCTACCTTAGGTGTTTCACTTTAGAAAAGCAACACCTTTGGGTACAGTGGTTACCTCTGGCGGAATGGTGGTATAACACCAACTATCATGCCACCACCAAAATGACTCCCTATGAAGCATTATATGGTCAACTACCACCTTCACCTACTTCATATCTCAAGGGATGCTCAAAAGTACAAGCAGTGGATCAACTCCTACAACACCGCGCAACCATGCTCGCCCATCTTCGAGAGAATCTTCATCAAGCTCAAAATCGCATGAAGCAACAGGTAGACCAACATCGCTCAGAGCGCCAATTTCAAGAAGGGGATCAGGTCTTTTTACGGCTACAACCATATAAGCAAACATCACTCAAGGACAAGGGGTGTCAGAAACTCTCTCCCAAATTCTACGAACCATATCAAGTACTTCAGCGCATTGGAGAAGTGGCCTACAAGTTGGCCTTGCCACCTACTGCAAAAATCCATCCAGTTTTCCATGTCTCATGCCTCAAGAAAATGATTGGGAACAATTGCAGAATTCAGACCAGTCTACCTGAATTGGACGACGAAGGGTCCATCTGGCTTCAACCCGAACAGGTCCTAGACACACGAGACAAGCAACTGCGCGGCCGCATGATTAAGGAAGTCCTCGTCAAATGGAAAGACACCTCTCCGGAAGATGCAACTTGGGAACCAACCACTATTCTTCAGCAGTTTTCGCAGCTTCAGCCTTGAGGACAAGGCTCGTCTTAAGGGGGAGGGCATGTTAGGGTCCCACCCTAACCCCCTTATTTATGTAATGGGATCACGTCATAGTCAAGAGTCAATAAAGCCCATATTAATAATTGTAAGTGGTTAATCCGCAATTAATGACGGAACCACAGTTAGTTGCAAATGGGCCGTAGTATTAGATAGATGGTATTAATAAAACCCACGGTATTGGCCTGTGGTATTGCATGTATGAGTCATATATAAAGGATAGAGACTCCCTGCGAGGAGCATCGTGTCTTATTTTGTAGTCGAGCTCTGCTCTATTGGAGGTTGCCCCCTCGAAGAGGCAAGTGAACATTACTCTCTGAATAATAAAATCATTGCTATTCTGTGTTCTGGGTATCTTTTCTTCGCATATTCTGTATTTGGGTATCATTTTTGCAGGTTAAGAGCATAACAAGAAACATTCCACTCAATACCCTATACCCAATACTTTGATTGATTTAGGGGCAACTATTAATGTGTTGACCAAAGAAACCATGAAAAATCTCCAACTATTAACTTCGAGATTGACCCCAAAAGTACTTCAATTGTAATCGATCTATTGTAAAGCCAGAAAGTATCCTTGAAGATATAGTTGTTCTTATAGATCCTTAGGAATACCCTGTGTACTTTAAGATTTAGAAGCCAAAGACTAATTTTGGAGGATATCCTTCGATTCTAGGAAGGCCATGGCTAGCTACAATAAATGCATATATCAGTTGTAGATCCGGGGATATGACTATCTCACTTGGTAATTCTACTAAGAGATTGAATCTTTATCCCCCATCTAAGATTACTCCTAACAATGAAACTCCTCTCTATCATGAAGACAGTGATGAAGGGGAATTTCAACCCCTCCTTACTCTTGATCAAGCTATGGTTCTTATAGAGAAAACTAAAGATGTAGTAATTTGCACCTTTATAACCCAACCTCACATACCTAGCCCTTTACCTCTTGTACACCTTTTTGAGAAGTGATCTTAAGGACATTATTCCCCTACTAAATTAATTCAACATAGGGATAATGTGGCACAAATGGATATTGTTTCTAAATAACATTCTCAACCCGTTGAAATTTACCCAAGGAAAACCCTAAATATCTACAATGGATTAAAGCCTGCTCAACAAAAGTTTCTTACTGAAATGTTACAAAAACATAACAATTCTTTCACATAGGACTACACTGATATGAAGGGAGTTCATTTGAACCTATGTACCGATCACAACTACATTAAAAAATATTTCTGACCTATTCGATAACCCCAAAGGAGGTTGAACCCTACCCTTAAGGATGTGATCAAAGAAGAACTTCAAAAGTTACTTGGTGCAGACTTCATCTACCATATTTCTAATAGTCAGTGGTCTCACCTCTAATTATTGTGCCTAAAAAGAATGGTAAATGGAAGGCATGTGTAGACTATCAAGAGTTGAATAAGGCTACTTTGAAGGATTATTTCCCCTTACCATTCATTGACCAAGTATTCAACACTCTAGTAGGGAATACATTTTTATTTTTTCTTGATGAATTCAATGGCTATAATTAGATTCAAGTTACCCCTGAATATCAAGAGAAAACAACATTCACATTCCATTGGGGAAAATATGTTTATCGAGTTATCCCATTTGGTTTGTGTAATGCTCCTACTACATTCTAGAGGGTTGTCCTTGGTATATTTATTGATCTCGCAAATGTATGTGCTGAAATCTACATGGATGATTTCACTGTGTATGGAAATACATTTGAAGAAGCTTTAAGTAATCTTGAAAAGGTTTTAGCTCGGTGCAAGAAAACTAACGTTTCCCTTAGCAGTGAAAAGTGTCAAATGCTTCTCACTAGGGGCACTGTGTTAGGACATCATGTGTCATGTGAAGGGATAAAAGTAGACCCTTCTGAAATATAGGTTATTTGAAATGTTGCTGCTCTGACTTGTTAAAAATATGTCCACATTTTCTTGGGATATGCATGGTACTACCATTGATTTATAGATAGTTTTAATAATATTACATCGCCCCTATCTTTTTATTATCTAAAGACATGAAATTATGTTGGATTGATAAATGTCAATCAACTTTCGAAGATTTAAAAGAAAATTTGTCTATAGCCCCTATCTTACGGGGACCTAACTATCCTTTCCCTGTCATATCACTATTGATGCTTCTGATACATCCATTGGAGTTGTGTTAGGATAGAAGTAGGACCAACAACCTTATGCCATTTATTATAGTAGAAAAACCTTACCCCAACTGAATAGAATTATATCATAATGGAATTAGAATTTCTCATTATTGTGCATGCCATTAATTAATTTCATCATTATATCACCAGACACCCAATATTTGTACACATTGATCACTCTACCATACGTTACCTTATGAATAAACCTATCACTAATGGTAGAGCTACCAAATGGTTTCTTCTTCTCTTGGAATTTGATATTACCATCTTATACAAATCTAGAAAATAAAATGTTATAGTTGGCTTTCTCTCAAGACTAAATAATGAAGAGAAACCAATCCTAGTAGAGGATGTCTTTCCTGATGAGAAGTTGTTTGCATTATCTACTAATACACCTTGGTATGTAGATATTTCTAACTATTTGGTTGTAGGGAAGCTTCCACAATATTTGTCACCAAGAGAGCATTAGAAAGTTCTTTGACATAACACTAAGTATTCCTAGGTTCAAGGGTACTTATTTTGCACAAGGCCAGATCTTGTGATTCGATGTTGTGTGTGAGAAGATGAGATATATGACATTATTAACGCATTTCACGCAAATCCATGTGGAGAACACTTTGTAGATAAAAGAATTACAAATAAGGTTCTATAAATGAGATACTATTGGCCTACCTGTTTTTGGGACACCAAGAAGTATGTCCATAGTTGTGATAAATGTCAACAGATGGGAAGGCCTGTACAGATAGATGAGATGACGTTAAATGGGCCCTCAAATTCATAGGTCCCATCAACCCACCATCAAAACAAAAGACATATATCTTGCTATGCACAAATTATGTAACCAAGTGGGTTGAAGCAAAGGCCGTACCAAAGGCAACATAACAAGCAATGGCTAATTTTCTGTATGAGGATATCTTTGTCCGTTATGGCATTCCATGAGAGATCATTACAGATCAATGGACCCAATTTAATTCCCAATTAATTAAGTCAATTACTAAACAATTTAATATCAAGCACTAAATTCCCACTGCATACCATCCATAAGAAAATGGATAAGTGGAAGTTACAAATAAAGTGTTAGAATCTATTCTAACAAAAAGAATCTAGCAACATATAAGGATTGCGTTGGAAAATTATTCGGGGCTTTCCAATTTAATTTGAGATCAAAACTTTGAAGACCTCACTTCAAGTCAATATGGACTTCACAGAGCTACAAAAACATCAAATGGATCAACTTAATGAGCTTAATGGGCTCTGTCTAGATACCCTTCAACAAACAACTCTTATTCAAGAAAAAAGGGGAAAATGGCATGATGGATTCATCAAGAAAAATAAGTTTAAGGTAGGATACTGGGATATCTTATTTGATTCAAGATATAAGGATTTTAAGGATAAATTTTACACTTGTTGGCTTGGGCCATATGAAATTGGCATAGTCTATGATAATGGTTCCATTAAATTGCACACATTGATGATAATCAAACTTTAATAATGGGTAATGGATGATGATTAAGTCTATATGGAAAGCCTTAATCAAAATAGGAATTCATCAAATACCTAGTGAAACAAGCCGACATGCAGATTATCTATAAGGTGGCTTCATCACTTGATTATGCACCCCTTTGATCCTTCTTTGATTGCAAGTAAAAAAGAAAAGAGAGAAATATTTGGCAACAAAAATTTGGTCTTGGGGGCTTCCGACACTTAGTGGTATTGGAAAATTGTCTTCTAGCCAAACCATTAGGGATAAAAAAATATTTCGACTGTGAAAACCTTCTTGGAAGGTGTAGTTGGACAAAATTTTGTCAAAAAACCAAGGAATTAGTTGGCAAGGTCTAAAAGAAGAAGAAGAAGAAGAAGAAACATATATGTATATATAATAGATTTTACCGAGTGATTTATACCTATCTTATCTACAAAAAGGCACCTAATGAATATACAAATTGTTTTCAAGATGACTGTAGAATATCATACAAAGCATGCGTGATATATCAAGTGGACACAACAATGTTACATTTCTTCCTACCATCCGACTGCTTTCTTTTACAATCCCTTGATTTATTTTCTTTAGCGAAGGTTTTAAAGAAGCTTAATAAGTAATAACTTGTAATTGGATTTATCTTTGTCATCCCACTCAAAAGTTTTCCCTTTTTCTGACATCCTCATAAGAAAGGAAATTTGTTAGCATGAAGCTTACCTATCATATTCCTTATCTTAATAAAGACTAAAATCATTTTTATTCCTATCTCTACCTTTTATTTTAGTCTAAGGACTAAAACATTATATTAAAAACAAAGGAGGGAAAAAGATTAGGCCTAAGTTCTTTCCAAAGTGTTATTCCACTATATATTTATAAATTATCCCATGAAAACATTCCATCCAACCCTATATCGATAACAAGAATGTCCTAATGTTCTCCCGATCCACTTAACCTCTTATATAAAAAATGTATGCTTGTGTAGCGCACTTTATTCACTCATGAACTATATATCATTTCCCATATGGGATAATAACCTGACCATTCCCACTACCAAGTGACACATCATATTCTAAGACACCCCAACTCATCAATGTGATACCATATCATGTATAGTTCTCATGCCAGGTAGGCACGCTTCACATGCTGGCAGTCACATAAACATCTAGTCAATGGGAGTGGAGCACAAAATCACGCGTATATGGAATAGTACACCACCTTACAATGCATTATTTTGTAACATGCGAAGTGGTTGTTTTAGTATTTTGAGGAAGCTTTCCATTACTATGATTTTATCATTTGAAATGGTTATCCACTATAGGTTATGGTGGCAGGGATTGATTCATAGTTGCAACGATTGAGTTACAGAAGAAGGAAGCCATGGGAGGAGCCATTAATTGAGTAGAACCAGAGAACATCAATGTTATTCAAACAAAACATGAGGTTTGGAACATTTTGGTGGAATCCGGATGGGACGAATTTCTCAACTGATTTCAGGGTCATAACATGGCCATAACCCTAGCATTTTCCCAAACGTTCAACGAGGCTCGAGCATTTGTAAGGAAACTCACCATAATGGCTAATGAGCATATGATTGCCATTGCCACTAAGCTCTCATGGGAAGGGGAAGCTTAGTTCAAAAACTTCAAGATCGATGGAAAGTGTTGGTCTCCCTTTCTACAAAATCCATTCCCTTTGTCAAACTTGAGAACAGGTATTCGATACAAATCTCTTCTTCCCTTATGGTAATAGTTTGTGTTTGTCATTCAAAAATTTGTAATGTGTGAAGGAAGATAAAGTATGGTTTATCATTATATGGCATTCAAATTCTTATGCATCTTGCGGGGTATAAACCCCTTAACATGTCTTACTACCTGCTCAAATGTTTGGTGAATATGGTAGAGCTAGTTAGGAGGAAGAGGTAGAACCCTAGAGTGGGGTTGTGTCATCAGGATTGATTAAAATTTTGATCGACATGAAAGTGCACATATTAGACATATGTTGGGATGTTTTTGTTTGGGGAATAATAAACAAACCCTAGGTAAGAGTTTTCCTTGAAGCAGACAAATAAGCTCTGAAATACCCTCTGCATTAGAATGATGATATCCCACTAAGAGTTCGACAACCTTGCTGACTTAGAATGGCAAAGGATTGACACCGAGCTCTGAAACTTCAGGTTCTGTGGAAGAATTGATACCACTATGGGACATAAACTCTAGCATGCTATAGGTCATTACAATGGAGCTTGACAATTCCATATGTGAAAAGGATGTTGATCCTGTAGCTTCATCACAAGCAGAGGGCACTAAAGAAACCATTTTTGAGGAGCTACCATCAAACTTCAAGATTGGGACCAACAATGGCAAGCTCAGAAAGGCTAAGCATAGTAAAGGTAAGACTATGGCCCAAACATCTTTTTGATTTTACAACTCAAGATACCAAACTCTTCTAAAATAGAACACAAATTTGATTTTGAAAAGTGAAAAATTGAAAGAAAAAAAATTCTGACACAAGCCTAAACTTAATAATATAGGTTCTCTACTTCATGCCATTGAGCAAGAAAAAGACCCTACAACTAGGGATAACATGTTCTCTCAAGGATATACAAAAGAAACTCAATATGTCATTAATGTTATTTCGATGATATTCTTACAAATACCTATACTTTTCTCCAGTTAAATCTTGACATGCCACAACGATAGGCCAAAAATAATCTTTTTGACCTAAGGATTATTAACAAATAAAGTCACCAATAGGTTGTAGAGAAATTAAAACAAAGATGGTTTTCCGTGTATTTAACTCAGGAAGAAAAATGGAAAACCCAAATTTCCAAATGGAAAGATCTCTATCAGAAAGAATAAAGACTTAAGAAAGCATCTTTTGAAATTACTATGGAGGCCTCCACTTGTCGGGTGCCCTCTAGAGTTTACCCTATCTATTTACATGACTCACGGACTACCTTTCAGTTGAGGCATATTAGAGATGACTAGCCTTATGAGATTAATCAACTAGAAAATTTTATCAAGGTATATCACAATCAAAATATAGTTCATTAGAAACTACTCCGTGAATTATATTTATTCAACTTTATCATGCAGGAAAATTATGGATGGAATCCCAACCCCTTCGTCTGGGACCTTCAATTATGGGATTTTATGTTTTACATTATTCAAATGGAAACATGCCTTATATTTTTATGCACGAACATAACTAGAAACTAGGTTGATGGTTTGAGAAGAATACCCATTAACTGGCCTTGATGTCAATGATTTGTCAATATTAAGAGAAGATCTTAGTGACTCAGCTACCATTTGACATGACCATGTTAATATTTATTAAGGCTATGCTGTTCTTTGCTTTGATAAATGCATTTCATTATTTACATATTGAATTCACCCCACAGCATCATAACATCATTAGTAACATATGCAATTATATAGAAAGAACATTATCATCATCAATGCAGGGAAACATAAAGGAACAATAGAAGAAAATCATTCACACACATAAACACCATGATTGGTCGAAGACCAGGGAAAAACCCCACAAGGGGGAAAACCCTTTCAAAATCTTCTTATTATTAGATTGTGAAAAAATGTTCAACAAAGAGAGAGTACAATAATTTATTTCTTCATTCACAAGATTATCCAACAAAACTAACCAAACAATATCCCAAAGATGCACCCAATAGTAATACTAATCAAGATCATGATTTAGAGGCTTGCTGTCAATTGTCGTCATTTGCGGTCAACTGTCATATGAAACCCTAGGTCCCAGCTACATGGAGAGAGAGATATGTTTGTGACTGAAATGTTCTGACCACACGCAGCAGCTTGCGTGCATGCAGATACAACCAAAATTTTCCTGTGACAACCTTGCAACTGCAACCCAAAAAAAACCTGATCCTCAAGTGCGAGCTCAAACCCTGTAATTGTGGACCTATGCAAATCAATTTCCGCGAACCAATTTCAGACTTGTGCAATCAAAAACAAAGAAGTAAGAATGATTTATGATCTTCAATTGAGGGTCACTTGAATTGTACTTCTAGCCATCCAAGGGTGTCCAATTTCCTTTTTGGGTCAACCCATCCTTTTGTGCACATGTGGGGTTTCCATATTAAAAATATATTTTTCCTTAACTGAATTAAATTTTTCCAAGGGCTAGGAGGGTTCCTCCTTGATGAGGAAGATTGTCTAACAGAGGGAATTGTTCCCCGAGCTTCCAAATTAACACTCCCTCTCAGATAGGGAGAAATTATTGATTGCAACATATAATCCATCACAAATATCTCATCAACAAATGTCATCTTTCCTCATCGTTGCTCATCTATGCTCATCCCTACTCATCTATGCTTATATGTTGAACAATCTCGAATCTAAAAGAAGAAGAATTTGACATCGAAGGGGAACCCAATATACCACCCTCTATTCATCGAGGAGCCATTGCTACCACTTGAAATCTCTGACAGCAGGGAGCCCAATGCTACAACCTGGGAAACTCGTCATCGAAGAGCCAAGGCTACCACCTATAATCCAATGACAATGAGGAAGGTCCCATGGGACACTATCACCTCATGTATGTGACAATGGGAAAGGTCCTATGGGACACTCTCACCCCATGTCAAGTAATAGGAGAGATACCACTTACCAAGAAAGGATCACAACCATCCTATTACTTGTTGAACTTCCCATCAATGACCCTTAAGAGTCATGTGGTAGAACACCTGCATCATAATCTAGCTTAGGTGAGATACCCGACTTACCAAAGGTAAGGATCACACACCCCAAAGCTTCCTCAACCCATTGTCCAGATGGGGAGGGACAATCCCAACAAGCCCGACTTGTGGGTATGAAAATTAGATGGAAATTGCAACTGCTTAAGATTTCAAATTGAAAAGCAAAAGACACAATTCTACTCTACTGATCCGTGGAATGAAAACTGATGGGCCTCCAAATTAGACATAAATTAAGGTCCATATGACCATCATTCAACACATTAAACCTCTCTTTTTTCATTATATGGCATGTTCTTAGCTTTAATATGTTCATTAGGAAGGCTTAGAGATAATTGCATATTTGTGGCTAATATTATTTATTTTTGTAGAATATTGTGAGAATATTGGGCAGATTATGAAGATTTGGAGGATGAGATAATCTAGGGACTTACGCCCTATTAGAAGAGGATCAATATTGGATAATAAATGAACAAAATATCATGAAATCATTGAAAAATTCTGGATCTCCAGTGATTGAGAAAATATAGGAATGTGTTCCCTATCATTTAAAGCAGATTCCTAGTGTTGGGATTTAGATCCACTATTTCAGGGATTTTGGAGGGGAAAGCTTCCTTATTTCAAGGAGAATGCTTCCTCACCCTTTTTTATAAGTACCATTTCAAATTATCCTCTAGAGGCATGCAATTCTTAGTCTTCTTGTGGAGAAAACTTGTATTTTTGCCACTCCACTTTCATTTCTAGCAAGGATGTACTTGGATTGATTCAAATAATAAAGTTTGGTGTCATTTTTAGCTTCTAAAGCTTGGAATCCTTCATAGGACTCTAATTATCCTTGGTCTTGGCTATCCAAGGAGCCTCAGAGACCTTTTGTATAGTTTCTTTTTTTCTTTTTACTTTTTATTCACATGCATCTCTTATTCTTTTTTTCCTATTTCTGCATTTAATATTGATGCTTATTTTGCTGTAGGATTGGGTTAAATGATTGAAGTAAGTTATTTTGAAAGCTATTTACAAACTCACAAGCATGATGCATACTTAAAACAACTTTGAAAATTCATTTTCATCATTGAGCTACTTGGATTGGTATTCTAGTTCACAAATCTAGAATTTCTAGAAGTCCCTTGTAGCAAAATAGTAGTAATTTTCTGCTATTTGTTAGAATGTGTTAATGAGATTCATTTGAGTTGATTACACTTGTATCAGGTCATGAAAACATTCAAGTTAATAACAAAATTTACCCCATTTAATTTTCACTTGATTAGGTTAGGCATTTGATATGTTAACTAGCTCACTAGTTCTTGAATTTCCGGTTTTTATAGTAGTAATTTTTTGCTATTTTTTAGCACATGTTAGCAGAGGTATTTTTGAGTGATTCCACTTGGAATGAAGTCCTAATACATCCTACTTAATAAAAAAAATTGTTCCATCCCATTTTCATTTGATTTAGTTGGTCATTCGGCGAATTATCTCCTCCTATAGCACTCTTGTAACACGTGTAAACTTGACTAGTTTTCCTCCAAAAACTTGGTTTTTGTCTCTTAGGCTTGAATCATGACCCCTAGGCTCTAAATCCATGATTGAGAAAGAATAAACACCAATTAGTACATGCCTTTTTACAAAGTAGATTAAACCTATTTATTTGAATTCATGCTCTTAAGATTTCAATTACAAATTGTTGTTCTTGCCTAGGATTAATTTCTTTTCAAAGTAAGATTTCCATTTCTTCAATTAGTTTAGGCTTTGATTTAATAAAATAAACTCTATTACAAAATAACAACAAAATAATGACACATTGTATGTTGCACATATAGTGCCGCCACCTTTTAAGTTTGTATGAACCCTGGGTTGATATTTTAAGTTGGTAGCCTTGGGAGTTGCAACATTCTTGTTGCAATACTGGGGCTCATAAAAAACATGAATAGACATGCAATAAGAAAAACCACAAATACACAATAGTTTCTAGGGGAACCCAACTAGGAAAAACCACTCAAACCTCTTTGCATTAGTTAGTTGAATAAAGAAATGATTACAATTGCTAGCTCCAACACTGAGCTCAACCTGAAAAAGAATAAATTTTATCTTTCCTCAATGAGAAACTTTGGCCAATACTTAGCCAATTATTTTCTCACCAAACCTCCTATTTCCTTGCGCAGCTCTTGAGGAAATTAGCCCTTAAAAATAGGAATTTGCTTCAAATTGATTGCACAATTCCCAAGGATGGATCACCTAACCTCATGCAACACGTGTACAATGAAACTAGTTTACAACTATTGTTACATTGCCTTGTCATCTTCCACTTCAGCTGAGGAATTCAAGTTCTTTGCATGCACTAGCTATTTTGCACTGATTGATAAGTTAACTGACATATCTCTGAGTTAGATTGTTATCCCACTACACAACTATGCGTTAACTGACTCTATCAATAGTTAGAGGTCAGTTAACTGACTACAATTGAATTGGATTACTAAAATTTAATAATCACACATGCATAACTAAATTCCATGCCCTCTAACTTGAATTACTAAGCTAAATAAGCGACAAGAGCCATGTCACACTAGTTAACTACCTCCAAGTTGTCCTGTTGATGTGCAAATTCGATTTACTCTAATTTGACTAGGGCTAAAGTCAAATTGAGACTTTCTTGCTATATTTTTCAACACTCCCTCTCAGCAAGAAATGGACTTTTCACCACCCCTATCCTGCACCCGTGGAATTCGAATTTTCCTCTTGAAAATGCCTTTGTCAATATGTCATCATCTTGCTTCTCAGTTGGAATGTACTATAGAAACATAATTCTCCTCTGCACATAGTCCTGGAAATGATGATACCAGATATCAACTTGCTTGGACCTGTCATGAAATGTTGGATTCTCGGAGAGCTTAATGCAACTCTGATTATTAGAATATATCATTGTCGGATCTTGTTCCTGACCGAAAAGTCCCACAAGTATTTTCCTCATCCATATGGCCTCACATGTTTCTTGACTTGCAACCATGTATTAAGCCTCTGCTAAGCTGAGCGCCACAAACCTCTGTTTCATGCTGTAACAGGAAATAGCTGCGGACCCAACAATAAAGATATCACCTGAAGTACTTTTCCTGTCTGATGGACTTTCTGCCCAATCTGCACCGGTGAAGCCTTGGAACTTCCATTAGGGGAATTTTGAGGTCTAAAATGGGTCTCATAAGAAAAATGTACAACCAAAATAAACTTTATAAGAACCAATAGGATTCAAGATGATGATGTCAACCATGGGGGATGATTCACCAGTTTTGGAGTAAAAAAGTAAAAAGATTAAAAAATAATAAAATAATAAAACTACTTTTTCAAATTGTATTTTCAACTTATCTCACTAAGGTTTTACTCAAATTTTGAGCGGGAGTACTCATTAGATAAAAAATTTAATTCCTCATCCAAGGAGTACCCATGTTGCATACTTTCGATGGACCTTGCTACATGAAAAATGAGAAATACATGAAAAATGTGATTGCAATCATGTTTTTCATTTATTTATCATTTTTCATGTAGTAGGGTCCATCGAAAGTATGAAACATGGGTACTCCTTGGATGAGGAATCAAATTTTGCATCCAACGAGTGTTTCCGCTTGAAATTTGAGTAAACCCATAGGGAGATAAGTTGAAAATACGAGTTGAAAAAATAGTTTTTTCTTTTTTCCCTCTAAAATTTGATGATGTAATCTAATCTTATTTTATTATTTCCACCATTATTTTATAATTTTCTTAGGAGACCCATTTTAGACCTCAAAATTCTCCTAATGACTCCCTCTGTCCTCCTGTACCATAATCCGTACTTGGTAGTGCCTCAGAGGTACCATAACACATGCTTTCCTGCCTTCCAATACAACTTGGTAGGCCCCACCATAACTTGATTCAAGTGGTTTATTGCATAGCACATGTCTGTTCTTTTTTTCATAAGATACATCAAAGACCCTACAAGCTACTTGTAAATGGTAGCATCAACCTCTTCACTTGAAGTGGAATTCTCCTTCCTCTAACTTGTAGCTAGAGGTGTTTCCACATGCTTACAATTCTCCATGTGAAATCTCTGAAGTATTTCAGAGGCATACTTCCCCTGATACACAAACAATTCACCATAACCTCGCCATACTTCCAACTCTAGGAAGTAATGCATTAGGCCCATGTCTTTCATTTCAAATCCCCTTACAAGATCATCTTTGCAAGATCAAATCAGCTGCTCATCACTTATCAATATTAAATCATCAACATACAAAACAAGAATAAGCAACTTACCATCTACCACAATGTGATAGAGATTCGCATCTACTTTACTTTTGGTGAAGCCCAATCCACTGAGATAACTGTTTATCCGAGTGTACCATGCTCGAGGCACCTATTTGAGACCATACAGGCAACTTTTGATCATATGGCTCAAATCCTTCTAGATGCTCTATGCAAATTTCCTCCTCAACAACATCATTGAGAAAGGAATTCTTCACATCCATTTGGTGGATTTTCCACCTCATCTGTACAACCAATGCTAGAATAGATTTGATTGAGGAATATATTGCAATTGGTGCAAATATTTTCTCATAGTCCCTCCCTCAACCTGAAAAAATTATTTGGCTACAAATTTGGCCTTGTACTTCTCGATGCTCCCATCACTTTGTAGATACATCTCGAAGCAACCATTGATTTCCCTTTTGGTCTAGACACCACCTCCCATACACTGTTCTTCATGATGGATTCATATTTTTCCACCATGGCATTAACCCAAACAGGTTGGGAAACTGCTTCCTCAAATGAAGAAAGCTTTGTCTTAATGAGCGCTATCATGAGATCCATGTACCTAGTGTACCTATCAGGTTACCTCCTCTGCATGTGTTGTGATGTGTGGGTTCCCACATTCTCCCTTACATCCCACAACAATTTATCAACTTCTATGGTTTTATTTCTCCCCTCTCTGGAAGATTTTATTTGTGTGGGTGCCTCCACTCTACCTCTTGTCTGATCCTCTGCATGTGGCTTCTCCACAAACTCTTGAAGCTCATGCTCTGGTGGGATCCTTAGCTCTCGTTCCAGAGAGAATCTCATATCCTTCTCCTCATCGAACTTGACATCTATCCTCACAATTGTCATCCTCAATGAAGGAAAATACAAGTAGTAATTGTGTGGAGTTTCAATGTATCCTATAAAAACTCCCAACTCTGCTATAGGCTCAAGTTTCCTCCTCAAATCCTTAGAGACATGGAAATAAACTGAAGATCCAAAAATTATGAAATGAGACACATCAAGCTTTCTCCCAGAGAGAGATTCCTTTGGTGCGATCATGCAAAGTATTTTATGAGGACTCTGGTTCTGCAAGTAGATTGTTATGTTTCATGCTTTTGCCCATAGATGCAATGACAACCCCTAACTTGACATCTCACCTCACAACTGTCATCCTCAACGAAGGCAAATACACCTAGTAATTATGTGGAGTTTCAATGTATCCTACAAAAACTCCCAACTCTATTGTAGGCTCAAGTTTCCTCCTTGAATCCTTGGAGACATGGAAATAAACTGAAGATCCAAATATTATGAGATGAGACACATCAAGCTTTCTCTTAGAGAAAGATTCCTCTGGTGTGAACATGCCAAGTATTTTATGAGGATTCCGGTTCTGCAAGTAGACTGTTATGTTGCATTCTTCTGCCCATAGATGAAATGACAACCCCTGATCATGTAACATGGCCCTTGCTGCTCAAAATATGCTCCCGTTCTTCCTCTCAACTACCCCATTTTGTTGTGGGTTATGGGGTGCTATCAATTCTCTTCAAAATAAATTCACCTCCAATATCTCTCCTAAGAGCCTTCATCTTCTTCCCAATCTCCTTCTCAACCAATGCCTTGAATTCAAAATTTTTTGAGAAAACTTCATCCTTATTCCCCATGAAGAATATCCAAAAATCATCAATAAAAATAACATAGTACTTATGTTTTGCAATGGAGGCTATGGAAAAGGGTCCACAAACATCAAAGGGGACTTGCATTTACTTGGCCATCTTGGCCATTGAAAGTGGATTTGACATATTTCCCCAATGTGCAACCCTTACAGATATCCTGTTGGTCAAGGGAGCCTTTAGGGTGACCGGTGGTAATTTGCTGCATGATTTTTAATACACCATGGTGTAGATGACCCAATATCATATGCCAAAGTTCTCCAACATACTGAATCTGCACTTTTTCAGCCTTATTGCTCAGTGCAGTGCAATATCCCACCTCAAGTTTGTATAGGTTATTCACATGAATCCCGATATGGTTCACTTGCCGGTAGCTTTGTGTCTCAGAAAGGCTTCCCCTTTACTAAAATAACATCATAGCCATGATCCTCCAATACTGCTACAAAGATATGGTTCTTCTTCAGCCCAAGTACAAACATAACATCTTTGAGGCGAAGAGGAGAGGCTTTCTCCCTCTCAAAGATGATCATACCAATTACTGTAGCACTGTACCTCCCATCATCCCCCATTCGATATGCATCTGGAGATCCTTCTCCTCCAGGCTACTGAAAAAATCCTTGCACCCTATCATATGGAACGAGGCACCAAAATCAAGGTACCACACACTCCCCATAATAATGTTGGCCATGCATGTTATTAGGGTGAAATCTAATTCGAATTGTGAAGAAAGTGCTTCACCTCCTGCTCCTCCTGAAGGCTTGGTAGAATTATTGTGTGATTTTTTGTTGCATAGTGCTTGAATTCATGGCAGTGGAAGCATTTTATCTTGCTCAAGTCTTTCTTCTTTCCATTATTTTGGATGGATTAAGGTTTTCTCTAGGTGTTCTTCCCTTTTCCCTTATTCCCCTTTCTAACCAAGGAAAAATTCTCTTCATCCTCAGCTTTGGTTGATGTCCCATCTTTGTTATTTCTCATGAATTCTTCTTGAACAAAATTGGACGACAACCTTTCCCAATTCAATAATTTTTCCCTTCCATTCATAGAGTCCTGGTAGTTCTTCCAGGATTTTGGAAGGCCTAGAAGAGCTAGGCTCACCAGGTCATCTTCTACAACATTCACCCCAACCTCTCCAAGCTCATCACGAACTTGTGTAAACCTGAAGAGATATTGTGAAATAATATCTTTCTTCTGCATTATGATGTTTCAAAGTTTGTCTTCAGGTCCAATTTTCAATTGTCATTTCTATTTTTGAATAGCTCAGTCAATGTCCTCCACATAACAAATGGAGTCTCTTTTCCATGGAGATTTGAGACCACATGGGTTCTCACACCTTCCAGAAGAATTCTCCTGGCCTTTGCAACATCCTTCCATTGGGCTAATATTGTGCATTCGACTGCTAGGGTTTTGTAATGTCGATTTTAACATATTCTAACACACCATTATCATCGAGGACTGCTTCCATTCGATCCTTCCAAGCTATGAAATTTGAGCTACCCTCCAGGGAATACTTCAATCTCATTCCGTTGAAAGACATTCTCCTGGTCTTGAAGAAAAACTGTTGCACTGAAGCTTCCAAATTGAAATTCGTGACAGACAAGTTCAAAATACTGGTTCTAATGTGATTTTAGGGCTCTAATACCATGTAGAAATTTGATAGAAATTGCAACTGCTCAAGATTTCAAACTGAAAAACAAGAGACATGATTCTACTCTAATAATCCGCGGAATGAAAACCACAATTTAGAAAAACATGCATAGACATGCAATAATAAAACCTACAAATACACAGTAATTTCTAGGGGAACCCAACTGGGAAAAACCCCTCAAGCCTCTTTGCATTAATCAATTGAATAAAGAAACTATTACAATTGCTAGCTCCATGTATGAGCTCAACTTGCAAAAGAACAATTGTTCTTTTTTCTCAATGAGAAAGTCTCACAAAAAATTAGCCAATTATTTGCTCACAAAGCCTCCTATTTCCTTGCGTAAATCCTGAGGAAATTAGCCCCTAAAAAATAAAAATTTCCTCCAAATGTATTGCGCAATTCCCAAGGATGGATCACCTGACGTCATGCAACACCTGTACACTCAAACTAGTTTACAACTGCTATTATACTACCTTGTCATCTTCCCCATCAGCTGAAAAACTCAAATTCCCTGCATGCATTGGCTATTTTGGGTTGATTGATCAGTTAACTAATAGATATTTGAGTTAGACTGTTGTCCCACTACACAACTGACCATCAACTTAATTTATCAACAGTTAGAGGCCAATTAACTAAATACAACTGAAAATAACTAAATTGGATTAGTAAAATTTAGCAATCACACATGCATGACTAAACTTCAAGCCCTCTAACTCGAATTTATTGAGCTACCTAAGTGACAAGAGCCATGCCAGCCTCCATGTTGTCCTATTGATGTGGAAATTCAATTTACTCAATTTGACTAAGGCTAAAGTCAAATTGAGCCTTTCTTGCTACATTTCAATAGTGGGTATGATGCGAACTAGGGTATACTTTGCTAGACCAAGATAGAGGAAGATACCCGACTTGTAAAAAAGGAAAAGGATCACACACACCCTATGGGTGAAAATAGATATATACCTGACCTACTACAAGAGCAGGGATCACACACACATATTGTCTAAAGTTCCCTCAACCCCAAGATCCCTCAATGCTCCATTCCCTCCATGTGGACCTCAACCAAGGAGGAAGAGCTATACTCAGTGTTATCGATCAGCCCAGACCCTTTTCTAGGAGGGTCATATCCATCAATCCATGTTGCTCTCTATAGATTAGAAACATATCAACACACTGATATCCGGTACCGGCTCAAACAATTCATTGAAGAGTTCAATTATATTGCTTTATGCAATTCTTTTGAGCAACAGTTCTCTGTTTCCTTGTTCATATGGAACATTAAATAAAATATTATGTTAGAGAAAATATTTGTCATAAAAGGATACCTTATTCATCTTCCCTATCATGGAGGCATCAACCACAAGTCTAATATTTTCTCACACAACAACATTGTCTCAATCTATGAAGATATCTCTATCTAAGCTATATATATACGAGATTCTTTTCCAATCAGATCCCAGTCTTGTTGTCACAATATATCATTGTAATATCCAGAACCTGTTCAAACAACCCTCCAAAGAGTTTCCTTAACCAAATTGTTTCACAAACAACCATGCTAGCAACAAATGTACTCAACCTTGGTCGTGCTTAAAGCTACATACTTCTACTTCTTTCTCATTCAAGATATCATGGCAACACCCAAATGTGCTCTTATTATCAATAGTGTTTCGTTCCTAGTCAACACCAGTGCATACATGCAATCATACATCTCCTATAGTATATCAAGATTGATTGTCCCATGTAGATTATTTCAAAATGTGCTCGGAAACAACCCAAAGGCACATATCCAGACATGTGTTCTCAAGGAACATCAGTGCCTCAATCAATTGTTGGTACTCAGATGAGTCTACCAAGTCATGTTCAACAACATCTCGACGTAATTTCTTGAAATTAAATTCCATCGGGGTGTCCAAGGATTTGTATTCCGTCTTTCCAAATGTTTCCACTAGCTTCATGTCATATTTTCCTTTCCAAACTTCTAATCCCAGAAAGTACTTAGTCAAGCCAGGATCCTCCATCTTGAACTCGGAGGCCAAATCCATCTTACTTTGATCATCATAAGCTCATTAGCTGTCAAGAATAGATCATCAATCATATAAAACCAAAATCAAAGGCATACCTTGGACCACTTTGAAGTAGAGGCTTGGATTGACACTACGTCCCAACTTCACACAAATCAGTACTGTATAATCAAATCAACAAAGTTTGTTTACCAAACTTTAAATTTCAAAACTAATATCAAAGCCATGAAATTTTATGTGACCATTGTTGTTAAACTTTTCAATCCAAGTTTACTTATCAAGCCTTAAATTAGAAACCTAATTAATATCAAATCCATAGAAAATATGATTGTTAAACTCTTCAATCTAAGTAAATTTCATGCTCAATTACTAGGTTACAACTTTATCTATTGTTATGTCAACAATTGTCATTTATCAAGCAATATCAAATCAAACTTCATCAAGTCATCCACATGATCATAATATGAACCATTTCTTCCACTAAATGTGGATGAATACACCAAGGACAACTCGTATAAGTTTGTACCATTCCTTCATTGTGATATTTTTGTAAGAAGTAGAATATTAATTATTGCATACTAAGGAGTAATCCTTTATTGTCATACTAGATCCAATGATCAAATCAAGAGAACTAACATACTGATATGCACACTATATACCCTTGCAAACATAAGATGGGTTAAGACATTAACTTTTGGCAACATAAAGATTTATGCATAAGATAGTAATCATGCCAATTATGAAATTCTCCTCAAGGTTCTATTAGCGATGATTCTCTAGACTTCAACCCTACAACACAAGTAAGAGTAGATTCCAAAAGGTAGGTCACTTCATGTTTTGTAGAGAGGTCAACCTTCATTCCGATCCCTACAACAAGTCAAATATTATGTGGATCTTACCGTTCATTTTTTGTCCATAAAAATTTCTATCATGTGCTTCATGATTGTAGGTTTGCCAAACTCCTGATGCACTCCTAGTTTTGTGCATAAGATATCAATTTTTGATCCTACAAACTCAACCGCACCCATAGGCCTCCTTCCATGCAACTGGGATCCTATAGTTGCACTCTTAATCTTTTATCCCACTGGCTAGGGCTTGAACTAGGAGAAATCCTCTCAGCTTATGTCAGAACTTGTCAAAACTAACAACATTAGATGAACATCTATTCATGTCCTAAAACCTTGCTTCAATAATCAAGAGTCTTCTATTCATTTAGTAAAAATACTAATAGGTGTTGGGGTCTCATGAAGTTTCTCCCTCTGAATGGGAAGCCTCTTCAATTATCATCTTTCACAACATCAACATGTCTATCATAATATTGTTATGCATCAACAAAACTGTCAGATCATGGAGCCAAACTATATCAGGTTCTCAAACATATATACAACATGGTCATAACAAATTATCACCAGTTATTTCATCATCCCATATGAACATCATCAAATCTTAATCAAAGGTTAGTGTCATATACGTGTATCTTCTTCATACTTCAAGGATCATACTCACAACATCAAGTCAGGGCATCCAATTTAGCCACATTGTCAAATTTATCAAAACCCAACTAAGATCAACAAGAAGATCCTGAGTATCGATCTTATTGTCAAACTTTTATCATCAGGGTTACCATGTTTATCACAAGCATTAACGATAGTATTAAGTTACCATATAACGAGGTCAATGTTTCTAGCCGACTTTATAAAATTAAGAAATCTACCATGTCTAATAAAATGTAAGCTACTTTCCAAATATCACCAATATATCACATATAATAGATTACTTTCATATGCATGCATGAATATTTTATGGATGTGATATTCTTGACATACCTTAGGGCTTAACTTTCCATCCAATCTTGTAGTTAAATCATAACACTAAAACAATATACTACACATACCTTGTAGTATTCATGTACCTTTGCAAGTTGTAACACTTATTTAGTAGTTGTAGTACTTGCATATTGTAATTTGAAAACTTTCAAAAACTTTCCTCAGGTACTTCTTTCCTTTTCTAGTACCATCTCTTCTCTTCATGCACTATCTCTCTTTTCCTGCACCTTAGATGATCCTCAAGAAGGATTTTGCTTATCACATCTCACCTAGAGGTTAGAAGCATTCACATTCTCAAAGATTCAAGAAGGAAGTATAAGCAATAATCAAAACAATAAGTCTAGAATCACAAAGAAATAACATAAATCTAAAAGGTACTTATATTTAACAAAAAGTGATCATCTCCCTCTTGAACCAACCTTCAAGAGTTCGTAATTGTCCATTATCCATGAAACAATGTTGCCTTTGTCATAATTCAACCAACTTCATTAGCAACTAGGCCTAACTAAGACTGGCCCATCCAGGGTTATATCAAAAATGTCACAAGTGCTAGAACAACATAATTTTACTACATATTTCAAACCTTTGTCATATTCCAAGGTTTCTTCCAAACTCTAACCTCATGAAATCCATCAAACTCTAATAACCACATTGTCTAGGGTTTCCTTCAAATCCTAGCATTATTTTAGGTCTCCTCCATCTTCTCTTGCTTCCACCAAAGGTGTCTTCTTAGGGGTGATCTCAATGATTTTTCTTCAGCCCAACTCTGAAACCATGTTAATTTTTCTTAGGGCTATGTTGTTTTTTTCTTTGATAATTTCATTTCATTATTTACATATTGGATTCACGCCACAACATCATAACATCGTTACCAACATATGAAATCATATAGAAAGAACAATATTATCATCAATGTTAGAAAATTAAATCATAGAGCCATGGAACACATAAAATATTGTGGAAACAAAACACTTAAACACATAAAACAAGAGAGACACAAATATATGTGGTTCACCAAATTTGGGCTACATCCACGGGGAAACATCTAGTCCTTCCTTTTATATCTTACAACAAAATGAAGAGATAAAACCTACAACAAATCTGCTATAATTTCCTCTTTGCTCTCACATAGTCTCCTATCTCTTTCTCGCTCAGAATAATAATACACAACAACAATGCAATTCCCTCATATAAACTGAGGGTTGCCTTCTAGGGAAAAAAGCCCTAAATTAACATAACTTCTAGATCAAATCATATACCTAATGAATGCTCCAGATTGACTACAAAATTACAATATTTTACAAGGCAAATTTTCATCTATTTTTAGCTTCGGGGGCTCGCTAGCCCCCAGACCCCTTCATGGAGGGCTGTACAATATTCATAGGGTATACACCCGGTTGAAACAAGACCTCTGAATCAAGAAGGTTATCAGGCTCCACACCCAACAATCTCCCACTTGGATACTGATTATAGCAACTCCATCGCTGCTTCACTTGCTGGACATGCTTCCTCCTTGGACCTGGTTGTTTCTCATCTTCATTATCATACTTGAAGACTAATTGAAACTGAGAAAAAACTAAATTTCTCCCTGGTTACAACCTTTCTTAACATATCTGCAGGATTTTGGCTAGTGTGTATCTTTTCCAGCTTCAACTGTCCATCTTCCTGAACTAACCGTATGAAATGGTACCCGAGCTGTATATGTTTAGTCCTAGAATGAAATTATGAGTTCTTTGCAAGATGAATGGCACTCTGACTGTCAATGTATAACCTCCTCATCTCTTTCTTCTTGCACAATTCATCCATAAACCTTTGTAACCAAATCATTTCTTTACTAGCCTCTGTAGCAACAACAAACTCTACTTTCGTTGTTGAAAGTGCAACGATGTTTTGCAATTTTGAAATCCAACTAACAGTGTTTCCACCTATATTAAACACATACCCTATGGTGCTCCTCCTGTTATCTCTATCACCTGCCATATCTGCATCAACATATCGCTATAGAGCAATGTTTGAACCACCAAAACATAAATCTTAATTTGTTGTACCTCTCAAGTACTTGAGAATCCACTTCACTACCATCCAATTCTCTTTTCCTGGATTGTTCATATACCTACTTACAACTCCCACTGCATGTGCAATATCAGGCCTTGTGTAGACTGTTGCACACTGTTGGAAATATTGAGAGGGGGGCTGAATCAATATTTCTTTTCAATTGTTACTTATACTAGTTAAATCAATTATATTTAGAACACAAAATAAGCAATAGAAATAAATGATTTTATTAATATAATATTTATAATGAATCAAGTACAATATATAGGGCTCCAATGTAATATCCCTCCCCTTAATAATAAATAATAAATAATAAGAATAATAAATAATAAATAATAAAAATAACTAATAAATAATAATTAATAATAGAAATAATAAATAAATCACTTAATAATAAATAATAAATGATATTAAAAATATATACAAAGAAAATAAATAAAAATAATAAAAATAAAAATAGTAATAACCATATTAAAACTCTAAATAAGAATAAATAGAAATAAAACAAGAAAACTATCAAAAAGAAGGAAATAAAACAAGAAAAGCTAAAAATCAAAAGAAAAGTAAAGAAATAAAACAAGAAAGCTAAAAATCAAAAGAAAGTTGCATGTAGACACATGGAGTGTGTGCATGTGGTTCCCCTTCCAATTTTGTTCTATTTAATAGATGGTGAGGAAGATGAGAGGCATTCTTGCATTCCATCATTCCGAGATTCTATCTTGCATTCTCTTGGGAGAATGGAGTTCTAAGACTTAGGAGTCTGTTGGGTCCCTATAATACTAGTGATTACCCCATTACTATTGTAGTTATACCCCCTATTTATATTGTTGTGCCCCTATTACCCCCATATTGTTATTTCTGTGCCCCATAGAATCCCTCTATTGTTATTTTTGTGGCTTTATATTATTATTGTTAGGTCGGCTGGATTATATTGTGACTCCTTAGACTCCTATATATAGAAAGGAGGTTTTGTCATTTGTATCATCCAAGAATTGTTCATTTATGTAATGTAAAGGAGGTTGCCCCCTCGAAGAGGCTGAATTCTAAGGCGTGGATCTCTATTTTCTATCTTTTTGTGAGCTGGTTTCATAACATTTGGTATCAGAGCTTTGGATTCTAGGGTTTCGCTGCTCCAAACAGGTCATCGTGGCATTTTCGCTATAACTTTTTTCTGTGACGTTTCAGAAGTCGCAAAAAAAAACCCATTTGAGAAGAAATCGCGCTGAACCTTGGGTCCGAATTTCAGAGCTTTTTGCGTTTGCGGAGATATGATCTGAAGAAGTTGGTCTTTTTGCAGACTCCTGAATTACATTCAAAACAGGTGACCTGGGGAAAATCGTCATAACTTTCTCTCTGGGGATCGGATTGAAATTTCGTAAGAAGGTACAGAAAGAGGACGGACTGTAGTTTCTTGTATGTGTGTTTCAGATTCAAAGGTTGAAACAGGGACTCGTGGCACGTCGTACAAGTTTGCTCTACTGAACCAGTCTAAAAGCAAGTCACTGTGGGAGATTTCACATAACTCTTCCTTGGAGAATCCAATTTGGCTCAGACTTGTGGCATTGGAAAGAGGACGCAGAAGGCTACTACAGGTAGCAATTTCAGAATTGGATGATCCGAAATTACAGAGATACATCAGATTCAATATCAGGCTTCTATAAAGTGAAAAAAGGTGTATAGTTTTTTTTTTATATTTTTGTGTAAGCTTGGTTTAACGAAATTCAAAGGGCATAGTAAAGCATTATTATCGGTAACTGATGCCCCGAGGAAAGAAAATGCAAACACCTAGTAAGGAACCTGAAAGCTCTAGCATGACTCATGAAGAAGAGGAAGAAATGCTACATGATATATCAAAATTACAAGAACAAGTGCAACAAATGTCACGCTCACAAAAGCTAAGGTAAATGGCGTGGAATCTAAGATAAAGGGCATGGAAGCTAAGATGGAGGATTCAATGGCAAATTTGAAGATAGATTTGAAGGCAGACATGGAAGAATTGAAGAAGCTGCTACAAGAAAGGGTCACTAATGGTGAAAAGGTAGTAAAGGAAACTCATGATGAGAACAAAAGAAATGTTAATCATGATTCCATAGACTCTAATGTTGGATCAAAGACTCACCATGTTCCAAAAATCGATATGAGGAAGTTTGATGGCAAGGATCCCGCCACATGGATATTACAGATGGAGCAATTCTTCGATCTCAATAATGTGCAAAACACACAAAAGGTACGTATGGCAACTTTATATTTGGAACCAAATCAGTTTGTATGGTATCAATGGCTTTGTTCTCGTAAACAATTTATCACTTGGGCAATTTTTACGGAAGAATTGATAGCACATTATGAGGATACAAAAAGCAACACTTTTTTTAGCCAATTGATAAGTCTCAAACAAAAGGGTTCAATAATGGAGCACATTGAGGAGTTCCAAAAATTGAACATAAGGGTAAAAGATATTCCAGAGGAGCATAGGATTGATGTGTTCATAGGGTCTTTAAAGGATAATATCCAACATGATGTGCGCCTTTGGGAACCTGATTCATTAGAGAAGGCATTCAGGTTAGCAAGAAAAATGGAAAGCAAAATTATGGCAACTAGGAAGCATACCATTCACAACTATAAAGACGGAAGTGTTGTTGCCCATAGTCTTCCACAACCTACAAGGTTGACACCACAACAATTGGAAGAAAAAAGAGCAAAAGGGCTTTGTTACAATTGTGATAGCAAATACACAAAAGGTCATAAGTGTGCTGAGAAGAAATTATTCTACATAGATTGTGAAGAGGAAGAAGAAAAGGAGCAAGAAAGGTCAAAAGAAGAGGATATATTCCAGAAACAAAGCCTAGATGAAGAACAAATAAATCTGACCATATCTTGTAATGCATTGGCGGGAATTACCACTCCTCAAACCATCAAGATAGAAGGACAAATCAAGAAGAAAAAGGTAATAGTGTTGATTGATTCAGGAAGCACCCACAATTTTATTCATTGTAGGGTAGCAAAAGAATTGAATTGCTTCCTATATCCAGCACCAGAGTGTCAAGTGATGATTGCAAATGGAGGAACAATAAATTGTTCTGGAAAGTGCCATAATATCAAGCTATCCATGGGAGAATATGTATTGACTAGCCCAATGCTTTCCATTCCAATGGGAGGTGCTGATGTTGTACTAGGAGTCCAATGGCTACAATCCCTGGGTACAATAGCTTTTAATTTTCAAGAACTTTTCATGAAATTTTCTGTGGAAGGAAAGGAAGTTGAATTAAGGGGTATTGCAGGGAAACCAGGAAAGATAATCAGCTCTAATGGCATGACAAAGCTTCTAAAAAAGGAGCAAAGAGGTGTAATTGCACAATTATGTTCGCTAGATGTTTCCACATTGGAATCATCTATTTCTCCAGATCTCCAAAAAGTCCTGGACAATCATTCCAAGGTATTTGAGACTCCCAAAGGTCTCCCACCTATGCGTGATCATGATCATGCTATTCATCTGATTCCAGGAAGTGTTCCTCCAAACATCAGGCCGTACAGATATCCATATGTCCAAAAAAGTGAAATTGAACGTATGGTTGCAGAAATGCTAGAGGCTGGTATAATTCAACCGAGTCAAAGTTCTTTCTCAGCTCCAGTAGTATTGGTGCACAAGAAGGATGGATCATGGCGCATGTGTCCAGATTATAGGGAGCTCAACAAGCTCACTATTAAAGATAAGTTCCCCATTCCTGTTATTGATGAATTACTGGATGAATTGCATGGATCAATTTACTTCACCAAGTTGGATCTTCGTTCGGGATATCATCAAATTAGAATGAAGATTGAAGACATTCCGAAAACGGAATTTAGAACTCATGAGGGTCATTATGAATTTTTGGTCATGCCTTTTGGCCTTACCAATGCACCTTCAACATTTCAAGGTTTGATGAATTCAATTTTCAAACCATTCCTTAGAAAATTTGTGTTAGTATTTTTTGATGATATACTAATCTACAGCAAGTCTTGGATCATGTTGAACATGTTGACAGGGTGTTACAACTATTGGAGGAGAAACAATTATATGCAAAAAGATCCAAATGTTTCTTTGGAGTCCAGGAGGTGGAATATTTGGGTCATATTGTATCTCATGAAGGAGTTAAGGTAGACCCTAGAAAAATTAAAGCCATTAAGGAATGGAAAATCCCCACATCCATAAAGCATTTGCGAGGATTTCTTGGGTTGACAGGGTATTATCGCAAGTTTGTTAAGAATTATGGGAGAATAGCAGCACCTCTAACAACATTATTGAAGAAAGATTCATTTTCATGGACTTCGGAAGCAACAAAGGCCTTTGAACATCTTAAAGAGGCAATGTGCCAAGCACCGGTCTTAGCTACACCAGACTTCACAAAAACCTTTATTGTGGAATGTGATGCTTCAGGAAATGGAATTGGTGCTGTTCTAATGCAAGATGAAAGACCCATTGCTTTTGAAAGTCGTCCAATCAAGGGAAAGTTTTTAAGCAAAGCTATTTATGAGAAGGAAATGTTGGCAATACTCCATGCACTTAAGAAATGGCGACCCTACCTAATGGGAAGACACTTCAAGGTAAAAATGGATCATGATAGCCTTAAATACTTTTTAGAACAAAGATTATCCTCTGAAGAGCAACAAAAGTGGGTCACAAAGATGTTGGGTTATGACTTTGAAATCATCTACAAAAAAGGGAAGCAAAATGTGGTGGCAGATGCACTCTCAAGAAAGGATGAGGATGTGGAAGCATTGTTGTGTGCCATTTCTATTATCCAACCAGATTGGATAAACGAAGCAAGGGAGGAATGGAAGAATGACGAAGAAGTGTGGGCACTTATTCAAAAGCTACAACAAGATTCCAGTACTTCTGATACATTTAGCTGGCAAAATGATTCGTTATGGTACAAAGATCGCTTATACCTCTGTAAGAATTCCCAGCTAAAACAAAAGATTCTTATGGAATTGCACACTTCTCCCTTAGGAGGGCACTCAGGATTTTTAAAAACTTACCACAGGGTTAAGAAGGAATTTTTTTGGGATGGCCTTAAATCAGATATTCAAAAGTTTGTGGCGGAATGTTTGGTTTGCCAGCAAAATAAAGTTGAAACAATTAAGACACCAGGTCTATTACAACCTTTATCCATTCCAAGCCAACGTTGGGAGGAGGTTTCAATGGATTTTATCACAGGTTTACCCAAGTCTGAGGGAAAGAGTGTCATCATGGTGGTAGTTGACAGACTTACCAAGTATGCACACTTTTGTGCATTATCACATCCATTTAAAGCCAGTACAGTTTCTACTGCATTTATGGAAACAGTTCAAAAGCTACATGGAAACCCAAAGATTATTGTAAGTGACAGAGATCCCATTTTCACTGGAAATTTTTGGACAAAATTATTTTCTTGTCTTGGTACTCAGTTAGCTCATAGCTCATCTTATCATCCTCAATCTGATGGGAAAACTGAGATAGTAAACAAATGTTTGGAAGGATATCTTCGTTGCTTTGTATCTGATAAACAGACACAATGGGTCAAATGGTTGCCTCTGGCTGAATGGTGGTATAACACTTCCTTCCATACAGCAACAAAAATGACCCCATTTATGGCACTTTATGGGTATCAACCACCATCCATCACATCATATTTAAGAGAAAATTCTAAGGTTCAGGCAGTGGAACATCACATCGAACATCAACAACAAGTCCTCCAACTCTTAAAGGATAACCTCGTGTTGGCACAAAATAGAATGAAACAACAGGCAAATCAACATCGCAGTGAAAGAAGTTTTGATGTAGGTGATTGGGTATTCCTACGGCTACAACCATATAAGCAAATGTCCCTAAAGCAAGCTAAGAAGGATAATAAATTATCACCAAAGTATTATGGTCCGTACAAGGTGTTGGAAAAGATTGGTACTATGGCATACAAATTGGAGCTTCCTGCAGCTTCTCGATTGCACCCAGTTTTCCATGTTTCATGTTTAAAGAAGGTTATAGGTGACAAGCTCCCAATTCAAACAATATTGCCAGAACTTGACGAGGAAGGAAAAATTATATTGGAACCGGAAGCAATCACAGAAACAAGAACTCGACAGCTACGAAATCGATCAATTTCAGAGTATCTTATCAAGTGGAAGAACTTATCCGCTGAAGATTCCACATGGGAGGATGAGAATTTTATGCAGAAGTATCGAGAACTGCTCAAGCGTTGAGGACAACACTTTTTTGAAGGAGAGGGGCATGTTGGGTCCCTATAATACTAGTGATTACCCCATTACTATTGTAGTTATACCCCCTATTTATATTGTTGTGCCCCTATTACCCCCATATTGTTATTTCTGTGCCCCATAGAATCCCTCTATTGTTATTTTTGTGGCTTTATATTATTATTGTTAGGTCGACTGGATTATATTGTGACTCCTTAGACTCCTATATATAGAAAGGAGGTTTTGTCATTTGTATCATCCAAGAATTGTTCATTTATGTAATGTAAAGGAGGTTTCCCCCTCGAAGAGGCTGAATTCTAAGGCGTGGATCTCTCTTTTCTATCTTTTTGTGAGTTGGTTTCATAACAGAGTCACTGGTAGTAGTACGTTGATTTAGGGCTCGGGGGTGGCCAGTTGTAGCAAATCCTTGCACAATTGAGCCTACGGTTGGGTGGAGAGTCGTCCCCAAAACCTTGTTGTCATCTGGCAGACATTGATCACAGATAATATAGGTATGTAATTATTTGTTGATTTTTGAAGAGTAAAATAATGAATAGATTGCTAGTGAACCATGATCATCTAAAGAGACTAAGATATAAGAGTTTATCCATTGTAAATTGTCAATAATTACTAATTTTGTAGTATTAAAACATAGAGATAACATTCCTTGAATGTTGATCATACTATTCACTAATTGGGTTGGATTGCTGTTCTCATTTCCTTTAGCGATAGCAGTTGCTTGGCAGTTCTTGGGTATATTGTTGCAAGAACACAACTCTCTCAATATTATCTTCTAATAAATTTAATTTTGCATTGCAATTGCCATTCAGATTACATGTATCTGCTCATTTACTAAACATCATCAAGCTACCATTGAAGTTCCCTTCATTCTTGAGTGAATCAATTGGGTTTTGCAGTATATATATAAACCACAGGAGGGTATCTTTTAGTCTCAGTGGCAAATCGTATAAATTTGGATTAAAGTTCAGAAGTTGAGTATAATGTTACATGAGGTTAGTGATTCAAGTTTAATTGCATATAATGGTCAAAGTTGTCTAAGGAGAAATGGAAAGGAGAAACTTGCAAATTTTGGGATGATAACTAATGATAATTCATGTGATTATGGCTAACTTGGATCAGGTAATTACGGTGGTAGTGAAGAAGTATCACAACAAGAGTAAGAAATCAGTAAGAAGAGACAACCTATTTTAGAACATAATGAAAGAGTTTGGTATAATCATCACTTGGTACTCTAAAGGTATCACAATAAGGTATATCTAAGGAAGAAAATATTGGCAATCAACCAGGGAAGTTGAAAAATCATGGTAATAATGAAGGTTATTTTAAGGAACCTGGAAGGTATGATAAAATAGAATGATTGGAGAAGATAAGTTGGGTGCATAACAACATCTATAACAATGGGAGAGCCGCATTGTAAGTTTTCCATAGGTGACTAACTATATGAATAAATTATGGATAACAAGATGAAGGATCAGGCAATTTTATTAGATGGATGTCTTAAAACATGATTACATTTGGTAGCCATCTTAATGAATTTATTTATCAAGGATTACCCAAGTTGGGAAATAGTAACAACATTTCCAAGGTATATCGGTGCTATGTTAAAAGAGGAAGAAAAGAAACCACAATGACTCGAGGTGAGAAATTAAAGTCAAAATAGAATAAAGTAAAGAAATTTTGTTAGGCCCCTATACTACTAGTGTAACCCCTTATTGTTATTAGTATAACCCACTTATTATATTGATGTACCCATGTGGTGCCCATATTGTTACTATTATGCCACATAGAAGCCCACCATTGTTACTGTTGTGCCCTACAATATTATTGTTATGTAGGCTTTGATTGTATTGGGACCACTTAGACTCCTATATATAGAAAGGAGGTATTTTCATTTGTATCATCCAAGAATTGTTCATTTATGTAATGTAAAGGAGGTTGCCCCCTCGAAGAGGCTGAATTCTAAGGCGTTGATCTATCTTTTCTTGAGCTGGTTTCATAACATTTGGTATCAGAGCTTTGGATTTTAGGGTTTCGCTGCTCCAAATAGGTCATCGTGGCATTTTCGCTATAACTTTTTTTCTGTGACGTTTTAGAAGTCGCAAAAAAAATCCATTTGAGACGAATTGGCGCTGAACCTTGGGTCCGAATTTCAGATCTTTTCGCTTGATATTTTCGGAGATATGATCTGCAAAAGTTGGTCTTTTTTCAGACTCCTGAATTACACTCAAAACAGGTGACCTGGGGAAAATCGTCATAACTTTCTTTCTGAGCATCAGATTGAAATTTCGTAAGAAGGTACAGAAAGAGGAGGGACTGTAGTTTCTGTTTATATATTTTTCAGAGTCAAAGGTTGAAACAGTGACACGCGGAACTTCATACAAGTTCGCTCTACTGAACTAGTCTATAATCAGGTCACTGCGGGATATTGTGCATAACTTTTTCTTGGAGAATCCAATTTGGATCAGACTTGTGGCATTGGAAAGAGGACACAGAGGGCTACTACAGGTCACAATTTCAGAACTTAAAGATCCGAAAGTACAGAGTTACAGTCGTTTCAAGGTAGAGCTCCTAAAATCAAGAAAAAGCAAGATGAGGAAGTTTGATGGCAAGGATCCGGTAAATTGGATACTTCAGATGGAACAATATTTTGATATACATGGTGTACAACTGTTACAAAAGGTATGTATTGCATCTTCATATTTAGAACCAGATCAATTTTTATGGTACAAAGGGCTTTGTTCTCGTAAAAAACTTGTTACGTGGTCAATTTTCACGGAGGAAATGATAGCACATTATGAGGATATAAAGAGCAACACCTTCTTTAGAGCAACACCACAACAATTGGAAAGAGTAAAAGGGCTTTGTGACATAATGGAAAACAAAATTATGGAAACCAGGAAGCATACCCCTCACAACTATAAAGATGGAAGTGTTGTTTCTCCCAGCCTTCCACAACCTACAAGGGTTACACCACAACAATTGAAAGAAAAAAGAGAAAAAGGGCTTTGTTACAATTGTGATAGCAAATGCACTAAAGGTCATAGGTGTGCTGAGAAGAAATTATTTTACATAGAATATGAAGAGGAGGAAGAAAAGGATCAAGAAACATCAAAAGAAGAGGATATACGTCAGGACACCACCCCAGAGAAAGAAGAAATGAATCAGACCATATCTTGTAAAGCATTGGCAAGAATTACCACTCCTCAAACTCTCAAGATAGAAGGACATATCAAGAAGAAAAAGGTGCAAGAAGTGAAAGATCACATCGAGAAAGAGGAAATGAATCCAACCATATCTTGTAATTCAATGGATGAAATTACCACTCCTCAAACTATCAAGATAGAAGGACACATCAAGAAGAAAAATGTTCAAGAAGTGAAAGATCACATCGAGCATCAAGAAATGAATCCGGCCATATCTTGTAAAGGACTGGAAGAAATTACCACTCCTCAAAAGATAGAAGGAAATATCAAGAATAAAAAGGTTCAAGTAGAGAAAGATCATATCGAGCATCAACAACAAGTTCTTCAACTTTTAAAGGATAATGCCACTTCGGTGCAAAATCAAATGAAACAACAGGTAGATCAACATCGTAGTGAAAAATGTTTTGATGTGAGTGATTGGGTATTTTTACTGCTACATCTCAAGCAAGCTATTTATGAGAAGGAAATGTTGGCAATACTACATGCACTTAAAAAATGGCGACCTTACCGAATGGGAAGACGCTTCAAGGATGAGGATGTGGAAGCATTGTTTTGTGCTATTTATATTATCCAACCAAATTGGATAAACGAAGCAATGGATGAATGGAAGAAGAACGAAGAAGTATGGCCACTTATTCAAAAGTTGCTAAAGATCCCAATTCAAGCAATATTGCCAGAAATTGAAGAGGAAGGAAAAATCATATTGGAACCTGGAGCAGTCACAGAAACAAGAACCCGACAGCTACGAAATCGATCAATTTAAGAGTATCTCATCAAGTGGAAGAACTTACCCGCTGAATATTCCACATGGGAGGACAAGAATTTTATATAGAAGCATCAAGAACTACTTAAGCATTGAGGACAACGCTTTTTGAAGGAGAGGGGCATGTTAGGCCCCTATACTACTAGTGTAACCCCTTATTGTTATTAGTATAACCCACTTATTATATTGATGTACCCATGTGGTGCCCATATTGTTACTATTATGCCACATAGAAGCCCACCATTGTTACTGTTGTGCCCTACAATATTATTGTTATGTAGGTTTCCATTTTAAGCTAATAGACATGGAAGACTAGGAGAAATATATAATAATATCTGGTAGGAGGAAATGAAGGGATGTTCTATCAAGAAGAAAGGTATTGATGAGTGGAGCAAGAAACATGATGGGTAATGGTCATAATGATGATCTACATATTTTAAAATTGTGAAGGTGTAAAGTTCCATGATGACCAAGTGATAATAAATAAGGAAGATAGGAAGGAATGTTGCTAGAAATTTTATAAGGATACCTTGAGAAGGATTGTGTACATAGTGACAAAAGAAGTGAAAGTCAATTAATAGAGGTTGTACTTGACTAATTTTCACTCATCGTTTCATGAGTAGGACTTCCCATAAAGTTAAAAGAGGTTGTTTCCACATAACACCTCACAGTTAAATGGACAATGATGGTAGTAGTGTTTCCAACTGTTTCAAAATCTAAAATAATGATATTATTTAATAAGAAAGAGTCTTTTGCCCAACTTGATGAAACTGAATTTATGAGAAAGCAATCAAGTGGTATTGAGATACGGACTTTACGAACTTGACGAGATCAGAAAATATTTCTGTGGATGAAGTGCTGATTGTTAAATAAGTCAACATGGATTAACAAATACTTGCAAGTAAATTAACCATGATATAAAATTAAATCATGATGAAAAAATGTTTATATGCAATTGCATATAGCGGTATTGGAATCAATAAGCCAAAGGGTAAATGGATGTAAAATCAAAGGATTTTAATTTTGAGATAGATGATTTAAATAATGATGCTATCACTAGGAAGAATACATGACGAGAGATTAAGACTCAAGATGACGAGGCTCATGTGAAATTTAACGATGTACTTAGATGATTATACCATTGGTGTAAATAATCAACTACCTAGTAGAAAGAAGTCGAACTGATTATTGAAAAGTAATTGACAACTTGATGAAAACATATTGATGATGTTTCATGCTATCATGGTAGGAAGATAATGATGTACATATGGTTCTTATAGTGATAAGGTATCCATACGATAGTAGCGATATGCAGAGGTATGATGATGTTATGTCAAGATATATTGACATATTCATTTACTAAGTGATGATAGGTATTTAATGTTCAATACTCATGATGGATATGATATGCATAACGTGGCATAGGAATTATGATGCTATAATATGAGGATTATTGACATGTGGTTCATTTATGAAAAGTCATGATATGTCTTTAATATAATTATGTTGATGGTATAATTGAAGCATGCGATAGTTCCGTACAAATCTATGACATGCATGAGCATGCAATTCCTTATTATTCATAATGTTGCAATTAACAAAGATGAACGTTCTTATGATGACATGCAAGAGTTGGCATGTGGATTATTTCCTATGATACTATGATGGTATGGTTAATGCATTAGATGCATATGATTCACAACACTCCACAAATGGGACGAGAGGGCCAGTTTATTTGATGATCTCGTGCGAGCCCATACGCATGAGGGAGAATAAATAACACCATATGGGCTGGGGACAAAACTCAATCAACACTACATATGCCAGTGGTTCCTTTGTCTTGTGTATAGCTCTTGATGGATAGCTCTTGAAGAGCTATGGCACCATCTTGAGGAGGCCAAGTGCTTGATGTTCTAGGCTAGGTGCCTGTTATTGGATTGGGATGCCGAAGTCTGGAAGGGATGTAAAGGACTTCGATGCCTGGGGCTGTGCGCCTTCGTAGTTGTGGATGGAGTGGGCCAGCCTGAGGAGATGCCCGGGGTCATTGAGTACCGGACCGGATGCCTGCCTTGGGGCAGATGAGGTCTGAGTCAGGCGCAAGCCTTGGGGCCAGCCTTGGACTAGGATACAGCCCGGGTCAGGCTTAGCCTGGTGCCGAAAGTGGGAAAAAGGACAAAGATTCCTTGAGATTTCCCGGGGTGTTGGGGACTTTCGATGCCTGTTGGTTATACTAGTTCAGCAGAGGGTGTTGGCAACAGGAAGTAAATAAAATAATAAATAATAAATAATAAATAATAAATAATAAAAATAATGCATAATACATAATTCAACATAACTTCGGGACGAAGTTCCTTAAAGGGGGAGAGTATGTAATATCCCTCCCCTTAATAATAAATAATAAATAATAAAAATAATTAATAAATAATAATTAATAATAGAAATAATAAATAATAATAAATAAATCACTTAATAATAAATAATAAAAATAATAAATCATAAATATTAAATAATAAATGATATTAAAAATATATACAAAGAAAATAAATAAAAATAATAAAAATAAAAATAGTAATAACCATACTAAAACTCTAAATAAGAATAAATAGAAATAAAACAAGAAAACTATCAAAAAGAAGGAAATAAAACAAGAAAAGCTAAAAATCAAAAGAAAAGTAAAGAAATAAAACAAAAAAGCTAAAAATCAAAAGAAAGTTGCATGTAGACACATGGAGTGTGTGCATGTGGTTTCCCTTCCAATGTTGTTCTATTTAATAGATGGTGAGGAAGATGAGAGGCATTCTTGCATTCCATCATTCCGAGATTCTATCTTGCATTCTCTTGGGAGAATGGAGTTCTAAGACTTAGGAGTCACTGGCAGTGGTACTTTGATTGAGGGCTCGGGGGTGGCCAGTTGTAGCAAATCCTTGCACAATTGAGCCTACGGTTGGGTGGAGAGTCGTCCCCAAAACCTTGTTGTCATCTGGCAGACATTGATCACAGATAATATAGGTATGTAATTATTTGTTGATTCTGATTTTAATTAGGAAATTAATTTTATATTTACTTTGGACTGTTACATCCAACCCTTGATGAAGACATCGATATTCAATTCCCTAGGCTCCAACCTGTTGCCAAGGACCAACTTGGTATTTTGTGAGGCTCCAACCTCTAGGGATCCGACCCTATCTTGTCAAGGCACCAACCTTGGATTTAGGAGCATCAACTCAAAGGACACCAATCCTTCCAATTTTGAGGCACCAACCCCAAGGGATTTGACCCTATCTTGTCAAGGCACCAACCTTGGATTTAGGAGCACCAACTTCAAGGACACCAATCCTTCCAATTTTGAGGCACCAACTGCAAGGGCTCCGACCCTCTGCTATATATTGTCTAGATATGTTTGGTAGTAATTCTCTGCACCCAAAATCTTCTTCACTGAATTATGTCTATCTACAACTTCATTGCTACATCAATGACAACCTATCTTCATATGAAGGAGTTTTCGCAACTCTTCATATTACCCAAACAGAGTCTGCAAAGTTACCTCATGATGATTTCAAATGGGCATCATGATCTCCAATAATGTTTCCAAGATTTGCTGAAGCTTTCCAACAAGATATTTGTGTTAAGACTCAATGTATGCACAAAAAAATTCTCTATTTTCAAGCTTTTGTTCTTATTGTCGCAGTAACTTCTTTAGGAGTGATTGTCACAATATCTTACTTCCAAGGAACAAACTCACAAATACTTCAACATTGGTGTTGTCTACTGCTCCCTTCAAATGATGACTGATGAAATCTTACTTCACTGGTTCGAGGTCAAACAGATCTTCACAAAAAAACTATTCTTCAGGTTGAGGTATGTACTTCTTCTAATTCATCACAGGTCTGAGCCTCTCAAATATTAACCCAATCAATAGAATTTCTCGTCCTTCGACTTCCTTCTTTCCTGCTGGACCTTCGGTTTCCTTCTTTCCTGCTCGAACTTTGACTTTCTCTGTTTCTTCAAGTTCACGAGTTGTGAACTGTTACTTCTTCTCTGTGTTAGATGCATGAAATCCATTGCCTGAAGTGAAGCGTTTCAACTTGTATATATATGAGTTTTTCCAATAACCAAAAGACACGTTCATTAAGAGGAGAGGCCGACTTATGAGTTTGCACATTAAAATATTTTATCGGAGATGCCCTTTTTTTATTATTCATCCAAGGCTATACCCACATGGAGGTCCCACATTAATCGCAACCACAACATTATCACATTAATCGCATGATCCGGATTTAGACAGGAACGCAATAGATTACAGAGATAACCATAAATACAGAGATGCAGCGGAAATAATATTTCATTTTATTAATGGAAAATACTAAAATATGCTTACAACCAGAAATGGAATAAACCAGCTAGGGCGATGGTAGCTTATCTCTGAGAAGAGATGTGTCGGCTACATGCCTCTGAACTGTTCCGAACTGTGTTACAATGAGGCTCGAAGGCCTATTTATTGTTGATAAACAATGGAAAACCCTTAACATTCCGAAACCTAGCCCTAGAAGATGAAACGCCAAATTGTGGGCCCCGTTTGGGTAAATTGGTACATCAATTTCCCGGGGTCGTAACTTTAGCATACGATCTCTGTTTGACGCGTACGATAGCTCGTTAGAAAGATCTATCCGAGTACTACCACTTTGGGTAGGGAAACATTGGTCCATGGAGCCATGTTGCCCCCAGATTTCCCAAAAAACGTCGTTTAGGGCCTCAAAACGGCTCCGGAAGTTCAGGACCCGAAAAAATGCTAAAAATAGTAAATTGTGCTACAATTTAGGAAACTGAAAAAGCTGAAAGAGACAGTTGTGGGGGTCCAAATGGGATAGGTGGGTGGCCACCAACATCCACCTGGATCATTCCTCCCCCCTTAGGAAGCAATGGTCCCCATTGCGTTGAGTTCCTCCATCTGTTGAACTTGTCCTGCAATCTCTGATGTGTCCAGTGATGGTGGGAAGCATGGTCGACGATGGTCCACATTGAACATTTGGTGCAGGCGAAGGAATGGAGGAATGATGTGCTCCAAAGCATTGTTCCCCATAGCCTTGGTACTGTTGTAAGGACCATGTCGGAGTGGTCTGAGCTTCTGATGGGTTCTGGTAAGGCGTTCTTTCTGTCGATGCAACCAGACTTTGTTGCCCACCTGAAACTTATATGGTACCCCTGTGGGTGAGGAGAAGTTGTTCCTATGTTCTGTCATGACCGTATCCCTTTGCTGTTGTTGCTGCGTGGAGGAACCCTTTGCAGGGGTCATGGATGTAGCAATGATCTTCCCCTTATTTTGGGAGTGAACCAGACAGATGAATTTCCTGGTTTGTGATATGAGCTTGCTGCCTTTCTTGGTAGTGATCAAAGATGTGGCGGTAGGTGGGGCTACCTCCGGTATCCTGTATAATGAATTATTCAAAGAAATAATGACAGCACGAGGCCTTGACTCGTACACAGCATGTCGCCTCCACAAGTATGGCTGGCCTAATAATACATCACAAACATCCAGAGGTGTAACATCACATAATACCTCGTCTGTGAAGGGCTTGATGCTGTAGGGAAGGCGGCACTGCTGGCGAACTTTGAGATCTCGTCCTTCATGAAGCCACCCGATACAGTACGGCTGTGGGTGTGGTGTAGTCGGTAGGCCCAACCGCTTCACTACCTCTGCTGAAACAAGGTTCTTTTGGCTGCCACTGTCGACAATGAATTGTAGCGGCAAACCCTTCACCCACATCTGTGAGTGGAAAAGACGCTCCCCTTCCTTTGGATTTTCGGGCTCATCTTTCTGGATCTTGGCGGTGGCAACAGTGGCGCTGGGATTCGCATCAATGATCTGCTTCCCTTTGCCATTCCCCTTGTCGAGTTCTGGCTTAGGGTCGGAACATGCATCTGATTCGGAAGCCTTCAACTCGGCCACCAACGACTGCTTGGTCCGACACTCACTTGTGTTATGAGTGGGACTCTTGTGGAACTCACACCACTTTCCTGTGTCCTTCTTCGGCTTCGTGGTGTTGTTCTTTTCTTGCGGCTTCGACGGGTTGTCTTGGGTCACCCCGCCTTGGCTTTGTCCTTTGGGCTTCGGATTTGCAGATCCAAAGTCTCGCTTCTTTTGTTTGAACTTTTGCTCGATTTTGACAGCGTATCGGTATGCTGTGCCGAGTGAGGAGATGTTCAAGAACACCATCTCTTCCTGGATGTATCTGTGCAAGCAACCACGGTATTTGAGTACCAGATGCAGCTCAGAATCTTTGATACCCAACTGTGTGCGAAGGGTATGAAAAATGTTTGTGAACTCCGGCACATCTTGGTCTCGTCCCTGCCGCAGTGTGGTCCATTTGATGTATTTGTCCTCATAGCTTCCGACAGGGTAGTACTGCTCCTTGATGGCATCCCGGAAGTCATTCCAAGTGGGTGCGGATGAAAATAGTGAGCCTGTACTTTCATCCTTCTGCTCGCAGTAGGTTTCCCACCAGTCCTTGACGTGGGGGGCTGCTTTGAGAAGGGCGAAAACAATCTTTTCCCGATTTGAAAATTCATGAACAGAAAAATACCCATCTAGCAGATTTAACCATTTATCTACGGCATCTGCGTCTATTTGACCCTCGAAGATGGGGATTTCAAAATGAACTTGTACCTTAAATGGTGTGGCGTTTCCAGAGTCGCTGTTGGAAGTCGATGCGTCGCCTCTGGGTAGCCGCTGAAGGATCTGTGCAAAGCTATCCATCATCGCGTTCCTTTGCCGCTCGAGCGCTTCTTCGAGCAAGATTTTGATAGGATCTCCTGCCCCCTCGTCTTTCTTCTCATCCGCCATGGGAGGCTGTCGGGATTTGCGAGGTTGGTCTTGCAAAGGTTCGACCAGTTCAAGCCCTAACTCCTTATATCCCGACCTCGTTGGGGACATGCAAAGAAAAACAGAGAAAAAGCAGACCGCTCTGATACCACTGATCCGGATTTAGACATGAACGTAATAGATTACAGAGATAACCATAAATACAGAGATGCAGCGGAAATAATACTTCATTTTATTAATGGAAAATACTGAAATATGCTTACAACCAGAAATAGAATAAACCAGCTAGGGCGATGGTAGCTTATCTCTGAGAAGAGATGTGTCGGCTACATGCCTCTGAACTGTTCCGAACTGTGTTACAATGAGGCTCGAAGGCCTATTTATTGTTGATAAACAATGGAAAACCCTTAACATTCCGAAACCTAGCCCTAGAAGATGAAACGCCAAATTGTGGGCCCCGTTTGGGTAAATTGGTACATCAATTTCCCGGGGTCGTAACTTTAGCATACGATCTCCGTTTGATGCGTACGATAGCTCGTTAGAAAGATCTATCCGAGTACTACCACTTTTGGAAGGGCAACATCGGTCCATGGACCCATGTTGCCCCCAGATTTCCCAAAAAACGTCGTTTAGGGCCTCAAAACGGCTCCGGAAGTTCAGGACCCGAAAAACTGCTAAAAATAGTAAACTGTGCTACAATTTAGGAAACTGAAAAAGCTGAAAGAGACAGTTGTGGGGGTCCAAATGGGATAGGTGGGTGGCCACCAACATCCACCTGGATCATCGCAATCGTAACATTCATGAAAATTAGAGTTATTCCTTTAATCCTGAAATCACAATTTTTGAAGATTTTCACATAACATAATAATTCCCCTACTGCCGACGGAGCGGATGCGATATGATCTTAAGCAGTTGTTAATAAATTCGTCGGGTCCACAACCTTATCGCAATCGACGATTTGACATCCCTTAAAAACTAGCGATACTGCGGATGCGATATTGTATAAAGTCATGTTATAGTGGTGCAGCAGATCCACAATATTATATCGCAATAGGAGGTTTTACCGTGACCTTTATGACTTGCAATATGAAAGTTCATACTACGGATGCGATATAGTATTAAGGTGTATTATAATGGAACCATCGGGTCCACATTACATATCACAATCGGTGTTTTACCGTGACATCCCATTAAGACTTGTGATATGAATGTTTCAATGAGGCATACATGATATAACTTAACAGTGTATTCTAATGAAGTGGTCGGGTCCGCATGTCAAATTGCATTCAGGGGTTTTGTGCGGTGACCTGCCGATATGATATGTTAACTCCTCCGATTTATGCGCTATGAACTTTTAAAAGGTTTCCATGGTTTATTCCTTCCTCCGATATTGCTCTTACTCTTGGCATATGCGATAGATCTTCTTTGTCTTGGCTTGTTGCTCCTGTGGCTTCTCTTCACTCCTATGAATTCCGATACATTGCTTCGATAGCTTTTCATCTGATAGCTCTTCTATGATGGCTTCCGATATCTTTCCTGCTCGATTCCACTGTTTCTATTACATCTGTATTCAATCCTTGGATCCTCCATGAGTAGTATCATGATCAATGGGCAACCTCACATGTCACAAGAATTTTACATCACAAAATTTGTCATATTGACATCAATGACAACCTAGATTAACACATACATTAAGCTTTTAAATGCTGATGCATATGGAACTTTACACATATAATCAATCTCTTCCTGAGTCTTGGGACACATCTCCCTATTTAGTTTGAAATGGCTAGCCAAAGGTGTACTAACTGGTTTTGCATTCTGTATTTTAAATATTTCCAACACCTTTTCTATGTACTCACTGAGACAATATTAATTTGTGATTTTTCTTGTTTCTAGTTATTCTCATACTAAGGATTTGTTTTGCAACATCCAAATCCTTCATTGAAAATTAATTCCAATTTTCCTTTGAGCACATTTATTTCTTGCATGTTAGACCCCGCAACAAGCATGTCATCTACATATAATAGCAATATAATATAACTTCCAACATTTGTTTTTTAATATAAACACAATAGTCAAAGTGCCATCTAGTATAACCTTGTTCAAACATAAACTTGTCAAATTTTAGATATCATTGCCTTGGAGCCCTTTTTAGGCTATAAAAGCTCTTTTTCAATTTGCACACTAATTTCTCCTTCCTTTTGACCTTATACCCTTGTGGTTGCTGCATTTATATTTATTTCTTCAAATCACCATGGAGAAAGGTTCTCTTTACATCTAACTGGTCAAGATGTAAATCTTCTGTAGCCACTACACTTAAAATAGATCTGATTGAAGTCATTTTAACAACAGAAGAGAAAAGTCTATACCTTTGTTTTGGGTAAACCCCTTCACCACAAGTATATCCTTATGCCTGTGTTTACCTCCATCTTCTTCATTCAACATGTAAACCCATTTATTTTACAATGATGTTTTACCTGCAGACAACTTGACTAAGTCGCAAATTTGATTATGCATCAAGGAGTCCATATCTTCTTCCATGGCTTCCTCCCACTTCTTCCTGGTTTCTACCTGCATTGTTTCTTCATATATATTTTTAGTTCACCAAAATAAATCAACAATACATAATATAATGAAGGAGAGTATCGTTCAAGGGGTCTACTTATCTTGGTAGATATTCTAACACCACTTTCAAGTGTTTGAAGTGCTTGTTGTTGTTGTGGTTGTTGATTATTATGATTTTTAGGCACCTTTACTTTTTCTGTGATCTCATCAAACACTGTGTATTCTTTGTTTTCATTTTCCTATTTCTTTCCCTACATCTGATCCTTATACAAGACCTTTACATTGAATATGGCATCTCCGCTCCTAACGATTTGTGATTTTCATCATCATATAAGTGATAACCAAAATCATTAACACCATATCCAATAAGGTACATTTTTTTTTTTCCCTCAAGATTTGTTCTATTTTCATTATTGACGTGGACAAAGGCTTCACAACTGAAAGTCTTTAAAAATGAATAGTTTACCTCTTTACCTGCCCATGAATCCTATGGAATATCATCATCCAAGGAACCTGAAAGCCCTCTATTTATTAGATAAACAATATCTACAACATCCACCCAAAATATTAAGGGAAATACCGCATGCAATCTCATGCACCTTGCACGCTCCATGATTTTCATGTTCATCCTTTATCACACACCATTTTCCTATGTTGTTCCCGAAACTGTCTTCTCTTTATGAATTCCATGATTTGAACAATAGTTATCAAACTCTTTGTGGTAGTATTCACCTCCATTGTATGATATGAGACACTTCAACTCATTTCTTGTCTTATTCTCAACCAAATCTTTCCATTTCTTGAAAGTATCAAATACACCAGATTTCTTTCGAATACAATAAATCCAGGTTTGCCTAGTTGCATCATCAATAAAAGTAACATAATAGTGAGAGCCACCAAGAGATGATACCTGAGCAGTTCCCCTTAAATCTGTATGCACAAGCTCTAATTTTTTGCTTTTCTTTCCCTTCCCAACTCTGAGAAATCTAACTCTTTTTTTTTTCCATAAACACAATTTTCACAGAAATCCAAATCAACATGCTTCAAATCTAGCAACAAAGTTATTGAGTGAAGAATCTGCATCCCCTTCTCACTCATGTGCCCGAGTCTGTGATGCCACATTATTGTATCTACTCTTGTGAAGGTTAAAGCATTAACATAATTATAAATACCATTGTATAAATATAAAATACCAACATTTTCTCCTTTTTCTATTACCAAGGCTCCTTTAGTAACTTTCCAGGTCTTGAAAGTAGTTACAAAACCTTCACCACCTAACTGCCTTGTTGAAATTAGATTTTTCTTCAAATATGGAACATGACTTACCTCCTTCAATAGCAATTGGTTTCCATTTTGTTGCTTTATAAAAACCTTATCCATTCTAATGATTTTACATGGTTTATCATCACTCAAATGAACTTGTCCAAAATCTCCTTAAACATAGTCATGAAAATGTTCCTATCAGGTGTGGCATGGAATGAAGCCCCTAAATCTACCACCTAGGTATTAATAATATTATCTAATGAAAGAACCAAAGAATCTTGCAACACATCACTTGTCACATTCGCTTCATGATTGTTCTCTTGTTGTCCATCTCCTTCTTTTCCCTTCTAAGATTTGCAGTCCTTCTTCAGGTCTCATTTATTCCTGCATTTTTAGCACATTGTCCCTAATCTAGATTTAGATTTGCATTTTCTTGACTTATTGCGGTTTCTTGGGCTCCTTCTTCTTTCCATTTTTCTTCCCCTAGTCTCTAGAGTCAAAGCATTACGTGATGTCTCATCGAAGCTTTTCCGTTGCATTTCCTCACTAAGGATGGCACCAACAACATCATCAAACTTTAAATTATTAGATCCAGAGACAAAGTTAATAATAGCCATAACTAATCCATTCCAACTTTCTAGCAATGAGCACGGAAACAACAAAGCCCTAACTTCATCATCAAACTTTACGTCTACAAAACTTAACTAGCTGGTAACCGTGTTAAATTCATTTAAATGATCAACAACAAATCCACCTTATGACATCTTTATATTAAATAGACACTTCATAATAAATAAATTATTTGAGGCTGAGGGTTTTTCATATAGTTTAGCCAATGTCGTCATTAAACCTTCTGATGTTGTTTCCTTTGAAATGTTGAATTCCATCAATGCTCCTAGACATAGCCATATTGTTCCCAGTGCCTTTTGTTGGAAATACTGAGAGGGGTAGGGGGTGAATCAATATTCCTTAGCAATTATCACTTTTAAATCTTTTTAGAGCATTAGTTAATCTTCAATTATTATTAATGTTTATCGAGTAACAAAATTAAATAATAAAACACAAGAGGCACAACAATTTTAGATGGAAAACCCCCTCCGGTTCAAAAACCACCGAACACTTTTCTAATAAATTATTTAATCTTCAACCCCAACTGAAATGAAAGTTACAACTTTCTAGAATTCTAGAAAAACATTCTTCTCCAACTCCCACTGGAAGGACACCCCAACGCCCTGGTTTCTTCAGTAATCAACTAAATGGATGCCCCAACATCCTAGACCAACCTACCACCCTGAATTTTTCACAGCCTCCAACCTTTAGGTGACTTCATGCACCTGCCTAGCACCTCCCTGCCACCCTATAATGATCAGAAATAAGACAAGAGTGTGGACTGCCATACAAGGGACAATGATCCATGATACAATATGGTTTACAATGATTTTCTTGTACTTGAACGAACACCCAATCACACTATGATCTGCAACTCAACCATGACATCATCCCAACAATGACTCCTATACCTCCCAACAATGCCTCTTCAACTCTAGGCAGATTGACTCTTTTACAATTTTACAATGATGATCTTTTACAAGACTGACTCTTGACAAGAACTGACGCTTAACTTGACACGGCTTCATGGATCACTTGCAGTTGCTAAGGTGCTGTCGTGCTTGCTTCAAGTAATGGTACTTTGGTGTTGAATGTCCTTCTAGTATGTGTCCGAGTTGTCCTGAAGTGTCCTCCTTCCTACACATGCATTAATGAACAAGACCCAAACTAATACACAAACAAAATACTTACACTATCCTAGTAAAAGCACATATCAAAGATGATATTCAAAATTCAAATGCAAACACTAATCATACTACCTTTTTGTAGTAGACTTACCCTTGACTGTTGATGTGTGGTCCTTACTGCATTAACCCTTGAATGCATACTTTTTCTTGTCTTCTAGGTTCTCGATATTGAATCTATTGTATCTATGTAATTTCAGATCTCCAAGGTCTGAAATTTCATCCTGCGGTAGCCCTATGAGTCCTCTCTCTAACCCCATAGGTCTGATCGAGATTGGATTCTTCAAGAAAGAGTTATGCCCAATCTACCACAGTGACCTTATTAGATACTGGTTCAGTAGAACAAATTTGAACGAAGTGCCACGTGTCACTGTTTCGACCTTCAGCCCTGAAAACGATACCCAACAAACTACAATTCGTCCTCTTTTTGCCACTGCTTACGAAATTTGAATCCAATGCTCAGAGAGAAAGTTATGATGTGTTAAATTATGGTATGTTCTATGCTTAGAGCAATTTACTTCAATTCTTCTTATTAGCCCAATGTTAATTTTCAGTATCAAAATCACACTAACATATAAGTAAAATGCTAATAGAACATAAATAAAATCAACAAAAGACAAGCCAAGACAAGAGACACAGGATGTGGAAACTAGCCAGGGACAAACCCCAATGCGGGGAAACCCTTTAATCAATTCTTCTATATTCTTCAATAATTCGACAGAGAGAGAGAGATAGTACAATATCACAAATCTGTGATTTATAATAGCAGCAACATAAATCAAATCAACAAGGTCAATGATGATCAAACAAATCACCAATGACCTTAAGATATCCTAGGAGAACTCTGCTTCCAACAACACGTATGTGCAACCCAAAACAATCAAAGAAAGATGGTAAAATCAACAATGAATGCTATAGCAAATTACAGCCAGCCCTAACCAGTCAACGCTATCCCAAATCAGCTCTCCAAAAGTCAACGCAACACTTCGTCTAGCCTAGGAGAGGCTGCCCATGCAAAGATGCAGTAAAAAAGGTAAGACCCTGGTCAAAGCAGGCCTAAATCACCCCAAACAAGATGCCTGTACCTTCCTGCGTCCTCACAATGATGCCCTAACTGTGTCCTCTTTTCCCATGTGTGAGAGAGTTCTTTCTCCTTTGTATGCCCAAGAGACAAGGAGAGAGAAGAGATATGTGGATGCAAGTGAATGAAATGAGACATAATGTCTCCTTTTATATGCAACGTTGAGGTTAGTTGGGGGTGTGCAACACAACTTAACTTGCTGGCCGACCTTGACAAATTGTCAAGAAATACAAATAAATTCATAACTTCATGAATACATGTCGGAATCGGATGATCATTAGATCAATCCTACACCTCTCGACGAGAGGAATCCAAGAAAAGTATTAGCTGCCATAAATAATATGACCCACATGGAGTTTGGCCCTAGTTACCAATTTTAACACTCCCTCTCAACTAGGGAGAACTCCATCTGCTAATCCATGTGTTTGTCGGTACTATCTTTGCCATCAAATGCACTGCCCTGCACTGCTCGGCTCTGCTATACTGAACTATGAAGAAGAATAAATGATCGAGAATGTATCATACCATCCTCTACTGACCCAAAGCCAGTCCTAGATAAAAGAGAGTGCCAAATAACGCTCTTATTGACCCAAAGTCAGTCGCAATGAAGAGAGTGTGTCATACCACTCTTACTGATCCCATATCAATTCCAAAAGAGAGTGAGTTATATCAGTCTTACTGACTTGAAGTGAGTTTCAATTGATCCCAAATCAATGTCATCCTAGCATAGGGAGTATGGTGGATATACGATGCATCCATCGGTACTACCATGGTCCCTATCCTCATTTCCTTATTGGCCAGATGAGAGGTACTTTCCATGAGTCCCAGATTGCATGGGTAGGATGTCTCCGCAGGAGAAGGATGAACCACTCATCCTGCCTACATGTCACCATGGGGTATCATAGGGGAAGGTTGAACCATTCACCCTGTACACAACGCACCACTAGGGGAGGGTGAGCCACCCTATGGTCACTCGCCGCTCCAAGAAGTACCCCAAGCCCCTCGGAGCTCCCAAATCTTAATGTATGCATCATACGGGACTCTCATAAGAGGGTCTCTCAATGACTCCTAGTCGTTCTCGGAAAGTCAAGAATTTGACCTTTCCCAGGGGCTTCGTCAGAATGTCGGCGACTTGCTCATCTGTCCCAGTATGATGGAGCCTTATTGCTCCTCGCTGTACCATATCCCAGATAAAGTGGTACCTGATATCGATGTGTTTTGAGTGATCATGAAATATGGGATTCTCTGATAAACAAATCCCACGCTGGTTGTCGCATAGGATCACGGTAATATCCAGCGTATGTCTAAACAGCTCACTGAAGAGCTTCCTCAACTAGACAACCTCATAGGAGGCCATACTCGCAACAATGTACTCTTCATCAATGGTGCTCAAAGCCACTGCTTTCTACTTCTTGCTCATCCAGGATATCGAGGCAGAACCCAAAGAGAAACAACACACGAAAGTGCTCATTCAGTCCGCCACACTGCCTGCCTAATCAACATCGGAATATCCATGTAGCCTCACATCTTCGACAGTGTATCTCAACCCATGAGTGATTGTGCCTCGAAGATACCTCAGAGGATTCTTGGCACTAATCCAATGTGAGTGATGAGGCTCAACCATATATTGGCTCAATGTGTTGACTGCGAAACATATATCCGAAGGGGAGTTCACCAAGAACATCAATGCTCCTATGAGTTGACGATACTCAGAAGCATTTCCCAAAGCAAGTTCAGCAACACTATCGCATAACTTCTTGAAGTTAAGCTCCATCGGGGTATTCACGGGCTTGCAGTCCACCATACCGAATCTCTCCAATATCTTCACCACGTATTTTCCTTGAGATAAGAAAATCTCTCCTGGCTTCTTCCAGACCTCCAGCCCTAGGAAATGGTGCATCAGTCCTAGGTCCATCTCAAATTCGAAAGCCAACTCCCTCTTACATTTGTGAATGAGAGGGTCTGCACCTATCAGGAAGAGGTCGTCAACATACAACACCAGTATGAGAGGCTTATCATTCTCAACCTTAAAGTAAAGGTTAGGATGGACTTCACTCCTAGTGAATCCCAACTTCATCAAGTAGCTATCGATCCTCTCATACCAAGCTTGGGGTGCTTGTTTCAGCCCATAGAGATCTTTCTTCAACCTGCATATGTGAGATTCCCGATTATGAATCTCAAACCCCTTGGGTTTTTCCACATAGACTTGCTCTTTAATCGAACCATGCAAGAACACAGTCTTGACATCCATCTGATGTAGGTTCCATCCTTGCGAAGTAACAAGGGTTATGATCAAGCAGATGGTGGTGTATCGGGAAACAGGTGTAAATATATTGTCATAATTTACACCTTCCTTTTGAGAGAATCCTCTAGCAACAAAGCGAGCCTTATATTTTTCAGGACTCCCATCAACTCCATGCTTTATTTTGTAAAGCCACTTCGAGGTGACAACTGTTTTTTCCTGGGGTCTGGGGACCACATCCCAGACATTGTTCTTCATGATGGACTTGTATTCCTCATTCATAGAATCCTTCCATACTTGATACTTCACATCTTCTTCTAACGATGAAGGCTCATTTTTAATGATGGTGCTCAAAATGGTCAAGTATCCCTGATACCTAGTCGGCTTCTTACTTTCACGGAAAGTCCCTTTGGGTGCAATATGTCCTTCGACATCATCAAGTTTTCCCCTAAGCCATGAGGGCCTCTTCCTAGAAGAGGAAGGATCTTGCGGAGGGGATCAATAGGATCCATAAGTTCTTCCACATTGGGCATCGTCTCATCTTCCTTCTCATTCGGCTTCTTGGTGTCAGCTTCTTTAGTTTTCCTTAGAATAGGAAGATTGTCAACCTTGCTCAGAGCCATATCTTCATCAAAGGTGACATCATGACTAATCTCGACTTCCCTTTGACCAACCAAATAGATTCTATAGCCCTTAGAATTTTTTCTATAGCCCATGAAGATTCCCTTCTTTCTAGTAGCACCCAATTTGCTCCTTTTCTCTTTTGGCACATGAAAATATACGGGACTTCCAAAAATTCTAAAATGAGAGACATCATGTTTCTTACCAGTGAATGTATCTTTGGGAGTCTTGGAATCCAATGCTTGATGAGGACATCGGTTTTGAACATATACGACGGTATTCACAACTTTGGCCCATAGAAACTTTAGAAGTCTTTGATCATGGAGCATGGTATGAACAACTTCCACAGTTGTACGATTCTTCCTTTCCATGACACCATTCTGCTCAGGAGTGTATGGTGTTGTGGTCTCTCTCTTAAGGCCAACCTCTTTGCAAAAGTCATGGAACTCGTTGGATTCATACTCAGTTCCATTATCAGTCCTTAAGATCTTGATCCTCTTCTCGATTTGATTCTCGATCAAGGCTTTGAAGTGATGGAACCAGGAGAACACTTCATCCTTCTTTTTCAAGAAGTATATCCAAGTCTTGTGAGAATAGTCATATGTAAAAATGAGATAATATAAATATCGTCCCAAAGAGTTCACAGGCATCATACCATATATGTCAGAGTGAACCAATTGAAAATATCAGAGGTCTTGCTATGACTTGAGGGGAACGGTCCCCTTTTGAGCTTTCCTTCGGCACATCCCGGACATACACCTTCATGCTCTATTTTGAACTCGGGCATCCATGTGACCATTTGTCTCACATCAGGTAGAACCTTGTAATGAAGGTGGGCAAACCTCTGGTGCCATAATTTAGACTGAAGAGATGTGTCACAAGACATGACTCCCAACGAACTTCCTCCAACTTGATATAAAGAGTCAACTCGAAACCCAAGAGTGAACACATCTTTAAAATTCTTTTTCTGCACACGTACCTTGGCATCAATGAAGGCCACCTTGTAGCCTTTGTCTTCCATTACCGAAATGGACACTAGGTTCTTCTTGAGATCAAGTACATATAGGACTTCTTGCAAATGAACTGTGCTACCCTGATTTAATTGAAGAGTAACATTCCCTACACCATTTACGGGATAGGTGGAATTGTCTCCAAGAATAATCTCCAAGTTTGCCTCCTTCTCTATCAAATTAGAGAGATCTTCCTTGTAACCAGTGAAGTGCCTTGAGGCATCACTATTAATAAGCCAATTTCCCAACGAGTCCGAAGGAGAGGTAGTGGAGAGGGTCGATATCAGATAATATTCATCTTACTTATTGTTAACAACATTTGATTCATACCTAGAGTTCCTTGATTTCTTATAGGGTTGACCACTTCCTTGATTTCCAACATTCCTCTTTCCTTTGCCATTGAACCTGCCATTCCTTTGATTATGGTTGGAGTTGCCCCAAGAGTGATTTTGATCATCGTCATGAGATGTGTCCTTCCTATTTGGACACTGCCTCGCATAGTGGCCAAATTTATTACAAGCGAAGCATCTTCCCTTCCTTTCACCCTTGGATCCGGCCTTTCCTTTGAATTTAGACCCATAATTATTTCTCCTTTTAGCTTGAGAGGAGAAAGTAGTAGGGTTGCCTTTACTTGAAGGCATTTCTTGCTCTACCATCCTTGTCTCTTCTTGAATGCATCTTGCCATCAATTCTTCAAATCCCGAAATTTGATCATTGTTGAGAAGAGTGGTTCTAAATACATACCATTCGGATGGAAGAACTCCAAGAGTAGTGATAGTCAGTTCCTTATCATCAATGACTTCTCCAATCGATAGGAGATCACTCTTGATTCCAGTGATCCTTAAGAAGTAGGATTGAATATCCTTGTCTTTTCCCTTCTTAATATCCTTCAACTTATTTTTGAGGAACAAAACTTGATTTGCATCACTAACTTTAAACAATCTTACCAATCTATCTTAGATCTCCTTAGAGGTGGTCAGCTTGGAAACATAAGCCACTAGACACTTGTCAATAGAGTCCCAAATGATCTTCTTTGCTTTGACTTCACCCTTAGTGTACTTGTTCCTTGTAGCAGTTGGTGCATTTGATGGAGGCTTCGTAATTCTGCCTCTCACATAGTCCAACACTTCCTGCTCTTCATATGTCAGTCAAGAGACATCTTCCATTCGTGATAGTCAGACTTCTCACGGAGTTTTTCTTCGACAGGGAAGTGTGATGAGGAACCCATGAAGCCTTTTGACTTTTTCCGACTGTCTTCAGTGATTGCTCTTGGTCTTGCTTGGGCTTTGTCTTCACCTCACCTCTCATTACACGTTAAATTATGTTATGTTCTATGCTTAGAGAAATTTACTTCAATTCTTCTTATTAGCCCAATGTCAATTCTCAGTATAGAAATCACATTAACGTATAAGTAAAATGTTAATAGAACATAAATAAAATTCACAGAAGACAAGCCAAGACGAGAGACACAAGATGTGGCGGCTAGCCAGGGACAAACCCCAATGCGAGAGAGAGAGATAATACAATATCACAAATCTGTGATTTATAACAACAACAACATAAATCAAATCAGCAAGGTCAAAGCTGGTCAAACAACTCACCAATGACCTTAAGATATCCTAGGAGAACTCGGCCTCCAACAACAAGTATGTGCAGCCCAAAACAGTCAAAGAAAGATGGTCAAATCAACAATGAATGCTACAACAAACTGCATCCAGCCCTAACTAGTCAACGTTGTTCCAAATCAGCTCTCCAAAAGTCAGTGTATCACTTCGTCTAGCCTAGGAGAGGTTGCCCATGGAAAGCCATAGTCAAGAAGGTAAGACGTTGGTCAAAGTAGGCCTAAATCACCCCAAACAAGATGCCTATACCTTCTTGCGTCCTCGCTTCCCTAGCTGCGTCCTCACAATGATGCCCTAACTTCGTCCTCACAATGATGCCCTAACTGTGTCCTCTTTTCCCACGTGTGAGAGTGTCTTCTTTCTCCTTCGTATACCTAAGAGACAAGGAGAGAGAAGAGATGAGTGGATGAGAGTGAGTGAAATGAGACACGTCTCCTCCTTTTATATGCAACGTTGAGGTTAGTTGGGGGTGTGCAACACAACTTAACTTGCTGGCTGACCTTGACAAATTGTCAAGAAATACAAATAAATTCATATCTCCATGAATACATGTCGAAATCAAGTGATCATTGGATCAATCCTACACCTCTCGTCCTCTCGACGAGAGGAATCCAAGAAAAATATCAGCTACCATAAATAAGATGACCCACATGGAGTTTGGCCCTAGTTTCCAATTTTAACATGATGATTTTCCCAAGGTCACCTGTTTGATATGGAATTCGGGAGCCTACAAAAATTCCTCAGATCATATCTCTAAAAATATAGCAAACCAAGATTTGAAATTTGGTCATGAGGTTCATAAAGATTCTGGATCAAATGGGTTTTAATTTTAGCTTCTAAATCTTCATAGAAAAAAAAGTTATAGCGAAAATTCCATGATGACCTATTTGAAGTAGCGAAATCCTAGAATCCAAAGCTCTAAAATTGCTTCAAAACAGACCTTCAAACTTGATCATAATTTTGTGCCCTAGCTAGACCTCAACGAAACCATAAAATCCCTGCAATAGATCTTGCGTTAGAAGTTCATGAGGGCCAAAAAATTATAGAGGTCTTCTCACAAGATAGTTCGTTGAAAGTACTTGCTAGAGGAGGATATGAGGGTCACTATTTATAGAAATGTATTAAGTTGAGAGGGTCCTCAACAAGTGAACGTTGGAGGACTTGTAGGAGCATAAAAAATTATTAATTATTGACTATTCAATGACCACAACCAATGATGAGTGCCATGCCACAACCCCATGGGGTTTTAACCCACCAACTGGGGTTACTAACTTCAAACATGAATATCTCCCAAACCATGAAGAACTAAGTGGTGTGCCATATATCAACGGAAACATCTCGACGAGTAGAATCCATCTAGAAGATCATTGAATCATAATAGAATGAGTTGTCAAGTCAAAATGCCCATGCAAGATCGGGGTAACCCCTAGTGCTGCTTGGGTTGACATTAATGGAAACCACTGATCAACAATATCCCCCTTTAGCATTGATGGAAACACAAGCACTCCCCCTGCGATCATGACACTGCTTCCTACTACCTTATCTCCCCCTTTGTCATCAATGGCAAAGGGTAACTCCCCGTGAAAAACTGTCATCCTACGTACCTGTACACACCTCCACTCCCCCTTTCTACTTAGTTAGATAAGAGAAAGAGTCTAATGAGGACTCGGGAGAATCCCAAGCTTTTGGCGAAGATACTCAAATGCTTCACGAGGTAATGCTTTGGTAAAGATGTCAACAATTTGTTCCTTCGTGCCAACATATTCAAGATTCATATTCTTTTCGGCGGCATGCTCTTTAACAAAATGATATTTGATCAGAATGTGCTTTGTTTTGGAATGCATCACAGGATTCTTGGAGATACTGATGGCACTGGTGTTATTGCAGAAGATGGGAATATGCTCATCAAACTTGACTTGAAGATCTTGCAAAATTTGCTTCATCCAGAGAACTTGAGTACAACAAGTTGATGCCGCGATATATTCTTCTTCCGCTGTTGATAACGAGATTGAAAACTGCTTTTTACTCAACCATGAAACAAGGCAACCACCTAGATAGAATGCTGCTCCACTGGTACTCTTGCAATCATCAACACTTCCTACCCAATCTGCATCTATATAAGCTTGGATAGCTAGATCATTTCCTTTAGGATACCATATACCATATTTCGTTGTGCCCTTCAGATATCGAAGAATTCTGTTGACGACAATAATATGAGATTCTTTTGGTGCTGCTTGGAATCTTGCTACTTGTCCAACTACCTGCATTATGTTTGGCCAAGAAGCTGTCACATATAGAAGACTGCCAACCATAGATCTATACAACCTCTGGTCCACATCCTTTGACGAACCTTCTAAACTTAACTTGCAACCTGTTACCATTAGGGTAAGGACATGCTTGCAATCTTCCATCTTGAATTTCTTGAGCATTTCCTTGATGTACTTGGTTTGATATATACATATTCCTTTATCCTGCTGAGATATCTAAAGCTCTAAAAGTATGTCAGCTCGCCAAGTAGAGACATTTCAAACTCACTTCGCATCTTTGTGGCAAATTTTTTACTTAATTTGTCATCATTGCTTCCAAAGATTATATCGTCCACATATACCTCAATAATTGTTAGGTTATCTTGATCCACTTTCACATAGAGATTGTTGTCGACACTTGCTTTCTTGAATCCTTGTTGATGTAGATATCCATCAAGACGAGCATACCAAGCCCTAGGAGCTTTCTTGAGGCCATATAATGCCTTCTTTATTCTGGAGACGCAGTATTCCTTATCAGATAACATAAAATCTTCAGGTTGTTCAATGTAAGATTCTTCTTCCAATTCACCATTTAGAAAGGTTGTCTTAACATCCATTTGGTACACCTTGATTTTTCTTGAGCATGCATAAGAGAGAAACATCTTAATAGCTTCCATTCTAGAAACAAGAGAAAATGTTTCTTCAAAAGAAATTCCTTCTACTTGTGCATATCCTTTGCAGACTAATCTTGCCTTATTCCTAGTAACCTATTCATCCTCATTCAATTTGTTTCTGAAGACCTATTTAGTTCCAATAAAATTTTTATCCTTTGGTCCTGGAACCAATTCCCAAGTACCGTTCTTCTCAATTTGATCAAGTTCTTCATTCATAGCTGCTACCTAGTGTTCATCTTGACTAGCTTTCTCAAAATTTCTAGGCTCAAAAGTTGCTAAGAGAGCAAGGTGGGCTCACTGTGATGAACAAAGTTGTCGACTTCTTCTGGTTCCAATTCCTTCATTTATACTGCCGATGATTTGATTTGACGGATGATTCTTTTGACACCATTCTTTTAAAGCTTTTGGGGAAGTTTCTTGTACATCCTGTTGATCATTTCTTATTTCTTCTTCGTTGATTGTTGTTTCCTTATTTGATTGGTCTTGTTCTGGAGCTTCTTCTTCATCCTTCACAGATTCTACCTCATATCCCTTAGATTTTCTTGAAGGGACAATATCATCGTTATCCTTTGGAACACAATCTTCATCAAAAGTAACATTTATGCTTTCCAGTATTTCTTTTCGCTTTAGATTGTAGAATATATAAGCCTTCCTTTTGCGAGAATAACCAACGAAAATACCTTCATCAACACGGGAATCGAACTTACCCAATTTTTGATCTTCTCTTTTGATGTAGCATTCGCTTCCAAATATTTTGAAGTATTTGATGTTAGTTGGTCTTCCTCTCCATAGTTCGTACGAAGTCATGTTACAATTGTTCCTGAGAATACATTTGTTTATAATGAATACAATTGTATTGATTGCTTGAACCCAAAATTTATCATCTAATTTTGAGTCATTTAACATTGTTCTAGCCATTTCTTATACGATTCTGTTTTTTTCAGAACCTCCATTTTGTTGTGGTGTTATGGCTGTTGAGAATTGCCTTTTTATTCCATTTTCGTCACTGCTGAAATACCTTGGAAGTGAATTCTCTACCATTATCTAATCTCAAACATTTGATCTTCAAATCGGTTTCATTTTCGACCAATTCCTTGTAGATTTTAAAACACTCGAATGCCTCTGACTTTTTCTTTAAGAAACTGACGGCTGTCATTCTAGTGTAATCATCTATCATTAGCATAAAGTATAATTCTCCGTCTAAACCTTTTGTTCTCATAGGACCACATAGATCAGTATGTATTAATTCCAATGGATGTGATGCAAAGTGTTCTTTTGTCTTGAACTCAATCTTGGTTTGTTTTCCGTGCCGACAAGCTTCACATATCGTATTGGTAGGTTTTGAAATTTTCAGCATATCTCTTATTGCTCCTTTTTGCTGATCCTGACCAAATTGTTGAAATTTATATGTCCCATTCATTTATGTCATAACCAACTTTCATCTTCTTTTACCAAAAAGCACCCTTTAGGTGCCTCATCCAAAATATATATGTTATTTGGAGCTCTGCTTGCCGTAGCCACAATTTTACCAAACTTGCCTTTCCTAATTTCACATTTTTTAGAGTTGAATAACATTATGTGCCCCTGATCGCACATCTATCCAACACTAAGCAGATTGTGATTCATATTTTCAACCAACAACACATCCTTCACTAATGGATCCTTGCTTCCAAGAGTGATCGTTCCTGCTCCTATGACATTTGAAGACCTGTCATTTCCAAAAGACACTGTTCCATCCTTCTTTTCCTTCAAAGATACGAACTTATTTCTATCTCCTATCATATGCATTGAGAAATCACTGTCAACATACCAAATGTTTCTGTTGCTTTGAGCCTTGAGAGTGAGAGCACATTTTTCAGTCTTCTTTTTCCATATTTGTTCATTTTGATTTTGCGAGAATTCCTTTGAAGAACTTCCAAGTCTGCAATCTTTAGCCAGGTGTCCAAAATTGTTACATTTGTAACATTCAACATCATATCTCAAATGATCAAATTTGTTTATATTCTACTGAGTTCTAGAATATCTATTTCTGAAAGATCTCCCGGAACTATATTCGTTCCAAACATATGTACGACATTCTATGGCTCTATGTCCAAGCCTTCCACATGAATAACAGTGACCATAAAAGATAATGTTGATACCTAGGAGGAAATATTCATCGAGGAATTGTCTCCAAGGTTTCCTGTGAGTCTTGATCTCTTGATTTAGCTGGGAGGTTTGCCTGCTTAGTAGATTTTGCATATCCACCATCTTTTGTTGTCAGAGAAGGACTTGACTCCTTTTTAGATTTTTCTTTGTAACCAAGAACAGTCTTGTCACTGCATAATCGCTGATTGTTGATGAGTTCTTCCAATGCCTTTGAGCTGCTGGCATAGTTTTGAAGAGTTTTTCCATTTTTTACTTCCTTTCGTAGAGAGACTATTTCAGCTTCCAATGCTTCTCTTTCCTTGTTTCTTTCCTTTAATTCTTTCCTGAGCGATTCTTCAATTTGTTTGTATTCTTCAACCCTGATTTTAAGATTTATGACATGTTCCCTTTTTGTCTTTAATTCGTCTTCAAGAGTGTTGATGTGCTTGTTCTTGACCTTGAGCTCTTTGGTAACCTTGATTACTTCGTTTTGAAATTCAACCTCATTCATCTCTTCTTCTTCGTTAGATGCCTCTTGCTTATTGTGCTTGGCCACAAACAATACTCTCTTCATTTCTTCTTAGTCATCACTATCTTCATCGAATGAGCAGCTATCTTCTTTGGAGAAGAAACTCTTCTTAAACCATTTCTTCTTGCCTTGCTTGTTGAACTTCCTAGGACCTTTCTTTCCTTTTATAACATCCTCGTTTTTGTGAGGACACTTGGCTAAAAAATTCCCAACCTCACCACAATCAAAACATATCAATGGCAATTTACCTTTGAATTTTCCTGTAACTGTTCTCAACTTTCGTGTGAAGTAGGCAAATTCTTTATCTGAAAATTCTTCTTCATCTTCTTCCTTTTCTTCATCTTTACAACTAGAATTTTCCGCTTTCGATATCTGCTTGTCCTTACTAGTCTTCTTGGATATGACAAATGTTGTTTCTAAGTGAGATGTACCATCCTCTTCTTCAATCCTCATTTCATATGTCGTGAGAATTCCATGCAATTCATCTATGCTGAGATTGGTCAGATCTGATCTATCTTCTAAGGCAAATACCTTTGGGTTGAATCTTGTTGGCAAGGTTCTAAGGATCTTTCAAACAACAATTTTCATGTCAATAGGTTCTCCAAATTCTTCCAATGTGTTTGTTGTTTCATCAACAAGCTGAAAATATGCAACAATATTTTCATCTTCCTTTATTTTGAGTTGCGCAAATTTTCCCCTGTAAATTTGAAGCTTTGCTTCTTTCACCTTTGAGTCACCTGCATCTATATTTTCAAGCTTGCCCCATACCTCTTTAGTAGTTGTGCAACTCAATAACTTAAGATAGATAGATTTGATAAGCCCACTGATAATAAGATCTTTATCCTTCGCATCATCTACCATATTTTTCTCACCTTTTTCATCCGAGGTCGGTGTGAATCCCTTATCAACGATTTCCCATACTTCGTATCCTTGTGCCAACAAATGAACATGCATTCTTCCACTCCAAAGTGCATAGTTATTTCCATTGAACAAAGGAACTCTACTCTTAATATATTCCATGATCTCCTTCTAGTTGTTAGACTTTTATTGAAGGAACCAAGCTCTGATACCAATTGTTGGAAATACTGGGGGGGGGGGGTGAATCACTATTTCTTAGCAATTAGCACTTTTAAATATTTTCAGAACATTAGTTAATCTTCAATTATTATTAATGTTTATCCAGTAACAATAGTAAACAATAAAACATAGTAGGCACAACAATTTTAGGTGGAAAACCCCCTCCGAGTCAAAAACCACCAAACAATTTTCTAATAAATTCTTTAATCTTCAACCCCACCTGAAATGAAAGTTACAACTTCCTAGAATTCTAGAAAAGAATTCTTCTCCAGCTCCCACTGTTAGGACGCCCCAACACCCTGGTTTCTTCAGTAGTCAACTAAATGGATGCCCCAACATCCTAGACCAACCTACCACCTTGCAGTGTTCACAGGCTCCAACCTGTAGGCGACTTCATGCACTTGCCTAGCATCTCCTTGCCACCCTATAATGATAAAAAATAAGAAAAGAGCGCGGAATCCCGTACCAGGGACAATGATTCACGATACAATATGATTTACAATGATTTTCTGTACTTGACCGAACACCCAATCACACTATGACCCGTAACTAAACCATGACATCATCCCAACAATGACTCCTATACCTCCCAATAATGCCTCTTCAACCCTAGGCATATTGACTCTTTTACAAATAATCACTCTTTTACAATTTTACAATGATGATATTTTAAAAGAATGACTCTTTATAAGAACTGATGCTTAACTTGACACGACTTCTTGGATCACTTGCTGCTGCTGAGGTACTGTCGCGCCTGCTTCAAGTAATGGTACTTTGGCACTGCGTGTCCTTCTAGTATGTGTCTGAGTTGTCCTGAAGTGTCCTCCTTCCTACACATGCATTAATGAACAAGACCCAAACCAATACACAAACAAAATACTTACATTTTCCTGCAAAAAGCACATATCAGAGATGATATTCAAAATTCAAATGAAAACACTAATCATACATACCTTGCTGTAGCAGACTTACCCTTGACTGTTGATGTGTGGTCCTTACTGCAACGATCCTTGAATGCATACCTTATCTTTCCTTCTAGGTGCTCCATATTGAATCTGTTGTATCTATGTAATATCGGATCTCCAAGGTCTGAAATTGCATCTTGTGGTAGCCCTCTGAGTCCTCTTTCTAACCCCACAGGTCTGATCAATATTGGATTCTTCAAGAAAGAGTTATGCCCAATCTCCAACAATGACCATACTATAGACTGGTTCAGTAGATAGAACTTGTACAATGTGCCACATAGCACTGTTTCGACCTTCGGACCTCAAAACAATACCCAGTAAACTACAGTCCGTCCTGTTTCTGTCACTATTTACAAAATTTGAATCCAATGCTCAAAGAGAAAATTATGATTATTTTCCCAAGGTCACCTGTTTGATATGGAATTCGGGATCCTGCAAAAACCCTAACTTCCTCAGATCATATCTTCGAAAATATAATGAACCAAGATATCAAATTGGGTCGCGAGGTTCATTAAGATTGCAACTCAAATGGGTTTTAATTTTAGGTTCTGAATCTTCGTAGAAAAATGTTATAGCAAAAATTCCACGATGACCTGTTTGAAGTAGCAAAATCCTAGAATCCAAAGTGCTAAACTTGCTTCAAAACAAACCTTCAAACTTGATCATAATTTTGTTCCCTAACCATACCTCAACAAAACCTTAAACTTTGTGCAACAGATCTTGCGTTAGAAGTTCATGAGGACTGAAAAATTACAAAGGTCTTCTCACAAGACAGTTCATTGAAAGTACATGCTAAAGGAGGATATGAGGGTCACTATTTATAGAAATGTCTTGAGTCCTCAACAAGTGAACGTTGGAGGGTTTTTAGAAGAATAAAACATTATTAATTATTGACCATTTAATGACCACAACCAATGATGAGTGCCATGCCACAACCTCATGGGGTTTTAGCCCACCAACTGGGGTTACTAACTTCAAACATGAATATATCCCAAACCATGAAAAATTAGCGTGCCATATAAGAACAGAAACATCTCAACGACTAGAATCCATCTAGAAGATCATTGGCTCAGAATAAAATGAGTTGTCAAGTCAAAATTCCCATGCAAGATTGGGGTAGCCCCTAGTGCTGCTTGGGTTGACATCAATGACAACCACTGATCAACACCTTTCTATCGAGAATCTCTCATTTTGCATTCGTCATACTTGTTGACTTCTTTGATTTTCCGCCTAATGGTTCAATGGTAGGTAAATATCTTTCTGATAGAAATAATCCTCCATTTTCATCTTCCATAGCTGGTAGTTTTCGCCATTGAATTTCTCAACCTTAAACCTACCATCTTTCGCCATTGCTCCCACTCAAACCATGAACCATTCTTTCCTGTGAGTATATCAACCAAATAGACCTTCGACTTTGATACTAGTTGTTAGAAAATTAAATCACAGAGCAATGCAACACATAAAATATTGTGGAAACAAAAACAGAAACACATAAAACAAGAGAGACACAAATATACGTGGTTCACCTGGTTTGGACTACGTCCACGACGAAACAACTAGTCCTTCCTTTTATATTATCTAGCAAAATGAAGAGATACAACTTACAACAAATCCACTGTAATTTCCTCTTCGCTCTTACACAGTCTCCTCTATCTTTCTCACTCAGAATAATAATACACAACTGCAATACAATTCCCTCATATAAACTGAGGGTTGTCTTCTAGGGAAAAAAACCCTAAATCAACAAACTTCTACCGTCAGATCATCTGTCTAATGAACGTCCCAGATTGAAAACGAAATTATAATATTTTACAAGGAAAATTTTCTTCTATTTTTAGCTTCTGGGGCATTTCCCTCAAACCCCCATTGGGGTGGATAGTCCCCCCCAACACCCCCCCCTGTGGAGGGGTGTACAGTCTTCCTAGGTTATACACCCAGCTGAAACAAGACCTCTGAATCAGGAACATAATCAGACTCCACACCCAACAATCAATGTAGCGGAACATAAAGGAATAATAGAAGAAAAACATTCACACTAAGAAACACTAGGATTGGCTAGAGGCTAGGGAAAAACCCCACAAAGGGGAAAACCATTTCAAATTCTTCTTCTTATTAGATTGTCATAAAATGTTCAATGAAGAGAGAGTGTTATGAAACCAGCTCAAGAAAAGATAGAAAAGATAGATCAATGCCTTAGAATTCAGCCTCTTCGAGGGGGCAACCTCCTTTACATTACATAAATGAACAATTCTCTGATGATTCAAATGAAAAAACCTCCTTTCTATATATAGGAGTCTAAGGAGTCACAATATAACCCAACCGACCTAACAATAATAATATAAAGCCACAAAAATAACAATAGAGGGATTCTATGGGGCACAGTAATAACAATATGGGGATAATAGGGGCACAACAATATTAATAAGGAATGCAACTACAATAGTAATGGGGTAATCACTAGTATTATAGGGACCCAACATGTCCCTCTCCTTCAAAAAAGTGTTGTCCTCAACGCTTGAGTAGTTCTGGATGCTTCTGTATAAAATTTTCATCCTCCCATGTGGAATCTTCAGCTCATAAGTTCTTCCACTTGATAAGATACTCTGAAATTGATCGATTTCGTAGCTGTCGAGTTCTTGTTTCTGTGACTGCTTCCGGTTCTAATATAATTTTTCCTTCCTTGTCAAGTTCTGGCAATATTGTTTGAACTGGGAGCTTATCGCCTATAACCTTCTTTAAACATGAAACATGGAAAACTGGGTGCAATCGAGAAGCTGCAGGAAGCTCCAATTTGTATGCCATAGTACCAATCTTTTGCAACACCTTGTAAGAACCATAATACTTTGGTGATAATTTATTATCCTTCTTAGCTTGCTTGAGGGACATTTGCTTATATGGTTGTAGCCGTAGGAATACCCAATCACCTACATCAAAACTTCTTTCGCTACGATGTTGATCTGCTTGTTGTTTCATTTTATTCTGTGCCAACACGAGGTTATCCTTTAAGAGTTGGAGGACTTGTTGTTGATGTTCGATGTGATGTTCCATTGCTTGAACCTTAGAATTTTCTCTTAAATATGATGTGATGGATGGTGGCTGATATCCATAAAGTGCTATAAATGGGGTCATTTTTGTTGCTGTATGGAAGGGAGTGTTATACCACCATTTAGCCAGAGGCAACAATTTGACCCATTGTGTTTGTTTATCAGATACAAAGCAACAAAGATATCCTTCCAAACATTTGTTTACTATCTCAATTTTCCCATCAGATTGAGGATGATAAGATGAGCCATGAGCTAACTGAGTACCAAGACAAGAAAATAATTCTGTCCAAAAATTTCCAGTGAAAATGGGATCTCTGTCACTTACAATAATCTTTGGGTTTCCATGTAGCTTTTGAATTGTTTCCATAAATGTAGTAGAAACTGTACTGGCTTTAAATGGATGTGATAATGCACAAAAGTGTGCATACTTGGTAAGTCTGTCAACTACCACCATGATGACACTCTTTCCCTCAGACTTGGGTAAACCAGTGATAAAATCCATTGAAACCTCCTCCCAACGTTGGCTTGGAATGGATAAAGGTTGTAATAGACCCGGTGTCTTAATTGTTTCAACTTTATTTTGTTGGCAAACCAAACATTCCACCATAAATTTTTGAATATCCGATTTAAGGCCATCCCAAAAAAATTCCTTCTTAACCTTGTGGTAAGTTTTTAAAAATCCTGAGTGCCCTCCTAAGGGAGAAGTGTGCAATTCCATACGAATCTTTTGTTTTAGTTGGGAATTCTTATAGAGGTATAAGCGATCTTTGTACCATAAAGAATCATTTTGCCAGCTAAATGTATTAGACGTACTGGAATCTTTTTGTGACTTTCGAATAAGTGCCCACACTTCTTCGTCATTCTTCCATTCCTACCTTGCTTCGTTTAACCAATCTGGTTGGATAATAGAAATGGCGCACAACAATACTTCCACATCCTTATCCTTTCTTGAGAGTGCATCTGCCACCACATTTTTGCTTCCCTTTTTTGTAGATGATTTCAAAGTCATAACCCAACATCTTTGTGACCCACTTTTGTTGCTCTTCAGAGGATAATCTTTGTTCTAAAAAGTATTTAAGGCTATCATGATCTGTTTTTACCTTGAAGTGTCTTCCCATTAGGTAGGGTCGCCATTTCTTAAGTGCATGGAATATTGCCAACATTCCCTTCTCATAAATAGCTTTGTGTAAAAACTTTCCCTTGATTGGACGACTTTCAAAAGTAATGGGTCTTTCATATTGCATTAAAACAACACCAATTCCATTTCCTGAAGCATCACATTCCACAATAAAGGTTTTTGTGAAGTCCGGTGTAGCTAAGACCGGTGCTTGGCACATTGTCTCTTTAAGATGTTCAAAGGCCTTTGTTGCTTCTGGAGTCCATGAAAATGCATCTTTTTTCAATAATGTTGTTAGAGGTGCTGCTATTCTCCCGTAGTTCTTAACAAACTTGCGATAATACCCTGTCAACCTGAGAAATCCTCGTATATGATTTATGGATGTGGGGATTTTCCATTCCTTAATCGCTTTAATTTTGCTAGGGTCTACCTTAACTCCTTCATGAGATACAATATGACCAAGATATTCCACCTCTTGTACTCCAAAGAAACATTTGGATCTTTTTGCATATAATTGTTTCTCCTCCAATAGTTGTAGCACCCTGTCAACATGTTCAACATGATCCTTCCAAGACTTGTTGTAGGTTAGTATATCATCAAAAAAATACTAACACAAATTTTCTAAGGAATGGTTTGAAAATGGAATTCATCAAACCTTGAAATGTTGAAGGTGCATTGGTAAGGCCAAAAGGCATGACCAAAAATTCATAATGACCCTCATGAGTTCTAAATGCTGTTTTCAGAATGTCATCAGTCTTCATTTTGATTTGATGATATCTTGAACGAAGATCCAACTTGGTGAAGTAAATTGATCCATGCATTTCATCCAATAATTCATCAATGACGGGAATGGGAAACTTATCTTTAATAGTGAGCTTGTTGAGTTCCCTATAATTTGGACACATGTGCCATGATCCATCCTTCTTGTGCACTAATACTACTGGAGCAGAGAAAGAACTTTGACTCGGTTGAATTATACCAGTCTCTAGAATTTCTGCAACCATACGTTCAATTTCACTCTTTTGGGCATAGGGATATCTGTACGGCCTGATGTTTGGAGGAACACTTCCTGGAATCAAATGAATAGCATGATCATGATCACGAATAGGTGGGAGACCTTTGGGAGTCTCAAATACCTTGGAATGATTGTCCAAGACTTTTTGGAGATATGGAGATATAGATGATTGCAATGTGGAAACATCTAGCGAACATAATTGTGCAATTACACCCCCTTGTTCCTGTTTTAGAAGCTTTGTCATACCATTAGAGCTAATTATCTTTCCCGGTTTCCCTGCAATACCCCTTAATTCAACTTCCTTTCCTTCCATGGAAAATTTCATGAAAAGTTCTTAAAAATTAAAAGGTATTGTACCCAAGGATTGTAGCCATTGGACTCCTAGTACAACATCAACACATCCCATTGGAATGGAAAGAATTGGGCTAGTCAATACATATTCTCCCATCGATAGCTTGATATTATGGCACTTTCCAGAGCAATTTATTGTTCCTCCGTTTGCAACCATCACTTGACACTCTGGTGCTGGATATAAGAAGCAATTCAATTCTTTTGCTACCTTACAATGAATAAAAATGTGGGTACTTCTTGAATCAATCAACACTATTACCTTTTTCTTCTTGATTTGTCCTTCTATCTTGATGGTTTGAGGAGTGGTAATTCTCGCCAATGCATTACAAGATATGGTCAGATTCATTTCTTCTTTATCTAGGCTTTGTTCTTGGAGTATATCCTTTTCTTTTGACCTTTCTTGTTCATTTTCTTCTTCCTCTTCGCAATCTATGTAGAATAATTTCTTCTCAGCACACTTATGACCTTTAGTGTATTTGCTATCACAACTGTAACAAAGCCCTTTTGCTCTTTTTTCTTCCAATTGTTGTGGTGTCAACCTTATAGGTTGTGGAAGACTAGGGGCAACCACACTTCCATCTTTATAGTTGTGAGTGGTATGCTTCCTGGTTGCCATAATTTTGCTTTCCATTTTTCTTGCTAACCTAAATGCCTTCTCTAATGAATCAGGTTCCCAAAGGCGAACATCATGTTGTATATTATCCTTAAAGTCCCTATGAACACATCAATCCTATGCTCCTCTGAAATATTTTTTACCCTTATGTTCAATTTTTGGAACTCCTCAATGTGCTCCATTATTGAATCCTTTTGTTTGATACTTATCAATTGGCTAAAAAAAGTGTTTCTTTTTGTATCCTCATAATGTGCTATCAATTCTTCTGTAAAAATTGCCCAAGTGATAATTTGTTTATGAGAGCAAAGCCATTGATACCATACAAATTGATTTGGTTCTAAATATAAAGTTGCAATACATACCTTTTGTGTGTTTTGCACATTATTGAGATCGAAAAATTGCTCCATTTGTAATACCCATGTTGCGGGATCCTTGCCATCAAAATTCTTCATATCGATTTTTGGAATATGCTGGGTCTTTGATCCCACATTAGAGTCTAAGAAATCATGATTAAAATTTCTTTTGTTCACATCATGAGTTTCCTTTACTACCTTTTCACCATTAGTAAGTATTTCTTGTAGAAAATTTGTCAAATCTGTCTTCAAATCTGCCATTCATCTTAGCTTCCACGCCATTTATCTTAGCTTCTATTAGCTTTTGTGAGAGTGACATTTGTTGCACTTGTTCTTGTAATTTTGATATATCGTGTAACATTTCTTCTTCTTCTTCATGAGTCATGCTAGAGCTTTCAGGTTGCTTACTAGGTGTTTGCATTTTCTTTCCTCGGGGCATCAGTTACCGATAATAATTCTCTACTATGCCCTTTGAATTCCTTCAAAATAAATTTTCAAACCAAGCTTAAGCAAAAATTTAAAAAAATCTACACACCTTTTTTCACTTTGTAGGAGCTCGATATTGCCTCTGATGTATCTCTGTACTTTCTGATCATCCAATTCTAAAATTGTGATCTGCAGTAGCTCTCTGTGTCCTCTTCCCAATGCCACCAGTCTGACCCAAATTGGATTTTCCAAGGAAGAGTTATGCGAAATTTCCCACAATGACTTGATTATAGACTAGTTCAGTAGATCGAACTTGTACAACATGCCACGAGTCACTGTTTCCACCTTTGGCTCTAAAAAATATCTACAAGAAATTACAGTCCGTCCTCTTTCTGTAAATTCTGACGAAATTTCAGTCCGATGCTCAGAGAGAAAGTTATGACAATTTTCCCCAGGTCACCTGTTTGGAATGTAATTCAAGAGTCTGCAAAAAGACCAAATTCCTCAGATCATATCTCCGCAAATATAGCGCGAAAAACACTGAAATTCGGACCCGAGGTTCAGCGCAATGTCTTCTCAAATGGGTTTTTTTTTAGCTTCTTAAATGTCGTAGAAAAAAAGTTATAGCAAAAATGCCACGATGACCTATTTGGAGCAGCGAAACCCTAAAATCCAAAGCTCTAATACCAAATGTTATGAAACCAGCTCAAGAAAAGATAGAAAAGAAAGATCAACGCCTTAGAATTCAGCCTCTTCGAGGGAAAAACCTCCTTTACATTACATAAATGAACAATTCTCAGATGATTCAAATGAAAAAACCTCCTTTCTATATATAGGAGTCTAAGGAGTCACAATATAACCCAGCCGACCCTAATAATAATAATATAAAGCCACAAAAATAGCAATAGAGGGATTCTATGGGGCACAGTAATAACAATATGGGGATAATAGGGGCACAACAATATTAATAAGGGATGCAACTACAATAGTAATGGGGTAATCACTAGTATTATAGGGACCCAACAGAGAGTATAATAATTCATTTCTTTATTCACAATATTATCCAGCAAAACTAACCAAACAATATCCCAGAGTTGAACCCAATAATAATACTAATCAAAATCATGATTCAGAAGCATGTTGTCAACTGGTAGACTCTACGTTCAACTATCAAATGAAACCCTAGGTCCCATCTACACGGAAAGAGAGATATGCATACAGCTGAAACGTTCCGACTGCACACAAAGACTTGCATGTGTGTGGTTACAACCGAAATTTTCCTGTAACAACCCTGCAACTGCGACCCAAAAAAACCTTGATCCACATGAGCGAGCTCAAACCTTGCAATTTTAGACCTATGCGAATCAATTTCCTACGAACCAACTTCAGACTTGCACGAGCCAAACCAAAGAAAAAATAATGAATGACAATCTCCAAATGAGGGTCACTTGACTTGTATTTATAGCCATCCAAGGGTGTCTGATTTCCTTTTTGGGCCGACCTGTCCTTTTGTGCACATGTAGGCTTTCCATATTAAAAATATATTTTTTCTTAATCATATTTAATTCTTCCAAGGGATAGGAGGAGTCTTTCTTGATGAGGAAGATTTTCCAATGGAGGGAATTTATCCCTAAGCTACAAAATAAACAAACTAGTGGTACACCACCATAGAATATCATGAATTGGCACACACTTATTCCTTGGAGGCTCTTTTGGTGGCACATGATATGTGGGAGGGATTACCACCACTCTTACAAGATAGACATTCCACGGGTACCCTTATTTTAGCCTAGCCCTTAATTGGGAAATTTTATACACCTACTCTTTACTGAAACACGACTCATGATGGATAGGAATCCACTTACACTAATCTCTACCCAAGTTCCCTAAAATATTCTATTGATGCCCAATCTAATGGGATGAAGAATAAGAACGATCTAATTGGGTAGAGATGGATAAGAAGTTGGGGTGCTACAACCCAAGGGATATTGGCCGCCCTGCCTATAATTGGGGAGACCTACATGTCGGTCTTCCTGAAACATAATAGGTTCCATGGGACATGCATCTTAGTTGGTTGGGGGGAGATGATGAGTCACATATTTGACATCCTTTTGTTTGCTAAAACATCCCTTTTTGCCTAAGTATCCCTCATTTTTCATCTTTGATCACTATATATATTCCACTGCTTATATTCTTATAGGTACATCTCTCTCTCTCTCTCTCTCTCTCTCTCTCTCTGTCTCTCTCTCTCTCTCTCTCTATATATATATATATATATATATTCTCTAGTTCTTTATTTCTTTTTCGTTAATTAAAGTTAAGGGTTTGAAAAGAGGTATTTAGATGTAGGTACATGTGGCTCAATACACATATACATAAGTCTATGGTTTGAAATGGAGTGTATATATATAATAATTGGTGAACTAATCAGTGTTCAAAGAACTTTTTGCATACATAAGTTTGTTTTCAGTGGCCATAATTATCTCGGTGGCCATGGTTAGAAATGGATAAGGTAATGGTGCATACCAGCACTAATAAAATAAGTTGTATACACACATAACCTTTCTAGTTGTGCAAGTTGTTATAAAATTGTTGAAAAATTATTCTTTAATGCATGTGATACTTCTTAGATCCTAACCAAGCACTGGCATCTCGTGCCGGTTATGTCTGCAAATTGCATTAGTGACCACAGTTGCACAAACATCCTCAATCGCACCAAGTGTGTTGGCTTAGTGTGCAGGCATTGGAAGCCATTAATATAACTCACTATTTTCACATTGTTGGAGTCATTGACCGATTGCTAGCATATTAATATTCTCACCTATGTTTAGTTCACCAAAAGGGTTCTTTGTTGTTATCCGTTCTAAGTTAAGACTTTTTAAATTATGGAACTACAGTTAAATTCCACCTTGGACAACTCATTTGATGGAGATGATGATTGCATTGAATTCATCTTTTCGAGAGGACCAAAATTGACTTAAATATCACTCAAATCAGATAAGAGAAAGTGTAATTATGAAGGAAATCCCACATATGCGTAGTTGGACAAGGTCGACCCCAAAGCAAATTGGACACCCATGGAAGCCTATAAATAAAAGTGACCTCAAGCTCATTTGGAAATCACCAAGTATCTTCTTATTTTCTTCTTCAATTATTGGATCACACAGGTCTGAGGCAAGGACAACAACAAAGGTTCACAAAGGTTCGAAATTTCAAGGTCCAAGTCTCGCATCTGTTTTAGGGTTTTGGGTTATAGTCACTAGATTGCCACAGGATAGATTCAACCACAGTCACTGGCATCACATGCTCAAGGGTGCGACTGGAAACCTTCAGTCACATGCACAACTCCTCATCCATGTGACTAGGAAGTTTGACTAAGTTTTGGCCATTGACTATAGTTGACTGCAATTGACCATAGACAAGAAAAGTTGTCTATGATATATATTGATGCTGGAATCATATTTCTGAATGTATTTGGGTTGTTGGATGATATTGTATTGAGCTCACTGTACTCTTTGCTAAACACTTTATGACAATCTAATATAAGAAGATTTCTCAAAGCGTTTTCCCCCTAGTAGGGCTTTTCCTTGGTGTTTGACCAAATTTGGTGTCTCTTGTTGGCGTGTTGATTGTCTCCTTTGTCATTCAATTTATTGTTCTATCTTCAATTACTATTGATGAGTGGAAAGTCTAATTGATAGTTGAAAGATTGTTAATTGAAGTATTGAATTGGGCTAAAGTAATTGATACAACATAGAATAATATGAAAACTTAACATGGTATTAGAGCTAAGGTGAAGGAAAATCCCAAAAGGCGACAAGCATTGAAGCAATAATATTTGGAAAGTTGAAGGATCTAATCTAGTCAAATCAAGATGTATTCCTTCTTCAAGGGAAATGAAAATTTGGGTGACTCTGTGAAAATTCCTACACTGGAATCCCTACTGCAACAAACTGATGTTACTTCTCCTACTTGATTGAAACATAAAAGTTATTTACTGTCTTCTACGATAAATTTCGAAGTAAATACATTTGCAACCTTCAATTAATTAATATATTTGCGAAAACAAAAATAATGAGCAAGAAAGAATAATGCAACGCATAGGACACAATTATTTTGGACAAATAGTCCCTAGAAAAACCCAATGCGGGAAAACCGGTGCAACAACTCTGAGGGTTTATTATGATGTAGGAGAAAATTCTGAGTACATTTCTAGGATGCTCAAATAGCAATCCTTTACAGAGAGAATACTAAACAAAAGACTGGTGAAATGATCTCACATTGTCACTGGAGAATCCGTGACCGATCCTTCAGCTCTAGAGGCTCTGCATCACCCTCTGTGTGGCTTCTGCGCAGAATTGTGTCACCCTGGGCAGCTTCTGTGTCACCCCTCCTGGTTATTACGTTGCCTATCTGCTCTGGATCCTCTGTTGGCTGAGAAATCGACTTTCTTGCCTCTCAGACTCACCCTGGCTTCCGATAACTATATTTTGAATTACTTTAGCAGAAACTCAACTCCCCCTCAATGACTACACTGCCTTCGCGTCAGTCTTCCTCTGGACGTCTTTCTGTCCTCTCTTTGCCTTGTACTCTCTGGAAATTCCTTCTCTCGAATTCTCGCTGCCCCTCTACTACAATATCTCCTCAATCAATTTTCTCAATTTCTCTGTGTATTTTCCAAATGACCCTAAAGTCCCTTCTTATATCTTCCTGTTGAGCAACCAACAACCTAGATTAAAACATAATCAAAGGCTCAAATCGATTTGACTTGATCCATGGCTTTTTCTAGAAGTTTCATCCCTGATTAGATTAATACCCATTAATATTTTAATTTTCCTAAGTTTAGACTTAGGAACCCCATCAAAAATATTAATTATTTTAATAAAACCACTTATGGGTGGAATTTCCCAAAACGCTTTCTAGGTTCTTTGGGATACTTGTGCCCAAGCCTCCCTACAAAATTTGAGGCTTAGAGCACATCTGGTGCTACCCTAAATCAACAATCCCTCTTAGCGAGGAATGTGCTCTAACAATACACTGCCTCTCTACATACTTCTCTGACTCTGAAGCATCCTCTCCGCACTGCTGATGCGTAACATGCTGTTCATCAACCACTGTGTTGTTGTTGCTATTGTATTGTGGCTTTGACACTGCCACTGCCAATGCTACATCTGTACCGTAACTCCCTCTGCATCTGTGCTACCATTGGTCCTTCTTCCCAACACTGGGTCTGCAATGCATCTTAGTTGCTGAGAGAAGCAACTGAAAACACCCAAAACTGGACAAGTATCCAGTGGATACACTTCGGTGTTGAAATCCTGACTGTTTCTAGTCCACTCTGCATCTGAAGCCACTGCACTGCTGAAGCTATGCACTGTGCCTCCTCACACTGCTGCCTCATTGCTCTCCACTGCTGAGTCTTTGGCTCTCCTAGCCACTGCATCTATCGAATCAACACTCCATGGAACCAACTGAAACTCCACCATCCTACTACTCTTGATCATGGGCTCCCATAGCAAGGTGACGATCCAAGAGGTGGGATCCTCAAGGATCCTGTGCATTTGCAGTCTTCCCGACTGCAACTCTATATCAGCCCACCTCCCTTCTAGAGGTATCTCGACTCTCATGGCAAATTCCTCCTCGTTGATCTTTGCGGCTGCAACTTTCAGATCATGCTTCTCATCCTTGTCCTTCTTCTTCAAAGGACACTGGGATGCATAGTGGCCCATCTCGCAGCATCTGCAGCACTTAACCTTGGAGACATCCTTCTTATGTATATGTTGCCTTGGTTGTCCCTTTGATGCAAGGTTTGCGTTATCCTCTTCCTCCACTTTGGGTTTCGACCCACTGCTGCTGCTGCTCCCGTCAAGTTTCACCTTGAGCAGATCTCTCATCTCTTCCTGTTTCAGAGCTGCCCACATCTCGTTCCAATTTGGCAATGTTGCACTGCCCAAGATACTCTGGAAAAAGATCTGCCAATCATCTGAGACAGAGTTCAGAGCCAATATCACTAACTTCGAGTCTTGAGGTGTATGCCCGCTCACTGACAGCTCATCACGGATCTCCTCCAATTTTGTAAGGAACAGATCCACTCGCTCCCCCTTCTACATCTGAGCAGATCTCAACTTCTGCTTTAAGTACATCTTCTGCTACTCAGAAGTTCCCTGATATAAAGTGGCCAAGGCATCCCACATCTCCTTAGCGGTCCCTTTGCTAGCAATGTGGCACACCATGTGATCCTTGACTTCATCCAGGATCATTCTCTTTGCCTTAGCCATCTCAACCTTGTACTTTTTCAGCGAATCTGCATCTGCAGGTTCAACCACCACATTGTCAATGTACAACTTGAGGGCATGCTCATCAAGAAGGAAGGGCATCCTAGCCTTCCATATGGCATAGTTTGAAGCCCCATCCAACCTGTCTCGATCCCTCAATCCACTGGTTGCCATTTCCTTCGAAAAACTATTGAACAACTCCATCTTTCTCCCCACTATGTAGATCCTGGGCTGACTTACGCACTCCTTGATGGAGTTGGTAAGTTGTTGCTCCTCTGCTGCTTAGAAATTGAGAAATGTTGGTTTCCTCAACAAGAAATCACTGAGGAAGTATTCCCTCACTATGCTTTGCTGCTTATTTCTTCTGACGTCTTTTTAGCTCAGCAAAGCTGCCTACTGAAAAATCTACGTCCACCAACTGCTCCTCATGCTGAGGCTCAACGTTGCTCCCTCTACCACTGCAAAAATTCGAATTGGAAGCTCTTTTCTCTCTGTCAACTCACTCGGAGAGAGAGACTACCTCGAATTTTCGATCCTCCAGCTAGAATTGCGTAAACCCACTGGGGTTTCGACTTGCTACCTCCTACATCTTTTCGATTTCCCTTTCTGCTCAGTGTTGGGGTTTCTAGTTCTGCTCCTCTTGTTTCTCCTACACTAGCTCTGATACCATGTGAAAATTCCTACACTGGAATCCCTACTGTAGTAAACTGATGTTACTTCTCCTACTTGATTGAATCATACAAGTTATTTACTGTCTTCTACGGTAAATTTTGAAGTAAATACATTTGCAACCTTCACTTAATTAAAATCTTTGCGGAAACAAAATACTGAGCAAGAAAGAACAATGCAACACATAGGACGCAATTTTTTTTTTGGACAAATAGTCCCTGGAAAAACCTAATGCGGGAAAACTGATACAACAACTTTGAGGGTTTATTATGACGCAGGAGAAAATTCTGAGTACAATTCTAGAATGCTAAACTAGAAATCGTTTACAGAGAGAATATTGAACAAAAGACTGGTGAAATGATCTCACCCTATCATTGGAGAATCAATGATTGATCCTTTAGCTTTGGAGGCTCTGCGTCACCCTCTGCGTGGCTTCTGCGCAAAATTGTGTCACCCCTCCTGGGTATTACGTTGCCTCTCTACACTAGATCCTCTATTCGCTGAAAAATCGACTTTCTTGCCTTCCAAACTCACACCCTAGCTTCCGACAACTGAACTTCAACTTCCCTTAGCAGAAACTCGACTTCCCCTCACTAACTGTGTTGCCTCTGCATCAGCACTGCGTAGGCCAACATCAGTCTTCCTGTGGACGTCTTTCTATCCTCTCTCTGCCTTGTACTCTTTTCGAAAATTCCTTCTCTCAGATTCTCACTGCCTCTCTGCCACAAGATCTCCTCAATCGATTTTCCTCCCGAGAACTTCTCACCTCAGAAAATCGATTTTCTCAATCTCTCCATGTGTTTTCCAAATGACCCTCAAGTCCCTTCTTATATCTTCCCGTTGGGCAAGCAATGGACTAGATTAAAACATAATCAAAGGCTCAGATCGATTTGACTTGATCCATGGTTTTTTCTAGAAGTTTCACCTCTGATTAGATTAATACACATTAATATTTTAATTATTTTAATAAAATCACTTCTGGGTGAAATTTCCCAAAATGCTTTCTGGGTTCTTTGGAATGCTTGTGCCCAAGCCTCCCTGCAAGATTTGAGGCTTAGAGAACATCCGATGCTACCCCAAATCAACAAACTCATCTAATCTTGCTGCATTGAAAGTCAGGTTGGAGATCATAACTAACAACAATGATGTTTTGAACTACATTTAAGGAAAAGTACATGAGCCTCTAGAGAATGATTCCACTGTTGCGAAGAACAAGTACAAGGACGGTGAGTTAAAAGAAAAGCAAATTATAGTTGATGATTTACAAGATAATCTACTTGCATATGTTGGAAATTTGAGAAGGTCTAAAGATATGTATGATAAGATAGCCGACATGTATGAAGTCAACAATTTAAATGAAATCTTCTCCTTGAAAGATCATCTCAAAGACACAAAAATGAACAAGGGAGAATCTGTGAAATCCTACATTATGAGGATATCTCTTCTTAGAGATCAATTGCAAAGAGGTGGGGAAACTATTCTGACAAGGAATTGGTGAGCGTAACTCTAAGAGGTATCCCTCCTGTTTGGGAAACCTTCATCACTACCATAAGAAACAACAATGTCCTCCCGTCATTTGATGAAATTGTTGGAAATATTACTCAAGAAGAATCAAGGATGATATCAAGAGGAAGGATTCAAAAGCATGAAGAAGGAGAGCCCGCTGCATTCGTCACACAAAATAAGAAGAAGAAAGGAAAAGAAGGTCCATCAAGAAAGCCTCCACCTCGAGATACAAAAAGAAGGAATGATAGAACATCATCTCACATTGAATGCTACAATTGTCACAAGAAGGATCATTATGCTCGAGATTTCCTCAAGAAAAACAATGGTCCTTGCTACAACACTAGAAGCAACAACATGTTTGATGATCGAAGAAGAGATGATCGAAGGAATGATTGCAATGGAAGAGATGGATGAAAGAAGAAGAGATTCTCCAAATGACCATGAAGAAGATCATTGTCCTCAAAAGAAGTCAAGATACTCTAGGTATGAAAGTAATGTTGGCAAACAATCTGAATATATTCTTATTTCCACTCTTACTAGTTCCTCTCCTCCAGATTCATGGGATAGTTGGTTGGTTGATAGTGGGGCCACTCATCATTTCTCTGGGTATAAATAAGTTCTCTCTAATTTGGTAGAGAGGGAGTCAAATTTGAAAATTATTCTTGGAGACAACTCCACTCATCCCATGAAAGGCTTTGGGTCCATCAAATTTCATTTGGAGTTTGGGGAATCTGTTGTGCTCCATGATGTGATGTATGTGCCAGGATTGAAGAAAAATTTGGTGTCTATATCTGCTTTGGAAGACAAAGGGATGAGGGTTGTCTTCATCAAGGGAAAGGTTCTAACTTGGTTTGTTGGATCACCCATGAGAGATGCATTTACATTGGGATCAATATTTGAAGGACTCTACAGGGTTATTGGAAGACCATTTCTAGCATTGGTCCATGATACTAATAATCTAAGCGAGCTATGGCACCGAAGATTGGCCCATCTACATTATGATGCTCTTTTGAGATTGGAGAAATTTGTCTCAGGGATTCGCAAGGTTCAAGCCCAACATGATGGAGTATGTCCAGGATGTGCCAGTGGGAAGAAGATAAAGGGACCATTCCCCTCCAGCGAGAACAACAAAATGACATCCTCCATCTCATTCATTCCGACTTGAGTGGTCCAATGCCTGTACACTCTCTTGGTGGCCATCTCACCTTCATTGATGATTTTTTAAGAAATATGTGGATATATTATTTGAAGCATAAGGATGAAGCCTTCGAAATGTTCAAGGAGTTCAAAGCTTTGATCGAAAATCAAATAGGGAAGAAAATCCATATATTCAAGTTTGACAATGGTCGAGAGTACATTTCGAATGAATTCATTGATTTTTGCAAGAAGGAAGGTATCAAGAAGGAAATAACTGTGCCTTATACTCCTGAACAAAATGGAGTAGCTGAAAGGAAGAACAATTTTATTGTAGAAGCCACTCGTGCCATGCTCCATGATCAAAAGTTGTCGAAGTTACTTTGGGGAGAAGCAACAGATGTTGTCGTATATGTTCAAAACAATGTGCCTCATCAACCATTAGACAACAAGACCCCTGAAGAAGTGTTCACAAGTGTCAAGCCCGATGTTATCCATCTCCTTATCTTTGGCTGCCCCGTATACTTTCATGTGTCGAAGGAAAAAATAAACAAGTTGGAAGCCACAAGAAGAAAATGTATGTCTGTTGGATATTGTGAAAATTCTAAGGCGTTTAGAATATATATTCTTGGTCAAAGGAAAGTTGATATTAGCAAGGATGTAACATTCGAGGAAGATGTTACCCTTGGAAAAGCATGGGACCTTCCTTCGCCTCTTCCTCTTGAGAAGAAGAATGATGATATGGATATTTTAGATGGTCCTTCCGTGCTTAAATCTGAGACAAATATTGTTGATGATCCCATGGAGCCCATAGATCCCTTAGATCCTCCTCCATGTTATCCTCCCGCCAGGAAGATATCAATTTGGCTTCGAGACACATTACATGATAATGAGAAACAAGTTTTTGTTTGAAGATCATTTAGAGAAAGGAATAAGCCATGCATGTACCAGGGGTATGTTGTAGCCATGAACACTATGATTCAAGCCGAACCTTCCACATTCGAAGAAGCCATGAAGGAACAAGTTTGGAAAGATGCTATGGTTGAAGAATATGAATCAATCATGAAGAATGATGTACGGGATATTGTGCCGAGACCAAAAGGGAAATCTATGGTGACTTCTAAGTGGCTATTCAAAATTAAGCATGGAGTTGATGGTAGCATTGTGAAATACAAGGCAAGGTTCATGGCTTGAGGATTCTCCCAAAAGGAGGGAGAATATTATGATGGTATATTTGCTCCTGTGGCTCGATATACAACCATTCGTTCGATAGTTTCTCTTGCAACAAGTCAAAGATTGACCCTTCATTAGATGGATGTGAAGACTTCATTCCTCCATGGTATGTTATAGGAAGAAGTGTATGCTGAGCAACTACAAGAATTTGAAGTAGAGGATGAAAGAAACATAGACAGGTACACCTGCATAGACAGTTATTTGGTATAGCTGGGATTCACAACAAGTTATGTCGATCCCAACCTCTACTTCAAGGTAGTCCAAGGTATGTCGTTGATTTTGGTTTTATATGTTGACGATTTATTCTTGATAGGTAGTGAGCCCTAATTATCAAGTGTAAGAGGGATCTAAACTCTGAATTCGAGATTAAGGACCTTGGACTCATGCATTACTTTCTAGGCCTTGAGGTGTAAAGGCCCGGTGAGATTTTCCTTTCACAAGGAAAATATGTTGTGAAGCTGTTGGAAAGATTTGGAATGGCAAGATGTAAGTCACTACCCACACCGATGGAGATGAACTTCAAGAAGTTATTTGGAGAAGATGTAGGACCCGATTTGGCGAATTAATCCAAGTATAGACAATAGATTGGGGCTTTGATGTTCCTAGTGAACACCTGTTCGAACATATGCTATACAGTGAATACATTGAGTCAATTCATGACTGAGCCTCTCATTGCACACTAGATCGCTGCCAAACACAATTTGAGATATTTGCATGGGACTATCACACTTGGTCTAATCTTGTTAAGTTATGGTATGTTCTATGCTTATAACAATTTACTTCTTTTTCTTATTATATTCCACCGATTAGCAATCACATGTACATAAAGTAAAGTGCAGATAGAACATTAAACGATCGACAGAAAACAAGCCAAGACAAGAGACACAAGATGTGGCGGCTAGCCAGGGACAAACCCCACAATGTGTGGGGAAACCCTTTGATCAAATCTTCTTTTATCTTCAATAATTCAGCAGAGAGAAATAGTACAATAAATCTGATTCATATCAGCAGTAGCAAACCCTAGATCAGTAGCATCAGCATTAGCGACTTCATTATCAAACTAGGGCAGACCATATCTCACAAACCGACAGTCGGATTGACTTCATTCCACCACCAAAAGTTTTGGCTTTCAAAGGAGGTTCAGATGAACCTACAACACAATTCAGATGAGGAGATCTTCTAGGCCACGCAAGTCAATCTTTACTTCTGTAGTTGCAGCTTCAGTTTCAGCGGTTTCCGGCTTCAAACTAGGGCAGTCGATATCTTGCAAACCGTTCGTCGGATTGACTTCATTCCACCACCAAAAGTTGCGGCTTTCAAAGGAGGTTCAGATGAACCTACAACGCAGTTCCAAAGAGGAGATCTTCTAGGCCACGCAAGTCAATCTTTACTTCTGCAGTTGCAGCTTCAGTTTCAGCAGTTTCCGGCTTCACATGTGTGAGAGAGAGAGACCCATTTCAGCGCAGTAGAGAAGAGACTCATATCTGCGCAGTAGAGGAGAGAGAGAGATGTGATGAGATGAGTGAGTCTAAATGAGGAAAAGTCCTCTTATATTTATACACAACGTTGGTGGGTGAATAGATGCGACTGTTGGGCTTCTGAGCCTACATGAGTTGTAGGTCGGCTTGATAATAATTCCATAATCAAAATAAATTCATATCTCCATGAATACTTATCGGAATTGGATGATCTTTATATCAATCCTACACCTCTCGATGAGAGGAATCTAATAAAAATATTATTAGCCATGAATAAGATGATCCACATGAAGTTTTGCCCTGGTTTCCAATTTTAACACTCCCTCTCAACCATGGAGAACTTCATCTGCAATCTGTCTATCGGTCGTTACTATTCATCCATCAAATGCACTGCCTTGTACAGCCTGACCCTTGCCCTGCTCTGCTATATTTTGCCTGTTCTGCTTTGTCTTGTTCTGCCCTGCACTGATCTGTACTGTTTTTTTTTGTTCTGCTCTGCTCTTGCATTGTTCTGTTCTACTCTGCTTTTGTTCGAATTATGAAGAAGAAGAAATGATCGAGGATGTATCATACTGACTCAAAGTCAGTGTCAGAGTATGTACCACTGGTCCCAGACCAGTCTCAACCAACCCAAAGTCAGCGTCATAGTGAGTACAACTCCAATGGTCCCAGACCAATATCATCCTCCACTGACTCAAAGTCAGTCTCAGAGTATGTACCACTGATCCCAGACCAGTCTCAACCGACCCGAAGTCAACGCCATAGTATGGTACAACTCCTACCACTGGTCCCAGACCAGTATCATTGATCCCAGATCAATGGAGGTCATCCTAGCGTAGGGAGTACGGTAGTTACAACGATGCGTCCATCGGTACTACTATGGTCCCTAACTTCATTTCCCTGCTCATTGATCAGATGAGAGGTACTTCCCATGAGTCCCAGACTGCATGGGTAGGATGCCTCGACAGGAGAACTAATCAATCCTGTCCTCACAGGAGAACACATCAATCCTGCTACAATTGCCATGGAGAACACATCAATCCAGGCCTCACAGGAGAACAAATCAATCCTGCTACAATTGCCATGGAGAACACATCAATCCAGGCCGCCATGGAGAACACATCAATCCAGGCCTCACAGGAGAACACATCAATCCTGCTACAATCGCCATGGAGAACACATCAATCCAGGCCTCACAGGAGAACTAATAATCCTGCTACACAGGAGAGCGAATCATCCTGTTCCACAAGAGAGCGAATCATCTTGTCCCACAAGAGAGCGAATCATCTTGTTCCAGTGTGCACCACCAGGGGAGGGTGAGTCACCCTATGGTCGTATGTTGCTCCAGTAATAACCGCAAGCCCTCAGAGCTCCCAGAGCTCAATGTATGCAACATGCAGGACCCTTGTACAAGGGTTTCTTACCGACTCCAAGTCGTTTGGGAAAATCACAGATTAGATCTTTCCTCGGGGCTTTGACAAGGTGTATCAACCTGTACATCATCTTAATGTGATGGAGCCTCCTTGCTCATCAACTTACCATATCCAAGATGATGTCTATCTGCTGGAGCAATCGACGAATACGAGATTTCTCAATAATCGAATCCCACCTCTGGTTGTTATAGAGAATCACAATGGTATCCAATGTAAATCCAAACAGCTCACTGAAGAGCTTTCACAACCAGACTACCTCACACGAGGTTATGCTAGCAACAATATATCCTGCTTCGGCGGTGCTCAAAGCCACCGACTTCTGCTTCCTGCTCATCCAGGATATCGAAGCAGATCCCAAGGTGAAACAGCACCCGGAAGTGCTCTTATGGTCCACCACACTGCCTGCCCAATCAACATCAGTATATCCAAGAAGTCTCACATCTCCGGCAGTGTATCTTAATCCATGAGAGATTGTGTCATGAAGACATCTCAGAAGATTCCTGGCATCAATCCAGTGAGGCTCAACCAAATATGAGTTCACAATGCTAACTGCAAAAAATATGTTCGGACGGAGGTTCACCAAGAACATCAATGCGAATGAGTTTATGAAACTCAAAGGCATTTCCCAAATCTGGTCCGACATCACTACTATATAACTTCTAAAAGTTAAGATCCTCGAGGTAGTCATAGGCTTGCAGTCCATCATACCAAATTTTTCCAATATCTTTACCACATATTTCCCTTGAGATAGGAAAATTTCCCTTGGCTTTTGCCATACTTCAAGTCTTAGGAAGTAGTGCATCAGTCCTAGGTCTTTCATTTCAAATTCAGAGGCCAGCTCCCTCTTACGTTTGTGAATGAGAGGGTCTGCACCTGTTAGAAAGAGGTCATCCATATATAATACCAGTATGAGAGGCTTGTCATCTTCAACCTTAAAGTAAAGGTTAGGATCGGCTTCACTCCTAGTGAATCCTAGCTTCATCAAATAGCTATCGATCCTCTCATACCATGCTCGGGGTGCTTGCTTCAGCCCATAGAGAGCTTTCTTATACATGAGATTTTCGATCATAAATCTCAAATCCTTCGGGTTGCTCCACGTAGACCTCTTCTTTGATCGAGCCATGCAAGAACGCAGTCTTGACATCCATCTGATGTAGGTTCCATCCTTGTGAAGCGGCAAGGGCTATGATCGAGCGGATGGTCGTATATCTGGCAACAGGTGCAAATATCTCATCATAGTCTGTACCTTCCTTTTGGGAGAAACCTCGAGCAACAAAACGAGCCTTATACTTTTCCGTGCTTCCATCTGCTGCATGCTTTATCTTGTAAAGCCATTTTGAAGTAACAATTGTCTTGTCCAGGGTCTGGGAACTACTTCCCAGACATCATTCTCCATAATAGACTCATATTCTACGGTCATAGCATCCTTCCATAATTGATGCTTGACGGCATCTGAGAATGACGAAGGCTCATTTTGTATGATCGTGCTCATGATGGTCAGGTATCCTTGATACCTATTAAGTTTCTTACTTTGATGGAAGGTTCCTCAGGGTGCAGCATGTCCTTTAGCATCATCAAGTATCCCCCTAAGCCATGAAGGCCTCTTCCTAGAAGAGGAAGGCTCATGTGGATGAGAATCTATCAGATCCATGGGTTCTTCTACATCAGGCATTGATTCATCATCCTTTTCTTTCGGTTCCCTGGTGTTGGCTTCTTGAGAGCTCCTCAAAGTCGAAAGATTGTTCACCTTGCGGTGAACTTTTCTTTAGGAGTCTTGGAACCCAATGCTTGATGAGGGCATCAATTTTGTACATATACGACGGTGATTGTAGTTTCAGCCCATAGAAACATCAGAAGTCTTTGATCATGTAGCATGGCCCAGAAAGCTTCCATCATCGTGCGGTTCTTCCTTCCCACCACACCATTCTGCTTAGGAGTATGTGGTGTAGTAGTCTCCCTCTTAATGCCAACCTTAGGTATGCCTGAGTGAACCAATTGTAATATATCAGAGGTCTTGCTTTGGCTTGAGGGGAATGGTCCCCTTTTGAGCTTTCCTTCAGCACATCCTGGACATACACCTTCATTCTCTATTCAGAATTCGGGCATCCCTATCACCATTTGTCTTACACCGAGTATAGCTTTATAATGAAGGGGGGAAAACCTCTAATGCGAAAGTTCGGACTGAAGAGATATGTCATAAGACATGACACCTAGCAGACTTCCATCGACCTGATATAATGAATCAATACTAAACCCAAGAGTAAAGGCATCTTTAACATTATTTTTCCATATACATACCTTGCCATCGCTGAAGGTTACCTTGTAGCCTTTGTCTTCCGTTCCCGAGATGGACACTAGGATCTTTTTGAGGTCAGGTGCATTTAATACATCCTGGAATTTCTGGCCTTCTTGAATGCTTGTCCTCTTCCTTGATTCCCAGCTCTCCTCTTACCTTTGATGTTGAATTTGTCATTCCTTTGATTGCCATCAGAAGGATTTTGATCATCGTCCTAGAGTGAGTCCTTTCTATCAGGGCACTCCCTTGCATAGTGACTTGCTTTATCACAAATGTAATATCGTCATTTTCTTCTAGCCTTAGGTCCAACCTTTCCTTTTGATTTAGTTCTGGAATTATTTCTTTTCTTTGCATGAAAAGAAAAGGGAGCAGGAGGACCTTTAGGCATGGGCATTTCTTACACTTCTTCCCTTGTTTCTTCTTGAATGCATCTAGCCATTAATTCCTCGAAACTAGGAATTACATTATTGTTCAGAAGAGTAGTCCTGAACACATACCATTCAGATGGTAATCCTCCGAGAGTTGTGAGTGCCATTTCTCTGTCAGTAATGGTTTCCCCAATAGATAGGAGATCGTTCTTGATCTCGGTGATCTTTAAGAAGTATGCTTGCATACTTTCATCTTTACCCTTCTTGATTTCCCTCAACTTATTTCTAAGAAACAAAACTTGATTTTCATCATTAACTTTAAATAAACTCACCAGTCTGTCGTAGATTTCCTTGGAGGTGTCTAGATCAGAGATGTAGGCCACCAAGCGCTTGTCGATAGAGTCCCGGATGATCTTCTTTGTTTTGACTTCTCCATTTTTCCATTTGTTCCAGGCAGCAGCAGATGCATTTGATGAAGGCTCAACAATATTGCCTCTTACATGGTCTAGCACTCCTTGATCTTCAAGGGTTAGATCGATAAACATCTTCCATCCGTGATAGTCAGCTTTCTCACGGAGCTTGTCTTCGACAGGAAAGAGTGTTGAGGACCCCATAGTTCTTTTAGGATAGCCTTGCCAATCTTCTCTTCAATGATTGCTCTTGCTCTTGCTCGGGCTTTGTCTTCACCTCAGCTCTGATACCATGTTAAGTTATGGTATGTTCTATGCTTATAACAGTTTACTTCTTTTTCTTATTATATTCCACCGATTAGCAATCACATGTACATAAAGTAAAGTGCAGATAGAACATTAAACGATCGACAGAAAACAATCCAAGACAAGAGACACAAGATGTGGCGGCTAGCCAGGGACAAACCCCACAATGTGTGGGGAAACCCTTTGATCAAATCTTCTTTTATCTTCAATAATTCAGCAGAGAGAAATAGTACAATAAATCTGATTCATATCAGCAGTAGCAAACCCTAGATCAGTAGCATCAGCATTAGCGGCTTCATTATCAAACTAGGGCAGACCATATCTCACAAACCGACAGTCGGATTGACTTCATTCCACCACCAAAAGTCTCGGCTTTCAAAGGAGGTTCAGATAAACCTACAACGCAGTTCAGATGAGGAGAGCTTCTAGGCCATGCAAGTCAATCTTTACTTCTGCAGTTGCAGCTTCAGTTTCAGCAGTTTCCGGCTTCAAACTAGGGCAGTCGATATCTTGCAAACCGTTCGTCGGATTGACTTCATTCCACCACCAAAAGTTGCGGCTTTCAAAGGAGGTTCAGACGAACCTACAGCGCAGTTCCAAAGAGGAGATATTCTAGGCCACGCAAGTCAATCTTTACTTCTGCAGTTGCAGCTTCAGTTTCAGCAGTTTCCGGCTTCACATGTGTGAGAGAGAGAGACCCATTTCAACGCAGTAGAGAAGAGACTCATATCTGCGCAGTAGAGAGAGAGATGTGAGGAGATGAGTGAGTCTAAATGAGGAAAAGTCCTCTTATATTTATACACAACGTTGGTGGGTGAATAGATGCGACTGTTGGGCTTCTGAGCCTACATGAGTTGTAGGTCGGCTTGATAATAATTCCATAATCAAGATAAATTCATATCTCCATGAATACTTATCGGAATTGGATGATCTTTATATCAATCCTACACCTCTCGACGAGAGGAGTCTAATAAAAATATTATTAGCCATGAATAAGATGACCCACATGAAGTTTTGCCCTGGTTGCCAATTTTAACAAATCTATTCTATTGAAGATGTTCGACTTCATGGATACATCGATGCTGACTTGGCAAGAAACATTGTCCACAAGGAAGAGTACTTCTAGAGGTTGTTTCAACCTTGGATCTGCCATGATATCATGGATGAACATGAAGCAGAAGTTCATAGCATTGAGTATTGCCGAGGCAGAGTATATTGCTGCTAGCATGGCTAGTTGCAAAGCAATTTGGTTGAGGAAGCTCTTTGGAGATCTATTTCAGTAGGTCCTATTATCACTCCTCTGGATCTCCAAGGCTAAGGAAGAGTCCAGCTGAGGTAACCACAGACCAATCTTTTGACTTGGAAGCTAGCCCTACCAAGCCGGAGAGGGCTCTCTCCAAAGGATCGCAACCCAAAAGGGCTAGATGGATTAGGGTTTTAAGCTAGATATAGTAGCTCAGGGTTTTGATTTGATTTGATTTTGGGTAGTCACTGGATGAGTGAATTAAGTTAGAGAGTGAACTAGGTCAAGGCAAAAGAAAATCAGAATTGTAGACATCTGATGGGGCAAGGTAGGCAAGTACTTTAACACTTTGTAGTATATTGATGAAATGGTTTAGACTGACGAGGTGCTAAAAAGAGCATGAAAATCGTGAAATCTTTTTAAACTGAAGAAAGGAAACAAATTATGATAATTTTCCCGAAACAGAGCATAGAAGTTGAATTGTACCTATCACACCTTGAAAATCAAACATATTTAGAAATGAAATGGATCATGGTAGATACAAAACATTCACACACATGTAACTGAAGAAGAAATATTATCAAAATTCCATGCCATAGGAATCCCACCAAAATAGTTGTAACTCATCCAATATATTCCATGCCAAAGTCTGAAACACTAATACAATATCCAATGGAGTCCAACCTGTAGAATGACTGAAAAAGTACATGATATAGGCCTCAAACAAACTCCTCCCAGCCTCAGGGATCAAATCCATGAGATGAGGAGCAGTTCCACCAAAAACTAAACTGATAGCTAGAGTGTAGGGTGGTTAAAGTGACTCATCCCTCACTTTTTAGAAACTGATTCATTACATCACAAAAAGAGTTTTCACCTAATGTATTTACCCTAGGTAACAGTAAAAACATCATTATTACATTGGTAAAAACATAATTTTTCAAGGTGAAACTGTCAAAACTGAGAAAATTTACAAAATGAAGAAACACATAAAATGTGTCAAAAGTGCAACACCACTGTCCTAAGCGCAGCACCAACTTCAGCTCCACTTTTGAGGGGGTTACTGGTGTCCAAATTGATCCCAGGATAGCTCATTGGAAAGCCTATCTTGTCTAGTTTCCAGATCTACCTTTAGTTTCCAAAATAGTCAATTTTTGACCCTCCAAAAGTTGATTCTCCCAAGACTGATCAAAAGCACAGTGCCAGCCTGCAAAATAGGGCAGAAACATGATTTTTTTGGGGTGTTTTTTTGACCTTTTTACTGCCTAGTTGACCCAAAAAAGCTTAGAAAAGTGGTTTTCTTGACTGTATTTGGCCTTCTGAATCCAATGGTGGTGACCATTGGAGGCCTCTAGGAAATGCGCAACATCTAGGGCGCTGCACTTTTGGCAGTGTGACTGGTGCAAAAATTGCCAAAAATGCAAAAAACTCCAAAATTTTCCAAAATTGCTCAAAATTCTTCAAAATTTGATCTGTGGAAGGCTGATGAGGTGTGTTAGGCCATGAGTGATGCCTCAACAAGGATTTCAAGCTTGTCTTCCTCCTTTTGCTTGGCTAGGGTTTCAAGTCTTGTTTTGATCTTTTGGAGCTTGGACCTTGCAATCTGATTTTTCTTGAAGTAATGTTTGGCCATCTTTCTTTGTAAGTCATTGTCCCTCTTTGACTTCTTCAAGAGATTCTCAAGATGCTCATTTACCCCTTCAAACCAATATTCCCGGTCCTTATTCATCATGATGGAAAACTGTTCATTCAAAGTGAGCTCATTGGCAAGTTCAACCTCTTTTTGCCTCTCTAGTTCTAGAGCTCTTTTCAGCCCTCTAGTCTTGGGCCTCTGTCTTGGCATTTGGTCTTCTTCCTCATCAGAATCACCATACTTCCCATATGCTTCATCAAGCATGACCTTTTCTTTATTAGCTTCTCTTTGAGCCTTGATGAGTTTCAACTCATTGATCATATTTTTGGTCTTCAGCTTGTTTTCTTGCTCAAGAAAACAAATGACAAACTTAGCTCTTTCTAAGTTAGTCTAAAGCTCTTTAATTTGGGCATCCTTCTCCTTGATGACTATGCTAAAATCCTCATATTCATCCTTCTCACTTGGATCAATAAGCTCAAAATCTTGTTCTGTCTCATGGAGGTCCTCCTGTTGCTGCTAGATCTTTACCTCTGTCATCTTTTCTTTACCTTTGTGTACCTGCTTTGTTGATGAAGAAGGCAAGGCCCCTCCCACAATTTGTGGGGCAAACACCTGCATGTGGCCTCTCTAATAAGTATGTGCCAATGTGCTCACATCTGTGCTCTTAGGCTTGATGACCTCAACTCTGCTAGGTGACCCTGCATGATCATGAAATGGTGATGATGGCAGTGATGCTAAGGGTGGCTAATCAGATGGAGGAATAGATGTAGTGGGCTGAGATGGAGGGGGTATGGCTTCAGCATGATGATCAGTGGGATGAGATGAAGAAGGCATATCTTCAGCATGTGAAGCTTGTGGAGCAGTGAAAATTTCATTGGCAATGAAATTGTCCCATGAAATATGCAACCGATCAAGGTGATGAAGGACAATGATCTTGATCAATGAGTGATGGAAAAGGCTATTCATCTGCTGGTCATAATCTCTCTTCTGAATAATGGAGGCCATTTTGTCTATGCTTCCGAATATATAGTATGGGATATTGAGGAATTTGACCCTTGTGAAGTGCATCAGTAGTCTGATATGGTAGGTGTAGAGCCTAGAGAACCTTCCTTCACAAGAGAAGTACTTCATGATGATTTTCATCATGGGGGCATACCTATTAAGAAGGTAATTGAAAGGGAACACCCTCCTCCTCTCATTTCTGTACAATGGTTTGATGAATGGTTCATAATACTGATCCTTCAAATCTTTTGATTTAAACCATCTCTCACCCATGTTTGGAATCCCTATGGTAGAAACAATGATGGAAGTAGACAAAGTGAAGGTCACTCTTGCTAGGGTCACTTGATTGCCTTTAAGGTTTGATGCAAAAAGTCTAGTCAAAATAGGGTGATGCTGAGCTCTTTCAATCATTTTGCAAAAATCAAGGCAGCCTACATACTGAAAACATGAGACTGCCATTGGTGAAGCCATGAGTTCATTTGTGTTAGTGGGCTCCAACCTTAGGATTTTGCCTCCTTTGTGTGGCCTCCTCTATTCTCTGTCCTCTTCTACTTGTGTATCCTCCTCTTCCACATAGTCTCTGTCTTCCTCCATAGTGTTTGGTTAAGAGACCCTAGGGATAAGGTAGGTGGGAATGGGAAGTGGAAATAAGTCTAGGGAATAGGGATAGGGCTATAAAAATTTGGGGAGATGAGGGGAGGGATTATGGAGCCGTGGGAGGTGATAGGAGGTGAAAATGTCAAGGGAGTTGGGAATGATAATTAAATTACAGGTTTATGGTAGAGGTTGCCTAGGAATTTTGGAAACCTAAGTCTTAGGGTTTTATGGGAAAAGTGTTTAGGGACTAGGAAATGATAGTGTAAGGGTAGGGATGGGTTTAATAGTGATGTAGGAAGGTGTTGTAGGGTCTATGGGCAACAAATTTGGGATAGGGATGAATTTAGGGTTTTATCACTTGCCCAAGGGCCAATTTTTCTTAGGAATCAAAACACTAAAAACAAATGTTGTTTAGGAGTGCAAATAGGTGGAAAATAGGGTCACTTACTTGGTGGAAGAGGAAACAAGGCCTTGTTGAAGTTTTGAGAGAATTTGGAGGCGTTTTGGTGCTTTGGGGGCTCACTGGACAAAAGCACAACACATTGGGCAAAAGCGCAGCGCCTTACCCAGAAGCGCAACACATGTGTTAAAAAAAAGGCAGCGCATGCAGCTCTAAGCGCAACACCTCCCTTCTAAGCCCATCGCCTTCCTCCTAAGCGCAACGCTAATATAATTTTTTCCTTTGAACCTGCAAAATCAACTTTTTGAACCAAGGGAGTGTGAGCTCGACCTTTGAGAGTGAAAATGAATTTGTTTTTGATGTCTTGGTGGCCTTTATACTTCATGAAATTGATGATTTGGGCCTTAGGACCCACTTTCTTCCTTTTTTCATTCACTTTACTCTTGGAAACTATACCTTTACACTTGACTTTTTCTTTCACAAATTGATCACTTGATATACATTGAAAACACTTTGACCTTTGACTGTTGGTCCTTCGGCATTTTGAAATGAGTTGACAGCATGGGAAAAGTTACTCATTACATATAATGACATAAAATTACATAAATATAAAAAATAGGATTACATCTCCATTTTTGGAATAAAATTACAAACTGGAATGAAATTCTTAATTGAAATCAAAATTAGAATTTTGGCAACCATGGTTACATGCTTGCAAATCCTCTTTAACTGAAAAAGGGATATTATTTTGTTCACTCTCATACTTTTGCTGGCCTTATATAGTGAAATGGTGTTTTATTGGACCTTGGAAAAATGAAACCTAAAGACCTAATGGGACCTTGAATGAGCAGACTCCAAGTGGACTTGGCTGACACAAAACATGATGAAATGAGCCTTTATAGTCAATGTATGCTCAGTAAGACACATGAAGGTGGGCCAATAAATATTGATTTTTCGAGAGAGAGTAGGACTTTTAACATAGGGCTACCATTAATGAGTAAATTTTTAAATGAGGACCTAGGTGGAATGACAAAAATTTCAGAATGGGACTCTAATATGATATAAAAGAGGAGTTTTGATCACTGATGGCAGTATGCAAGTACTGACTCTAACAGGTCCTAGATACTACAGTGATATATTGTGACAACAAGAGTGGGATTCATCTGACATAGAATCTTGTATTTCATGACAAGTCCAGGCACACAGAGATTCGATATAATTTCATTCGAGACATGGTGTAGAGAGGAGCCATTCGACTCCATCAAATATCGACATATGAACAGATTGAAGATATTCTCACCAAAGATTTGTCGAAAGGGAAATTCTTGGTCTTCAGAGTGCAGCTTGGACTGATGGATGTGACCCCTGCTGACAAGGGGCATCACCGATCGAGAACATTGAGCCAGCTCTTCCCCCCTGTCTAAGCTCCCAAGGTGAGGAATTGAGATAGAGGTCTTGGGATTGAGGGATCTTTAGACAATAGGGTCGTAGATGTTTCTCCCCTATCTGTTACCCATAGGGTTGGAGATGTTGCTCTCCTATCTTGGACTTTGCAGAGTATACCCTAGTTAGCATCATACCCACAAGCTCGGTTTGTTGGGACTACCACTCCCCATCTGGCTAACGAGTTGAGAGTGTACTTGGGGTTGTACAACCCAAGCTCATTATGATGTAGGTGTTCTACCACATGACTCTTGAGGGTCATCGTCGGGAAGATCAATGAGCAATAAAATGGGTTGAGATGTGCTCCCCTATATCACCTATTGCTTTATATGGGGTTGTAGATGTTAACTCCTCCATGATATGATGACAGGATGATATGTTGATCGATGGTAAGATATTAGCAGGTGGAATTATCCCTAATTGAGAGGGAGTGTTAAATTATGCGACTATAGTCAAATTCCACCTTGGATAGCTCATTTGATGGAGATGGTGATTGCATTAATTTCCTCTTTTCGAGAGAACCAAAATCGACCTAACTATCACTCAATTGGATAAGGGAAAGTGTACTTGTGACGGAAAGCTCACATATGCACATTTGGACAAAGTCGACCCCAAAGAAAATTAGACACCGATGGAAGCGTATAAATACAAGTGACCTCAAGCTCATTTGGACATCACCAAGCATCTTCTTCTTCTCTTCTTCATTGATTGGCTCACACAAGTCTAAGGCAGGGATGACAACAAAGGTTTGCAAAGGTCCGAAATTTTAGGGTTTGAGGCTCACATCTATTTTAGGGTTCTAGGTTACAATTGCTGGCTTGCCATAGGGTAGATTCAACCACAATCGCAGGAATCATAGGCTCAAGGGAGCAACTGGAAACCTTTATTCGTACACACATCTCCTCACTCATGCAACCGAGAAGTTTGGCTAATTTTTTACCACTGACTTCAATTGACTGCAATTAACCACATACAAGAAAAGTTGTCTCTGATATACCTTGATGCTGGAATCATATTTTTGAATGTGTTTGAGTTGTTGGATGATATTGTATTGAGCTCATTGTACTCTCTGTTGAACATTTTATGACAATCTAATAGAAGAAGATTTTTCAAAGGGTTTTACCCCTAGTGGTGTTTTTCCCTGGTCTTTGACCAAATCTAGTGTCTCTTGTTGATGTGTTGATTGTCTCTTTTTTCATTGCATTTATTGTTCTATCTTCAATTACTATTGATGAGTGGAAAGTCTAATTGATATTTGAAAGATTGTTAATTAAAGTATTGAATTGGGCTAAAGTAATTGATATAACATAGAATAATCTGAAAAATTAACAAGATTGTTGGTTTTTAATATAAACTGACGCCCTGTACCACATGGAACAATTGGATATGAAATATGTTATTGCTCTCTCTCTATATGCGTGTGTGTGTGTGTGTGTGTGTGTGTTTGTTTGTTAATTTGTGCAATCCTATTTTGTTGTGATGTTGTGAATGAGTTTGGAGAATTAACCTCTCCCCTGTGCTTATTGTTTAGGCGCACTGAGGAAGCGACCAATCTTGAGCAAGGGACCACTCAAAGTGTGGTTATGTGTCCATACTTTTCTTGCTTTATTTGTAAGTAGGTTTATATTTTTATCTTTGTTCTTAAAATATTTTAAATGCACTTCAAGTTCAATTGTTTTCTTTCTAGTTTCAAGCAAGTGTGATTGTGCAATTTATGATTTCATAAGAATTAGTGATTTGGGCAATTTGTCAACCTATTATATGAGAAAATGTTGCATAATTGAACGCTGCAGAATTGCTTGAGTGCGAAATACACCTGGTGACACTAAGCTAGTTATCCCTAGAGAACAATTGGGTGCTTGAAGCGCCACGTAACCAAGTAGTGTACTTTCCATAAGTATATTCTCCCATTTAATCACACATTCCCATGGATTTCCTTAGGTAATCCAAATAAGTGTGAGGGACTTGTCTCTTGTGTATACAAAACAAAGAGCCTCACAAGTCTACCAAAACCGATTCGACTATTTAAGTGGATTGTGTAGCCTGAACCTCTGCTCAAATAATCAATCATATAGGTACATCATCAATTGAATCAATGGTTTGTGTCATAAATGCCCCACCAACCTTGTCAATGGCTGCAAAATGCAAGTTGTCCACATTGTGGAAACATATAACTTGCCATATAAACCATCAACCAATTCCATATTGCTTACATAATGTTTAACTATATCACCTTACCTCATACGATGTTATAACATACCACCTTGCGATGTAAGCAATAATCACATATCATATGCCATATATAATACTATATTACCACATAAACTTTGCATTATGACGCTTTCACATATGCAAAAATTTATTATATGCCCAATTCAATATTATATGACATATATTTAGAACTTATCTCATATTCAAACTTGCATAGTATGACCATAAGCCTAGAATAATCTTCATGCCATGATAATTTAAATCCTTCAATGAAGTCTGCATGAAACATTGTCATGAGAATTTTATGACAAATCTTTTGTTTACATGCTTATGCCATACACTTATATAAGCCAAAAATCATGTCAATCATTCATAACACTATAACTAATGGGACCCTGCTTCTTAAACTTAATAAAGCATAATGATATAAAGTCTTGTAATAATTTGCAAGCTCTAATAAGAAATCAATAATATATATGGATAAACACCAGCCTTACTAGATTTAATCTTGTAGATCATAGAACCTCCTGAAAGATTACACCATCCAACCATGAGGCTCCAATGCTTTGTTCTTTTAGAAAAAATTCATTATCTCCATTATCTTCGAGTTTGTATTGGCGCTTTCAAGTCTATGCTCTAGTCTTTGATACCCATTCTATCATAATATGGTGTTAGTATCAACATTCCTCCAATATTTTCTCATGTAGGTTCGTTGTATACCCCTTTATATTGTGCAATTCTATTCCTGCTATCTCTCCAAAATTTCCACATTCAACATCTTCATCATTCTTGTGGACCAAATAATATCACACAATTTCCCAACCTACCCATATTTATGAAAAAATTCATGTTCTTATCCCCTTCATCTAGCCTTGGGGTTCTACTCTTTTACTGCCACTTCAATTCTTCCCACTTTAATATATTTTCCCTTCACTCTCTAATCATTTGACGTCAAATGGATCTTCCTTTAATAGTTCCACTCCTTTGCTAATATGTAAAAACCCTTCCAATCTAGTGTCAATATCCTTTAGTCATGCTTGGGAGTTTGCACATCTTTTGTGTTTTTAATCCTTCGTTTTCAATTTAAACTTATGAAGGTTCTATTAAAACTGCACCATCATGTTCACCACTATGTGGGTCATAAATATTACTTCGCTAGCTTGCAAAATACCTTACATTCTTGCTAGATCAGTTTAAACTTAGAAAGTAAGGTGGTTTGTCCTATTCCTTTTCTATTTTCATGTTAGCACACCTTGACCTTAGAGCCACGTTCTATACCTTCCCACTTTAGATAACAATCTATTTTATACTAGGAAGCAACTAAGTCTTTTGGCAATAGCTTTCCTTCGTGTTATGTTCTTCCTCCATGTTAGTGTTGGTTATGATGGCTATGTCCACTAAATTATACTCCTTGAAACTTTCTCTAAAATAATTTGCTATAGGGCCTTGTCAAGTATTAGGTCCCTATATTTCTCCTAGTTCTATAATAAGATTTAGTTTTCCTCCACATACTATGTATGTTCACTTAAAATATGGTGTTCATGTAATTCATCCCAATACTCCTTCCTATCAAATCTAGGCCCATAAATATTAAGAATGGAGATATCTTGATCTAATTATTTTTTAGTGTTACTAGATAAGTGTTTAACATTGAACTTATAGGTTGGATTTGGTTCAACAAAAAATTTAGGTTCCATACTGTAGCCAAACCAACTAGACTTACTCAAAGCATAAGTAATAAATTGGTAGCCCAAAAATGGTTATAAAGGGCATTCACAATAGACTCTCCCCTTAAATACATTTCTTGAAATAATAAAACAATATGTTTATGAAGAAAAACTAACCTCCTCATGGATTACTTCTTGTGATGGATCCAAACCCTTCTACATTCTAGATGGAATTATCATTTCTTACCCTTTCTTGTGGCATCACCTACTATACGATGAATTTTCCGTTATTTGCTTTCTCTCCTAATCTCTCCTCTAATGATGTACTTTCTTCGCCTCTAATGCTAAAAACCAATGAGGGGCTTGATTAGCTGTCCTCACACATTTCCTAATATATATGTTGTAATTCTTATTTTCGCTTAACATGGTATTAAAGACAAACTAGTGAATTTGGCTTTGGGAATTTAAAGAGAATCATTTCAAGTCAAAGTTTGACAAACACATGTTTAGAGAAAGAGACATCATGCTCATGAGGCTAGTACATAGGAATTGCAAAGGGAAGAGATCAATTGAAGGAGTCCATTGTTTATTAAAATGGGTGGATTAATTCATGTAAGTTTGATCCCTCACCAATCAAGGTAAAAAATTACCATGTTTAGTGGTTAACAAGTAAAGGTCCATCTACAACCTATGGACTCACACTCCATTTGAAGCTAGAGCAACCCCGATGCCACTTCAAGCTTAACTTGTGTTGGCATAAACCTAAACATTGGGATTGATTCCAAGACATTGATAGTTGTAGAAGATACCTTGACTCCACAACAACACTACACTGAAATATATTTGTGACGATTCTAGTGTCAAAGCATCATTGTATATAAAGATTGGTCCTTGGTATGTAGGCACATAAAACAATTGAAAGTGTATTTTAATCCAATCAAAAGATTGAAGCAATGGTTGTGTATGGTGGCTAAGGTGAATTGAATTAGTAATCCCAGTGGCTATGCTAGAGGATTCTAGTGTCAAAATTAAATTAGTAATTCTTATTTCTAGAAAATATTGTTGACTCACCCAACAACATTGATATTTTAATGTACCCAAATTTTATTCTTGAAGATATAAGAAATATTGTTTAAAGTGATATGAAATATATCCTTTACAAATTTTAAATCACAAACTTTGTATTCAATCCCTTTGAAATTATCAATTGCAAAACCCTTTCACTCTAAATAGTCTTTCCAAGAGTTTTTTAAGGAATCATATGGGTTTTTGAACTACATTTAACCATAAATAAATTTGTTTTGGTGTAATAATGTGTCTTCTTGTTTATAAAAATTGTTATAAACAATTTTTTTGGAGTTATAAGCAAATATGACATACACCAACCATTTTAGGATGTATGAATCTCATAAATTGAATGGGAAGAACCACCCAACATAGAAATAGAGAATGGGACAATCCTTTCATATCTTTGATATTTTAGACTTAGTCATTACAACAATTCAAAAACTCTATCTTCTGACTAATAATTACGAAAAAAGAAGTTAAAATGCCAATTTTCTTTTCAGTTTTGCTCTTGATGATGACATTCTTCCTCAACTTAGAGGCCTTAGTATTACTATTGACATATGGAAGACATTAAAAATTGTGCGAAATCTCTAATTAACATTGAATTTTATTGTTGCAAAACAAATTAACAAATTTAAAGATGACAAAATCTGTTATATAACAAATATGTCTAGATATTTCAAGAACTAAAGATTGAGCTATTGATAATTGATAGTAGGAATTTATACAAATATTACTATTTTGTTTAGTAGTCTGCCCAATTTGTATTAGAATTTCATCACATTATCTTTTTAAAATTAAACTCCCACTTCTGAACAAACTATAGGTTTTCTAATCCCTTGAGAATAAAGCTTAAATAAGGATGAGAATGATGGTTATAACAAAGCATTCATAGGGAGGCATGCAGGAAGCAGTTGAAATAGAGGTCATGGTAGAGGAAGGAACAATTAGCGATCAAGTTGGCCATATCAATACAAATTTTAAAGGTGATCTCCAAAATACCAGATCCAAATATTGTGGGAAAAATAATCATAATGAAGAAGATTGCTTTCTTAAGAAAATACATGAAGATGAAAGGACTAAGGCTAGATTTTAAAGTTGAGGGAAGGAAAGAGGAGAAAGACATTAAACTATTTTTGTAGATGGAAATTCAATTTTACCCAAATTGATTATCCTTTTATCGCCACACACAAAGAAGTTGTTGCATCATAATGTGTTTGGTATATTGATTTAAGGGCTACCAAACATATGATTGGTAAGAGAGAAGTGTTTTCAAAGATTGATATAAGTGAAATGAAGTTATTGTTTTGAGTGATAACAAGGTACATGAAAAATAAGGTATGGAAGAAATCCATATGAGAGTTTCAAGAGATGATATCAAATATATAAATAATGTCCTTTATGTTCCTAGCTAAAACTAAATCTATTATTTGTTAGCAAAATTGCAATTGAGAATCTCAGTGTTATTTTTGACAATAAATAATGTCTAATTAAGTATTGCAATAATAAAATCATTGTTAGAAGTGTGCCTAATAATGATATGTATAGCTTTCAATGTGTTCCAAACAAATAATCCTTTTTGACATGCTCTGCTTTAGAAAGATACCCTTGGCATGAAAATTATGTGACTTGAATTGTGTCTATTTGGGATTACTTCTTAAAAATAATTTAATGGTTGGATTGCCTCAATTTTTGTTAGAAAACCAGAAAGGTAGAAATATTTTCTTATGTTTGCTAGTTAAGGTTGTCACTGATGTCAATATGGCAGTGTTTGTGATGACAAATTCTTGTGATGTGTGATGCAGTAGATGCCCATTGATCATAATGCCATAGTGATGAAAGTTCTTGAACTAACCATGAAGATGCCATAACCTCATGTATATTATGATATTCTTGCTCTTGATGAAGAAGCCCTAAAACCATGATGATGTCCTTACTCTAGATGAAGGAGTCTAAGATGGCCATGATGCCCTAAACAAAAAGATTGATGTATAATCCCTAAGTACCAATCATGTGCCTATGATGACAAGCCCTCTTTGATTGATGCTCATAGTGACCATGCCTTTAATGAAATAAGGATACTTATCTTAATGAAGAGCTCATGTGAAGACACTCTAAACTCTGTCCTAGACATTTAACCTCTTGATGATATGGATGGTGGTTGGAAGACTACCTTGGAGCCCTTATGAAAAAGCCCTTAAATTCTAGTCCCTATATCCTTATACATGAAGAATCAAGGTCTGCACTAAAAATTCCAAAACAGTCATCCCATGGTCTGCACTAAAAATTTTAAGAACAATCACAAAAAAAATATTTTTGTCAGCTTGGAGACATCCTATCACATTGGCTCCTTCACCATCTTGAAGAGGACTCTTTCCTCTTTCCAACGAGCCCTCACTCATCTCCTAACTCCTTATAGTTTGTGAGAAAATGAATTTTCAAGTTTAAAAATAATATTTTTTAATGGTGGCTGACATAAGCCAACTTATGCAAGTCGGCTTCTCATCCAAGGGACGTGTCTTTTCGTTAGAAGACAAAACCTGTATAAATACAAGTCTGAAATCATCATTTTAACTCATCAGTTTCGGTGATCAATTCGTATAAGAGGAACAGAAGCAAGAAAGGAGACCAAAGAGGACAGAAGTTCATTGTTTGGGCTAGATTTCAACGTTGAACAAGGAACATCAACCTAAAGAACTAAGACCTGAAGTTTGTAGACCTGCTGGAGGCAAAGAACACAGATTAAGGAGAGGGTTTCTCTGTGTTTGGTGCAGATTCCAGGAGCAGCCTAGCCACAAGTCTGAGGCAGCCTACAAGGATTATAAAGAACTTGTCCTGAACATAATTGAGTATGGATACATTGCAGATCTAGGCCGCTGGTTAGAGAGACAAATTGCAGACCTGTGATCAACAATAGCTCATGGATCTGTGGAAATCTCAGAGTTTCAGCCTCCAAGAATAGGCTTATGCACATTTTTTAGAGCATACTGGTGACATTGTATAAAGCACCATTGGACCATAACCTTATAGGAAGAAATTTGAACTATTGCAGATTTTCGTGACACTTAGGAACAATCATCTTTGTGATCTTTTCATGATACTTTGAGTAATCACCTGTGGTATTTTCGTGGGATAGCCGACCTCAGTTGAAGGAGCAATCTTCAGGTCAGTTGAGAGTTGCAGATCTCGGATTGCAGGAGTAGCAGATCTTGACAACTTATAGACCTCGATCACAGATTAGCAGCAATCCTTGTTGCAGACCTCAAAGACTTGTACAACAACTTATACGCATCATTTAAGAACCTTTTTTGAAGGATCAATGAAATAACTCAGAACTGTGGTGTCACTCGGACCTACAACAAATTGAGGCTCAATTATCTGTGGTCAATTCTTTAAACTGGATCTGTAAGCTTGTGTATAGAAGCTTGGAAGATTTGTTAGAGGTGGTTGTACTCTAGCCCGGACCTGTGGACAATCAATTGCATAGGTGTTGATGTTTCTACGTCTAATAGTTAGAAACCCTCCATGCACGTTACTGATTTTTTCCTACCTACTTGTTCTGTTAATTAACAAGTTATTTACCATGTAAATACTGAAAATACAAGTGCATGCTCAACACATTATAGATCATCAACTGAAGGAAATAGAAACAAGCACACAAATGACACCGTTATTTTTGGACTAATGTCCCTGGAAAAACCCAATGTGAGAAAACCAGTGCAACTATCTGAGGGTTTTATTATTAAGCAGCGCTTTTCAGAGTGCACTGGGTGCCAAACTGGCTAACCCGATAGAGATACAAAATCTGGCAACAATACCTCTCTTCAGAAACAAGTATTCGAAAAGCCTGCTGTATGAAATCCCTCTCCAACACAATTTGAAGCTCAGCGTCAGCCTGAAACTATTGTGTGTCAGCCTACTGAGGCTCTGTGTAGCCTCACCGTGTCACTCCTGCAACCTCTGCATGGATGACGCAGGCCCTTTTGGCTTTGTGCAGTCTCTGTTGCTTCATTGTGGCTCCCTCTGGCTCTGCGTCTGCATCTCTCTGCTTCTGCGTTGGTCTCTTGGCACTGTCCTTGCCTCTCTGCCTCGTACTCACTACCCCTCGCTTCAATTGATCACTGATTCTATCTCTCTTAGCAAACCCCGCTCTAGAGAATAGAATGATTGATCACTCTGTTGTACTCTCCAAGTGACCCTCAAGCCTCTTCTTATACTTTTTTCGTTGACAAATCAACAGCCGAGATTAAGTTCCTAATCGAAGGATAAGATTAGATCTAGCTTCATCCATGTCTTTTGGACCACTCTAACACAGGTTTATATTAATTCACATTAATATTTTAATTTCCCTAAGTTTAGACTTAGGGACTCCATTAAAAATATTAATTATTTTAATATCTCCCAAACTGTTTAGAATCTGCCCAAACCCTTTCTGGGTATTGGAGATCTCATGTGCCCTAACCTCTCCACCAAATTTCGTGGCTAGAGCACATTCGATGCTACCCCAAATCAACACTCCCTCTTAGCGAGGACTGTGCTCTAGCAATACTCCTTACTGAGTATCACCCTGATCATCTGGCATCGGTCCCTGTGTTGATGCTAGGCCTGTTGCCCATCATCCTCTGCACTGTTGCATCCTGTACTGCTGCCCATAGCTCTGCCACTGCCATTGTTGCATCTATATGACAGCTCTCTCTGCATCCGTGCTGTTGCCCATGGCCCTGCCACTACAACTATTGCGTCTGCACTGCATCTCCTCTCATCGTGCTACCCATAGCATTACCACTGCTAACTGCTGCACTGCAACTCAGTTACTGAGAAGTAAGTAACTGATCTCCCAACTCTGACCTCTCTGTTAGGCTAGAGTACTCCTGATGCTGAAGCTCCCTCTGCCACTGACAAGTGCTCCCTCTTTGACCTCTGCGCTACTGCAACAAATCCCTGCATCTCGCATCGTTGCACACCTCTCTGTGCCATCCTGCACTGGTGCAACACTCTCGTGCCTCTCACACTGTTGCAGCCTGCTAGCCTCGCATTGTTCTGGTAATTCTGCACTGTAGCTCTCTCTGCCGCTTCATCCGCATCCGTCTCTACTCACATCTGCCAGTCTTGCTACTCCTCTTCGGGGCTCCCGTAGCATGGTCTAATCCAAGAGGTTGGGTACCTTGAGGATCCTACCCCTCATCGCCTGTAGTCCGTTTGACTACAACTCGATGTCTCCCCACTTCTACTCAAGTGGTGCGTGTGCACTCATTGCATTGTCATTGTCTGTCTCCACTTCCTTCTCTGCCCTTGCTGGAGTTGCCTTGGTCTCAGAGGCCTCTCCCTTGTTCTTCTTCCTTGGACACTAGGTCGCATAATGACCCAGCTCCCCACAGTGGAAGCATTTGATCTTGGAGAGGACCTTCTTCCGTTCTCTTGCTTTCCCTCAGATGCTAGGGCAACATCCTCCTCCTCTTGCTTGACTCTGATCCCCTTGTCGCTGCTTCCCGTCTTGCTTAGCCTTCTGATCCCTTCTTGGCGAAGAGCCTCCCACATTTCCTCCTAATGTGGAAGGGTCGCTCTGCCCAATATACTCTGGAAAAATACCTCCCAGTCTTCTGAGATTGCGTTCAGGGTTGTTCTCACCATCAATTCCTGATCCAGTGTGGCCCCTATGGAAGGCAGCTGATCTCGGATCTCATTCAATCGACCGAGGAAGGTGTCGATCGGTTCTTCCTTCTTCATCTGGTATGACCGCAACTGATTTTCTAGTAACATTCTTCTTTGTACAGAAGTATGCTTGTACAATTTATTTAGGGCCTCCCACATCTCATTTGTTGTTTCCTTCTTGACAATGTGTGGTACTACATGGTCCTTGACCCCGTCAAGGATGATGCTCTTGGCCCTCGCCATTGCCTCCTCGTACTTGTCGTTATTAGCTGGGTCAACTGGGATCGCTATCGTCCTTAAGGTGAAGTGCTTGACACAATTTCTGTCAAGTACGGATAAGATTCTGGCCCTCCAGATTGCGAAGTTTAAGGCTCTGTCCAGTCTGTCCTGGTCTCTTACTCCATGTAGTGCCATGCTTCTCTTCTACTTCCCTCCTGGAAGTTCTCGATGTGACTCCCTCTGAGCCTTGATTTACCTCCTGGAAACCCTTTTGCTGATGTCGAGGTGTCCCCTTCTTTGATCGTCTGTGCAACTGCACCACTGATCCAGATTTCTCAGCTAGAAACCCTCGGTAGCAACTCCCTCCACCTTGGTCTTGCCCTATTAGGTATTGTTCTGACTACAATACCCCACTAGCTCCACTCTGCAACTTACCCACAACCTCCTAAACCCCAACAACCTGAAGGTGAGAGCTCCTAGGCTCTGCGCAGTCCCGACACTGGCAACCTAGCTCCCTCAGCCAACTGCGTCAACCCTCCTGGCCTCTGTGTGAGCCTGTCTTTGCCTCCTTCAGCCTCTGCGCAACCTCTTCTTGGGTCGAACTGGATGATGCAAGCACTACGTCACCCCTTCCTTGCTGTTAGGAGCAGCTTCTGTCACTCAGGGAAACTGTTTTCTGCTGCCGCTGCTTTGTTCTGCTGATGTCCTCAGTTCTCCTATGATCTGCAACCACGCTCTGATACCATGTTGATGTTTCTAAGTCTAACAGTTAGAAACCCTCCATGCACTTTACTGATTTATTCTTACCTACTTGATCTGTTAATTAACAAGTTATTTACCATGTAAATACTGAAAATAAATACAAGTGCATGCACAACACGTTACAGATCATCAACTGAAGGAAACAAAAACAAGCACACAAATGACACCGTTATTTTTGGACTAATGTCCCCAGAAAAACCCAATGTGGGAAAATCGATACAACGATCTGAGGGTTTTATTATTAAGCAACTCTTTTTTGAGTACATTGGGTGCCAAACTGGCTAACCCAGCAGACATACAAAATCTGGCAGCAATACCTCTCTTCGAAAATAGGTATTCGAAAAGCTTGCTCCACGAAATTCCTCTCGTGGCACAATCTGAAGCTCAGTGTCAGCCCTGCTAGCCTCTGCGCCAGCCTGAAACCCTCTTGCGTCAACGTACTAAGGCTCTGTGCAGTCTCTTTGGCTCTCTGCGTCACTCCTGCAGCCTCTGCATGGATGCCGCAAGCCCTTTTGGCTTTGCGCAGTCTTTGCTGCTTCAACATGGCTCCCTCTAGCTCTACATCTGCCTCTCTCCGCTTTTGCGCTGGTCTCTTGGCACTGTCCTTGCCTCTCTGCCTCGTATTCACTGCCTCTCGCTACAACTGATCATTGATTCTATCTCTCTTAGCAAACCCCGCTATAGAGAATAGAATGATTGATCACTCTGTTATACTCTCCAAGTGACCCTCAAGCCTCTTCTTATACTTTTCTCGTTGACAAATCAACGACCGAAATTAAGTCCCTAATTGATGACTAAGATTAGATCTGGCTTGATCCATGTCTTTTGGACCACTCTAACACAGTTTTATATTAATTCACGTTAATATTTTAATTTCCCCAAGTTTAGACTTAGGGACTCCATTAAAAATATTAATTATTTTAGTATCTCCCAAACTGTTTAGAATTTGCCCAAACCCTTTCTGGGTATTGGAGATCTCATGTGCCCTAACCTCTCCACCAGATTTCGTGGCTAGAGCACATCCAATGCTACCCCAAATCAACAATAGGTACTCAGACTAGTGGGAAGTGAAGAAGTTAAGTTACATGTGAAGGATTGGGCATGTGAGCAGTCCCCTGTTGGAGGCTTGATTGAAGTATTGAAGCCATCATAGTTGAAGCTTTGTGAAGACATCCTTGGAGCAACCTATCGAAGACAGTTTGGGCTTTCCTTGACACATCACCAAAAGCATAGTTGAAGGATACTTGAAGATATTTGGAAGATTGTAGAAGATGATCTTGCTATCATTGGAGACCATATGTGTTGAAGTCATCATGAGGTGACTTTGGAGATCTTTGCTTGGGAAATATGAAGAGCGGTAGTGACACTTCTAAGAAATCAAGGTTGTCATTGATGACTTGACGTGTAGACTAAGTGAAGGGATAGTTGAAGATAGACCGGGCTCATTGAAAAAGACATTGGGAGCCGTGAAGTATAACCAAATATATCTTGACAAAGAGACAAGATTGGTGCCTTGGAAGATAGGGTCGTAGCCCTAGAGGATAGGAGTCCTCAAGAAACCAGGTTGGAGCTTGAACCAAATATAGGGTTGGAGCCCTTGGGGTTGGTGCCTCAGAATTGACAAGGTTGGAGCCTTGGAAGTCCAAGTTGGTGCTTGGCAAATACAAGTTGGAGCATCAAAGATTGAAGATCGATGTCTTCATCTAGGGTTGGAGCCCTACATGTATTGTACTTGATTCATTGTAAAGAAGAAATTGATAAAAGCATTTATTCTTATTGTTTATTTTGTGTTCTAAATATAAGTGGTCTAACTGGTAAAAATAACAATTGAAAAGAAACATTGACTCACCCCCCCTCTCAGTATTTCTGTCAATGTTGACAATTACTCGTGATATTCTTGTATTCCTATTAACTTTCTTTACGTTCTTTTATCTTCTTCTCATCAAGCAATTATCAAATAAAAAAAAATGAAGATCAATGACACCAAATATAGGCACTCAACTAGGGCTAAAACCCTTATGAAGGGGAGAAACCCAGTCAAACTCTTCCACTAGTAGATTCAAATCAAATTGAGATAATCTAAGACCTTAAACCAGACCAAAATACCTTCCTCACTCCACCAAGTCAGCCTTTCATAATGATTATCCAAACTTTAATAAACTCTTCTAGTCAAACAACTTCAACACAGAATTTCAACTCTCCAGCTCCCAAAATTTTGGTCCTCGTGCAATAGTCCAGAAACTCGCATATGTGGCAGAAAAGAGAGATTTTCGGCTTCTTCTGGCTAAAAACGTGTCTCCTTCTTCGCTAGGGTTTTCTCCTTCACTTTAGCTATTTCACTCTCCTTTTTCTCCTGTAGCAACTACAAATCGAACTTGCTTGTCTTGTGCTCTAAATGAAGTCGAGTTGTTACCTATATATAGTGGTTTACATCTCCCTTTGAGGCCGACTTGGTGGAGGAGGCCTATTTGACTCAATTTTCATCACAATAATTTTTCTTCATTGATATACAAAGCCTGAGAAGGGTCTATTACATCATGACATGGACAAGGATTCTTGACATAAACCCTAGAAGCCTACAATGGAGGCTTTGACCTAAAAATAAAATAATAAAGCATGAAACCCATGCTAATAAATATTTTTTCTTTTGTAAATAAATTTACTTTTCTTTCTTTTGACAGATACATTACATCATGACTCAAATGCAATTATGAAGACCAACACTAGTTACATTCTTCAACACTCCCTCCTAACTAGGGAGGTATTCACAATTACATACATAGGGACATGGATGAATTCAAAATAATATGTTTCTACGAAGAGTTACAACACACATAATGATACAGATTAGATACTTGACCGAAGTATCCAATCGGGTGGGACTAAGGTGTGTTCTAAGTTGTAGCCACTGTAGGTACCATCAAGCTTCAACTCTAAACCAACCTAGGGATCTAGGTATCGTATCCAAGGCCAGAGCTCCACAAGACCAACAATATCGTCCCTACTTCGCGAACAAGACATCATCACAGGTCAGCGAGATGTCCTCCCAAGCATCTTGTTGCCTCAAAATGCCTCATCTCTCCCTATACACTAAATCAGATATATCCACCAATCCAAGCATGCTTCCAAAATGTTCAATCTTCTTATGGAGAGATTTGCACAAACACAACCCCAATTAGTAATAAACTTTCAACATATACATGTTTAGCACAAATTGTTGGGAAGCGCGATTGTCGTTAGACCAAAACCAATGGGTGTTAGTCAACGATCGCATCGCCAGAGATAAGGATCCACGAGAGGTGGTTAGTCCATGTCATGAAACACATGGGGAGCATTAGTTTACCCAACGTCCAACAATCTCCCCCCCAACACGAGTCGGGTGTGTATCGAACTCGTGACCTATGCTCTGATACCACTTGTTGGGAATCACGATTGTCGTTAGACCAAACCCACAAGTGTTCATCAATGATCGCATCACCAGAGATAAGGATCCACGAGAGGCAGTTAGTCCATGTCGTGAAACACACAGGGAGCATTGGTTTCTCTAATGTCCAACAAAAACCTTTAGGGTCCTCAATCATTCTGATGCTACTTAGATTATCATCAATTTATCCAAACACATCTCGTTGGAAGTTTTCTTCTTTAATTTTCTACAACAACACCAAACTCAACCTTAAAACTTCTTCTAGAACATCCCAGTTTTGTTTACAACTTTGCCACTCTATTTGCAATGTTTCAACCATGATCTTTATTCTTTCTTCAAGGTCTTTATTATAGTTGTCACATTATGCCCTCCCTCTCAACTAAGGAGATATACACTTTCTTTTTCATCCAAGCTCCCTCTTAACTTAGGGAAATCAACTACTTCATTCTTTTAAGTTATATCATGGAAACAAGCTTATTTATCCTTCTTTAATGTTATCATCATTCTTACATCTCCCCTTTTCATCATGAACTTCTTCAACATCTTGAAGTTTGTGTACCTGCAAATATTTAACAAGTAGTACAAATATACAAAAGCATAAAATTAATTATAGGGTTATCAAGTTATCATAATGGGAGCATTTAATAACTTTGAACAATAAAAACAATTTTTTAAACATGCAAACCTAAACCTAGTTAGGTTCACAATCAACAAGAGTTGCACCTTTTATATTCTAGAATTCACAACTTTGCTAGGGTTTTGTCACAAACCCTAGATTCCATCATCGAGACTTAAGGTCTTAGATATCAACAATTAAATCAAGTTAGCAATCCAATCATAGCTTTTAACATTATGCACTAGAATTTCATGAAAAATACCACTAGGGTTTTATTACAAACCCTAGATTTTATCAAAAGAATATCAACAATCAAGTTAGCATTCTAGCATTTCATATCTTGGGTTTCATTATTATTCCCTAGAAACTCATATCAGTCTCTTACTAGAGTATTTATTGCAAACCCTAGATATAAACATCAAATTTCAAAAATTAGATATACAACAATTTTGACCAGGCTAGGGTTTCAACCATACATAAGTAAATACACCTAGAGTTTTACTCCTAGGATCTTACATTGGTTCTAACAAGGGTTTTGTCATAAACCCTAATTTATCAAACCCTAAAAATCTAGGGTCTTATCATATAACCTAGACATTAGTAACAAACCCTAAAAGGTTAGGGTTTTATAACATCAACAAACCCTAATCATTAATAGAGAAGGATTTGATAATATGTTCTAGACCTTTTATTATAAAAAAGCCAAAGTAGACTAGGGTTTTATTTCTATAGACAACACCCCTAGGCATCAGAAGGCTAGGGTTTTATAGTGAACCCTAAGGGTTAGGGTTTCACCAAAATGATCAAATGGCACAAGATAGTATGATAAGGGCATATTCAATCTAGTGATTAATCACCCTGTTATGTAAAAAATTAGTTAATTTTAGGTTTAGTTAGACAAAAGGGCACGATCATAAGATCATGCCCTTTCCCAAAGGGTGCCATGGCGGTATATAAGCCAGAAACCCCATTGTAATAAATCATCATCTGTCAATTAATCAATAATACATATTTATATATATACATTTTTCTGCGTATCAAAAGTTTTTTGCTTCATCTGGTATCAGAGCCAGCCACTGCTGCAGCTCTTGTTCGCTCCTCGTACAGTCTGTTGTCTGTGCTCACTGCTAGCTTCATTCTGCCCTGTCCACGTCCATATACACAGTCAAACCACCGCTGTTCTGTCATACTTCACTGTACGAATCACCCTTCAATCCACGACAAACCCCGTCCACAGTCCTCTGCACGTGCCGCAATCTGCTGCATATCGTCCCCATCTTTCGCACTGTCCAGGCTTATTCCGTCCACATCCACCCTTCTGCCAGTTGTTTTTCTTTGCTGCCATCATTAAAATCGAACCGACAGTAGTTCTGCGTAACCTGCGGTTCTTGTGAATAATCGTTGCAGGTGACCGGCATCGTTTTCCCGCGGCAAGCTCTGCGATTAGTTTGAATAATTGTTGCGGTGGTATCAGCGTGTGGGTTTTACTTTTGAAGGTCAAACGAAGGGTGCCTACCAAAAGCCGTAACTATTCATGCGATATATATATATATATATATATATATATATATATATATATATATATATATATTATAACTTTATATATAAGTTATATATAATATATATTATAATTTAATTATAAGTTATATGATATATAACTTTAATTTAGTTATAAGTTATATATAAATATATAAAAGTTAATTTAATTAATTAAATTTATTTTAATTAATTAAAAGTTATATATATAAGTTAATTTAATTAATTAAAATTTATATGTATAAAATTTATTTTAGCTAATAAAAAAAAAAAGAGGAAAATTATTTTCGCTGGCAAATAAATACACGCCCCCGCATACTCCCTGGGCTTTTTTCGATGGTGCTGCAAATGCCCAAAGCTGCGGGGGTGGATTCATTCTGCACAAATCCACAATTCTCTCATATCATATCAAAGCGGGTCTGGGGGCTGGCACCAACAATTTCGCGGAGCTAATCACATTACGCCATCTCCTTCACTTTGCTATTAGTCATCAATGCACTAGTATTAACATTTTTGGGGACTCACAGATTATCATTAACTGGTTCAATGAGATCTCAATATGCCACTTGCACACACTCAGAGTCATATTTGATGAAGTTCGGCAACTCAAAGAGGCATTTAACCATATCTCTGTTGCTCACATTTACAGGGAGCATAATATGGCAGCTGACAAGCTGTCAAAGGAGGCCGCGCTGATGGAACGTGGAACATGGGAGATCACAAAATTTTTGGATCAGCAAGAACAAAATTTTTATCATAGGCCATATATAGACCCGGGTTATCCTACAGCGGGTCTACCACACTCCTAATATTTTTGACTCGGCAGCAACATCACTGAACACAGCTTTATGCATAGTTTACTCTTTCTAATATTGAACAGACTGAAGGTTGCTGACAAGCAACAAAACTTTTGATAGATAAACAGAGCTCAAAATGTTTATATCAGACAGGAATATATGTAATTTTTGTAACTTTGTACAGATCCACAGTGATCATGGCATATGCTATAGCATCTACATATGTAATCTTTTCATATATTAATGAAAACTTTACGGATTTTTCCAGAGGAAAAAAAAAATACACGCCCCCGCAAACCCGCTCAATGTCGACAATGACAATGGCAGATTTCCAAAAAAAATTGTTGGATGCAGAGCATAAGATAAATAGCAACCACGATGAGGTCAATAAAAGATTAAATGAATTCCAAATCAAGCTTGGGGAGCAAGCTAATGAAATAAAAAATCTTCACGATACGACAATCGAATAGAAATAAAGATGGAAAATTACCATATTCAGATAGAAGCAGGCATCAGAGAGGTCTTAACAATGCTGAAAATTCTGTGTAAAAGGTCGAATTGTACACCCGAACAACTACTAAAAGAAGGTGAAGAGAATCAAGAACACATCTCGTCAGATTCAACAAAGTCAACAGAGTCTCATGAAAAAGTTGAATCTCCAAAAAAATCAGCGACACCCCACCAAGAAGCGAGTAACACAGCCTTTACAAACAAGCAACTCTGGGATAACTTTGCCAATCAACACCCTTTTTTCGCTCAACCATTAGCAACATACCAGCAAAGGGCCAAAGTTGAGATGCCTAAATTCGATGGAAACGAGAAAAACAATGTTGCATGGATAAATAAAGCAGAAGAATACTTTGAGATATATGACATCAATGACGATGACGAAAAGCTCAGGCATGCATCCATGAAAATGGAGGGAGAAGCATATAACTGGTATATGTGGTGGAAAAAGACAACACACGTCATTAGCTAGAGGAAATTTAAAGATGCATTCTTCAAAAGATTCCAAGGTGTAAAGGAAGAAGAGTTCTTTTCAAAACTCATCAAGTTATGACAAAAAGGAAGTGTGGACGAATACACTCAAGAATGGGAGACTTTAGTAACACGAGTACCTGAGTTATTAGAATCTCGTATAATTCAGTCATACATCTCGGGACTCAAAACCCATTTACAAGCAGAACTTGAGATGCATGACATTACATCTATAGAAGTAGCAAAACGAAAAGCAAAAACAACCGAAAAGAAATCCGAACCAATATTTTGGTCAAAAGCAGAAAAAACTTATGCAAGACGAAGGATACCCTAGTATGTGGACTCCAATAATACAAGATATGTTCCACCACATCGTCGTGAAGATGAAAAGTCTAATGTGGAAATACAAAGGATAAAAGAGGGAAAATGTAAATGTTGTGGTGAGAAATGGGACCCCAAACATAGATGTGCTAAAGGAAAAGAAGCAAAGAACCTATATAATTGTGAAGCAACCAATGATTCAAACAGTGAAGATTATGACATAGAAGACACAGAAGACGCCCCAGAATTCTCACCAGAATTAGATGACAGAAGTATTTTGCAAGTGTCATTATCAGCTATGACATGTATATCACAACCTTAGACTTTAAAGTTAAAAGGACACATAAAGAAGAACAACGTAGTGGTTCTCATCGACTCTGGAAGCACACACAATTTTTTAGATGCAACCGTGGCAAAGAGACTCAATATCTTTTCATTTCCCTTCCCAAACATAAAAGTGATGGTAGCTAATGGTAAGAAGATTGAAAAGGTAGGGAAATGCCATAAGGTCAATTTGCAGATTCAAGACATTAATCTAGAGTCTCCATTCTTCACAGTACTGTTAGGAGGAGTAGATGTAGTGTTAGGTATCCAATGGTTACGAACTTTAGGTACTTATGCCGCCAACCATAAAGTACAGTTTATAAAATTCAAATGGGGAGGTCAGAAGTACAAGCTACATGGATTCCAAGCACCAAAAAATCAAGTTGTATCATCATCTCAGATGATGAAGCTGAGTCGAAGAAGAGCACTTGCTTATGCAATACAATGTCACCAATTAGAAATGTTATCTGCAAATATGACCAAAGAAGAGTCACCAGAGATACAAGATCTGATTCGGAAGCATGAAAAAGTATTTCAAGACCTACCTATGAAGATGCCACCTAATAGGGAAATTGAGCATACAATAGAAGTCAAGGCAAGATCAGACCCCATCAACATCAAGCCACACCGATATTCACATCACCAAAAAATGGAAATTGAGAGATTAATCCAAGACCTTTTAAAGTGTGGGACCTTGATCATCTTGGAATATATAATCAAGTGGAAGGACTTACCGAAGAAGACGCTTCTTGGGAGAATGAAGCATTTTGTCAACAACATCCGTCGTTGCGTATGCTTTGAGGACAAAGCATTCTTTTGAGAAGAAGGCAATGTTATGTAAAAAATTAGTTAATTTTAGGTTTAGTTAGACGAAAGGGCACGATCATAAGATCATGCCCTTTCCCAAAGGGTGCCATGGCGGTATATAAGCCAGAAACCCCATTGTAATCAATCATCATCTGTCAATTAATCAATAATACATATTTATATATATACATTTTTCTGCGTATCAAAAGTTTTTTGCTTCACACCCTAACAAGAATCTTTGTGATTCAAAACCTTAGACATAAGAGAGTTAGTGATACAAAGCAAATTCCAAATGAAGAATAATCATACATTTTTGTAAATTTTGTAGTCTAAGATATACCTTGAGTTGTTCTTTAACAAACCTTGTAGGATATCATTTTCTTTGAAAGGCTTCCTTTGCAATAGAAATTCTTTCATGATTCAAGTCTTTCTTTGAAGTTTCTTCCATAAGCCTTGTGTATTTTTGCTAACTTTTCTACCAAAGAAAGGATTATGAGTATGCAATACAAACTGATCTAGATGTGTGGAGAAAATCAAGCATGGAAGAGGAAACAAAGAATAGTATACTTATCTTTTGGTAAAAATGGTAAAGGCTCCCTCTTAATCCAATCTTTAGGAATACCTACAACTTATAAAAAACAATTCAAGAATTTCTAACAAGACATATTAGATTTGTAAACTCTAGAAATCAAAAGAAAAACTTTCTAAAACAATAGTCTATGATATAAGTAGGAGGATATGTAAGAGCCTTAATAATATAAGTCTCTGACTTCAGACTCTTCGATCTGGTTCTTCTTAGGTGGGGCTTAATCTGCAACTGTGGCATGTTCTCTCTCTATATTCTTACTTTTAGGATTTTCAAAACATTGATTCTTGTAGTGTCCCATCTTATGACAATGAAAACATTTTATTTTGGATAGGTCAGTCTTCTTCTTTGGTCCTTTAAACTTCATGTTTCCTCCCTTTTTCTTGTAGTGAGCAGAATATGCATTGGATGTGATGTTATCTTCATCTTCCTTCTTATTGTTTGCTAATGAGATGTGAGCTTCTTCTTGACTGCATGCATTCCACATTTCTTTAAAGAATGGTGTTTCTTTCCAACTGCTGATACTTGATGCAAAGGCACTCCATGATTTTAGTAGGTCTAGTAGTGCAGCAATCACAAGTTCTTTATTTGATATAACTTCATCAATTGCTTGGAGCTTGTCTCTTATTTGGGAGATCCTTACAAAATAAGAAGACATAGTGTCATTTTTTGTCATTTTTATTATTCTTAGTTCATTTTTGAGACTAGATATTTGTCCAATGTTCTTGATGGTGAACAGTTTGGAGAGAGCTTCATACATCCATTTTGCAGTATCTATATTGGATATGTAGGGAATTAAGTTATCCCTCACTCCATCTACAATTAGATTCATGGCTAAGATATATGTTTCCTTGTATTTTTCCTTTCCTACATCATTTGAGGGCTCCTTAACTTTTCCTAGTACAAAATCCAATACATTGTGTTGTGCAAGGATGAGATCTATCCTCTTCTTCCATGCTCTATAGTTGGTGGCTCATTCTAGTTTGTTTTTGGTCTTCATTGATGTTTCCATAATAGTCCTTCCTTTTCTTTATAATGTCCTTCTCCTTATGGTCTACTTTGAAACCTTATCTTAATCCTTTCTTCAATAGATCTTCACGCTGACTTTTTCCTCTTCTTTCACCTTAGCTCTGATTCCATGTTAGAAAATCAGAAAGGAAGAACGATTTCCTTATGATGACAATTGGTTGTGATATTCTTGTATTCTTATTAACTTTCTTTATGTTCTTTTATCTTTTTCTCATCAAGCAATTATCAAATAAAAAAACATGAAGATCAATGACACCAGATATAGGCACTCAACCAAGGCTAAAACCCCTATAAAGGGGAGAAAAACCAGTCAAACTCTTCCACTAGTAGATTCAAATCAAATTGAGGTAATCCAAGACCTTATACCAGACCAAAAGTTCTTCCTCACTCCACCAAGTCAACCTTCCAGAATGATTATCCAATCTTTAATAGTCTCTTCTAGTCAAACAACTTCAACACAAAATTTCAGCTCTCCAACTCCCAAAATTTCGGCCCTACTGCAAATATGAAATTTCAGCCTTCCTACAATAGTCTAGAAACTTGCACGTGTGGCAAAAAAGAGAGATTTTCAGCTTCTTCTAGCTTGAAAAGTGTCCCCTTCGCTAGGGTTTTCTCCTTCACTTTAGGTATTTCACTCTCCTTTTTCTCCTCTAGCAACTGCAGATCGAACTTGCTTTTCTTGTGCACCAAATGAGGTCGAGTTGCTACCTATATATAGTGGTTTTTGCCTCCCTTTGAGGCCGACTTGGTGGAGGAGGCCTATTTGACTCAATTTTCATCACAATAATTTTTCTTTCTTGATATACAAAGCCCAAGAAGGGTCTATTACATGATGACATGGACAAGGACTCTTGACATAAACCTTAGAAGCCAACAATGGATGTTTGGCCTAAAAATAAAATAATAAAACATGAAACCCATGCTAATAATTTTTTTTTCTTTTGTAAATAAATTTCTTTTTGTTTTGTCAAGTCCCACTAGCACAACTGGTTGAGGGTGGGCCTTCGTAGCAAGGTGACCCAGGATCAAACATCACGAGGGGTGGTTGTGCCCTGTGTTAGGGGGTGGGGGGGGTCCTGATAAAAAATCCAATCAACTTATCGTTGGTGTGGCCCAGGCTAGGTGTGATCCCCGGGTGACTTTGACGGATTAGATGCCCCTGGGTTGCAATTCCTCAAGCCATAGGTCAAGCCTGGAGGATCACAGACAAGTTGACAAAAAAAATATCTTCTTTCTTTTGACAAATACATTATATCATGACTCAAATACAATTATGAAGACCACCACTAGTTACATTCTTCAACAAATTGAAAATGAGGAATAAGTTTGTGAGGCATATTCAATAGGAAAAAAACCTCATTGCAAATTTGATCATAGAAATCTTGAAGAAAAGCACATTAAAATATCAACAAATTAAAAATCTAATTCAGATTGCTAGGCCAACCAAAATCTTCAATGTGACTTCTTCCGGAAAAACTCTTTATAAATTTTAAATAAGTTATATCATTTATTCTAAATTAATTCTCAACATTATTTACAAACCTTTTATATAAATTCATATCATCCAAATTAGAAAATTAATTTTCCACAAAACCTTATTCTTCATAGCTATTATACTGTTCTTGCAGCATGCTTTATCATGCACTTTTAAAGCTTATCAACTTATTTATATCAAATCATATTATCTTACCATCTTGAAAGAAAGCAATAATTTACAAAAAGAGAGAGTGATCATCTACAAAACCTTAACGTGTACTTTAAAGAAAAGATTCTATCATTCAACGTCATCATTCATGGATCATTTACTATCCTCGTGACATGTTATACAATAATGTACTTTAAAGCAAGATTGTATGGTTCTACACCATCCCTCAAACAGAATGTTTCAAACATTCCTTTGAATAATATTAAAATATGAGTCAACTAACTACAAATTTAATTTAATTAACTGTATACTTTTCTAACGCATCCATATGAGAAAATTCCAGAATTGGATGTTTATCTTTACAGGAATATGGTTGAAGCATATACAATTAACTTCAACAAAAATAGTCATAGGATATTTACTTTGTATTTTGACAAATATGAAATTGAACAGAGGGAAATGACAAAACACGTTGTTGATAAGGTAATTAGACAAGATAATCATAATCACATTGACACATTTTTTCATCTAACCAATTTTAATTATTCGATATATGGAGTGAGTCGTGCTAGCTTGATATCTTGCAACAAAACCCGTGTATAGAAAGCTGTCTCATCTGGATTGGCTACCCAACTGTCATGCAATTATATTGAAATACAGTGTACATCAGTAGGTTAGAGATGACAAAATGAAAATTAGCTAGAAAATGAGAATATTATTAGGCTCAAGTAACATAACAATCTTTATAGTGTTTCTTATCATATGCAACTTATGAAAGCGCTAGAAATGGTTCGATTTAAAATCACAGAAAGTATGAAACTAGCAAGTAATGATGGCTTACATGAGGTAAAAGCTTTGGGGTTTGGCACTGCTTTTGTAACTGTAGTTTGCTACAAAATGCATTTCAAGTAAAATAATGCTAACACAGCATCTTAGTGAGAAAAGTAGATAGAAATGATTTTGTATTAACAATAATCACAAATCTTCGAGACCCCCGAGATACAAATGTTGCTTGAAATCCACTCCAGGAAGATTGACAAAGAGATTTACGAGTTCTTCCAAAAGTTATTGGATTTCTACTATAAAAGCATCCCTCACAACTCCTCGTTTTTCCAATGAATTGAGTTCCAAGTTTATTTCCCAAGGACAGGACTTGAAACACAATTTTTAACTAGACGATATTGTTAAAACAAAAAGAAGTTATTCATGAGCTAATTAACACTTTGCGTGATTATTTTACAATGTTTGCACCAATAATCAGAAGGAACTTGTAAACCAATAAAGCATCCCTCACAACTCCTCTAAATTGCTGGTACTTCCAATGAATTGAATTCCAAGCTTATTCTCCCATGGATGGCTCAAAACCCACTTTTTAGCTAGGGACGAAATGGTGAAAAAAATGTTATTCTTGAGCTAATTAACACTTGGCATGAATCTTTTACGATGTTTGTGTCAATAATCATAAGGAACGTAGAAAACCATTATCATATGGATAATTAATGGGACTATTTATACCAAACCAAGGGAGAACAAACTAGATCATCTACTCTACCTTCCCGAAATTGGCAACAGCAAAGAGGAATTACACTACAACAGAAAGGAGGCATTAGATATGATATACATACACCAGAAGTTATGAATGCGTTATTCTCTAACCAATAAATTTAACTTTTATCTATACCTTTACGCATTTTAGTACATAATAATTGTTAAATTATGGTATGTTCTATACTTAAGAGCAATTTACTTCAAATTTTCCTATTAGCCCAATATCAATTTCCAGAATAGCAATCACATCAGCATGACAGTAAAATGCAGTTAGAACATAAATGTAAACACTAGAAGACAAGCCAAGACAAGAGACACAAGATGTGGCACCAGCCAGGGACAAACCCCAATGCGGGGAAACCCTTGATCAATTTTTTTATATTCTTCAATAATTCAGTCGAGAGAGAGAGAGTACAATTACACAAATCTGTAATTTTATGACCGCTGCAACAAAACCCTAACCAGCAAAGTCAAAGCTGGTCAAACAGGTCAGAATTGACCTCAAGTCAACCTCAGTCAACTCAGCCTCCAACAGCAAGTACATGCAGCCCAAAACAATCCGAAATGAAGGTCAAACAACAGTCAACATAGGTACAGGTCTGCGGTCAACCCTCAACAGTCAACGCTGGTCAAATGTGTGGTCAAAACAGGTCAACGAAGCTGCCCAGAAATGCGGCCTGCCTAGGAGAGGCTGCCCAACTTAAACCGCAGTCAAGGAGACCCTACGCTGGTCAACGCTGCCAAGAATTAGCCTTTCTGCACCACGGTCAACCCAAGTCAACGCTGCCCTAATTAAGATCTGCGTCCTCCTTTCAGCGACACGTGTGAGAGAGAGATGCTCCTCTAATGCGTAGGAGAGAGAGAAGAATGTGTGTTGAGATGAGTGAGTTTATGCCACAAGGTCTCTTCCTTTTATATGCTACATTGAGGATAAGCTGGGAGTGTAAAACACTGTTTTGCTTGCTAACCGACCTTGACAAATTGTCAAGAATACAAATAAATTCATATCTCCATGAATACATGTCGGAATTGGATGATTGTTAGATCAATCCTACACCTCTCGATGAGAGGAATCCAAGAAAAACATCAGCTGCCATAAATAAGGTGACCCACATGGAGTTTGGCCCTAGTTGCCAATTTTAACACTTCTTCTCTACTAGGGAGAACTCCATCTGCTAATCCATCTGATTGTCGGTACTATCTCTGCCATCAATGCACTGCTCTGCACTTCTCTGCTGATTTACGAATAAGAGGAAGTGATCGAGAATGTATCATACCATCCTCCACTGACCCGAAGTCAGTCCCAGATAAAGGAGAGTGTCTAATAGCACTCTTACTGACCCAAAGTCGGTCCCAATGAAGAGAGTGTATCATACCACTCTTACTGATCCAAAATCAATTCCAAATAAAGAGAGTGTCTCATACCACTCTTACTGACCTGAAGTCAGTTCCAATTGATCCCAGATCAATGTCATCCTAGCATAGGGAGTACGGTAGTTACATGATGCATCCATCGGTACTACTATGGTTCCTATCCTTATTTCCCTTCTCATTGGCCAAATGAGAGGTACTTCCCGTGAGTCCCAGACTGCATGGGTAGGATGTCTCAGCTGGAGAAGGATAAACCACTCATCTTGCCTACATGTCGCCACGGGGTATCACAGGGGAAGGCTGAACCACTCATCCTGTACACAACAAACCACTAGGGAAAGTCTGAAGCACTCACCCTATGGTTGCTCATCACTCCAAGAAGTACCCCAAGCCCCCCGGAGCTCCCGGAGTTCAATGTATATATCATACAGGACCCTCATAAGAGGGTCTCTCCACGACTCCTAGTCGTTCTCGGAAAGTCAAGAATTTGACCTCTCCCAGGGGCTTCGTCAGAATGTCAGCAACCTTCTCATCAGTCCTAATACAATGAAGCCTTATTGCTCCTCGTTGTACCATATCCTGGATAGAGTGGTACCTGATATCGATGTGCTTGGAGCGATCATGAAATATGAGATTATTTGATAAACGAATCCCACTCTGGTTGTCACAGAGGATCACAGTAGTATCCAGCATATGTTCGAACAACTCACTAAACAACTTCTGCAACCAAACAGCTTCACAGGAGGCCATACTCGCAGCAATGTATTCAGCCTCAATGACGCTCAATGCCACCGACTTTTGCTTCCTTCTCATCCAAGATATTGATGCAGAACCCAAAGAGAAACAACACCCGAAAGTTCTCATTCAGTCCACCACACTGCCTGCCAAATCAACATCGTAATAACCATGCAGCCTCACATCTCCAGCAGTGTATCTCAGTCCATGAGTGATTGTGCCCCGAAGATATCTCAGAAAATTCTTGGCACCAATCCAATGTGAGTGATGAGGCTCAACCATATATTGGCTCAACGTGTTGACTGCAAAACATATATCCGGACGGGAGTTCACCAAGAACATCAGTGCTCCTATGAGTTGACGATACTCAAAAGCATTTCCCAATATAGGTTCGATAACACTACCGCATAACTTCTTGAAGTTAAGCTCCATCGGGGTAGTCACGGGCTTGCGGTCCACCATCCCAAATCTCTACAATATCTTCACCACGTATTTTCCTTGAGATAGGAAAATTTTCTTGGCTTTTGCCAGACTTCCAACCCTAGGAAGTAGTGCATCAATCCTAGGTAATTCATCTCAAATTCGGAAGCCAACTCCCTCTTACATTTGTGAATGAAAGGGTCTACAGTGTGCACCAGTCAAAAAGAGGTCATCAACATACAACAACGCTAGTATGACAGGCTTATCATCTTCAACCTTAAAGTAAAGGTTCGGATCGGCTTCACTCCTAGTGAATCCCAACTTCATCAGATAGCTATTGATCCTCTCATACCAAGCTCGGGGTGCTTGCTTCAACCCATACAAAGCTTTCTTCAACCTACATACATGATATTCTCGATTATGAATCTCAAACCCCTTGGGTTGTTCCACATAAACTTCCTCTTTAATCGAACCATGCAAGAACGCAATCTTGACATCCATCTAATGTAGGTGCCATCCTTGCAAAGCAGCAAGGGTTGATCAAGCAGATGGTGGTGTATCAGGAAACTGGTGCAAATATCTCATCGTAATCCACACCTTCCTTTTGAGAGAAGCCTTGAGCAACAAAGCGAGCCTTGTACTTTTCAGCACTCCCATCAACTCCATGCTTGATTTTGTAAAGCCATTTTGAGGTGACAACTGATTTTTCCTGGGGTTTGGGGACCACATCCGAGACATCATTCTTCATGATGGACTCGTATTCTTCATTCATAGCATCCTTCCATACTTGGTGCTTCACAGCTTCTTCAAACGATGTAGGCTCGTTTTGAATGATGGTGCTCATAATGGTCAAGTATCCTTGATACTTGGTCAGCTTCTTGCTTTCATGGAAAGTCCCTCTGGATGCAATATGTCTCTCGGCATCTTCAAGAGTCTCCCTAAGCCGTGAGAGCCTCTTCCTAGAGGAGGAAGGCTCTTGCAGAGGGGGATCAATAGGATCCATAGATTCTTCAACATCGGGCATCGTTTCATCTTCCTTTTCATCCAACTTCCTACTGTCAACTTCTTTATCTTTCCTTAGAATAAGAAGATTGTCAACCTTGCTACGAGCCATATCTTCGTCAAAGGTAACATCATGATTTATCTCAACTTCCCTTTGACCAGCCACATAGATTCTATAGCCCTTCGAATTTTCGCTATAGCCCACAAAGATTCCTTTCTTTCCAGATGCACCCAATTTGCTTCTTTTCTCTTTCAACACATGAAAATATACGGGACTTCCAAAAGTTCTAAAATGAGAGACATCAGGTTCCTTACTAGTGAACATTTCTTCGGGAGTCTTGGAATCCAATGCTTGATGAGGGCATCGGTTTTGAACATATACGACAGTATTCGCAACTTTGGCCCATAAAAACTTCAGAAGCCTTTGATCATGCAGCATGGCACGAACAACTTCCATAATCGTAGGATTCTTCCTTTTAGCCACACCATTCTGCTCAGGAGTGTATGGTGTTGTGGTCTCCCTCTTAATGCCAGCTCCTTTGCAAAAGTCATGGAACTCGTTGGGTTCATACTCAGTCCCATTATCAGTCCTTAATATCTTGATTCTCTTCTCGGTTTGATTCTCGATCAGGGCTTTGAAGTGACGGAACCAGGTGAACACTTCATCCTTCTTTTTCAAGAAGTAGATCCAAGCCTTGCGAGAATAATCATTTGTAAAAGTAAGATAATATAGATAGTTTACAGGCATCATACCAGATATGTTGGAGTGGACCAACTGCAATATATCTGTAGTCTTGCTATTACTTGAGGGGAATGGTCCCCTTTCGAGCTTTCCTTCAGCACACCCCAGACATACACCTTCATGCTCTACTTTGAACTCGGGCATCCTTGTCACCATTTGTCTCACATCAGGTAGAGCCTTATAATGAAGGTGGGCAAACCTCCGGTGCCATAGTTCAGATTGTAGAGATATGTCACAAGACATGACTCCCAACAGACTTCCTCCAACTTGATATAAAGAGTCAACCTGGAACCCAAGAGTGAAAGCATCTTTAAAATTCTTTTTCCAAACACGTACCTTGCCATCGGTGAATGCCACCTTGTAGCCTTTGTCTTCCATTGCCGAAATGGACACAAGGTTCTTCTTGAGATCAACTACATATAATAATTCTTGCAAATGAATCGTGTTACCCTAATTTAATTGAAGAGTAATATTCCCTACACCCTTTATGGGATAGGTGGAATTGTCTCCAAGAATAATCTCCAAGTTTGTCTCTTTTTCTATCAGATTAGAGAGAGCTTCCTTGTAACCAGTGAAGTGCCTTGAGGCACCACTACTAATAAGCCAATTTCCCAACGAGTCCGAGTCTGGAGGAGAGGTAGTGGAGAGGGCCGCTATAAGATAATACTCATCTTGCTTATTGTTAACAACATTTTATTCATACATGGAGTTCCTTGCTTTCTTGGAGGGTTGACCATTTCCTTGATTTCCTGCATTCCTCTTTCCTTCCACCCTTCGATCCGGGCTTTCCTTTGAAATGACCTTTAGAGTCTTAGACCCAGAATTATTTCTCCTTTTGGCATGAGAGGAAAAAGCAGTGGGGTTGCCTTTGTTTGAAGGCAATTCTTGCTCCACCATCCTTGTCTCTTCTGGAATGCATCTCGACATCAATTCTTCAAACTCCGGCATTCGATCATTGTTGAGAAGAGTGGTTCTAAAAATATACCATTCGAATGGGAGCCCTCCAAGGGTAGTGATAGTTAGTTCCCTATCAGGAATGACTTCTCCAATCGATAGAAGATCATTCTTCATCTCAGTCAACCTTAAGAAGTAAGATTGAATATCCTCATCCTTGTTCTTCTTAATATCCTTCAACTTATTTTTGAACAAAACTTGATTTGCATCACTAACTTTAAATAAGCTTACCAATCTGTTGTAGATCTCCTTGGAGGTGTTCAACTCGGAAATGTCGGCCACCAGACACTTGTCAATTGAATCTCGGATAATCTTCTTTGTTTTGACTTCACCCTTAGTGTACTTGTTCTTTGTAGCAGCCGGCACATTTGATGGAGGCTCCAGAATTTTACCCCTCACATAGTCCAACACTTCTTGCTCTTCCAATGTCAAATCAAAGGACATCTTCCATTTGTGATAGTCAAACTTCTCACGAAGCTTGTCTTCGGCCGGGAAGTGGGATGAGGAACCCATAAAGCCTTTTGATCTTTCCAACTGTCTTCAGTGATTGTTTTTTCACTCTTGCTTGGGCTTTGTCTTCACCTCAGCGCTGATACCATGTTAAATTATGGTATGTTCTATGCTTAAGATCAATTTACTTCAAATTTTCTTATTAGCCCAATATCAATATCTAGAATAGCAACCACATCAGCATGATAGTAAAATGCAGATAGAACATAAATGTAAACAGTAGAATACAAGCCAAGACAAGAGAAACAAGATGTGGCACCAGCCAAGGACAAACCCCAATGTGCGGAAACCCTTGATCAATTCTTCTTATATTCTTCAATAATTCAGCAGAGAGAGAGAGTACAATTACACAAATCTGTAATTTTATGACCGCTGCAACAAAACCCTAACCAGCAAAGTCAAAGCTGGTCAAACAGGTCAGAATTGACCTCAAGTGAACCTCAGTCAACTCAGCCTCCAACAGCAAGTACAGCAGCCCAAAACAGTCCGAAATGTAGGTCAAACAGGAGTCAACGCAGGTACAGATCTGCCAACCCTCAACAGTCAATGCTGGTTAAATGTGTGGTCAAAACAGGTCAATGAAGCTGCCCAGAAATGCGGCCTGCCTAGGAGAGGCTGCCCAACTTAAACCGCAGTCAAGGAGACCCTACGCTGGTCAACGCTGGCAAGAATCAGCCTTTCTGCACCACGGTCAATCCAAGTCAACGCTGCCCTAATTCAGATCTGTGTCCTCCTTTCAGCCACACATGTGAGAGAGAGATGCTCCTCTAATGCGTAGGAGAGAGAGAGAAGAAGGTGTGTAGAGATGAGTGAGTTTATGCTACAAGGTCTCTTCCTTTTATATGCCACGTTGAGAATAAGCTGGGTGTGTAAAACACTGTTTTGCTTGCTGGCTGACCTTGACAAATTGTCAAGAATACAAATAAATTCATATCTCCATGAATACGTGTCGGAATCGGATGATCGTTAGATCAATCCTACACCTCTCGATGAGAGGAATCCAAGAAAAATATCAGCTGCCATAAATAAGGTGACCCACATGGATTTTGGCCCTAGTTGCCAATTTTAACAATAATCAAGTCCATTCTATCGAGCCGAATGAATAGATGGCTCATGTTGTTCCAAGAATATGACTTTGAAAGTTATGCTATGCCTGGTAAGAACATGTTGCCCCTGATCAGCGCTCTTCCATAGACAATGGAAGGAGAAAGTTGGGGTGGGTGACTTCACAGATGCAAAAGTATCTCACCTTCAAGAAGCTCAGATACCTACAGGATGTGCATTACTTTTTGCACCATGGCAAAGCACAAAAGGGCACGAGCATAGCACAAAAGAGTAGTCTAGTAAACATGGCAGCAAGAATGCTGGTTAGAGAGTTGTTACACAGTTCTGCTGTGAAAACACTGAATTTTCCCTAGGCATATCAAATGCGAATAATCAGCATGTTCATGAATACATCTTTCGATTCCAACGTTTTGGCTCACACCGGTTAAATTTCCAGAGATTTTTAAAGTGACACGGGGAACACCATATCCACTGCTTTAGAATTCAATTTAGACTTCAATGCAATTTTTAGCAAGGTTCTCGTGCATGCATGTGTTATGCAACACTTGAAGCATGCATGGAAGAATGGTTGATTCAAAAGGGTACTTTGCAATTTTTAGTTCTGTTATTAGAAACTTAAAAGTTTTAGCAAGTGATTGTAGTTTCGAGTATCCATCTAGCAGTTTTCCAAAAGGGTATTCTTTAATTTTATAATTCACTATTATTTGAAAGTTTCTATTTTTGAAAGCTTACTATTTTGGGAAACCAATTAGGTCTCTGGATACTCTTTCTGGATGAGCACATGCATGTGACTTTTGGTGATGATCAAAGAAAGTCTAATTTTAGGGTTTCTATTTTTTGAAGGTGCTACACAAGGATGAGTTCACACATTGATAGGGAAGAAACCTAGAAATTTCTAGAAATTTAGAGAAAGTGCAAAATTAGGGCGTCATGTCTAACAATACCAATGGATTGAAAAAAAATTGACATGGAGCAGTGGACAACGAGTGCAGGTTACCATGCCCTGGTAGAGGTCATTCAATCCATGAAGAGATTTTTTGGCAGAGGAAATCTTATCCACCGTGCTTATTTCTTTTGTAATCTCAGCCAATGTGCTTTCTTGGGGTCTTATTTTGTCTATTCTAAGCCAGATGGAGAGCACCCCATCTCAGGTCTATTAACAACTACTGAAGTTTATTCTTGATACAAAGAGAGTGCTCAACCTAGGAGTTTCTATTCTCAAAACTCATCTTATCCACTGCACTTTCTCCAGAAAAAGCAGGATGTTGCATGAGGACAAAATGAGTACCTTGTAGATATTTTATTTCAATGGATTTTATCTATTACAAGCCAAAGAAGAGTGCTCCCTTTAGAATGTATCTAATTTATCTTATCCATCATGCATCTAGTGTATTCTTCACAGGAGGAGAGTGCCCACTTCAAGTTATTCTACGCAGAGTTCACCATTATTCTCCACGAAGCTAATGCACCCTCCTTAGAGTGATTTTGGCACATATCCCAATGTTTTTTTGCTTCTATTTCCACTGTAACTGGGGCACCCAACTTAAGGAGGTTATTATTGGCAGACTCTGGTGATTAGACTTGGCAAGATTCTCTTCTATATTCAGTTGACTAATGCACCCCACTTCTCAGACATGCATGCCATGTGAAATATTTTAATTTGTTGCAGTGAAGGTTACTTGGGAGCAAGAGCGGAAGGGGTAGTGGGGAGCAACATTTTCAAACGCTCCTGGTTTGGGAGCGAATTTTTATATAATATATATTTTTATATATTTTGATGCATATATGTCAACAAAAGCATGTAGAATGATGAATTAGATAAAAAACCATAAAAACATGGATTGAACCATATAACATCAATCATCTAGAAGTTATAATCCTCATCAACCATGTTTACAAGTTAGTAACATAAAACATATCGAGCCTCATGATTCATCAATCTCAAAGTTTCAAGCTTTGAAAATTCCATATATAACATTTATCATCATTGATCAATAAAGTTGTACTTTTAACCATTACCATTACCAAGTAACCAAACTATAACAAAAAATATCTAACATGAAATGAAATGTTTCAACTTTCACGAAGCATCATATTCATAATTCATTACCAATGAGTTATAATTGCCAACTTCAAACTTCAAACTTAAATTGTCATATATTGTTTACAAAAAATATGAAAGAGTAAAAAATTATAAACACTATTAGAAACTAGAAAAGACAAGTAATTCTATTTCTACTGCTTCCTCTTGCTGCCACGAGAAATGTCTAATTTCTAAGAAGGTCATGGTGGTCTACTACCACTAGAAGTCTCCTCCCGCATTTTCGGACGACCAAAACCATAATCCACATGCCCTCCACGTGAGGATGTAGATGCAGGTGGCAGTAGCAAAGGCAAAGATGTTGGAACTCGAACACTGCTACTGGATGGTGGGGGTGGCATGGCTAGTGTTGCTTCATCATCATCTCTTTGAAGTTTTGTTTGCAATTCTTCTAGATGTAGAGCACCATCCTCCAAATTATCTTCCTCTGGATTGTTGTCCCAAGTTTTATATGATGTATCCTCATGAGCCCGATCACAATAATGACTCAACAACCTCAAGTTGTAATGCACATAAACCAATCTTTCTGCCCGATTTTCATTGAGTTTGTTTCTTCTCACATTGTGGATGAAGTTGTAGGTGCTCCAACACCTCTCTGCAGAAGAAGTATTTACAACTTGTATAAGCACTTTTTTTGCCAATTTTGGCAAGCCCCTACCCACCATATGCGTCCCACCATGTGATAGCATCAAATTTGTCCCTATCTTCCATTGCATGCAAAGAACCAAACACTCCAGTGCTAGTGAAGTATCTACCTAATTCAAGACGCAAATTAGCACACTCCTCCCTGTCAAGGACCAACTTGTCTAATGCTTTCATATATCCCTGTTGTACCTCTGGATTTGTATGGGGTTTGGCATTAACCCCACCCCCAGGTGCAAGTTGTTGAGAAATCTAGAGGGCAACAAGTATAGGTGATTTCTCTTACTTTGATAATTGCTTATGATGTATTTTTACTTTACTTGATTAACTTCTTCTTTTCTTATTATTATTAGTGTTCTCTATCATCAAACAATTACCAAATCATAAAGAACAATGAGACAATAGGACACAAGATATAGGTGATCAGCGAGGGTCAAAACCTCTCCAACTGAGAGGAAAACCCACGAGAATCCTTCTCTTCTTATAGAACTTCAATTGACGAATTCCAAGACCTATGACCCTTGCTCAAGACCCTCCAAGACCAAGTCATCCTTTCTTCTTGATGAACTTTCCTTACATGGCTTCCAACAACAAACTTCAACCTTCCAACAACTTCGACTCCAACAACAATTTTTGCAACTTCGACCTAGCAACTTCAACAACTTCGACATAGCAGCTTCATATCTTAAACCTTGATGTAACTTCAGCATTTTCAACCTAAAAACTTCATAGCTTCGATCTAGAGGCAACTTCACAACTTCGACGCAGCTTCAGAATTTCGTCTAGCCCAAAAACTATAGAAACCTTAACAAAATAGAGAGAGAGAGAGAGAGAGAGAGAGAGAGGCCCTGTTACCCACCATTTTGTGGGTGATATCCCTAGGAGATTTTTTTTCTCCGAGATGTCCTCAACTGGCAGCCAACAGTCCCTTGCAGCCACTAGCTAGCTCATTGTGCCATTTCTCAGCCACCTGTGCCAACCATGTGGTCTCTCACCCATCTGCCATGATCGTATGTTTGAATGTGGGCCTCCAGAACCTAAAGGTATGCCTTATCATTTGGTAATCGAGTATCATAGTTTTCTTATCATGGACACTTCTGGGGATAGCTTAATGGGGGGATTCGACAGAAAGAACGGGTCAGGTTGTTTGCTTATCATGGACACTTCTGGGCATGGATTAATGGGGGGATTCTGCGGAAAGAATGGGTTAGGTCTATACTCTTGTCCCCTAGACCCCTTTTGGATATTAACCCTGGATTCTAGTCTTGTGGGATCTCTTTTACTGACCATTTGGCTTTAGGGATGGTACTTCACGGGAAACCTTGATTTTGGTTGTGCAGTCCCCCTCCCTTATCTGCATATATTACCCCCTTTCCACTCATTATTACCCCATTCATCATTTCTCCCACCTGGGTCCACATTCCTCCACTAGGTCCACATAGGGTTAGCTCACTCCTTCCCCTTGCCCACACTTTGGGTCAGGCCCAAGATGATGCAGCTAAAAAGAAAGATAAAAGCATATTTGGCCACATTCAACAGGAAAATGTACCACAAAATGCAAAAGATGGTCGATACAAACACATTTAGCATGTGAGCAAAAGCCAATACATGAGCTCTACTCCATCATCATGGCCATCACCCTAGTACGATTCTATGAGCCTCCTTCATCATATAGGAACCCATGATTGTCCCAACCCCTGGTGGGCAATGAACCGACCTACCTTAAAAGGGGGTATTCACTGTTATATCTTATGCATCATGCTATTACCCCTTGAGCCCCTAGCAGTTAATCAAATAAAATCATTAAAAAAAAGACATATGAAAAAGGGTGGAAAAATCAAGGCTAGGGCACCTCATGTACCATGATTGTTCCCTCCTATACATTATAAACCCAAGTGCGGGCTTCCCTTTTATTGGCTTCCCTTATACCCCAGCATTTGGCCCAGGGTTGCCCCTTCTCACGCCCTACTTCATTCACCTATCTGTCACATGTCACCACTTTTTGAATGATGTACCTTGAACATATTACCCCCTTTAGAAGTAGAAACCACCTAATAGGGATACTTGGTTAACCCCATTTGGAGTTAGGGACATTGGTACATCCCTAAGCCCATTATGGAAGGGCAGGCCATTATGAAGTCCCCACTTGTGGTCCATGGTTGGTAAGTTCATTTACTCGATTTCTCTAACGACTTGTTGCACTAGAAGGCTAGGGGATGCATTGGATCTTATGAAGGATTGCAGATGGTCTCCATCTTGGGTTTGGTCTCTGTATACAGGGCCCTAACCCTCCAGAGGGCCACACTGGCACATGTAGGGTGTGTGTTGAGAGCCATGGGCCTCCACAACATCAAACAACATTCCATGGATCCCCACAACCATTCGGAGATTGCTCGTGGTTCACTAATTGGACGAGGAAGATGCACCTAATCCATCATGCCCAGTTGGCCCTAAATTTGAACCATACACTTGGCAAATGATCCAGGACTTGCATGATGATGTGGCACCACCTACACCATCATCCTAGCCCTTGTAGGCGATCTACAAGCATCTTCGATTTTTTTGGAGACATGAGGACACTTGTGTGCCCCCACATGTCATTTGGAGCAACACGAGATATTACAAGGGGCCAACCCCTTCTCCACTGCTTTTGAGGGTCCTACTCTTCATTATGGCACCCATGGACCTCATTAGGCCTCTAATAGGGCCCTACAACATGCATAGATTATTATTTGACCTTTTGGGAGGCTTATTCTTTCATTTATGAGTTAGTTTGGTGGGCTTGTAACCAAAAGTTGGATTCTTAGAACATTTTTTTATTTTTGGAGCTTATTTAGGCCAAGGAGGCTAATTCGAACTCTTGATTTGCGTATAAATATAAGTGAGATGAGCTCATTTTCTCATCATCACTTTGGATTGGATCTTTTCTCTCTTGAGATTTTCGCACTTTTTCTAGAGGATGAATTAAAGCTTTATGGATTAATTTTTGTCAGGCCAGGGTAACTCCAGCGATTGAACGAGAGAAAACACTAATTGATATTTATTCATTAGCTAGTACTTTATTTATACAAATACAAAACGGATCAGTTCATCTTCTAGATTGTAAAAATTTCTGTTTTCCCACCCCGGTTTTCAGTTTCTCCTTATTTCTCCCATGTAGTTAAATGCCCATTCCCATAACCATACATTTAACAGACTGAAAAAAATAAATATTGCTGAAAACACAAATTCTGGAAATTTTTCAGAATGCTGGAAATTGCAGAATTAAAAATCAGCTATTAAAAAACAGCCATTAAAACACATTAAAACACTGATATTTTTGGTCAACTTGACCTTGGAAAAACCCCCTACAACTCTTGGGGAAAACCAGTTTGAGAGCTCTTCTTTATTTCTGAAAATTGTCTTTTTACAGTGAGAATTATTCAGCAAAAAATCAGCAAGCAAATTTACAACTTATCTCCTTTCCCGTGCCTCACAGCAATCTGGAAATTACAGCAAACAAGACAGCAATAAATGCTGTACGACCTCCGTTTTGTGTGCAGAAAAATCAGCAAACTGCTCCTCGATTTTTGTGCAAAAATCTGCCTTTCACTATGTGCTGAATCAGCTGTACAAATCTGCTCAACTGCTGCCTTGGAATGTGTGCCAAGCTGTTGTCTCCTTCTCCTTCCTGCTCAGAAATCTCTCTTGCTCTCTTGCTCTCCTTCTCCCAATCTGCTCATGAAAGAATGAATGACCTTTTCCTCCTTTAATATAACTCCAAGTGACTTTTGGGTGATCCAAGTGACTTTTGGGCGATCTCTAAATCCAATGGCTGAAATAGATTTAGATCAATGGTTGAGATTAAATGCTCATTTAAATCTCACTTTCTATTTTTTAATTCACCCCACTTTAATAAAGACCCACTTAGTCATTTATTTCCAAAGTCACTTTTCCTTTCTAATTTTTCATTGACTTTATAAAAGTCACTTTAAAATTAGACTTAATAACTTTATCACTTAAAGTCACTTTTAAATTAGATTTAACTTTATAAAATTATAAAGTCACTTTAGGAGAAAAATTAAATTCTTTTGGACACTTTTCCCTAGGCCAAAGATCAAAGCTTAAGGGAACCACCTGTCCTCCGGTACCAAATTTCAACACTCCCTCTTACCGAGGAAGGTGTTCCTCACCACACCCATCTTGTCTCTGAAGTAGACATGCTTGCCCCGTGGTAAGGCTTTGGTAAGGATATCTGCAACCTGCTCATCAGTGGAAATATACTCAAGCTTCACAGCTCCCTTCTGAACATAGTCTCTGATGAAATGATATCTGATCCCGATATGCTTTGACCTGTCATGAAATACTGGATTCTCCGTGAGTTTAATGCAACTCTGATTATCACAGTAAATCACTGAAGGTCTCAACGGCTGACCAAATAAGCCAAACAACATCTTGCGAAGCCAGATGGCCTCACAACTAGCTAGACTGGCTGCCATATACTCTGCTTCCGCTGAACTCAGTGCTACTGACTGCTGCTTCCGGCTGAACCATGACACTACTGCTGAACCCAACCCAAAACAACACCCTGAAGTGCTATTCCTATCAGAAGCACAACCTGCCCAATCAGAATCAGTGTATCCTGCCAATCTCACTCCATCTCCCTGCCTGTAGTCCAGACCATAATCCACTGTCCCCTGCAAGTACCGCAAAATGTGTTTTGCAGCCACCCAGTGAACCTTCCTAGGCTCACACATAAACTGACTCATCGTGTTGACTGCAAAACAGATATCTGGTCTAGTGTTGACCAAATACATCAAGGAACCAATCAGCTGCCTGTACAATGTGGGATCCACCAACTCGGAATCCGAAGCATGAAGCTTCTTCCAGTTGGTGATCATCGGTGTCGACATGGGTCTACAATCCTCCATGTGGAATCTGCTAAGGATGTCCACAATATACTTCCCCTGCCCCAGGAAGAAATGCCCCTCCTCCTGCCACACCTCCAAACCCAAAAAGTAATGCATCAAGCCGATGTCCTTCATCTCAAACTCCGCCGCAAGATCTCTCTTGCAGTGTTCTATGAGTCTCTCTGCACCTGTAATGATCAAGTCATCCACATACAGCACCAGAATGAGAGGCTCCTCACCAATCACAATAAAGTAAAGGTTCGGATCTGCCTCACTCTTTGTGAAACCCATCCCCTGCAAGTATGCATCTATCTTGGAGTACCAAGCTCTGGGAGCTTGCTTCAGGCCATAAAGGGCCTTCTTCAATCTGCACACATGGGACTCCTTCCCATGCACCTCAAAGCCCTGTGGCTGCTCAATGTACACCTCCTCCTGTATGAAGCCATTGAGAAATGCGGTCTTCACATCCATCTGGTGGATCTTCCAACCCATCTCTGCTGCTATCGATATAATGGAGCGGATCGAAGTATATCGAGCCACGGGAGCGAAGGTCTCCTCATAATCAACTCCCTCTACCTGGGAGAACCCTCTAGCCACAAACCTCGCTTTGAATTTCTCAATGCTGCCATCTGCAGCATGCTTTACCTTGTAAAGCCATCTGGAAGTAACCACGGATTTGCCCTCAGGCCTCGGCACCACCTCCCAAACATCATTCTTCATGATAGAAGAATACTCCTCCTGCATGGCCTCTCTCCAGACCTGCTGGCTAGCTGCCTCCTCATAGCTAGAAGGCTCAGAGTCAAGGATGCTGGTAACCATCGCCATATAACTACAAAACCTCTCAGGTGGTCTACTCTCTCTGACCGGCCTCTTCGGCTCAGCAATAGATGTGGCATCTCTCAAGGTGTCCTGAAGCCACTTGGGCTTCCTCTTCCCTGAGCGCACTTCTTCCACCGGAGAATGAAACTCCTCCTCCTCATCATCATCAGTAGCCTGAACTCCTGACTGTCTGTCTGCTGTCCTCCTGCCTGCACCTGAACCTGTAGAAGCTGACGTACCGTGTGAACTGTCCATCAGTGGACTCCCTAGTGAACTGCTCTGTGAACTGCTCTGCATGCTGCCCGGAGCACCACCCCTCTGGCTCGATGAGCCACTGCTCACTGACGGACCTGACATCCTCATAGATGTACCTCCGGATCCTCCTGATCCCTGCCCACTGGATCCCTGCGACTGACTCAACTGCTGCTGAGGGTCTGGCTGATCCAGATACTCTAACTCCCGTGACCTCCTAAAGGCCCTGTCCTCCTCGAACTTCACATCCCGTCTGACAACAACTTTCCTCTGTGCAGGAATGTAAATTCGAAAGGCCTTTGAGGTCTCACTGTAGCCCACAAAGATACCCTTCTCTGCGGTGGGCTCTAGTTTGGTCCTCTTCTCTTTGGGTATATAGGAGTATGTAATGCATCCAAAGATATGAAGATGACCAATATCAGGCTTCTTCCCAGAGAAAGGCTCCTCCAGAGTCATGTGCCCCAAAGCACGATGCGGACTCCTGTTCTGCAAGTAAACAGCTGTGTTGCAGGCCTCTGCCCACAAGAACAATGGCAACCCCTGATCATGTATCATGGCTTTGGCAGCCTCTATGATGGATCTGTTCTTCCTCTCCGCAACCCCGTTCTGCTGGGGGTTGTAAGGAACAGTGAACTCCCTCCTAATGCCTGCCTCCGCACAATAGTCAACAAACTCTCCAAGGGTGTACTCTCCTCCATTGTCCGACCTCAAGGACTTGATCTTTCGACCTGTCTGAGTCTCCACAAGAGCTCTGAACTCCTGAAACCGCTTGAAGACCTCACTCTTGGTCTTCAAAAAAATCCAGGTCCTCCTGGAGTGATCATCAATGAATAAAACATAGTACTCATATCCACTCAAGGAAACATGAGACATTCGACCGCTCACATCGGAATGAATCAAATCAAGTATCCCCGTCGCTCTGCTGTCACTGCTGGGAAAAGGGGATTTGGCAAATTTGCCCATCGCACAACCTCTGCAAGTATCAAAGTGATCAGTACTGAAATCTGGCACACCTGTAGTGATCTCCCGCAATGTCCTCAAGGCTCCATGATACATATGTCCCATCCTGCGGTGTCAAATCTCACACAGCTCAGAACTGCTAGCTCTGCTGTCGGTACTACTGCTCAATGCCAAAAGGGGCTGAAATGCAAACTTGTACACCTTTGCATGGCGTACACCTATCACTCTAGCTGAATCAGCTGGAGTGTCCCTGGGATACATCAACACCTGTCCTCCCCTGAACAGTACGTCATATCCTCTGTCCTCCAAAGCTGAGACGGATATGAGGTTCTTCCTCATCCCTGGCACATAAAGAACCTCTGACACCTTCAAGGGAGGTTTGGACTCCCTCTGAAATGTCACTGTCCCCACCCCGACTGCTCTAACAACTCTGTCATCACCGAGTACTACCTCAATATCAGTGCCACTCTCTGAAAGCTCTGAGAAGTACTCACGGACTCCTGTCATGTGACGTGAAGCCCCACTGTCCACATACCAAATACCTGTAGATGCTCCGCTAATCGAGGGAAAAGCATGCTCCCTCTGAACCTGTGTGGCAGGTGATCCTGCACTAGAGGACTCACATGTAGTGAACGCAAACTGCCGGTCAAAACGACCTGCAAAGTCCTCAATCTCAGCTGAAGCTGCCACGTCCTGGTTCTTTCCCTTCTTCTTCTTCTTCTCCGGACACACAACTGCATAGTGTCCCATCTTTTGACAATTCCAACACTTCACCTTGGAATAGTCCTTCTGTGTGTTCCCCGGTTTACCTTTACCTTTGCCTTTGCCCCCACCACTGCTTGTGGAAGCCTGCTTCTTCCCTTTGCCTTTCTTGCTTCCTGCCACCAGTGCTACATCCTCATCCTGCTCAACTGGCTTGGCTGCCCCAAGCTGTCCTTTCCTGATCTCTGTCTGAATGCAATCATCCCAAAACCTCTCTCATGTGGGAAAGGTCTCACGTGCACAAACCCCATCAGCAAAGTTCAACCATGAACGGGGGAGGCCATTCACTGCAATACGCACCAACTCAGTGGATGGAATGGCCTCTCCAATCGCTGCCAACTCATCTCTCACATTGGTAATCTTTGTGAGATATCCAGCTGCACTATCATTACCCATCTTAATGTTCTTCAGCTTCTCCTTCAGGACCATCTTCCGGTTCTCATTGGTACTCTGGTAGAGATTGGACAATGCTGTCCACATCTCATGGGCATTGCTCTTTCCTCTCACATGAGGAATGCAATGGTCTTTGATTCCGTCTAGAATCAGCCTCTTACCCTTATTGTTCTTCTTTTTATACTCAGCCAACTGAGTAACATCAGTGGGCACAACAACAGGGTTCTGTGCGGTATGCACCATGATATCCCAGACTTCTGCCTCCTCAAAGATACTCTGCATTCTCTCCTTCCAAACGCTGTAATTTATATGCCCATCCAGCCTATCCTCCACCCTCAATCCCAATGACATCCTGTTGTCCTAAAACTGAAAAATAACACTGCTGTAGTAAAGATAAAACTGCTGTTTATGAAAAAATCAGCGTGCTGGAATTTTCTGAGTGAAAAATCAGCAACTGTAATTTTTCCTTTTGCTGTCCCAAACTACCCTTCAGCACTCAAGTTCTGATACCATGTAAAAATTTCTGTTTTCCCACCCCGGTTTTCAGTTTCTCCTTATTTCTCCCATGTAGTTAAATGCCCATTCCCATAACCATACATTTAACAGACTGAAAAAAATAAATATTGCTGAAAACACAAATTCTGGAAATTTTTCAAAATGCTGGAAATTGCAGAATTAAAAATCAGCAATTAAAAAACAGCCATTAAAACACATTAAAACACTGATATTTTTGGTCAACTTGACCCTGGAAAAAACCCCTACAACTCTTGGGGAAAACCAGTTTGAGAGCTCTTCTTTATTTCTGAAAATTGTCTTTTTACAGTGAGAATTATTCAGCAAAAAATCAGCAAGCAAATTTACAACTTATCTTCTTTCCCGTGCCTCACAGCAATCTGGAAATTACAGCAAACAGGACAGCAATAAATGCTGTACGACCTCCGTTTTGTGTGCAGAAAAATCAGCAAACTGCTCCTCGATTTTTGTGCAAAAATCTGCCTTTCACTATGTGCTGAATCAGCTGTACAAATCTGCTCAACTGCTGCCTTGGAATGTGTGCCAAGCTGCTGTCTCCTTCTCCTTCCTACTCAGAAATCTCTCTTGCTCTCTTGCTCTCCTTCTCCCAATCTGCTCATGAAAGAATGAATGACCTTTTCCTCCTTTAATATAACTCCAAGTGACTTTTGGGTGATCCAAGTGACTTTTGGGTGATCTCTAAATCCAATGGCTGAAATAGATTTAGATCAATGGTTGAGATTAAATGCTCATTTAAATCTCACTTTCTATTTTTTAATTCACCCCACTTTAATAAAGACCCACTTAGTCATTTATTTCCAAAGTCACTTTTCCTTTCTAATTTTTCATTGACTTTATAAAAGTCACTTTAAAATTAGACTTAATAACTTTATCACTTAAAGTCACTTTTAAATTAGATTTAACTTTATAAAATTATAAAGTCACTTTAGGAGAAAAATTAAATTCTTTTGGACACTTTTCCCTAGGCCAAAGATCAAAGCCTAAGGGAACCACCTGTCCTCCGGTACCAAATTTCAACATAGATGACTGTCCGGCTTCACCTCATCCGTTTCGGATTAGGTGTCAACATTCCCCCCCTTAATCTGAAGGGATGTTGGTGAGTCCAAGCATCATTCTGAATCTTTCAAGCTTTTCTCTTCCAAGCGCTTTGGTGAAGATGTCTGCAATTTGCTCGTTTGTGGAACAATGACGAAGATGGATTGTTTTGGCCTCAACATGATGTCGGATCAGATGATATTTAGTATTGATGTGCTTAGTACGATCATGGAACTTTGGGTTCTTGGCCAACTTTATTGCAGATGTGTTATCAATCATGAGTGGAGTTGATTGTATTTGTTTTACCTGCAAATCTTCAAGAATTTTCCTGAGCCACACAATTTCTTTCGTTGCTTCAGCTGCTGCCACGTATTCTGCTTCTGTTGTGGAATCTGCTGGTACTGATTGTTTGCGTGATCTCCAGGAGACAGCTCCTGATCCAAGACTCATAGCATATCCTGAAGTAGATACCCCAGTTTCTTTGTCTCCATCGAAGTCTGAATCAGAGTATCCAATCAAGTTGAAGTCGTCCACCTGTGTATACTTGATTCCAAGGTCTTGAGTTCCCTTCAAGTACCTTAGGACTCTTTTTGCAGCAGACCAATGTCCCTCACAAGGCCTTTGCATAAACCTGGAGAGGATTCCAACAGCAAATGAAATGTCTGGTCTGGTAGTAGTGAGGTAGATGAGACTTCCTACAAGCTGTCTATACTTAGTTGCATCCTCAAATTCCTTTCCTTCAGTAGATGTGAGCTTCAAGTTTTGTTCCATTGGAGTAGAAAGGGGATTGCACTCTGTCATGCCAAATCTGTATAACAAATCTCCAATGTATTTCTTTTGAGAAAGAAATATGGACTTTGGGTGTTGGGTTACTTCAATGCCAAGATAGTAATGAACATAGCCCAAATCAGTCATTTCAAAAAATTTTCCTAATTCTTTCTTTATGGATGCAATATAGCTTTCATTGTTCCCTGTCATTAAAAGATCATCTACATATACCACAAGATATACAACTGTTTTGCCAACTTTCTTGACAAATAAAGTTGCATCATCAAGATCAAAATGATTGAAGTTGAGTTTCAGAAGATGCTCAGTTAGTTTTTCATACCAGGCTCGTGGTGCTTGTTTGAGGCCATACAAGGACTTCACAAGTTTGTATACTTTGTGTTCATGTCCTTTCACAGCAAATCCTTCAGGCTGGGACATAAAAACATTCTCTTTTAGATCTCCATTCAAGAATGCAGTTTTTACATCCATTTGATGGACTTTCCAACCGTTCTGAGCAGCTAGTGCAAAGAGTGTCCGGATGGTGGCCCATTTTGCTGTGGGAGCAAAAGTTTCCTCATAATCGACCCCTTCCTTCTGTGCAAAACCTTTTGCCACAAGCCTAGCTTTGTGCTTGTCAAGTGAGCCATCAGCTTTGTACTTGTTCTTGTAGACCCACTTGCAGCCAATTGGTTTGGTTCCAAATGGAGGATCAACCAGCTTCCAAGTGCCATTCTTTATGAGGGCATCATACTCCTTCTGCATCGCTTCTTTCCATTCATCATGAGAAGCAGCTTCTTTGAAGGAAGTTGGTTCAAAATCTGTAGACAAGTTCAATTCACAATCATAAGTAACATCCATATCAACAGGTGAATTAGAGTTATCTACATCACCTCCATTTTGTCGGTTTGAATTTCTGGTTCCTGTTTTTCCAATTTCATCAGGATGAACACTTTCAAGTGTCTTTGTCAGCCACTTTGGGGGACCTTTCTGAGATGGTCCAGGCTGTTCTGTTGATTGAGTTGTGTCTGAATCAAGATTGAGTCTCCCAATTCTATCAATTACATCACTTAAAGCATCATCCGTTGTTGGAGTGTCATGCAGGGGAGGCTGTTCTTCAGAAGAAGATTCCACATGTTGATCTAGTATAGGAATCCCCCCTTCAAGATGTGGAATCTAATTATCAAACTCTTGAAATGATTTCGGTTTTGTGAATCTATCCAAGCGATCAAGTTGCCGCTCAACAACACTGTCAGATTTGGATGATTCAAGAAAAATGACATCTCTAGATAAAACAAACTTTTTATTTACTTCATCATAAAGACGGTATGCTTGAGATGTGTTTGAATACCCCAGGAAGATACACTTACGACTTCTAGCACCAAGTTTGTTTCTATGTACCTTTGGTATTAAAGCATAACAGGTGGAACCAAATATCCTGAGATGTTTTACCGAAGGAACATGTCCATACCACAATTCATAAGGAGTCTTGTTTCTTATAGCACTAGATGGACATCTATTCTTTATATATGCAGCACATAGAACAGCATCAGCCCAAAACATTGTCTTTACATTTTTGAAGAAAAGCATGGATCGTACCATATTCAAAATTGTTCTGTTCATTCTTTCAGCTACACCATTCTGTTGAGGATTGTAAGGCACAGTTGTTTGATGTTTAATCCCATGTTAGCGAAGATAGTGTTCAAATTCATTTGATGTATATTCTTTTCCATTATTAGTGCGAATAGACCCAATATGAGATTGTGCATCATTTTCAATCCACTTATGAAAATTCTTAAATGTTTGAAAAGCATTAGATTTGTTCTTCAATAAGTAAACCCAACACATTCTGGTGTAATCATCAATAAATGTCATGATATATTTATTTCCATTTGCAGAAGAAACAGGCATTGGACCACATAAATCTGAATGAATAAGTTCAAGCTTCCTATGTGCTCTTGAATGTGAATCATGAAAAGACTGTTTGCTATGCTTTCCTAGAATGCAAGCATCACATTGTTTATGTTTTCTAGGAATTGTAGGCAAACCAACAACACCATTTTTCTTCAACAAGCGGAGACTATCATAGTTTAAATGTCCAAATCTAGCATGCCATAATAAACTTGATGGAAGTGCACCTTCTTCATGATGAGAAATATATGAGAAATGTTGTGCATGAGCAGAAGTTCCTTGCAGTTTAAGGAGTCTTTCTTCTTCTATACCCCTCATGACAAGTGAGTGGTCAGATGCCTTTCTTACCTCAAGCTTGCCATCAAACATGTGAATGGAATGACCTTGCTGGCGGATGTGGACCAGGGACAGCAAGTTTCTCTTCAGCTGTGGGAGATATAGAACATGATCCAGAAGAAAGTCTGGAAGACCAGGCAGTTTAAGCCTGATTGTGCCAAGCCCTGATGGCTTGATTTTTGACTGATCTGCAAAGTATACTGCTCCATCAACATTGTCATTGAAATCTTCAAAAAATTCTTTCCTATAAGTCATATGACAGGTTGCTCCTGAATCAAGCAACCAGTCATTTTTCGAAGAAGCAAGTGAAGCATTAAACAAGTCTTCATTTACTCCAATGTTACATTGTGCCTCAATATAGTGAGCGGATTCAGGTGCTTTACCTTTGTCTGTGTCATCAGTTTTACCTTTCTGCTGATTTCTTCTCTGCTCAACTTTGTCCCATGGTAGCTTGCATGTAGAAGCATCATGTGATCCATTTCGTTTGCAGCGAATGCAATGCAGATCTGCCTTTTCTGCTTGAGGATGTCTGCCCCCCCTGCCTCTGAAGTATCTTCCTCTTCCTCTTCGTCCACCTCTTCCTCTTGTAGAATCTTGAGCAGGATGCTTTTCTTTATGAGCAAGGCAAACAGTCTCTTCAGAAGATTCAGGGACTGTTTTCTTTCCAAAGGCTTTCTCTCTTTCAACAAACTTTTTCACAATAGTGTCAAAGGTTATATCTTTAAGATTTCCATTTGCTTGTAAAGACTCAAGATAGTTAGAGTAGGTAGGATAGAGTGCTTTGAGAAAGGCAATAAGAGAGATATCCAGCTCAACCTTAGCGGATTTAATATCATGCACTATAGACTTTATTTCAGAAGCAAGAGTAAGAGGATCATTATTTTTCAGTTCAAGGGTGAAGAGTTTAATCATGAGCTGAACAACTTCAAGTGCAGAATGTGTATCATAGAGTTCTTTCAGCTTTTGTAAAGCTTCAAAGGCAGTGGAATAGGATGAAATATGACGACTTACTTCCTCATTTACAGATGCTGCGATCAATGCAAAGGCTTTGCTGTTCTTGTTTTCCCAAATTGCGAGTTCTTTGTCTGATGTGGGCTGCACAGGGTCTCTGTCTTCTTCTCCGACACACACACCTTTCCACAGCTCATTGTAGATGAGGGTGTGTTTCACCATCCGAGACCATTCAGGATAGTTCTCCTTGCCAGTGAGAACTATTCCGACCATTGAAATGATTGAATGCATTCTGTAAAAAAAATTATCTCTGCCAAAAACACTTCTGTTGAGAGAAAAAAAAAATCCTTATATGATTGCCTTATGCAACTTTATTTTTCTTCTAACATTCCAACAGTATATATATATCACTGCTCACATATATATATATCATTGTTCAACAAAACAAGGGCGCTCAATACACTGTTCACAGCTCACATATATCATTGTTCAAAAATCAAAGGGCGCTCAAATAGTGTTCACTGCTCAAATACTGCTCACATATATCACTATATCACTGTTTAACAAAAAAATGAGGGCGCTCACTGCTTTTCCATATATCAATATATATCACTGTTTAACAAAAAATGAGGGCGCTCACTGCTTTTCCATATCAATATATATCACTGTTTAACAAAAAAATGAGGGCGCTCACTGCTTTTCCATATATCAATATATATCACTGTTTAACAAAAAATGAGGGCGCTCAATATATCACAGTGCATGCAGTCACCAATATATATTCACCATATACCATTGCATATATTCAAGGCTAATGTCAAATTCTGCAGCCATTTTGGTTTATATTGCAAATTACAACGCATTGTGGCATCTATTGGTATGAATGCACAAATGTATTTGTGGTTCTCAATCAACAATTGAAGTGTCACAATTCCATCGAACGCTCACTTCATTGAACGCTCGCCTCACTTCATACAATCAATAGCACCGTTAGAATACCAAAAACGTTGTAAGAATGCGTTGTAAGTTGATACCAAAAATGTTAAATGTTTTCCAGAATAACGCTCTGATACGCACCAACACAGTGAACATTCAATATATATATCACATGAAAAAACGCTGTCACCATACTTGCAGTCACATTTCCTTAAGACCGTGCTCAAAAAAAGACGCAGTCTCAGCTTGCATCAATACAACCATTAAAAACGCAGTCTTCTTGCATCATAAAAAACGCAGTATATACCCACAACTCTTTTTTTTTTTTTTTTTTTTTTTAAAACGCAGTCTCAGCTTTGCATCAATACACCATTAACGCAGTCATGAAGGCACCAGCGATTACCTGGAAACGCATACCATTTCGTTTGAATGGAATGAGGTAGGTTTGAGCAGAAACACATCAACGAGCGCAGTCTTCATGTCAGAACAGAGGGCGCAGTCTCATGAGAGGGCAGTGTCAGTCCCAGAGGCGTTCAGGATAGAACAGACCAGGAGTTACAACCAATTTGGGACCTGTGCTCTGATACCATGTCAGGCCAGGGTAACTCCAGCAATTGAACGAGAGAAAACACTAATTGATATTTATTCATTAGCTAGTACTTTATTTATACAAATACAAAACGGATCAGTTCATCTTCTAGATGACTGTCCGGCTTCATCTCATCCGTTTCGGATTAGGTGTCAACAATTTTGATGTGTGGATATTGTCCTATCTTCTCTTGGAGCTTCTCTCTTATCAATTGCGAATGGTTGGATATATTCTGTTACATGTAAGTACATGCTTTAAATGTTATTCTTATTTTACTTTGTCATATACATTGGATTGGGATTTTCGTTGTTCTAGGGCTAATCGCTACATGCATTTGTTGCTTAAAATTGTCGAATTTTATCTCTATTATAGCATTTCTCAATGTATGGGCCATGTAGTATGAACGAAATATCCTAAGGGTAATTATATCAAAGAATTTTACCTTGATAAGCCATTCCCTTTGTGCATCAAAGTATAAAAGCTGCAAGATTGCTTTTCCTTGACCTAGAAGGCTAGTGAAGTGGTCTTGAGGCCTCCTTAACATGGGTACCAAGAAATCCTACTCATATTCATCATAGACTCCACTCTCCCAAAGACTAAGGCACCGATCTACCAAAAGGTGGTCACCAAAAATCACATTCCTTCACCTTCTTCCAAGCCTAGTCAAGTTGGGGTACCTAGGGCATCAATTTCTCGATACGCTAGCCCTCCAAAAATTTTGATCTTCCAAGGTCTCCTGTGTTGGTGTTTCCTCAAGGTCTCCTCCAATTTTAAAGCCATTTCGACAGTGGAGTTTGGAGAAAAGCTAAGCCCTAGCTCCAGGATCAAACTTTGCCTTAGCATCCCAAAGGCTAGTACCTCATAGGATAAAATCAACACTTTCAAATGAAAACTCTTTCTTTGATCCTTTCCTCCACCTTGTCTAGGGTAAGAACACCATTGGCTACTATACTCATTCCCCCTATCCTAGACCGGGTTCACTTGGTCTCGTGTGATCCTATTCCTTTGAAAAGACAATTCTTCAAGAACCATCCAGGATACCAATTACAATAAGGATTTTAGGGATTGGGAAGTTCCTTTGTAAGTCATATCCCATAAACCTAACCCTTGAATCCTCCTTTCCTTTCCCTATAAGACATTGTACTTTTCTTAGAAAGCAAGCAAGCCTTATCCTTCTAACTCTTCCGGGTAAGGGATTGTTTGGGTCACTCCACATCATTTCATTGAACTATCCTTCATCGACGACTCCATAATATACCTGGTCTCCTCCCAAAGGTGAAAGTCCATAAATAGAAGGAAGCCTTAGCTGTGGTGACAATGCGCTAAGTCTCCATTTTTTGCCCTTGGCCTAACATTTGCCCTTTAGAGATCCACCATAGGTTCCTTGCTTGCTTGAGTGGTAACATTTTGATGTCGTCGTCGGGGACACGAAACGTGTGTTTTGTTCCCCATACGACATACCGACATAACATTATTGGCGACTCCATTGGAAGAACGAAGCCCTAGTTCTTCATTGAACTTCAAAGTCAATGCTTGTAGGGTGAAGCAAGCATTTGTTAAGGCAATTTCATTCACCCTGGCGACTCCCATGTCATTAAGGACCCAACAACATGTTGACCACATATATTCCCGCCATAGACATGATAGGGACCCCAAGGTATCCTTCATCAAAATCCATGAAGAATATGTTCGATGGGCATCCATATTTCGTAGCCAACCACGTAGTAAGGTTCATAAGGTACCTTTCAATGAAAAATAAAACTCAACCTTGTGACCAAATGGAAATGTTTGTCCTATCCATTGCCCCAAGCACCAATTGACTTGAGTCATGTAAGCCTAAAAACATTCCTTCTCTTCCAATGTTGACTACACACTTCTTGTTGCATGAAGGGCCGAGTTTCCAATCTCATGAAGACATATCCCAAATGTTAGATATGGCCCTTCGAGAGGAGGAAGTTATTGAATATGGTTTTATGCTTGAGGAAGAGCCTCTTATTGATGCATACTTTAATGATGGTGCCAAAGGAGAGACTCATGAATTGGAAAACATGTCCTCTAAGGATAATGAGGAAGATCCCAGTTCTAAGAGCCCTCAGACATTGCAAGAATGGATGATGGAATATGAAAAGTCTTACAGGAAGCTGATGGCTACATATAAATCCCAAGAGATTTTCTCCCATTATTGTGAGCAATCGGAAAGGCTCTGTAACACGAAGAGTGAATATAAAGAGAGTCCTACCGATGACCTTCTTCTTGAGGCATTTTATCAAAATCATGTAGTAAATACCTTGGAGATCATTCTTTGAGAACGGATGAAGGAGGAAAAGTCCTCCCTATCTAAAGAAGAGAATGAATGGCATCCTAACCAACACCAAATATATAGTGAAGAATGGGAGGATTCTGAGGAAGATCATGATAATCGAATAAACGAAGAATCTATGAGTGACTTTTGGGTTGTTGATTGGGGAATTGGGTATGATTATAGAAATGAAGACCCCATGGTTTCTCAAGTCCATAAGAATGAGCTCAGGGAAGAAGAAAATGATCTGCCCCTTCTGAATAACAGTGTTAGTCCTTATGATGCCCTTCCTAGTGATTGGAAAGGTCTCTTCTTTATGTTCCAAGATGATTCAATAAAATAAGAGCCTTTCAAGATTGTGGGAAATTCTGGTGACCCTAATATCGAAGAAATTCAGGAAGATGCTTCCTTAGACCATGCCCCTGATAAAGGATTTTTCTTCATGTTTGAGTGTTCCTCCCCTGGCCTAGAAATAGAGGTTTGTGATGATGTTCATTCCCTTAGTCTTGATAAAGAACTACTTTCCCCTATGAAGAACCAAGAATCATGGTTTTCCCCAAACACAATGATGAGTCCATTTCATGTTTTCCCAATGACCAAAATAATATCATCCTAAATATGTTCGAGACATTCAATCCTTCTTACCTAGAGGGTGATAGGCCTGAGATAACTCTTCATCAAAGATTCATGTACTTGATCATTGACATTTCTATCTCCTGGTTAGAAGACCAAATTCAATCTTCTCGGTTGATGTCTTCCCCTTCTTCTAGGGTTCCTTTCTATATCATATGGGTCTCCTGTTTTCCCACCTCCCGCCCTCGTAACTCCTTGCATCATTATTCCCATTTATATTATCAAGTCCATTGCAAAAATAATCATGGAAGCATGCATTCTTGTATTGATCAATTGACATGTTGGTTGCACTGGGTCTATGATTATACCTGGCACTTGACATTGTATCATATGCACAGTAGAGTAGGATGCATTGCATGATGATTTTTGCATTAGACTTAATGTCATATGATATTTCTCATGGTAGATAGATGCATCTTTGCATATTTTATTTTTGTTGATTTTATGGCCTAACATTTAGCATGTGCGATCAGGAGATGCCGCAAAAGCATGTTGCCCCATGTTTTTCCTTTTATTATATCCGCAGGTGATAGGTCTACAATAACCTAGAGATTGTTGGAGTTTTCGTGACCTCTCGTTCAAGTAGCTTTGCCCACTTCTTTGAGAGATCACGTCCCAGTTGGAGCCAGATGTTACCCACCATTTTGTGGGTGATATCCCTAGGAGAATTTTTTTTTCTCCAAGATGGTCCTCAGCTGGCAACCAACAGCCCCTTGCAGCCACTAGCTAGCTCATTGTGCCATTTCTCCACCACCTGAGCCAACCATGTGGTCCCTCACCCATCTGCCATGATCATATGTTTGAAGGTGGGCCTCCCGAACCTAAAGGTATGCCTTGTCATTTGGTAATTGAGTATTGTAGTTTGCTTATCATGGACACTTATGGGCGTGGATTAACCGAGGGAATTCGACGGAAAGAATGGGTTAGGTATGTGTTCTTGTCCCCTAAACCTCTTTTAGATTTTACTTTGGATTATAGTCCCGTGGGATCTCTTTTACTAACCATTTGGATTTAGGGATGGTATTTCACGAGAAACCCTGATTTTGGTTGCGTGGTCTCACTCCCTTCTTCACATATATTACCCCCTTTCCACTCATTATTACTCCATTCATCATCTCTCCCACCTAGGTCCACATTCCTCCACTAGGTCCACATAGGGTTAGGTCACCCCTTCCCCTTGGGTTAGGCCTAGAATGATGCCCTGGAGGTTGATGCAGCTAAAAAGAAAGATAAAAGCACATTTGGCCACATTCAGCAAGAAAATGTACCACAAAATGCAAAAGATGGCCAGGACAAACACATTTAGCAGGTGGGCAAAAGCCAATACATGAGCTATACCCCATCATCAGGGCCATTACCCTAGTTCCTACAGGTTCTATGAGCCTCCATCATATAGGAACCCCTGGTGGGCAATGAACCGCCTTACCTTAAAAGGGGGTATTCACTGCTATATCTTATGCATCATGCTCTTACCCCTTGAGCCCAGAGCAATTAATCAAATAAAATCATAAAAAGGCAAAAGGCATATGAAGAGGGGTGGAAAAATCAAGGTCGAGGCACCTCATGGACCATGATTGCTCCCCCTATACATATAAACCCAAGTCTGCGCTTCCCTTTTATTGGTTTCCCTTATACCCTAGCTTGTGGCCTAGGGTTGCTCTTCTCACCCCCTACTTCATTCACCTATCTGTCACATGGCACCACCTTTTGAATGATTTACCTTGAACATATTACCCCCTATAGAAGTAGAAACCACCTAATAAGATACTTGGTTAACCCCGTTTGGAGTTAGGGGACATTGGCACATCCCGAAGCCCATTATAGAAAGGCAGGTCATTATGAAGTCCCCACTTGTGGTCCATGGTTGGTAAGTTCATTTACTTGATTTATCTAATGACTTGTTGTACTGGAAGGCTAGGGGACGCATTGGATCTTATGCAGGATTGCAAATGGTCTCCATCTTGGGTATGGTCTCCCTATACGAGGTCCTAATCCTCCAGAGGGCCACGATGGCACATGTAGGGTGTGCGTTGAGAGCCATGGGCCTCCACAACAGCAGATAACACTCCATGGATCCCCACAGCCATTCAAAGATTGCTCGTGGTTCACTTATTGGACAAGGAAGATGTTAAGTTATGGTATGTTCTATGCTTATAATAGTTTACTTCTTTTTCTTATTATATTCCACCGATTAGCAATCACATGTACATAAAGTAAAGTGCAGATAGAACATTAAACGATCGACAGAAAACAAGCCAAGACAAGAGACACAAGATGTGGCGGCTAGCCAGGGACAAACCCCACAATGTGTGGGGAAACCCTTCGATCAAATCTTCTTTTATCTTCAATAATTCAGCAGAGAGAAATAATACAATAAATCTGATTCATATCAGCAGTAGCAAACCCTAGATCAGTAGCATCAGCATTAGCGGCTTCATTATCAAACTAGGGCAGACCATATCTCACAAACCGACAGTCGGATTGACTTCATTCCACCACCAAAACTTTCGGCTTCCAGAGGAGGTTCAGATGAACCTACAGCGCAGTTCAGATGAGGAGATCTTCTAGGCCACGCAAGTCAATCTTTACTTCTGCAGTTGCAGCTTTAGTTTCAGCAGTTTCCGGCTTCAAACTAGGGCAATCGATATCTTGCAAACCGTTCGTCGGATTGACTTCATTCCACCACCAAAAGTTTCGGCTTCCAGAGGAGGTTCAGATGAACCTACAACGCAGTTCAGATGAGGAGATCTTCTAGGCCACGCAAGTCAATCTTTACTTTTGCAGTTGTAGCTTCAAATTCAACAGCTTCCAGCTTCACATGTGTGAGAGAGAGAGACCCATTTCAGCGCAGTAGAGAAGAGACTCATATCTGCGCAGTAGAGAGAGAGAGATGTGATGAGATGAGTGAGTCTAAATGAGGAAAAGTCCTCTTATATTTATACACAACGTTGGTGGGTGAAAAGATGCCACTGTTGGGCTTCTGAGCCTACATGAGTTGTAGGTCGGCTTGATAATAATTCCATAATCAAAATAAATTCATATCTCCATGAATACTTTATCGGAATTGGATGATCTTTATATCAATCCTACACCTCTCGACGAGAGGAATCTAATCAAAATATTATTAGCCATGAATAAGATGACCGACATGAAGTTTTGCCTTGGTTGCCAATTTTAACACTCCCTCTCAACCATGGAGAACTTCATCTGCAATCTGTCTATCGGTCGTTACTATTCATCCATCAAATGCACTGCCTTGTACAGCCTGACCCTTGCCCTGCTCTGCTCTATTTTGCCTGTTCTGCTTTGTCTTGTTCTGCCCTGCACTAATTTGTACTGTTTTGTTCTGTTCTGCTCTGCTCTTGCATTGTTCTGTTCTACTCTGCTTTTGTCTGAATTATGAAGAAGAAGAAATGATCGAGGATGTATCATACTGACTCAAAGTCAGTCTCAGAGTATGTACCACTGGTCCCAGACCAGTCTCAACCAACCCAAAGTCAGCGTCATAGTGAGTACAACTCCAATGGTCCCAGACCAATATCATCCTCCACTGACTCAAAGTCAGTCTCAGAGTATGTACCACTAATCCCAGACCAGTCTCAACCGACCCGAAGTCAGCGTCATAGTATGGTACAACTCCTACCACTGGTCCCAGACCAGTGTCATTGATCCCAGATCAATGGAGGTCATCCTAGCGTAGGGAGTACGGTAGTTACAACGATGTGTCCATCGGTACTACTATGGTCCCTAACTTCATTTCTCTGCTCATTGATCAGATGAGAGGTACTTCCCATGAGTCCCAGACTGCATGGGTAGGATGCCTCGACAGGAGAACTAATCAATCTTGTCCTCACAGGAGAACACATCAATCCTGCTACAATTGCCATGGAGAACACATCAATCCAGACCTCACAGGAGAACACATCAATCCTGCTACAATTGCCATGGAGAACACATCAATCCAGGCCGCCATGGAGAACACATCAATCCAGGCCTCACAGGAGAACACATCAATCCTGCTACAATCGCCATGGAGAACACATCAATCCAGGCCTCACAGGAGAACTAATCATCCTGCTACACAGGAGAGCGAATCATCCTGTTCCACAAGAGAGCGAATCATCTTGTCCCACAAGAGAGCGAATCATCTTGTTCCAGTGTGCGCCACCAGGGGAGGGTGAGTCACCCTGTGGTCGTATGTTGCTCCAGTAATAACCGCAAGCCCTCAGAGCTCCCAGAGCTCAATGTATGCAACATGCAGGACCCTTGTACAAGGGTTTCTTACCGACTCCAAGTCGTTTGGGAAAATCACAGATTAGATCTTTCCTCGGGGCTTTGACAAGGTGTATCAACCTATACATCATCTTAATGCGATGGAGCCTCCTTGCTCATCAACTTACCATATCCAAGATGATGTCTATCTGCTGGAGCAATCGACGAATACGGGATTCCTCAATAATCAAATCCCACCTCTGGTTGTTATAGAGAATCACAGTGGTATCCAATGTAAATCCAAACAACTCACTGAAGAGCTTTCGCAACCAGACTACCTCACACGAGGTTATGCTAGCAACAATATATCCTGCTTCGGCGGTGCTCAAAGCCATCGACTTCTGCTTCCTGCTCATCCAGGATATCGAAGCAGATCCCAAGGTGAAACAGCACCTGGAAGTGCTCTTACGGTCCACCACACTGCCTGCCCAATCAACATCAGTATATCCAAGTAGTCTCACATCTCCAGCAGTGTATCTTAATCCATGAGAGATTGTGTCTTGAAGACATCTCAGAAGATTCCTGGCATCAATCCAGTGAGGCTCAACCAAATATGAGCTCACAATGCTAACTGCAAAAAATATGTTCGGACGGAGGTTCACCAAGAACATCAATGCGAATGAGTTTATGAAACTCAGAGGCATTTCCCAAATCTGGTCCGACATCACTACCACATAACTTCTAAAAGTTAAGATCCTCGAGGTAGTCACAGGCTTGCAGTCCATCATACCAAATCTTTCCAATATCTTTACCACATATTTCCCTTGAGATAGGAAAATTTCCCTTGGCTTCTGCCATACTTCAAGTCCTAGGAAGTAGTGCATCAGTCCTAGGTCTTTCATTTCAAATTCAGAGGCCAGCTCCCTCTTACATTTGTGAATGAGAGGGTCTGCACCTGTTAGAAAGAGGTCATCCACATACAATACCAGTATGAGAGGCTTGTCATCTTCAACCTTAAGTAAAGGTTAGGATTGGCTTCACTCCTAGTGAATCCCAGCTTCATCAAGTAGCTATCGATCCTCTCATACCATGCTCGGGGTGCTTGCTTCAGCCCATAGAGAGCTTTCCTCAACCTGCATACATGAGATTTTCGATCATAAATCTCAAATCCTTTGGGTTGCTCCATGTAGACCTCTTCTTTGATCGAGCCATGCAAGAACGCAGTCTTGACATCCATCTGATGTAGGTTCCATCCTTGTGAAGCGGCAAGGGCTATGATCGAGCGGATGGTCGTATATCTGGCAACAGGTGCAAATATCTCATCATAGTCTATACCTTCCTTTTGGGAGAAACCTCGAGCAACAAAACGAGCCTTATACTTTTCCGTGCTTCCATCTGCTGCATGCTTTATCTTGTAAAGCCATTTTGAAGTAACAATTGTCTTGTCCAGGGTCTGGGAACCACTTCCCAGACATCATTCTCCATAATAGACTCATATTCTACGGTCATAGCATCCTTCCATACTTGATGCTTGACGGCATCTGAGAATGACGAAGGCTCATTTTGTATTATCGTGCTCATGATGGTCAGGTATCCTTGATACCTATTAAGTTTCTTACTTTGACGGAAGGTTCCTCAGGGTGCAGCATGTCCTTTAGCATCATCAAGTATCCCCCTAAGCCATGAAGGCCTCTTCCTAGAAGAGGAAGGCTCATGTGGATGAGAATCTATCAGATCCATGGGTTCTTCTACATCAGGCATTGATTCATCATCCTTTTCTTTCGGTTCCCTGGTGTTGGCTTCTTGAGAGCTCCTCAAAGTCGAAAGATTGTTCACCTTGCGGTGAACTTTCTTTAGGAGTCTTGGAACCCAATGCTTGATGAGGGCATCAATTTTGTACATATACGACGGTGATTGTAGTTTCAGCCCATAGAAACATCAGAAGTCTTTGATCATGTAGCATGGCCCAGATAGCTTCCATCATCGTGCGGTTCTTCCTTCCCACCACACAATTCTGCTCAGGAGTATGTGGTGTAGTAGTCTCCCTCTTAATGCCAACCTCAGGTATGCCTGAGTGAACCAATTGTAATATATTAGAGGTCTTGCTTTGGCTTGAGGGGAATGGTCCCCTTTTGAGCTTTCCTTCAGCACATCCTGGACATACACCTTCATTCTCTATTCAGAATTCGGGCATCCCTATCACCATTTGTCTTACACCGAGTATAGCTTTATAATGAAGGGGGAAAACCTCTAATGCCAAAGTTCGGACTGAATAGATGTGTCATAAGACATGACACCTAGTAGATTTCCATCGACCTGATATAATGAATCAACACTAAACCCAAGAGTAAAGGCATCTTTAACATTATTTTTCCATATACATACCTTGCCATCGCTGAAGGTTACCTTGTAGCCTTTGTCTTCCATTCCCGAGATGGACACTAGGTTCTTTTTGAGGTCAGGTGCATTTAATACATCTTGGAATTTCTGGCCTTCTTGAATGCTTGTCCTCTTCCTTGATTCCCAGCTCTCCTCTTACCTTTGCTGTTGAATTTGTCATTCCTTTGATTGCCATCAGAGGGATTTTGATCATCGTCCTAGAGTGAGTCCTTTCTATCAGGGCACTCCCTTGCATAGTGACTTGCTTTATCGCAAATGTAACATCATCATTTTCTTCTAGCCTTAGGTCCAGCCTTTCCTTTTGATTTAGTCCCGGAATTATTTCTTTTCTTTGCATGAAAAGAAAAGGCAGCAGGAGGACCTTTAGGCATGGGCATTTCTTACACTTCTTCCCTTGTTTCTTCTTGAATGCATCTAGCCATTAATTCCTTGAAACCAGGAATTACATTATAGTTCAGAAGAGTAGTCCTGAACACATACCATTCAGATGGTAATCCTTCAAGAGTTGTGAGTGCCATTTCTCTGTCAGTAATAGTTTCCCCAATAGATAGGAGATCGTTCTTGATCTCGGTGATTCTTAAGAAGTATGCTTGCATACTTTCATCTTTACCCTTCTTGATTTCCCTCAGCTTATTTCTAAGAAACAAAACTTGATTTGCATCATTAACTTTAAATAAACTCACTAGTCTGTTGTAGATTTCCTTGGAGGTGTCTAGATCAGAGATGTAGGCCACCAAGCGCTTGTCGATAGAGTCCCGGATGATCTTCTTTGTTTTGACTTCTCCATTTTTCCATTTGTTCCAGGCAGCAGCAGATGCATTTGATGAAGGCTCAACAATATTGCCTCTTACATGGTCCAACACTCCTTGATCTTCAAGGGTTAGATCGATAGACATCTTTCATCCGTGATAGTCAGCTTTCTCACGGAGCTTGTCTTCGGTAGGAAAGAGTGTTGAGGACCCCATAGTTCTTTTAGGATAGCCTTGCCAATCTTCTCTTCAATGATTGCTCTTGCTCTTGCTCGGGCTTTGTCTTCACCTCAGCTCTGATACCATGTTAAGTTATGGTATGTTCTATGCTTATAACAGTTTACTTATTTTTCTTATTATATTCCACCGATTAGCAATCACATGTACATAAAGTAAAGTGCAGATAGAACATTAAACGATCGACAGAAAACAAGCCAAGACAAGAGACACAAGATGTGGCGGCTAGCCAGGGACAAACCCCACAATGTGTGGGGAAACCCTTTGATCAAATCTTCTTTTATCTTCAATAATTCAGCAGAGAGAAATAATACAATAAATCTGATTCATATCAGCAGTAGCAAACCCTAGATCAGTAGCATCAGCATTAGCGGCTTCATTATCAAACTAGGGCAGACCATATCGCACAAACCGACAGTCGGATTGACTTCATTCCACCACCAAAACTTTCGGCTTCCAGAGGAGGTTCAGATGAACCTACAGTGCAGTTCAGATGAGGAGATCTTCTAGGCCACGCAAGTCAATCTTTACTTCTGCAGTTGCAGCTTCAGTTTCAGTAGTTTCCGGCTTCAAACTAGGGCAGTCGATATCTTGCAAACCGTTCATCGGATTGACTTCATTCCAGCACCAAAAGTTTCGGCTTCCAGAGGAGGTTCAGATGAACCTACTGCGCAGTTCAGATGAGGAGATCTTCTAGGCCACGCAAGTCAATCTTTACTTCTACAGTTGCAGCTTCAAATTCAACAGCTTCCAGCTTCACATGTGTGAGAGAGAGAGACCCATTTCAGCGCAGTAGAGAAGAGACTCATATCTGCGCAGTAGAGAGAGAGAGAGATGTGATGAGATGGTGAGTCTAAATGAGGAAAAGTCCTCTTATATTTATACACAACGTTGGTGGGTGAATAGATGCGACTGTTGGGCTTCTGAGCCTACATGAGTTGTAGGTCGGCTTGATAATAATTCCATAATCAAAATAAATTTATATCTCCACGAATACTTTATCGGAATTGGATGATCTTTATATCAATCCTACACCTCTCGACGAGAGGAATCTAATAAAAATATTATTAGCCATGAATAAGATGACCCACATGAAGTTTTTCCCTGGTTGCCAATTTTAACAGAAGATGCACCTGATCCATCATGCCCGGTTGGCCCCAGATTTGCACCATACACTTGGTAGATGGTCCAGGACTTGCACGATGATGTGGCATCACCTACATCATTATCCTAGCCCTTGCAGGTGATCTACATGCATCTTCGATTTGTTTGGAGACCAATGAGAAGACTTGTATGCCCCCACATGTCATTTGGAGGACCACAAGTTATTAGAAGGGACCAACCACTTGTCCACTTCTTTTAAGGGTCCTACTCTTCATTGTGGCACCCATGGACCTCATTAGGGCTCTTAGAGGGCCCTACGACATGCATAGATTATTATTTGACCTCTTGAGAGCCTTATTCTTTCATTTCTGAGCTAGTTTGGTGGGCTTGTCACCAAAAGTTGGATTATTAGAACATTATTTTATTTTTGGGGCTTATGTAGACCAAGGAGGCTACTTCGAACTCCTAATTCGTATATAAATACAAGTGAGATGAGCTCATTTTCTTATCATCACTTTGGATTGGATTTTTTTCTCTCTTGAGATTTTTGCACTTTTTCTAGAGGATGAATTGGAGCTTTATGGATGAATTTTGATGTGTGGATATTGGTCTATCTTCTCTTGGAGCTTCTCTCTTATCAATTGTGAATGGTTGGATATATTCTGTTACATGTAATTGCATTGGACTGGGATTTTTGTTGTTCTAGGGCTAATTGTTGGATGCATTTATTGCTTAGAATTGTGGAATTTTGTCTCTATTAGAGCATCTCTCAATGTATGGGCCATGTAATATGAACGAAATCTTCTAGGGGTAATTCTATCAAAGAATTTGACCTTGATAAGCCATTCCCTTTATGCATTGAAGTATAAAAGTTGCAAGATTGCTTCTCCTTGACCTAGAAGGCTAGCGAAGTGGTCTTGAGGACTCCTTGACTGGTAACCAAGAAATCCTACTCATATTCATCATAGACTCCATTCTCCCAAAGACTAAGGCATTGATCTACCAAATGGTGGTCACCAAAAATGACATTCCTTTAGCTTCTTCCAGGTCTAGCCAAGTTGGGGCACCAAAGGCATCAATTTCCGGACATGCTAGCCCTCCAAAAAGTTCAATCTTCTAGGGTCTCATGCACTGGTGTTTCCTCAACATCAACTCCATTTTAAAGCCATTCCGACGGTGGAGTTATGAGAAAAACCAAGCCCTAGCTCCAAGATCAAACTTTTCCTTAGCATCCCCAATGCTAGTACCACATAGGATCAAATCAACGCCTTCAAGCTATGTTACACGAAAATTCTAGGAACCCAGCATTTCGGGCCATACCCGTACCCGAAACTCTAAAACTCCGTCGAAACTTGACCGAAGCTCGACCATCATGTAATCATCTATGAGAGTTAATATAGACTTGGTTTTCCTTATAAATTTCCATCTATGCATCTTATTCCCTTTTTTCTTGCAAGATAATGTGTTATTCACTTATTGATAACTTTTTTTTTTAATATATCTATATATATATATATATATATATATATATATATATATATGATGTTCCCGCTGACGTTTCCATTTTTAGGAGGTGACATTTCTAAATGTACCCATTTCAGAAACTCTGAAATGTTTCGGCATTTCGGACAACTTAGCCTTTAATTGAAAAAAATTTCTTTGATCCTTTCCGCCACCTTGTCTAGGATAAGAACATCATTGATTGCTATACTCATTCCCCCTTCCTAGACCGAGTCCACTTCGCCCCATGTGGTCCCATTCCTTAAAAGACAATTCTTCAAGAACCATCCAGGATATAAATTACAATAAGGATTTTAGGGATTGGGAAGTTCTTTCGTAAGTCATATCCCATAAACCTAACCCTTGAATCCTCCGTTCCTTTCCCTAGAAGACATTGTACTTTGCTTAGAAAGCAAGCAAGCCTTACCCTTCTAACTCTTCCAGGAAAGGGATTGTTTGGGTCACTCCACATCATTTCATTGACTTATCCTTCATCGGTGACTCCATAATATACAGGGTCTCCTCCCATTGGTGAAAGTCTGTAAATAGAAGTGAGCCTTAGCTGAGGTGACAGTGGACTAAATCTCCATTTGTTGCCCATGGCCTAGCATTTTCCCTTTAGGTATCCCCCTTTGGTCCCCTGCTAGTTTGAGCGGTAACAAGCCCAAAACTTCAATCTTGATCTTCTTCTTCTTCTTCGTCCTTTTCCAGCTTCTATCTTGAGGAGATCGCACTTGCTTGAGTGAGTGTGCAAATGAGGTCAAATTTCTTTTTATTTATAGGCTTGTGAAGGGTACGAATTGCTATCTGTTGATTTTTGTAGCATCAGATGTGTTCTAGCCACGAAATTTTGTGGAGAGGCTAGAATACATGTATTCTCCAAAACCTAGAAATCGTTTATGTAAATTCCACCTAGAGACAACTTAATTAAAATAATTGAATTTTTTAAATGATTCCTTAAGTCTAAACTTAGGAAATCTGGTTAATTAAAGGGTATTAATTAAGTCATGGTGAGAATCTTCTAGAAGAAGACATGGATTGACTTCTAGTTAATCTTAGCCATCTATTATGTTTTAATCTTGGTCGTTGGTGCTCCAACAAAATATTATAAGAAGAAGTCGATGGGTAGATGGAGAATGCACCAGGGTAGATACTCAGTTGCTCAAGCAGATCAATTTTCTCAATGGCATAAGTTCGGCAAGAGAAAATCGAGTCAGAGAGTGAGTTCCAGGTGGGAGAGAGAGGGCATCAACATAGTCTGAGAGTGCAGGATGAATCTGGAGGAGGCAACACAGAGGAGGGATGCAGGTCAGCGTAGCAGAAGGGTTGACGCATGGCCTACCCAGTCACTGCACAAAGAGTAATGTAGAAGGGCCAGCGAAAGAGGTGGGAGGTTCTCTTCAGGGTCACAAAATTACTGTAGAGTGTGAGAAATTCACCAGTAAATTTCTCTCAGTGACTCTTCCTCTATTTTGTCTCGTACATAAATTATTGTTGAAGATTAATAAAAGAAACCCTCATTTGTTGCACCGGTTTTCCCACATTGGGTTTTTTCAAGGACAATTGTCCAAAAATAACTGTCACTGTGGTTATATGTGTGCTAGTATTTTCCTTGTATTTATTTTCCATAGAATTTTATTTGTGAAGGCTGCAGTGTATGTATTTTGATATTTGTCGTAGAAAACTACAAATAATTTGTTTAAGTAATTTAAAAAATAGAAGAAATATTATCAGTTACTGTAGTAGAATTCGGGATCATCGAATTTTCACACTATCTTGAGGTGGACTTGTCCCTTCATGTAAGCCGACTTGATCTTTGTGCCATGATGAGGTCTTGGAGGGTCTTTTGACTCTATTTTGACTCAATAAATTTTTCTTTACAATATGTAACATGTCCAAATGGGTATTCAATACATGACAATCATTCAGTTGACTATATGACAAACCTAGAAGCACTCAATGGAGGCTTGACCTAAAAATAAGTTTCCCTTGAGCATGAAACCCATGTCTCAAGAATACAAATAATAGATTTATTTTTCTCTTTTCATTAAATAGATAAAACCATGATTACATATGCCATTATGAAGACCAAACCTAGTTACATATTTCAACACTCCCTTTTAACTAGGGAGGTATTCATAATCCATACAAGGTACTTGGGCTTTCTCAATCTGAAGAATCCTCATAAGAAGAGTTGGATTGCTAACCCATCTGTATAGCATCATATTATCCAACAATGCCACATAGCAAGGCCTTGACTAACAACTTTATCTCTCCACAAGATCAGAGCACAATGCTAGTGAGATCAATGATTTATAGACACCCTCATCATTGTCTCTCTCAGAACATACCCCACCCAGGTTCTCTCAAAGTATGTTCCACCAGGACTATTCTTATCTTGTATTCTCAGTCCTCAAAGAATATCGGTCCTCTACGACTACCCATATCTTGGATGCCCTACCACATCCTCAAAGAGTATCAGATACCAGATGCTTACTCAATCCTCCATTCTATCTTCCCAGGTGAAGACAAGAATGATGTGTCTATCTCTCCCTCTCAATTAGGGAGGATATGCCCATTCCTATAAAAGGAATGTACCCAAGCTCCCTCTTAATTAGGGACTTGACCAAGCTTCCTCTTGACCAGGGACTTGCTTCCAACAACTCTTTAGGTGGAGATCATGGGGCAACCAGCTGCTTGAAGAGATCCTCCTTTTGATGTCATGAACTTCTTTTTCTTTATTAAGGAATCTTCATCTTTTTAGGACTTCTTCATAGGGCATTGACCATCCATCACTTTCATTCATGAATCATGTCAGTCATGTCATCCTTTCTTTCATTGGAAAGTGATCCATTAGTCCATATCTTGCCTTCCATTCATGCCTTGCTAACTTCTTCGCATCATGTTTCCTTCAGGATCTTTCATCCTACCACATGAGTGTCAGTTGTAGATGTCATCTACAACTCTTCCTTTGGTAGTCCTGCATTAGCCCATCCAGATATTATTCCAAAATAGAAAATGCACATTAAAACAAAAATACCTTTGTGATGGTCTTTCATCATGACATCTCCTTGTTTGCATCAACATCCTGCATATATATTGGCACATCTCCAAAAAGATATACAATGTCAAGGGTCTCTTTCTTTTTCAGATTTTATCAGGATCTTCATATCTTTCCCATGGAGATACCATAGTCAAATCTTCTAGCCTTTGGATGTTGATTGCCTTCTTCATAGTTGCATTTTTCATGGTCTCTTCCTTTATTTATTCACACATTTCCTCCCAGGAGCTTCCAATCATAGTTCCTTCAACTTTGTCAACCACCTCGTATTTCATATGAGGACATATTATGTCAATTAGTCAATGTGTGAACCATGCCTTCATGCATCCTTTCACAGGAAGAGATCCTTTCTTTTGATCATGCTCTTGAGGTAGAGCGCTCATTCATGATATCTACAACCATATGACATGACTCTATTTTATCAAGTACAAGCATACATACCTCATCTCTTTCTTTGGTCATCTAGACTTCCTTCAACAACTTCCTTGATTGAAAGAACTTCAATCCCTTGACTTGCTTCACTTCTTTTGACATCATACCATCATCATATGAATCCCATACAAGTTGGAATTCCTGGCGAGACATTTGCTTCTTCCAGAAAGTGAACCTTCCAATGAAGATTCCAAAGGAGGATATTGATCATTCTCATCCTGCAAATGCTCCTTTTGAATATGTATAATGAGCTCTATAAAATATGACCTTTTTTTCCCATAAGTACTACTTATGCTTCTAATGAGGTTACCAAGAGCTACATCCTTCTATAGGTGACAACCATAGACTTCTATTTCAGCTATCTTCCATGCTTCTTTATGATGATGTCACGAGCTCTTGCTTTCAATCGTATGCTTCTATGATGCCATATCCTAACATGACGCATCCTATCATGCTTCTAATGATTCCTACCATGATAGTTATACTTTACAACAGAAAACTTGAAACAAAAACTTGAAAAGAACTATGTGAGGAAGACTATCTCAATTATAGTAGAGTACTTTTACTTCCACCATCTTGAATTTCTTCTTTTCAGTTTCTTCCACTTCTTCAGTGATATGGGCTTATTCCCTTCCTCTTTTCTTGTTGTCCTTCTTGAGATTTGGACAATCTTTCTTGTAGTGCCCATATTCATAACAGCCATAACATTGAACCTTCGACATTTTTTTTTTTTTTTTTTTTTCCTGAGGACCAAGCTGCCCAAACTTCCCTTTTCTTCTAGCCATGGCAGCAAATGTTTGAGCTTGCTCGCTTGATCCTACATCGATTTTTTCCTTCAGCCTAGTTTCTTTGATTTTGCACAATGACCATAGTTCATTGAATGGAGTAGCTTCCTTCTTCCCATAGATGCTTGATGTGAAGTTGCCCCATTCCTCTGGTACTGCATTGAGCACTATGGTAGTCATTTCCCTATCATACATTATTTCTCCCAACTCTTGGAGTTGGTCTCTTATTTCTGACACCCTCATAAAGTATGAGGCTATTCCTTCTTCTTTTGATATCTTCATCTTGTAGAGCTTGAGCTTCTTCTTTTGGCGGTTCGACAATTAAACCCTTAACATGACCAACGACTTCATTTTCTATGAGGATCAAATCTATCCTCTTCTTCCATGCAAGAAAGTTTGACGACCCAACCAATTTGTTGCTCTCCTTGCAATATGAAGTCATTTTGACATATTCAAATATAGATATAAAAATACTTACTCCTAGATGATGGTATCTTCAACTTGATACCTTCTTGATTTTGATGATGATGCAAATAATAGAAGATGCCTTTCTTCAAAAATGATCCTTGGCTCAAAGGGAAATCACATTGATTCCTTGATGATGATGACAACGGTTTCTCCTACTTTTCTTCCTTCAAGACAACGCTAGTTAAACTTGTTTCACAACCTCAAATTTCGGCCCCCCTTCAAAATTTCAGCTTGATGTAGCATTTTTGCAATTGCGGCCTTTTCTGCAATAACCCTAGTTCACATGTGTGGCTAGAAGATGGACAAATTTGCCTCCTTTCTACTTTGCTTGACTTGACTTATTTTTCTTGTTATTTTGGCTTGCAAAGGAGACCTTTCTTGGCATAAAACTTGATCCTTGATGGTGGCTGCAATTCGATACTTGCTGCTACAGAAGGATGTCTTAATACTTTACACATGTGGAGAATATAGCTTAGAAAAACAGACCCAAAAGTGTTTCACTCCTCCTTCATCGTGATAATGATTGTAGAATGTGTGATATTCCCAAGAATTCTTCAAGTGCGAAACCCTTATTTGGATGAGGTAGGGTTTTGAGGACTTCTTTGACGCTCTTAATTATTCCCTTTCAATATGATGACAGGGTTAGTCCTTCTTAATGATTGATGCTCTTGATGTTTCCGAGATGATCTCTTTATACTTCGACCCTCGAGTATCCTTCTTCGTGTTGCCCTTCCTTGATGTAGTCACCTTACTCTAAAACCATGTTGACAAATCTAGGGGGCAACAAGTATAGGAGATTTCTCTTACTTTGATAACTGCTTGTGATGTATTTTTACTTTACTTGATTAACTTCTTCTTTTCTTATTATTATTAGTGTTCTCTATCATCAAATAACTACCAAATCATAAATAAAAATGAGAGAATAGAACACAAGATATAGGCGATTAGCTAGAGCCAAAACCTCTCCAACTGAGAGGAAAACCCACCAGAACCCTTCTCTTCTTATAGAACTTCAATTGACGAATTCCAAGACCTATGACCCTTGCTCAAGACCCTCCAAGATCAAGTCATCCTTCCTTCCTAATGAGCTTTCCTTACACAACTTCTAGCAACAAACTTTGACCTTCCAACAACTTCGAGCCCAACAACAATTTCTGCAACTTCGACCTAGCAGCTTCACAGCTTCGACCTTGATGCAGCTTCAATAACTTCGACCTAACAATTTCACACCTTCGATCTAGAGGAAACTTCACAACTTCGACCTTGCAATTTCACACCTTCGATGCAGATTTAGAATTTCATTTAGCCCAGAAACTGTAGAAACCCTAACGAAAGAGAGAGAGAGAGAGGCCCAAAACTTCGATCTTGATCTTCTTCTTCTTCTTCGTCCTTTTCCAACTTCTATCTTTAGGAGATTGAACTTGCTTGAGTGAGTGTGCAAATGAGGTCGAATTCCTTCTTATTTATAGGCTTGTGAGGGGTACAAATTGCTATCTTGAGGCCAACTTGTCCCTTCATGTAGGCCGACTTGATCTTTGTGCCATGACGAGGTCTTGGAGGGTCTTTTGACTCTATTTTGACTCAATAAATTTTTCTTTACAATATGTAACATGCCCAAATAGGTCTTCTATACATAACAATGATTCAATTGACTTTATGAGAAACCTACAACCACTCAATGGGTGCTTGACCTAAAAATAAATTTCCCTTGAGCATGAAAACCATGTCTCAAGAATACAAATTATAAATTTATTTTTCTCTTTTCATTAAATACATAAAATCACAATTACATATGCCATTATCAAGACCAAACCTAGTTACATATTTCAACACAGTTTTGCCCAACCAAGATGGAGAGTAGTATTTTGGCATAAGGATGTATGCCAAGGCATGTAGTGGAACATTAAGTTTATTCCATCGTGCACACACACATTTGTGAATAATATCATACAAGTCAGGATTTTTTTTCCCAAACAATATCTTTTATTTGCCCCAACATGTTATCCATCTACTCATACCCCTACTCAATCACCAGTGCATTTGTATCTACAAAACGAGTCATGTTATAAATGGGCTTGGTGAATTGCAAAACATCCCTCACACGTGCCCAAAACAAACCATCAAGAGCAGTGTCCTCCACCTGTTCAAAACCTTGTTTGTCAACTACAGTTGGAGCCCTATCCTTTAATATTTGCCATTGTTGACTTGATACCATGCTAGCTAATGACTCTCTTACCTTCAAAAGGTGCTTGAAGGTGAGGTAATAACGAGCAAATTTAGTCTTCGCAATCTTCAATAGCTCTAAAATTGAGTGACTACGGAAAAGCCCATGGGTATTGCTATGATTTGTAATCAATTTTTTTCCTCTTGTACAAATCACCAATCCATTTGTATTGAGGGCTTTTGTTCTTAATAATATCATGCATCAAAAGGTTCATTGTGTGAACTAAACACCCAGACCAAAATATGTTGGGGTATTTATCCTCAATAATTGCTCCTGCTGCCTTACAATTAGAAGCATTATTAGTGATAACTTGGATGACATTGTATAGGCTAATACATTCAATTCTTTGAAGTAATTATTTTGCAATGTTGATGGCGGTCTTGAACTTTTCTGAGTAATCATATGTTGAAAGGAAGATTGCACCACCTTTAGACACAACAAGAACACTTACCAATGGCTTGCTTTTTACGTTTATCCATCCATGAGATACAATGGATACCCCATCAGATACAATGGATACCCCATGCTCATTCCAAGAACTTGTCATTTGACCCAAAGCGTGTGCTATTTTTGCTTTTTCACGATCAAGTCCCACGGTTCTAGCCCTATCATACCCAGGGCTCTTGTATCCTTTGGGAGCATCATTAATGGCGGAAACCATTTCATGCCAATAAGGTGAGAGAACATTGAATGGTATTCCACATGCATAGAGAAACCAATTTTTTTTTAATCCACATCATTCCTACACCCTTCGTCAAGGAAATTTGATATGGTTCTATGCTTTAAAGGAATGTTTATTCATATGCCTCCATATCCACTACCATGGGAGGATGTTGATGAAGTTATTTGTCTATGTGATTGTGGGCTATCATGTTCAAAGTCACCCTTTGATCTTTCAAATTTATATTGGGGTTCCTCCTCTTCCCTTATGTATTTGGCTCTTTGTTGTGTTGTCACACTGACACAAGTTTTGATTCCTGTTTGTTTACCTCCATCACATGGCATTGTCCCACAAAGGTGCTTTTTGACAAGGGTGTATGAACTTGTGTAATTGCTTTTGCAATGGAAGCATGTAAATTTAGTGGTTCCACGGTCCACCCCCTTTCCCTGCTTTAGGCCTAGAAACATATTTCCACAATGGAGTTTGGTTTGCTTTTCCTTTTGTGCCCTCATCTCCACTCTCCTCTTCCTCCTCACCAAGGTACACCTCCTCTCCAAGGGTTTCAAATCCACCACTACCCAATTCTTCACCATCTTCATCATGATCAACCCTCCTTCTACTCTCCAACACCATAATAATGTAAAAAGGAACCAACATCAAGAGAATGCCAAGCCATATAGCCATGATGTTTGAAGTTTTGATTCTTTGAACATTGGTGGAGTTATAGTTTCTTGCCTGCAATAAAATGGAGGAATGGGAATGGGAAAGAGAGAAAAGAACATTTTCATTTAACAATGAACATATAAAAAACACAAATGCTAGATTAGAGTCAAGATCCTACCTCTTTGGCCTTCAATCGCAAGCTCCAATATCCCTTGCAAGCTCCTCAAGCTCCCAACCAATCCTCTCAAACTTTCTCTCAATCTTCCTCCTCAACTCAAGCTCCAATTCCAATAGCCCTCTCTTGCTCTCTCAATGTGAAAATGGTGAATTGTGGGAGGGGAGGCAGGCCTTTTATTTCTTTTGGCCCTTCCCCTCCCTCCCTTTCCCACTGTGCGACCACCCAATTCACCCACAGGAGCGATTTTTTTAAGGCAGGAGCAGGGGGCGGTTTTTTTCCACGGGAGCGTGCTCCCGAGCAAAGCATGCTTTGGGAGCGAGTTCGGGGGGAGGGCACTCCCCCGCAACCTTGAGAGATAGAGTTGCTCCTAAGCAGAAGGTAGCAGAGAAGAAGTGACGTAGAGGGTCTGCATCATCATTTCGACCCAAGGAGAGAGCCATCGCAAAGGCAGAGAGAGGCAAAAGAGGCTCACGAAGAGCCACGTCATCCTACTCAGCCAGGTAGGATTGACGCAGTTGGCCAAAGGAGCAATTCAGCCTTAGCCAGGATTGCACAGAGCTGGAAGGCTCAGTATCTTCAGTTGTTGGGGCCTAGGGAGCTGTGGAGAGATTATAGTTGGGAAGCTGGTAGGGTGTTGTTTCTGTTGAAGCAGAACAATACCTAACGGGACAGAACCAAGGTAGAGGGAGTCACTACCTTAACGGATTTGAAATCCAGATCCGAGTTGCAGTTGCAAGGAGGATTGGAGAGGAGTGGTTCGACATTTGGCAGGAAGATTTCCAACAGGGAAATCAAGACATAGAGGGAGATTTCCAAGAGGGAAGTCGAAACTCAGAGGGAGTCCAGAAGAGGAGCGAAAATGGCAGTGAACGAACTAAGGGATCAGTCCAGAAGAGGAGCGAAAATGGCAGTGAACGAACTAAGGGATCAGGACAGGTTGGACAGGGCTTCCAACTGGGAAGTCGAAACTCAGAGGGAGTCCAGAAGAGGAGCGAAAATGGCAGTGAACGAACTAAGGGATCAGGACAGGTTGGACAGGGTTTCCAACTTTATCATCTGGAAAGCTAGAATCCTGGCAGTGCTGGATTGACATTGCATCAAGGGCTTTTCCTTGAGAACCGTGGCTATCCTAGTCGACCCAGCTAATAATGAGAAGTATGAGGATGCAATGGCAAGGGCAAAGTGCATAATCTTTGATGGGGTCAAGCATCATGTCGTACCACATATTGCTAAAAAGAACACAGCGAAGGAGATGTGGGATACTTTGACGGCCTTGTCTGAGGGCACTTTCGTGCAGCAAAAGATGTTATTGGAGAATTAGTTGTGGTCGTATCAGATGCAAAAGGGGGAGCAGATAGATCTATTCCTCCTCAGATTGCAGGAGATTCGTGACCAACTTACTTCCATAGGGTCTACATCGGATTCGGAGTTCATGGAGAGGACCGCCCTGAATGCAGTCTCCGAGGAGTGGGAGACATTTGTCCAAGGCATTTTCGACAGAGTTATTCTTCCAGAATGGGAAGAGATGTGTGCATCTCTTCGCTAAGAAGAGATTAAACGGTTGACCAAGGCAGGGAGTAGTGGAAAAAGAGGTCGAATCAAGAAATAGGAGGAGGAGGATGCGGCTCTAGCATCTACGGGACAACAAGGGAAGAGGAAGAAGAAGGATATCTCCAAGGTGAAGTGCATCCATTGTGGGGAGCTAAGACATTATGCATCCCAGTGTCCCAGGAAGAAGAACAAGGGAGAGGCTTCTGACTCCAAGGCATCTTCGACTAAGGCGGAGAAAGAAGTCGAGACTAATGACGACTGTGCCATGAGTGCTCATGCACCTCTAGAGAAGAGGTGGAGCGACATTGAGTTGTAGTCAGGAGGACTACATCCTAAGGGCAGGATCCTTGAGGTGCCCAAACTCTTAGATCATATTCGGCTACGGGGACCCTTAACGACAGTAGCAGGATGACAGAGGTCGAGTGGAGCAAAGTGTAGTGGAGCAGCAAGGCAGTGCTTGGGTGTAGGAATCTAAGGTAGCATAGTAGAGGTTGCAGCAGAGTGAGAGGCACAGAGGTGTATGCAGCAGCGCAGTGGCAGCAGAGGGATCACAGGATAGTAACAAAGGCAAATTCAGTTTCATGAGGCTTCTAGACTGACCCAGATGTCAGTAATTGGGTAGATCAGTTACTTACTTCTCGGTAACTAAGTTGCAGTGCAGCAATTAACAGTAGCAGTGCTAGGCACAGCATATTGAGAGGGAGCTACAGTACAGATGTAGCAGTGGCAGTGTCATGGGCAACAGTACAGGAAGAAACAGTGCAGATGATGTGAGGCAGTAGGCCAAGCATCCGCAAAGGTACCAGTGTGGAAGGATCAGTGTGATGTTCAGTGTTGGAACATTACTAGAGCACATTCCTCGCTAAGAGGGAGTGTTGATTTGTGGTATCATTGGATGTGCTCTAGCCATGAAAATTGGTGGAGAGGCTAAAGCACATAAGATCTCCAAGATCCAGAAATGGTTTGGGGAAATCCCACCTGGTTGTAGAGATATTAAAATAATTAATATTTTTAATGGGGTTCCTAAATCTAAACTTAGGAAAATTAAAATATTAATGGGTATTAATATAAAACTAGGTAAGAATGTTCTAAATGACATGGATCAAGCTAAATCTAATCTTAGCCATTGATTAGAGACTTAATCTCGGTCATTGAAGACTCAACAGGAAAAGTATAAGAGAAGGCTTGAGGGTCAGTTGGATATATGCCAAGATTGATCAGTCAGTTCAATTTTCTAGAGCGGGGCTTGCTGAGAAAATTCGAAAAAGTGATCTGTTGCAACGAGGGTAGTGAGTGCATAACAGAGAGGCAGGGATAGTGCCAGAGGGTCAGTGCAGTGACTAAAGAGGCTAACACAGACGCAGCTAGAGCTACGCAAAGAGTGCAGTGACTAAAGAGGCTGACACAGAGGCAGCTAGAGCTACGCAAAGGCAGCAGAGGCTACGCAGAGGCAGCTGGGGAATACGCAGAGGCTGAGGGGCCTGCGTGGATGATGCAGAGGGCCTGAGAGTTGATGCAGAGGGTCTGAAGGCTGACGCAGAGGCTTCAGAAGCTGAGTTGAAGCTAGCAGGGTTGACGCAGGGCCAAGAGGAAGCGTTGGAAGGATTTTAGTGGGGCAAACTAGAGCTGAGAGGCTGAATATCTATCTCCGAGAAGAGGTATTACTCCAGTGTAACAATCTCTATTGGGTGAGCCATTTTTGGCACCCTAGTTGTACTCAAGAATTTGCATAGTAGTAAAACCCTCAGAACTGATGCACCGGTTTTCCCACATTGGCTTTTTCCGAGGACGATTATCCAAAAATAACGGTGTCCCTTGTGTGTTTGTCTCAGTTATTTCAGTTGTTGATCTGTATATGAGTTTAGGCTGCATTTATGTTTATTTTTAGTGTTTATATTTATAAATAACTTGTTAATGAAAAGAACAAGTAGGAGAAAATAAACCAGATAATGCAGTAGGGATTCCTAACGTGTCAGACTTGGAAATTTCAACACACATTCCACCTTGTGTGGGATCCACTTGTTAGTGTCAGTCTTTCCAGCCTTCCTCCAGTGATCAAATGTGCTCTTACAAAGTGATTTTGAAGTGTCAAGGTCAAATTTTGTCATTTCAGTGAGTCTTCAAGCAAAATTTGGTCACTAGGCATTAGGTCTAGGGTTTGCCCAAATGTCAGTCCATGTCATCATTCAGCTGAGCCTATCATCATTCAGAGGGTTGTCATTATCATGTCAGTGTCGAATGAGTCATTTTACACCTTATTCATGCTTCAGTTGTGCCTAGGCAAGGTCATTTCCCTCTCCTAGGGTTTTGAAGGCAATTTCTCTTGGGCGGTCAAATCATCGGTAAAACTCATATCCTAATGTTCATACACCTTCCCCTATCCTTAAAGTACCTTATAAAACACTTCCCATCCCTTAGATCCGCCAAATTCCTCATTTTTCCACAAACCCTAGTTTCTAGCTACAACCTGGCAATTTTCTAGGTTGGGCCTGTGTTTTGCCCTTTTGGACCCCTTCCCCTCACTCAATCACTGAGATTCCACTTTCCCCTGCTTCTTAACATCCCTCCCCACTCCCACAAATTTCCCCAAGAATTTAGAAGCCCCCTATCCCCTTCATCTCGCTCCATTTCGACAAAATTCCTTGCTTCACACATCGGGACAAGTCGCACTCAAATGATGTTCTAGAGCAATCAAAGATGAATTTTGGAAAAATGAGAGAGGTCTTTGCTCATAACATGCCAAAGAAGAAAAACCTCCTTCACTTTTTGCACAGGTGTCACTGTTTGAGAGAAATGTCAAGAATACCGTTGCCTCAGGAGAATCAAAGACACCTCTGAAGTGACCTTGGGAAAATCAAGTTTTCTCCTAGCTGGGTTGGCCAAATGATTTTCTTGATGGGTAAAATGATAACTAGACACAAAGAGCTTTCCAATGAGCTATCATGAGCTCAATTTGGGGTTGATGAAGGCATTCAAAAGTTGACTGCAACAGTACTCTTCTTTCAGGCAGCCTCATTTGGCACTTTTTGACCAGTCTTGGGAGATTTAATTTTTGACAGGTCAAATCAACTCCAAATTGAAAAATTCCACTTGGGTTGGAAAGTAGACTCAAAGACCTTTCCAACGAGCTATCTTGCGCCCAATTCCGACACCGGGAAGGCCTCCAAAAGCCTCCTGCAAGGTGCACGACCCGTTGAGCCAGAGGTGCGCGACCCGTTGGGCAAGGTGCCCGACCCGTTGGGCAAAAGGTGCCCGACCCGTTGAGCTGTCTTGCTGCAAACTTCAAAAAATTGCCCAATCTTCCTCCAAATCATCAAATTTGTTCAGGATAGGCTCTTTACACATTGTTTTGGAGGTTGGTGATGGATGTAAGCCCTCATGCTATGATTTTAACTTCAAATCATGCAAATGAAAAGACTTATATGGTTGCAATATCAATGAGCAAACTGTGCTAGGGTTTGTGTTGTTTCAAGCTATTTTTCCCTTTGGTTTGTTTCCCTCCTTTCCCTTTCACTCACACTTATATGTTCATCTCTTTTCCCATATTATTTTATAAATCAAATGCAAACCCTACCCCTCTCCCAAAGCATTCAAAACCCTAATCTCCCTCCACCATATGCATGTGTAAATACTAAAAATTGTTGGTGAACATGTAAAAGGTTTTGTGCATATGTTTCCCTATCTTCCCCTGTAATGCATGTTTTCATATTCCCATATGTTTACTTTCATACATGTTTTCCCATATGCAGTGATCTTTGCAAATGATTTCCCAATATCCCTGATTATAAATATGTATTCCTATATGCATAATTGTTTGCAAATTTTCCTTAAATTCCCTGTTATATTCATATATTCCCAATTCCTTGTACAAAGGTCCCTCCCCTAACATTTCCCTCATGTCCTTGTCTCCTTGAAACAACATAGAGTTCAGCGCTTTTTGCAGGCAGAGACAGCAGTTCAATTTGTCCACTTTGCTCCTAAACCGTGTCAGAAACCGTAACTTATGAGCAAAGTGATGACCATTCATCATCTACAGAGGTTGAGGTACAGAGGAGGCCTCATAAGGGTGGAAAGGGCAGTCATCATAGGTTATTGGGCGAGGATGCATGTTTGCAAGGCAAAAATGAAAGTTTTTCAAAGGAGGTTGACCGAGGCACTAAAACGAAGAAGAAGACCAACCCCCTCCGCATCTTGGCCGAGGCTTCTCTCACTCATCATGACACTCACTAGCCTCTTCACAGCAACAAGCACAAAATTTTTTGGGAGTTTTGACTCATTTTTGGCATTTTTGGGCAATTTACAGGTTTTGGCTTCTCAACGGGTCTCACCCCCGGTGAGACCCTTTGTCATCGTAGCTCCGTTTTGCGAAAACTCAGCATTGATGGATTTGTCATGCAAAGTTATATATGCCCATGCATTACCTTGAGTTTTCATGGAGTTTTGGGCCTCCAAAAGGTCAAAATACAGCCAAATTTTGACTTTCTACCCCTTTTTTGAGCTGCAGAAGTAGTCTTGGGAGAATTGACTTTTGACTGGGCAAATGACCTCCAAATCCAAAAATTCCGGTTGGGTTGGAAAGTAGACTCAGAGACCTTTCCAACGAGCTATCCTACACCTCATTCTAACACCGGGAAGGCCTCCAAACAGGGCTCCAAATTGCGCGACCCATTGAGGAAGATGTGCGCGACCCGTTGAGGAATTTGTGTCAGATTTGACCAGTTCAGCCCAGAATTTGCAGTTTAGCTCCAGTTTGACTTGCTGAGGTCGATGGTGGTCCTTTTGACTGTACTTGTGGCACTTTTTGGATACTTTTACTCTTGTTTTACTCTTCTAGAAGTTTCTCTCATGTAAAAGGGTAAAATTGACTGTATGAACTGGTTTCCAAGTTTTTAGTGGCAAGTTGTTTTGACTGCCTATTTTGTAGTGCTTAGTTTAGAAGTGGTTCAAACAGCTCCTAGAAAGATGAGCTCGACCCCTAGAGGCAAGGGAAGAGGTTGGCTTGCTTATATTATGTATTTTCTTAATCATTTTCAGAGGTTGGAAGGTTGGACTCTGAAGGGAAGAGCTATCATTGTATATTTTGCTTGTATCTCTGCAATTTTTGGCTAAGGAAGACCAGGGTTTTGCAGTCATCTTTGGGATTCATGTGGACTCAGGTGTTGATGGTGTGTTTCTTCATGTTATTGTAAGCTTTGTTATGCGATTCATTTCCTTTCTATACTGCTGCATATTAAACAAATGAAGTGATAAAGTCAGAATTCATGCTTGCCATGCTCTACTTTTAAATTTGTTTAATTTCTATGTTTTCTGCTGTCTAAAGATAATTCAAATCCATTGTTTGCTCTCTTTAGCCTTCTTTTCTTTCTTCCTAATCATCCACTTCAGCTAAAGACATCAATACAGGTTCCTACCTTGCCCCAAAGACCCCCCTGCAGAAACTGTGTCCAATCCCCGCACCCTAAATTGCAGTTCCTCAATTTGCCACCAAAAACCTCAAAAACCCCCAAATCAACCTTCAAATCAGTTTACTAGCCTAATATCAGTGTTACCGTGTTGGTCAGCTCATCCCATTGAAGATTTACCGAGATTGACCGGAGAGAGCCTTCTCCTGCCCCGTAGGGCTAGCTACGAGGCTGAATGGTTTGATGTTGCCTTGAGGTTTACCTTTCTCAGCCTGAGGTGAAATCTCAAGCGCTAACACCACTGGTAAGGTATGATGACCAAGATGTGCAACATGTCAAGTTGGTTGAAGTACTTTTATCTTCAAGCAAGGAAAGGAAGTTGCTAGAAAGAAGTCTAGATGACCAAAAGAAGGAAATGGTATGCATATATTTGATAGATAAAATCCAGTCATCATATAGTTGCAGATAACATGGTTGAATGCTCTATCTCATGAGCATGATCGAAGAAGAAGGATCTCTTCCATTAGAATGATGCATGAAGGCATGTAGACAATGTGCCTTGAACTCTTCTACATATTGATAAGATGAAATCAACATAATATGACATCATATGAAACATGAGGTGGTTGACAGTTATGGTTCCTATAATGAAGGAACTGTGTATAGAAGTTCATGTGGAAGCAATATGTGAAGAAAGGAAGAAGAGTTCGTGAAAGATGCAACTATAGTCATGTAAGATAAGATATGTGATCAACATTTGATAACTAGAAGAATTAGATATGACATCTCCATGGAGGAAGAAGGTATGAAGACCCTGATATGGATATTGCAAAAGAAGAATCCTAGTAATGAATGTCTTGGATATGGATTCATACATGTAAAGGATGTTGATGTTGCAAGAAGCATATGTCATGACAAAAGGACATCATAAAAAGGTAACTTTGATTCGACATTCATTTTTATTTTTGAAAAACATTTGGTTGGGTTGATACACTGCTACCAAAAGAGAGTTGTAGATGTCACCTACAACTAGTACTCTTGAGATTGGATGGAAGATCCTGAAAGAAACATGACTTGGAAGAGGTAGTTGTATGAAGGAAAGCCAAATGTGGACTAGAAGATCACTTTCCGATAAAGAGAAGGATGACATGACTATTGGTTCAATCCTATGGTTCGTTGAAGGGAAGTGATAAAGAAAGATGATCAAAGCCCTACAAAGAAGTTATGATAAAGAAGGCTCCATAATGAAGAAGATGAAATTCATGACATGATGCAGAAAGAGGAGCCCTACAAGCAGTTGACAGTTCCATGATCTCCACCAAAGGGCAAAAAGTTGTTGTTGGAAACAAGTCCCTAGTTGAGAGGAAGCTTGGGCAAGTCCGTTGTTAAAAGGGAGCTTGGGTATATTCCTTTTATAGGAATGAGTTGATCCTCCCTAATTGAGAGGGAGAAATAGACACATCATTCTTTTCTTCATGTTATGAAGAAAGAATGGAGGATTGGGTAAGCATCTGGTTTCCAATACTCTTTGACGATGTGGTAGGGCATCCAATACATAAGAGTAGTCAAAGAGGAAATTCCTTGAGGATGTGTTATTCCAAGACAAAAATTGTCCAAAAAGGACATACCTTGTGAACATCCGGATGGGCTATGTTCCTTAAGAAACAATGATGATGGTGTCTATCAATCATTGTTTTGCTAGCATTGTGCTATGATCATGTGGAGAGATAGAGTTGTTAGTCAAGGCCTTTCTATGTGTCAATGTTGGTTGGTATGATGAGTTGCAATGAGATAAGTTGAAATAATAACTTATAAGATGGCTTACTAATCTGACTCTTCTTATGAGAATTCTTCAATATGAGAATGTCCAAGTACCATGTATGGATTATGAATACCTCCCTAGTTAAGAGGGTGTGTTGAAATATGGAACTAGGTTCATTTTTCATAATGTCTATTATAATCATGATTTTATATATTTGATATTAAAAAGAAAAGAAATTTATTATTGTCATTCTTGATGCATGGGTTTCATGCTCAAGACAAATTTATTTGTATGTCAAGCACCCATTGAGTGCTTCTAGGTTTGCCATAGAATTATGAAGTCAAGAGAGTCATTGTCATACATGTAAGACCCCTTTGGGCATCTTGGATTATGTAAAAGAAATTTATTTGAGTCATAAAAGACCCTCCAAGACCTTCTCAACAGGTTGCAACAAGTCGTCCTCATGGAGGCAATTCATACCCCTGGAAAGCCTATATATAATAGGTATTCGACCTCATTTGAAGCACACATTCAAGACGTACGAAGGAGCAAGAAAAATAATTTGATCTTAAAAAGGAACAAGTCCTAAGGCAAGTGAAGTTGTAGGAGGAAGCTAGAGTCGAAGTTTTTGGGTCTCTCTCTCTCTCTCTTAAGTGCAACGAAATTTTCAAGTTGTTGGGATTCGAAGTTGTTGGAAAGTTGTTGGAGGTCAAAGTTGCTGGAAAGTTGCCAAGGTTTGAATGTCGTAGGAGGTTGAAGTTGCTAGAAAGTTGTTGGGGTTTGAAGTTGCTAGAAAAGTTGTTGGGGTCAAAGTTGTTGGAAAAGTTGTTGGGGTCGAAGTTGTTGCTGGAAGGTCCAAATTTTTTGTTGTAAGCTATGAAAGGAAAGCTCATCAAGAAGAAAGGTTGACTTGGTCTTGGAGGGCACTTTGACAAAGGGTCTTAGGTCTTGGAATTCGTCATTTGAAGTTCTATAAGAAGAGAAGAATTGTTATGGGTTTCCCTCTCAAAAGGAGAGGTTTTTGTTGAAGAAAAATGTAACTAGGTTCGGTATCTACAAATGTAATTTTGATCTTTGTACTTGTCAAGAAAAAGAAATATTATTTTTGTAAATTAAATGAATGAGTTTCTTGGTCATTTCATAGGTCTAGAAAAGTCAAAGAATCAAAGTCATACATAAGGAGCTCTTCTTGAGCCTTCATGTAATGTATATGGGTCAACCAAATGTCTAAGAACAACCCTCCAAGAACAGCACAATCCTCTTGAAGACAACAAGCAAAAACAATTAAAAAAACAGTCACGTTGGCCAGCAAAATGAATTTAAATAAAAGTCATGTCGGCTTGCAAAGGAGACACATCAGTTCACTTGGTAATGTCGGCTTGATATGGAGACATAACACCTATAAATAAGCAGCTAGAGTCACCACAAAAGTGTAGAAGAGAATCTCACATATCTCTGAAGAAGCTCGAATGGGTACAGGGTCTGCAACCTTGCATACTTTGAAGGAATACACTCTCAGATGGATACTCTAAGGATACTATCTCGTCACATCTAAAACCTCATAAGAAATCTCAGTCTCCTCCTTAGCACATGTTTCGGTGCATTGCTAATGCAGTCTATTCCTCGGTGGAAAGAGATGATAGAAATCTCAGTGCTATGATAAATGCAGTCACAAGTGTCTACACCCTCGGAAAGAAGGATCTACATCAAACTCTGTCTCGGCTTACATATATCATAGACACAGTCATTATCTTGATGATCACTATCTCACAGTCTCGGTGTATTCGAAATGAAGAGGATCTCTGTGATCTCTGTAATGATGCAGCAGCAGTGAAGCTCATAGCTATGATGAGTCTCTTAGTGGAAGCTCAGTAATATTCTCAGTGATGTTGCAGCAGTAATGAATGTCTTTGTGGTACAATGATGATGATGATCTCAACAGTATGAAGAAGAGGATCGGTGTCTTGGTCTTGGAGTGGCTCAATTAGTCAAGGGTCATGGTCTTGGTGTTCGTCAATTGGAATCTCTATAAGAAGAATTTTTGTGCAGGTTTTCCTCTCCAAGAGGGAGAGGTTTTGGCCCTGGCAGAAACCCAACATCTTGTGTTCTTGTCTCTTTGTTATGATAGCTATTTAATGAAGTAAAGAAGACACACTAACGTTAGACAATATGTTAATAAGATAAACATTAATAGTTGTCATGCTAATAAGAATCTCATTAAATCAATGCCCTAGATTCTTTAACATGGTATCAGAGCTATGGTTGCAATCTAAGAAAGGGCAGAAAAGAGACATTGGAGGAACAAGTATACAACAAGAAATCTACAAACAGCAAAATCTTGTGTCTCTACAGTCATCATCAAAGAGTCATCACAGTAAAATAGAACCTCGTATCATTCTGAAATTTTGGATGGTACAGGCTCTTAGTGACGCAGAACAGTGACATATTCGAACTCCTCTATCAGTCTTGATGAGCACAACAAAGTATAATATCTCAGTATATGAACTCGGTGGATACTTTGTCTCGGTGAAAGAAGAGAATACCCTGTCTCGACACTCTTATGATTTCTGTCTCAATGAAAACATTGTCTTGGCATCAATGCAATCACTGTCTCGATCTCCTCATAATTGAAGTCTTCAATGCAGTCACTAAGTAATATATTCTCAGCATGATCATGATGGAAAGAAACACTAATAGACTTAACGTGTTCATCTTGTTATCTCTGTTTTGGTAATTTCTTGGCATATGAATAATGGTCTCGAAGATCCTACAGGAAACACACAGTCTCGGATAAGAAACTCAGTACTACTACAGTTATATATATATATTCTCTACACAACCATGATAAGTAAGATCTCGGTGATCACAATTACATTCTCGATCAAGGTACAGTCATCATCCTACCATAGGTTATGATCTCAGTAAAGTCTATGATCAGATAGTCATGATCTTGATGGATCAAAATCTCCAATACATTTCTCAACTTGAAGATCTAGTTGATGAAGATCTTGAGATGAAACAACAATCAAGATCTTGGTGGTCCAACAAAAGATGATCTCAATAAAAACACAATCGTGAATTCAGTGACAAGTTCAAGCTCAAAACACAGTGTCTCTCTACACAAATCGTATGTACAGTTCTCATAGATATCATTGTCTCGATACAATGTCATAACAATATACTTGTCACAATCTCGGATCTTGTCTATAAACATGATCTCAATAGCATGGTGCTCGGAACAGCGCATGAGTCCTATATCGCTATCATTGTTTGGATAATGCTCGATATAGGTTCTTGTTGATGCACTCCTAGGAATGTTGAGTGTGATAAAGTCTACTTGTGGGACAACAATATCACTAGCATGTCAACAATGTTTTCAATGTAGGATTCAAAAGCACCTTGAAGCAGAATTAGAAGTCAAGATGATCTCAAGATCATAAAGCAGTTTCAGTGATGTCAAGATCACAAATGTCATGATGCTATAAGGTCTCCAAAGAAGTTTTGGTAAAAGGATACTAGTGGTTCCTGATGGGCAACTCAAGCAAAGGAAGCATCAAGGTGAACATCTCCTCTTCACATGCCAAGTAAGTATCTTTCATGTTTTTGGTTTATGTCTTTGTTTTGCAAGGAAATAGAAATATTGGAGGATAGTCATAGTTCTCATAAGAAAGGTCCTTGCATAGAATGAGGAGGATAGTCTTAGTCCTCATAGATGAGTAAAGTCGTTGAATAAGGTCTCCTTTGAATTCATAAGGTAGACATTAGGGAAGCTAGAAAAGGAATTACGAACAGTATGGTTCTTAAAAGAACATTGATAGAAGGAAAAGAAAATTCATGTCACTGGATGGAAGAAGTTGAATGCAGCCCATGGTAAGAGGGAGTAGAATTCTTTAAGTTAGTCTCTCTCTATAAGTCTCCTTTTGGGCTCCTAGATCCTGCGAAGAATGTGACTACAATATATTATCGGATATGATGTGACATTATGGAAGTATTAGAAACAAGATCTCTTGACATCATCATGAGGGTGACTATAATTACAAGGATAAGTAAGATACCTATGTCAACAACTTAAGCTTTCTATGAAAGAAGGCAAGTTGTAGGCAACAACTTTGTACAACTCAAACATTTGAAGAATGCTCATCATGCAACAAAACGAAAACATTTGCTGGATAGGGATCTTTAAGATCCTCAAGTGTTAATTTTTGGTATGTCCTATGCTTAAGAGCAATTTACTTCAATTTTCTTGTTAACTCAATATCAATGTCTAGTTTAGCAATCACATTAGCATGAGAGTAAAATGCAGATAGAACATAATCATAAACAGTAAAAGACAAGCCAAGACAAGAAGACACAAGATTTGGCACCAGTCAGGGACAAACCCCAGTGTGGGGAAACCCTTGATCAAATCTTCCTATAATCTTCAATAGTTCAACAGAGAGATAGAGATAGTACAAATATACAAAACTGATATTTTATGACAGCAGCAGTAAGTCCATCATTCTACTAATGATGACTGATCTAAGATGCAGCCATGAATTCTTATGACGGTCTTCAAACAATCACGAAGAGTGTTGAAGCATATCCTTTTTAGAAGCCTTCAACATAATACTGTTGCAACATTCCTCTGATTGCTTGCTGCCCCTGCAATTTAGGTTAGGGCACAATAGACTGCCCTTAACCTTCCACGTTGTCAGCAAACTAGCTGTCCTAGGGACTCCCACAAGTTACCCATCAAACTGTCTCAACACATACAAGATACACTCCAAAATTTGTGCACTAGCTCACTATTCTAGGGTAATTAGGTTGCTGCAATTCTGGACTGGTTAGGGCACCCAACCACAATCCCTAACAACCCTCAAACTAACCCAGAATTGCTTCCTCTTGCTGTGGTTGTCCTTCAATAGGATGTTGCCCTCCACGTTGCTCCTTTAGGGCAGTTTCAAGCCTAATGCATGGACTTGTCACCCTAAATCAGTTGCTGCAGCCTCCAGCAATCCTCCTTGCCTCAGCCCTCCAACCATTCATTCTGTCCTCTAAACGGACCCCTGAAATAGCCTTCAAATGTCCTCAGTGTCCAGTCTTCTCCTTGCTGCAGCTAGGGCTTCCTTTTGCTGTAGTTAAGGGGTTCTTCTTCCTTTCCTCTTGTTGCGGAATTAGGGCCCCCTTTTTGACAGTGAATTAGGGCCTCTTGACTGCGGATAGATGACCTTAGATTAGGTCTCTCTAGGCTGTGGCTAGATGTCTCCATTAACTGCAGCTAAGTCTCCTCTTCACCTGTGGCTAGGGCATACTCTTGGATGACCCTTTCGACTGCGTCCTCTTTGTGAGAGGACAAACCCAAACGAGTGGAGAGGAGAGATCAAGAATGATGAGTGTGTCAAATGACTTGAGGTCTCCTCTATTTATAATGCAACGTTGAGGTTGAGCTGGGGGTTATTTGGTTGCTGGCCGACCTTGACAAATTGTCAATAATACAAATAAATTCATATCTCCATAAATACATGTCAGAATCGGATGATCTTTAGATCAATCCTACACCTCTCGGAGAGAGGAATCCAAGAAAAATATCAGTTTCCATAAATAAGATGACCCACATGGAGTTTCGCTCTAGTTGCCAATTTTAACACTCCCTCTCAACTAGGGAGAACACCATCTGCTAATCCATTTGCCAGTCTGTACTATCTCTACCATCAATGGAGTGCCCTGCACTGCTCTACTCTGCTAAACTATGAAGAAGAAGAAGTGATCAACAATGTATCATACCATTCTCTACTGACCCGAAGTCAGTCCCATATAAAGAGACTGTCTCATACCACTCTTACTGATCCGGAATCAGTTCCAAATAAAGAGAGTGTCTCATACCACTCTTACTTATCCGAAATCAGTTCCAAATAGAGACAGTATCTCATACCACTCTTATTGATCTGAAATCAGTTCCAAATAGAGACAATGTCTCATACCACTCTTACTGATCCGAAATCAGTTTCAAATAGAGAGAGTGTCTCATACCACTCTTACTGATCCAAAGTCAATTCCAATTGATCCCAGATCAATATCATCCTAGCATAGGGAGTACGGTAGTACACGACGTGTCCATCGGTAGCACTATGGTCCCTATCCTCATTTCCCTACTCATTGGCCAAATGAGACGTACTTCCCATGACTCCTAGACTACATGGGTAGGATGTCTCAACAGGAGAAGGATGAACCACTCATCCTGCCTACATCTCACCATGGGGTATCCCAGGGGAAGGCTGAACCACTCACCCTGTACACAACAAATCACTAGGTGAAGGTTGAACCACTCACCCTAAAATTGTGTCTCAGCAGGAGAAGGATGAACCACTCATCCTGCCTACATAGCAGACCACTAAGGGAAGGCTGAACCACTCACCCTATGGTTGCTCATTGCTCCAAGAAGTACCCCAAGCCCCCCAAAGCTCCCAGAGCTCAATATCCATATCATACAGGACCCTCATGAGGGTCTCTCCACAACTCCTAGTCGTTCTCGGAAAGTCAAGAATTTGACCTTTCCTAGGGGCTTCGACAGAATATCGGAGACCTGCACATCAGTCCCAATGTGATGGAGCCTTATTGCTCCTCGTTGTACCATATCCCGAATAAAGTGGTACCTAATGTCTATGTGTTGGGAGCAATCATGAAATATAGGATTCCCTGATAATCGGATCCCACTCTAGTTGTCACAGATGATCACGGTGGTATCCATCACGTGTCCAAACAACTCACTGAAGAGCTTCCCCAACCAAACAGCTTCACACAAGGCCATACTCGCAGCTTTGTATCCGGCCTCAATTGCGCTCAAAGCAACTGACTTTTGCTTCTTGCTCATTCAGGATATCGAAGCAGAACCCAAAGAGAAACAACACCCAAAAGTGCTCTTGCGATCCGCCACACTGCCTGCCCAATCAGTATCAGAATAACCATGCAGCCTCACATCTCCGACAATGTATCGTAATCCATGAGTGATTGTGCCTCGAAGACATCTGAAAAGATTCTCGACACCAATCCAATGTGAGTGATGAAGCTCAACCATATATTGGCTCAACATGTTAACTGCAAACCATATATCTGGACGGGAGTTCACCAAGAACATCAATGCTCCTATGAGTTGACGATACTCAGAGGCATTTCCCAATTCAGGTCCGGCAGCACTACTGCATAACTTCTTAAAGTTAAGCTCCATCGAGGTAGTCATAGGCTTGCAGTCCTGTTAAAATTGGCAACTAGGGCAAAACTTCATGTGGGTCATCTTATTCATGGCTGATAATATTTTTATTAGATTCCTCTCATCAAGAGGTGTAGGATTGACATAAAGATCATCCGATTCTGATAAGTATTCATGGAGATATGAATTTATTTTGATTATGGAATTATTATGAAGCCGACCTACAACTCATGTAGGCTCAAAAGCCCAACAGTCGCATCTATTCAAACACCAACATTGTGTATAAATACAGGAGGACTTTTCCTCATTTGGACTCACTCATCTCATCACATCTCTCTCTCTCTACTGCGTAGAAAAGAGTCTCTTCTCTACTACGTAGAAAAGGGTCTCTCCCTCACACATGTGAAGCCGGAAGCTGTTGAAATTGAAGCTGCAACTGCAGAAGTAAAGATTGACCTGCATGGACTAGAAGATCTCCTCGTCTGAACTGCGTTGTAGGTTCATCTGAACCTCCTCTGAAAGCCACAACTTTTGGTGGTGGAATCAAGTCAATCCGATGGACGGTTTGCAAGATATCGACTGCCCTAGTTTGAAGCCAGAAGCTACCGAAACTGAAGTTGCAACTGCAGAAGTAAAGTTTGACCTGCGTGGACTAGAAGATCTCCTCATCTAAATTGCACTGTAGGTTCATCTGAACCTCCTCTGAAAGCCGCAAATTTTGGTGGTGGAATCAAGCCGATCCGACAGTCGGTTTGTGAGATATCGTCTACCCTAGTTTGATGATGAAGCCACTAATGCTGATACTGTTGATCTAGGGTTTTCTACTACTGATATGAATAAGATTTATTGTATTATTTCTCTCTGCTGAATTATTGAAGATAAAAGAAGATTTGATCAAAAGGTTTCCCCACACATTGTGGGGTTTGTCCCTGGCTAGCCGCCACATCTTGTGTCTCTTGTCTTGGCTTGTTTTCTGTCGATCGTTTAATGTTCTATCTGCACTTTACTTTATGTACATGTGATTGCTAATCTGTGGAATATAATAAGGAAAAGAAGTAAACTGTTATAAGCATAGAACATACCATAACTTAACATGGGATCAGAGCTGAGGTGAAGACAAAGCCCGAGCAAGAGCAAGAGCAATCACCGAAGAGAAGATTGGCAAGGCTATCCTAAAAGAACGATGGGGTCCTCAACACTCTTTCCTGCCGAAGACAAGCTCCGTGAGAAAGTTGACTATCACGGATGGAAGATGTCTATCGATCTAACCCTTGAGGATCAAGGAGTGTTGGATCATGTGAGAGACAATATTGTTGAGCCTCCATCAAATGCACCTCCTGCTGCCAGGAACAAATGGAAGAACAGAGAAATTAAAGCGAAGAAGATCATCTGGGACTCTATCGACAAGCGCTTGGTGGCCTACATCTCTGAACTAGACACCTCCAAGGAAATCTATGATAGACTGGTGAGTTTATTTAAAGTTAATGATGCAAATCAAGTTTTGTTTCTTAGAAATAAGCTGAGGGAAATCAAGAAGGGTAAAGATGAGAGTATGCAAGCATACTTCTTAAGAATCACGTAGATCAAGAACGATCTCCTATCTATTAGGGAGACTATTACTGATAGGGAAATGGCACTCACGACTCTTGGAGTATTACCATCCGAATAGTACGTGTTCAGGACTACTCTTCTGAACAATAATGTAATTCCTGGTTTCGAGGAATTAATGGCTAGATGCCTTCAAGAAGAAACAAGGGTAGAAGAGCAAGAAATGCCCATGCCTAAAGGTCCTCATGCTGCCTTTTCTTCTTATGCTAAGAAAATAAATAATTCCGGGACTAAATCGAAAGGAAAGGCTAGACCTAAGGGTGGAAGAAAAGGATGATGTTACATCTGCAATAAAGCAGCTCACTATGCAAGGGAGTGGCCTGATAGAAAGGACTCACACCAGGACGATGATCAAAATCCCTCTAATGGCAATCAAAGGAATGACAAATTCAATAGCAAAGGTAAGAGGAGAGCTGGGAATCAAGGAAGAGGACAACCATTCAAGAAGGCTAGAAATTCCTGGATGTATTAAATGCACCTGACCTCAAAAAGAACCTAATGTCCATCTCAGCAATGGAAGACAAAGGCTACAAGGTAACCTTTAGTGATGGCAAGGTACGTATATGGAAAAATAATGTTAAAGATGCCTTTACTCTTGGGTTTCGTGTTGATTCATTATATCAGGTCGATGGAAGTCTGCTAGGTGTCATATCTTATGACACATCTCTTCAGTCCAAACTTTGGCATCGTAGGTTTGCCCACCTTCATTATAAAGCTCTACACGGTGTAAGACAAATGGTGACAGGGATGCCTGAATTCCCAGTAGAGAAAGAAGGTGTATGTCCAAGATGAGCCGAAGGAAAAGGGGACCATTCCCCTCAAGCCAAAGCAAGACCTCCGATATATTACAATTGGTTCACTTAGGCATATCTGAGGCTGGCATTAAGAGGGAGACTACTACACCACATACTCCAGAGCAGAATGGTGTGGCACCATACGATTGTGGAAGCTGTCTCTATGGGTAGATGATGTTACAATGCCTGATGTGGAAGAACTGATGGATCCTATTTATCCACCTGAGCCTTCCTCTTCCGGGAAGAGGCCTTCATGGCTTAGGGGGCTACTTGATGATGCCGAAGCACATGCTGCACCTCGAGGAACCTTCCGTGAAAGTAAGAAACCTAACAGGTATCAGGGATACCTGACCATCATGAGCACGATCATACAAAATGAGCCTCCATCATTCTCAAATGCCGTCAAGCATCAAGTATGGAAGGATGCTATGACCAAAGAATATGAGTCTATTATGGAGAATGATGTCTGGGAAGTAGTTCCTAGACCCCAGGACAAGACAATTGTCACTTCTAAATGGCTTTACAAGATAAAGCATGCAGCAGATGAAAGTACGGAAAAGTATAAGGCTCGTTTTGTTGCTCATGGTTTCTCCCAGAAGGAAGGTATAGACTATGATGTGATATTTGCACCTATTGCCAGATATACGACCATCTGCTCGATCATAGCCCTTGCGGCTTCACAAGGATGGAGCCTACATCAGATGGATGTCAAGACCACGTTCTTGCACGGTTCGATCAAAGAAGAGGTCTATGTGGAGCAACCCGAAGGATTTGAGATTTATCAACGAAAATCTCATGTATGCAGGTTGAAGAAGGCTCTCTATGGGCTGAAGCAAGCACCCCGAGCATGGTATGAGAGGATCGATAGCTACTTGATGAAGCTGGGATTCACTAGGAGTGAAGCCGATCCTAACCTTTACTTTAACGTTGAAGATGACAAGCCTCTCATACTGGTGCTGTATGAGGATGACCTCTTTCTAACAGGTGCAGACCCTCTCATTCATAAATATAAGAGGGAGTTGGCTTCTGAATTTGAAATGAAGGACCAAGGACTTGAAGTGTGGCAATAGCCAGGGGAAATTTTCCTATCTCAAGGAAAATATGTGGTAAAGCTATTGGAAAGATTCAGTATGATGGACTACGAGCCTGTGACTACCTCGAGGATCTTAACTTTTAGAAGTTATATGGTAGTGATGTCAGACCAGATTTGGGAAATGCCTCTAAGTTTCATAAACTCATTCGCATTGATGTTCGCAGTGAACCTCTGCCTGAACATATGTTTTGCAGTTAGCATTGTGAGCTCATATTCGGTTGAGCCTCACTAGATTGGTGCCAAGAATCTTTTGAGATGTCTTCAAGACACAATCTCTCATGGATTGAGATACACTGTTGAAAATATGAAACTGCATGATTATTCGAATGTTGATTAGGCAAGTAGTGTGGAGGATCACTGGAGCACTTTTTAGTGTTGTTTCTCTTTGGATTCTGCTTCGATATAATGGATGAGCAAGAAGCAAAAGTCGGTTGCCAGAAGCACCGCCGAGACCGGATACATATCTACGAGTATGATCTCGTATGAAGCTGCTTGGTTGGGGAAGCTCTTCAGTGAGCTGTTTGAACACATACCACTGTGATTCTCTGTAACAACCAGAGGTGGGATTCGATTATTGAGGAATCCCGTATTCATTGATTGCTCGAGTAGATAGACATCATCTGGGATATGGTAAGTCAATGAGCAAGTAGGCTCCAACGCATTAAGATGATGTACAGATCGATACACCTTGTTAAGGCCCCGAGGAAAGATCTAATCTGTGATTTTCCCAAATGACTTGGAGTCGTCAAGAAACCCTTGTACAAGGGTCCTGCATGTTGTATACATTGAGCTCTGGGAGCTCTGAGGGCTTGCGGTTCTTACTGGAGCAACATACGACCACAGGGTGACTCACCCTCCCCTGTTGGTGCGCACTGGAACAAGATGATTCGCTCTCTTATGGGACAAGATGATTCGCTCTCTTGTGGAAGAGGATGACAAGATGATTTGCTCTCTTGTGGGACAAGATGATTCGCTCTCTTGTGGAACAGGATGATTCGCTCTGCTGTGTAGCAGGATGATTAGTTCTCCTGTGAAGCCTGGACTGATGTGTTCTCCATGGCGATTGTAGCAGGATTGATGTGTTCTCCATGGCGATTGTAGCAGGATTGATGTGTTCTCCTGTGAGGCCTGGATTGATGTGTTCTCCATGGCGATTGTAGCAGGATTGATGTGTTCTCCTGTGAGGACAGGATTGATGTGTTGTCCTGTGAGGACATGATTGATTAGTTCTCCTGTCAAGGCATCCTACCCATGCAGTCTAGGATTCATGGGAAGTACCTCTCATCTGATCAATGAGCAAGGAAATGAAGTTAGGGACCATAGTAGTACCGATGGACGCATCGTTGTATCTACCATACTCCCTACGCTAGGATGACCTCCATTGATCTGGGATCAATGATACTAGTCTGGGACCAGTGGTAGGAGTTGTACCATACTATGACACTAACTTTGGGTCGGTTGAGACTGGTCTGGGACCAGTGGTACATACTCTGAGACTCACTTTGTGTCAGTGCAGTACTGGTCTAGGACCAGTGAGAGTGGTACATACTATGAGGCTGACTTTGGGTCGGTTGAGACTGGTATGGGACCAGTGGTACACTCTCTGAGACTGCAATACTGGTCTGGGACCAGTGGTAGGAGTGCTACTTACTATGAAGCTGACTTCGGGTCAGTTGAGACTAGTCTGGGACCAGTGGTATGCACTCTGAGATTGACTTTGATTCAGTGGAGGATGATACTAGTCTGGGACCAGTGGAGTTGTACTCACTATGACGCTGACTTCGAGTTGGTTGAGACTGGTCTGGGACCAGTGGTACATACTCTGAGACTGACTTTGAGTCAGTATGATGCATCCTCAATCATTTCTTCTTCTTCATAATTCGAACAAAAGTAGAGCAGAACAAAACAATGCAAGAGCAGAACAGAACAGAGCAGAACAATACAGATCAGTACAGGGCAGAACAAGACAATGCAGAATAGGTAGAATAGAGCAAAGCAGGGCAAGGGACAGGCTGTACAAGGCAGTGCATTTGATGTCTGAATAGTGACGACCGATAGACAGATTGCAGATGAAGTTCTCCCTAGTTGAGAGGGAGTGTTAAAATTCGCAACTAGGGCAAAACTTCATGTGGGTTATCTTATTCATGGCTGATAATATTTGTATTAGATTCCTCTCATCAAGAGGTGTAGGATTGATATAAAGATCGTCCAATTCCGATAAGTATTCATGGAGATATGAATTTATTTTGATTATGGAATTATTATCAAGCCGACCTACAACTCATGTAGGCTCAGAAGCCCAACAGTCGCATCTATTCAAACACCAACATTGTGTATAAATACAGGAGGACTTTTCCTCATTTGGACTCACTCATCTCATCACATCTCCCTCTACTACGCAAAAAAGAGTCTCTTCTCTACTGCGCAAAAAAGGGTCTCTCCCTCACACATGTGAAGCCGGAAGCTGCTGAAACTGAAGCTGCAACTGCAGAAGTAAAAATTGACCTGCGTGGACTAGAAGATCTCCTCATCTGAACTGCACTATAGGTTCATTTGAACCTCCTCTGAAAGCCGCAACTTTTGGTGGTGGAATCAAGTCAATCCGATGGACGGTTTGCAAGATATCCACTATCCTAGTTTGAAGCCAGAAGCTGCCGAAACTAAAGCTGCAACTGCAGAAGTAAAATTTGACCTGCGTGGACTAGAAGATCTCCTCACCTGAATTGCATTGTAGGTTCATCTGAACCTCCTCTAAAAGCCGCGACTTTTGGTGGTGGAATCAAGCCAATCCGATGGTTAGTTTGTGAGATATCACCTGCCCTAGTTTGATGATGAAGCAACTAATGTTGATACTGTTGATCTAGGGTTTGCTACTACTAATACGAATCAGATTTATTGTACTATTTCTCTCTGCTGAATTATTGAAGATAAAAGAAGATTTGATCAAAAGGTTTCCCCACACATTGTGGGGTTTGTCCCTGGCTAGCCGCCACATCTTGTGTCTCTTGTCTTGGCTTGTTTTCTTTCGATCGTTTAATGTTCTATCTGCACTTTACTTTATGTACATGTGATTACTAATTTGTGGAATATAATAAGGAAAAGAAGTAAACTGTTATAAGCATAGAACATACCATAACTTAACAAGTCCACCATCCCAAATCTTTCCAATATCTTCACAACATATTTTCCTTGAGATAGGACAATTTCTCCTGGCTTTTGCTAGACCTCCAACTCTAGGAACTACTGCATCAGTCCTAGGTTTTTCATTTCAAATTCGAAATCCAACTACCTCTTACATTTGTAAATGAGAGGGTCTGCACCTATCAGAAAGAGGTCATCCATATAAAGCACCAGTATGAGAGGTCTATCATCCACAACCTTAAGGCAAGGCTTTGGATCGTTTTCACTCCTAGTGAATCTTAGCTTTATCAGATAGCTATCAATCCTCTCACACCAATCCCGGGGTGCTTGATTCAAACCATAGAGAGCTTTCTTCAACTTGCATATATGAGATTCCTAATCATGAACCTCAAACCCCTCAAGTTATTCCACATCTGTGGTCTTCCTATTACTTGATGGGAATAGTCCCCTTGTAAGCTTTCCCTCGGTACATCTCGAACATATACCTTCATGCTCTTCTTTGAACTCAGACATCCCTAACACCATATGTCTCAGATCGAGTAGGGCTTTACAATGAAGATGGGAAAACCTCCAATGCCATAGTTTAGACTGAAGAGATGTGTCACAAGACATGGTCCCCAATGGACTTCCTATAACTTGATACAAAGTGCCAACCCTGAATCCAAGAGTAAAAGCATCTATAAAATTCCTTTTCCAAACACATACCTTTCCAACGATGAATGCCACCTTGTAACCTTTGTCTTCCATTGCCGAAATGGGCACCAGGTTCTTCTTGAGATCAGGTACATATAGAACTTCTTGTAAATTAATCATGTTTCCCTGATTCAACTGAAGGGTAACATTCCCTACACCCTTTGCGAGATAGGTGCCATCGTCTCCAAGAAAAATCACCAAGTTTGTTTCCTTCTCTATCAGATTAGAGAGAGCTTCCTTGTATCTGGTGAAGTGCCTTGAAGCACCACTATCAATAAGCCAATTTCACAAAGAGTCCGGAGGGGAGGTAGTGGAGAGGGCCGATATAAGATAATACTCCTTTTGCTTATCAGAAAAAACATTTGATTCTTCATACTTGGATTTCTTGGCTTTCTTGGAGGGTCGACCATTTCCTTGATGTCCTGCATTCCTTTTTCCTTTGCCATTGTACCTGTCATTCCTTCGATCATTGTTGTTGAAGTTGCCCCTGAAATGATTGTGATCATCATCATGTGATGTGTCCCTGCTATTCGGACACTCCCTCACATAGTGGCAAAACTTATTGCAAACAAAGAACCTGCCCTTCCTTCCACCCTTAGATCTGGGCTTTCCATTGAAGTGACCTTTAGACCCTACATTATTTCTCCTTTTGGCATGAGTGGAGAAAGCAGTGGGGTTGCCTCTATTAGAAGGCATTTCTTGCTCCACCATTCTTGTTTCTTCCTGAATGCATCTTGACATCAATTCTTCAAATCCAGGAATTTGATCATAATTGTGAATAGTGGTTCTAAATATATACCACTCAGGTGGGAGCCCTCCTAGGGTAGTGATAGTAAGTTCCTTGTCAGATATGATTTCTCTAATCGATAGAAGATCATTCTTGATCTCAGTGATCCTTAAGAAGTAGGATTGAATATCCTCGTCCTTGCCCTTCTTAATATCCTTCAACTTATTTTTGAGTAACAAAATTTGATTTGCATTACTAACCTTGAACATGCTTACCAATTTGTCGTAGATCTCCTTGGAGGTGTTTAGATCGGAGATGTAAGCCACTAGATGCTTGTCAGTGGAATCTCTAATAATCTTCTTCGCTTTGACTTCACCCTTGGTGTACTTGTTCTTTGTAGAAGCCAGTGCATTTGATGGAGGCTCAGGGATTTTACCCTTCACATAATCTAGCACTTCTTCTTCTTCCAATGTCAGATCAAGAGGTATCTTCCATCCGTGATAGTCATACTTTTCACGGAGCTTGTCTTCAGTCAGGAAGTGGGATGACGAACCCATTGAACCTTTTGTCCTTTCCAACAGTCTTCGGTGATTTCTCTTTTACTCTTGCTTGGGCTTTGTCTTCACCACAACCCTGATACCATGTTAATTTTTGTTATGTTCTAAGTTGAAGAGCAATTTACTTCAATTTTCTTGTTAGCTCAATATCAATGTCTAGTTTAGTAATCACATTAGCATGATAGTAAAATGCAGATAAAACATAATCATAAATAGTAGAAGACAAGCCAAGACAAGAGGACACAAGATGTGGCACCAGCCAGGGACAAACCTCAATGTGGGGAACCCTTGATCAAATCTTCTTATAATCTTCAATTGTTCAGCAAAGAGATAGAGATAGTACAAATATACAAAACTGATACTTTATGACAGCAGCAGTAAGTCCATCATTCTGCTAATGATGACTGATCTAAGATGCACCCCTGAATTCTTATGACAGTCTTCGAACAATCACGAAGAGTGCTTAAGCATATCCTTTTTAGAAGCCTTCAACACAGTATTGCACGAAGCGCCCCCCCCTGATTCCAAGCCCCGAAGCGCGTCCCGTACGGAAGTGCCTAGAAAGCTTGGCCGGAAGCGACGCTTCCGAATTCGGAAGCGCTGCTTCGGCTTTTTTAGCCGCTTCCTGGAAATTTGGAGGTGTTGTACGGAAGCGCCGAAGCACGCTTCGGGCGTAGGAAGCGTGGCGCTTCGGAGGAGGAAGCGTACGCTTCCCGTACACTTCCAAAAAAGCTTCTGGAAAACCGTTTAAAAAATCGTTTTTTTTTCAAATTTTTTTGTTTTTTATTTTAGGTGAGTTTGCTTGTTGGGGGTGGGTCCACCTTGGGTTAGGGTGACGAATGAAGGCAAAAAAAATATAAATATAGCAGATGCTCCCTCATGGTAATGTTAAATTCTTAAAGTAAAAGTGACATTTTCCTTTATTTTTCATTTTCATCCTTTTACTTAAATTTTTAACATTACCATGAAATGACTCAGGATGTTTGAGAGTGGTTCCAGCCTCATTGGACTTCATATGGAGAAAAATAGAATTTCATATCCTATTCAAAATTCAGCAGACTTAACAGTTTTCAGCTAAGTCACCTGACACGGGGATTCGGGACACGTAGGATTCGGGATTCGTGGTGTCGGATTCGGGACACGCTGACCCCCCGGAACAGGACACGTTATTTATTATTTTATTAAAAAATATATATATATATATATTAAAAATTAGATATTATCATATTTCTTACACAAATATTAATTAATGATACAAATTTATTGATTTCAAACATAGATCTTGATTCTTCATCTATAGCTATGCCTATTACTAATTACTTACAAGTGAGATAAAATCCTAACCCGAGACCAGTCCCTTGAATGTTGCTACATGTGCCAAGTAAGGAGGCACATGCGCACAAGTGCTAGCTTATCTATTCAACATATTTTTATGTATCCAGAAGTGCCAACTCACCTAATTCACACTTTTTGCAATGACTGTGCTCACGTAGTCCTGTGAAAATTTCCAAGCCTAGCTGACTAAAGTCCTTATTATCTCAATTAACCAAATAGTTGTTGAATTTAATCAATGCAAAAATAACTTTCAGAGCATTGCATCAGTCAAACAATGGCTGGAAATTAAATAGCGGAAGCATAAAACACAGTTTCACTCACACAGAGGTAATTATTTTTTCAAAATAAGCTTGTCTGTACGATAAGACAACATGATTAATGTCTGTACCACTGTATAGGCATGCATGAACATCTTTATGGACCTATTTGTACAGTTCTGTCTGTATGGTTGAACAGACTTCAATATGCCTGTATGAAATTGTTCCATACGATTGTATGGACTTCAATATTCTCGCATGAAAATGTGCGCTACTTGGAAACACCACTTTCCTGGCTACCTGCTCTCTCTCTCTCTCAGTTGCTCAACCTGCTCAACTGTTGAACAACTGTGATGAAGCTCTGTACATTATCTATCTTTATACTTTTAGTTGAGAATCTAAGTCATACATGAGATGCATGTTTAGACTCAACAACTAAATATAGGAATTCCACTTTTTTATTAAAGGAATTACGAAATAGAATTCCTTTTGTAAAATGCTGAGGTAATTTTCTCTCCAGAGTTTCTGAGATCCATTTCTGTTTAGAGGGAAAGGACAGAGATCTTTTCTAGGGCAAATATATCTTTCAAACTGATGCTATTCTAACATAGGCAACCATATAATTCCACAATTCATATCCATTAATAAATAATTCAAACAATACAGTGCAAATCTACCCATTCGGTAATTCAGCCCATACAATCATAACTGGATTTTGCTCAGATCAGTTCCACCAGTCCCAATGTATTTTCAAACAAATTTAAGACAGAGTTTGACTAATGCTGAGCCCTCTTAACAGACGTAATTGCACTATCTAGCAAATGCAATTTTGACCAGAGCCGCATCAGGATGAAACCCTCGACCTGCTACAGCTAACTGTCAAGAAGAGGGCGTGATATGTCTCATATAGATGAACTCCGCCTCTGTTCAGAACATCTCTACAACACTTGTGAAGATTCAGTCTGACTTGAAGGGTCTCACTGATGAACTTCGCTAGATCACAGGATGTTGTCATGGTTCTGTCCAAAACTCGGGCAAAGTTTACTTATCCGTTTAACCCAGCAGCTCGAAACGTGTCCCAAAAACAGGATACGTCCCAAAAATCGCGACATGTTGTGCAAATTCAGGACACGTTATAGGACACGACGTGTCATGCAGTTTGGACACGAATCCGCAGCGAATCGTGTCGAATTCGCTGGATTCGCGATTCGACAGGGCTTTTGGACGAATCCGGTATCCTAGGTTTTCAGGAATTTAGGATCAATGGGATTGTGGCATTTCATTAGATTATATCAAGTATGAAGGTATGCGATTAGCATTTAATCAAGAGCACCAAGCCCTATATGTACCCTAGTGTTGGCGGTGTTAATTGTTGAACTCCTTTGTCACGCGGCACGCCCTTAGCAAAAAATTACCTTTCAATCAAGACAAAATCATCGATCAAACATGTTAAGCTTTTTCTACCATATTTTAAGTCTTGAATTAGGTAGCTTGATCAAAATTGGGCAATGTTGACTAATATCCCCAGACAATCGAGGTAGAGGCAAAGGCTAGACAAGAGGAGAAGAATCTAGATTCTAGATCATTAATGTACAATGGATGTTATATCTATCTTGATTTATGCAAAAATATGCATGTTTTAAATGTAAAAAAATATAAATATATATATATATATAGCAGACGCTTCCGCGGACGCTTCGCTTCCTAGATTTTTGGAAAATGATGCTTCAGCGTCCCCGCTTCCAAAAAACGCTTCCGCTTCGTGCAACATTGCTTCAACATAATATTGCTGCAACATTCCTATGATTGCTTGTTTCTCCTGCAATTTTGGTTAGGGCACAATAGGCAGCCCTTAACCTTCCATGTTGTTAGCAAACTAGTTGTCCTAGGGACTCCTACAAGTTGCCCATCAAACTGTCTCAACACATACAAGATACACTCCAAAATGTGTACACTAGCTTACTGTTCTAAGGTAATTAGGCTATTGCAATTATGGACTGGTTAGGGCACCCAACCACAGTCCCTAACAACCCTCAAACTAACCCAGAATTGCTTCCTTTTGTTGCGGTTGTCCTTCAATAGGATGTTTCCCTCCACACTGCTCCTTCAGGACAATTTCAAGCCCAACACATGGACATGTCACCCTAAAACAATTGTTGCACCCTCCAGCAAACCCTCCTTGCCTCAGCCTCCAAGAACAGGGCCTCGACCCTCCAATCAATCACTTTGTTCTCTAAATGGACCCCTGAAATAGCCCTCAAATGTCCTCAATGTCCAATCTTTTCCTTACTGCGACTAGGGCTTCCTTTTGCTATAGTTAAGGGGTTCTTCTTCCTTTCCTCTTGCTACGGAATTAGGGCCTCCTTTTTTACAGCGAATTAGGGCCTCTTGACTGCGAATAGATGACCTTAGATTAGGTCTCTCTAGGCTACTACTAGATGTCTCCATTAACTGTGGCTAAGTCTTCTCTTCACCTGCGGCTAGGGCATACTCTTGGATGACCCTTTCCACTGCGTCCTCCTTGTGAGAGGACAAACCCAAACGAGTGGACAGGAGAGATCAAGAGTGATGAGTGTGTCAAATGACTTGAGATCTCCTCTATTTATAATGCAACGTTGAGGTTGAGCTGGGGGTTATTTGGTTACTGGCCGACCTTGACAAATTGTCAATAATACAAATAAATTCATATCTCCATAAATACATGTCGGAATCAGATGATCTTTAGATCAATCCTACACCTCTCGAAGAGAGGAATCCAAGAAAAATATCAACTACCATAAATAAGATGACCCACATGGAGTTTGGCCCTAGTTGCCAATTTTAACATCAAGACTCTCTAATGGAATCTTCAATAGAAGATTCACTGATCCAGGGATGAAGCAAGTGTTTCAATAGAAACTCCAACCTGTGGAGTTCATGAATAGATAAAGCATATTAAACACATATCAACCCTTACAATATACTTGATATCAAAGATTAAAGTACCTTGGACATATCTTAAGATTGTTTTTACTGTCTATTACTCACCATTTTATGGGTAATATCCCTAGAAGAAATTTTTTCTCCAAAATGGCCCTAAGCCGACAGCCAACAACCCCTTGCAGCCACCAGCTAGCTCATTGTGCCATTTCTCCGCCACTTGAGCCAGCGATGTGGTCCCTCACCCATCTGCCATGATCGTATGTTTGAAGGTGGGCCTCCTGAACCTAAAGGTATGCCTTGTCATTTGGAAATTGAGTATTGTTGTTTGCTTATCATGGAAAAATTTGGGCATGGATTAATGGGGGGATTCGGCGGAAAGAATGCCCTAAGTCTGTGCTTTTGTCACTTAGACCCCTCTTAGGAATTAACCTTGGATTCTAGTCCCGTGGAATCTCTTTTACTGACCATTTGATTCCAGGGACGGTATTTCACGGGAAACCCCGATTTTGGTTGCGTGGACCTAAGCCCTTATCCGCTTATATTAGCCTCTTTCCATTCATCATTACCCCATCCATCATTTCTTCTGCTTGGGTCCACATTCCTCCATTGGGTCCACATAGGGTTAGCTTGCTCCTTCCCTTTGCCCACACCTTGGGTCATGGCTTGAAATGAACCCCAGATGTTGATGCAACTGGAAAGAAAGTTAAAAGCATATATGGCCACATTCAACAGGAAAATGTACCACAAAATGCAAAAGATGGTTGGGACAAATACATTTAGCACGTGGGCAAAAGCCAATACATGAGCTTTACCCCATTATCATGGCCATCAAACTGGTTCCTGCGGGTTCTATGAGCCTTCTTCATCATATAGGAACCCATGATTGTCCTAACCCCTAGTGGGCGATAAACCGCCCCACCTTAAAAGGGGGAATTCACTGCTATATCTTATACATCATGCTCTAACCCCTTAAGCCCCGAGCAATTAATCAAAGAAAATCATAAAAAGGCAAAACGCATATAAAGAAAAGTGGAAAAATCAAGGTCAAGGCTCCTCATCTATCACTATTGCTCCCTCCTACACATTATAAACCCAAGTGTGGGCTTCCCTCTTATTAGCTACCCTTGTACCCGAACATGTGACCCAGGGTTGCCCCTTATCATTCCCTACTTCATCCACCTATCTGTCACATGCCACCGCCTCTTGAAGGATGTACCTTGACTATATTATCCCCTTTAGAAGTAAAAACCACTTAATAGGATTATTGGCTAACCCCATTTGGACTTTAGGAGACATTGGCACATCTCGAAGCGTATTATGGAAGGGCAAGCCATTATGAAGTCCCCAGTTGTGGTCCATGATTAGGTAAGTTCATTTACTCCATTTCTCTGATGACTTGTACTGGAAGGCTAGGTGACGCATTGGATCTTATGCACGATTGCAGATAGTTTCCATCTTGAGTTTGGTCTCCCTATACGGGGTCCTAATCCTCCAAAGGGCTACATTGGCACATGAGGGTGAGCGTTGAGAGCCATGGACCTCCACAGCAGTAAATTGCACTCCATGGATCCCCGCAACCATTCAGAGATTGCTCGTGGTTCACTTATTGGACGAGGAGGATGCACCTGATCCATCATGCCCAGTTGGCCCCAGATCTACACCACACACTTAACAAATGATCCAAGACTTGCACGATGATGTGGCATCACCTAAACCATCATCCTAGCCCTTGTTGGCGATCTACAGGCATCTTCAGTTTGTTTGGAGACCTGTGAGGACACTTGTGTGCCCCCAAAAGTCATTTGGAGCACCACAGATTATTACAAGGGACCAACCCCTTGTCCATTGCTTCTGAGGATCCTATTCTTCATTGTGGCACCCATGGACATCATTAGGCCTCTTAGAGGGCCCTACGACATGCATAGATTATTATTTTACCTCTTGAGAGGCTTACTTTTTCATTTATGCGCTAGTTTGGTGGGCTTGTCACCAAAAGTTGTATTATTAGCACATTATTTTATTTTTGGGACTTATGTAGGCCAGGGAGGCTAATTTGAAATCCTAAGTTTTGTATAAATAGGAGTGGGATGAGTCCATTTCTCATCATCACTTTGGTTGGGATCTCTTATCTCTCTTGAGATTTTCATACTTTTTCTAAGGATGAATTGGAGCTTTATGGATGAGTTTTGATGTATGGATATTGGTCTATCTTCTCTTGGAGCTTCTTTATTGTCAATTGTAAATGGTTAGATATACTCTATTACATGTAAGTACATGTTGTTGATGTTATTCTTGTTTACTTTTGTCATATATGTTAGACTTGTTAGAAAATCAAAAAGGCAGAAAGATTTTCTTATACTTGATAATTACTTGCGACCTTCTTGATTTGCTATTACAATTCTTTATATCTTCTTTTAGTTCATCAATCAATTACCAAAGCAATAGCACATAAAACAATGGGCACCAGATGTAGGCACTATGCCAGGGAAAAACCCCCCTCAAGGGGAAAACCCAGTCAAAATTCTCTTCCTTTCAATAGTATTCTTTGAGACTCTTCACCCTAGACAAAATCCAAACCTTCCCTCAACACCAAGTCAACCTCCCAGATCTTCGACCTCTCTTCCAGCAACTTCGACTATGTAGCAGCTTTCGGCATCAACAAAACTTGGAAGACTTCGATCTCCCAAACTAGGGCACGAAACAAAGAGAGACAGGCACCAAAATTTTGTTTTTCTTCTTCTCCTTAGACTCCACCCAACTCGCACTTCCTTCCCCTTCTTTTTCTACTTCGCACTTTGTTGCACTCAAATTTTCAAAGTTCCAGGGAAACGAAATAGCCAGCTTTTTCAACACTCTAGGGATCGAATCACATATCAACACTCTAAGTGTCATGGTCATCCCATTCTGCAAGTTATATATTGTAAATGGTCTTAGTAAAAGCTTGAATCTATGTAACAACCTAGGTAAGCCTATAATTTGATGACGAATTCCATCCTAGGAGGTTTTTTAATCTCACTGATTAGCTGTGTTTTTCAACATGGCTAATCAAAAGAGTTTTTTCCCTCCAACTTAAACCCCCAAAGCTAGGGTGAAATTTATTTTCGAATTATCAGGTGAGTCTTAATGTTTTATTCGAGTCTGATGTAAAAATGGTTTGAGAAAAATCTAAGCTAATAGGCTTAATTATTTTATTACAAATCACTTGGTTTACTAGATCATAGTGAGTCACAGATGGGTTATGTGTCTTGAGGGTCGAAGACAAATGTATATTCCCTCTTTGAGTCTTGTAAATGAAAAATCATATGTATTGGAGGTTTGGAGAAATAATTAATCCCCTCATGTATAAATTAATAAATTTTCCTGACAAAATAAAATTAAATCCTAAGCCACAAAATTAATTAATTAAAGTCAAGATAAATTTATCTTAGGAAAATAAATTCTCCAAATGGAAAAATCTGCGGATCTTAAAAGAATAAATTTTTAAAAGCCTTCCACTAAGGGAATATTGTATTTTTCAAGAACATTTGGACTCTTGGACCTTGGTGGTCAAGTCAAAGTCAAATTTTTGAGGAAATTGGCTCAAAATAATTAATTTTGAGCTAATTAAAATGGAATTAAATGATAAATTCGAAAATTCCTCAAAAATAAAAAATCAAATGTGAAAATTAAAAGATCTTGAAGTGTTTATCAACAACCAAGATTATTTTGACAAGGATCAAAGAAACTAGATGTTATTTTTCCATGTGGAGGATTTATCTATAAATTAGAGAGTCAATTGAGTCTATAGTCATCTTGATCTCTGGCTAGAAAATTTATGCTAAAGCAGCTTTGTAACTATTGTTACTTGTACCGCTAGGAACTATTTTTTCAATCATAATAAAAACTTTGGAGTGCAATTCAAGGTGTTCTTGCTTATTGATTTGTAGTATGTGTTGACTACGGGCATCTCTATGTTGTGCTAAATATTGGTAAGATTTGTTTTTTCATTAGATGGAAATAGAATCATACTATTGATAGTTTTGAACTAATCTTAGGTGGTTTCATTCCCCATGTGATCTAATAAATTATTTTGAGATAAATTCATAGTGTTTGCAGGTACTTTAATCCTTGGCCTCCAAGTTCACAAACTTGGGCAAGAATCACTATTGCTTGGATTCCAAATATTTATATGGTGGCTTAAATCTTCACTAAAGCTATAGTATACATTGGGGTTTCTAAAGTATTTTTAGCCATTCTTCAAAGGAGAAAACTTCATGAAAATATTTTTCTCAAAAACTTAAAATTTTTAAAACCCTTATATATTTGTAAATCTTGTGAATAATTCTGTAGCTCTAACTTGTAAATTATTTTTCTAGCTTGGGTTTTGGGGATTTTAATATTTTGTATATATTTGGGGTTTTGATGTTTTAATTTTAATTTTTGCAAGTTGGATCAAGGAATCAAGTAAAAGAAGAGCTAGATCTAGACCTTTGAGGGTAATATTTAGTCTCCAGACAATTTTGCAGGGACATTTACTGAAAATTTGACGACAAAATTCAAATCCAGAAGAAAAAATACTTTTTCGAGACATGGGTTTTCAGTTTTTGGCCTCCTCTTGCGATTTTAGCCCCTGATCTATCATCCTAGCCCTTTTATTGCCACAAATTTGTCTCCCTTAGCCTTGTTCTCCATTTTCTTAGCCTCTTTTGCCCTAAATTGACATGAAACCCTAATCTAAAGCTTTAAGGCTAAATAATTGGCGGTTCTACAGTTTTAAGGTCTCAAAATTCCTCTTTTTCAAGCAACAAAGTGATCCCAAAGTTTTATCAATTTTCAATGGTGGGATCTTCAAGGCCTTGGGCTTAGGGTTTGACCCATAGTTTTAAAAACCGCTCAGAAAAACCGGTGACCGGTCAAACCGGCCGGTTAGCTAGCTGGCCGGTCCGAACCGGCCTAAAAACCCGGTCAGACCCTTCATTTGCCCGATTTTTGGCCCTAACCGGTGAAAACCGACCAGTTTAGGACAAAACCGGCCGGTTTGTTACAAATCGGCCGGTTTTGTCCTAAACCGGCCGGTTTTAGGCACAACCACCATAAAGTTAAAAAAACATGTTTTTGACTGTGTTTGAGGGGTTTTGGGGGGGGACTAAGGGTGTTTCAACCCTAACAATGTTGGCAATTAATGGTAATGTTAAATTCTTAAAGTAAAAGTGACATTTCCTTTAATTTTCATTTTCATCCTTTTACTTAAATTTTTACCATTACCATGAAATGACTCAGGATGTTTGAGAGTGGTTTCGATCTCATTGGATTTCATATGGAGAAACTAGAATTTTAGATTTCACTCAAAATTCAGCAGACTTAATGGTTTTCAGGATTTCATGGTTTGGGGGTAAACAATAAATGCAATTAGAGCTCCAAATGATAAGAAAAACTCCTGATCTAGATCCCATTGTGTTGGACGATATTGATCCAACATCAGAATGGGTGGAGGAGACTGAAGAACTGTGTTTGAGGCTGATTTTGATATCGACATGGCTTTGGCGGGGGATGAAGCAGATTATGTGATGGCATCAGAACCAGGATCAACAGAGGCATCAAGGAAAGGCAAGGAACCAATGGAAGGCACTAGTCATGCAGGTCGACAAACTCGTGCTTCCATTAGGTCCACTTCTATTGTCATTGGTGGCATTGATACTGAGGTTGCAGATCAGGCTGAGGCATCCTCAGACTCTGAACCAGATGATGTCTATGTAGCTCCTGATGATGATCTTGTGTCTACTACTAGTAGTGGTAATGAACTTGATGATTGATCATGTGTATACTGTAGACTTGTAGTAGGTCAATGGCCTCATAGCTTGCAGCAATGTTTTTGGACTTTATAGGCCATTTAGAGCCTCATTTGTTATGTATTTTGCTATTTTGTTGATGATATGTATTGCACTCGGTGCCATTTTGATGTATTCACCTTTACATGGTATATAAATGAGCAAACTTTGCATATTTTGTCTCTATTGGCTTGGAATCATGGTTTTACATCTTAAAAATAGTTTTGTTTCATTAAAATTTAATTATTTAATGTATTTTTTTAAAACCGGTTCGTTTAGACCAAACCAGTGCCGGTTAGACCGGTTCCGGTTGGTAAACCGGTTCATTAGGTGGACCGGTTCCGGTTTTAAAAACATTGGTTTGACCTCTAAACCTTGTTTTATGCAGTTTTATTACAACGAGCAAATTACTAATAATTAGGCCCTAAAATCACAAACTAAATGGTCAAAATCATTTAAAAGCTCAAAATCTTCATTTTCCCAAATTTTGGCCTCTTCGGTATTTGAGTTTTGGCCTATATCTAACACTTAAGCTTGTTGGATTTTCTGCAGTTCTGAAATTTCTGAATCAAATACTTAATAAGAACCAAAAACTGAAATTTTCAATTTCCGGAAAATTTTACTATTTTAGGAAATATTAGGGCTTGTTTTAAGCATGTTGGGTTGTTGATCTATCACTGTTTCACTACTATAATAACATATCAATTCTGAAATTCCTGAATCACATCCTCTAAATAACTCAAAAAAATATTTTTTTCAAGTTTTGTGAAATTTTTCTATTTTTAGAAATATTGGTCATCTATTTTTGGCTTGATTAGTTTGTTGATCTGTGGTTAACTCACTCCTATAACAAACATATTAGTTCTGAAAATTGTTGGGCCAAACTCTCTAATAGCCTAAAATCAAAATTTTCAAGTTCTGGTGCATTTTACTATTTTTCGGCATAGAGGCCATCTACTTTTGGCAGTTTTATCTTGTTGATCTATCTTTACTTACCGCTGCAGAACAATAAATCAGATCTGAAATTTGACTAAATACATCATCTTAAAGTGATCTAAGCAGGCCAAAGTACATTTGTTGGTCATTGGAATTTCAGTGTTTCATGTGTTGGGCAAGTTTCATCATTTGAAGTGGTTTATGCACTATTGTTACAACATTGATAAGATATAAATTTTCTGAAGTAGTATTACTGGTATAAATCTGTGATCAGCGTCTTGATTGACTATTTTAAGCATTTGGCATATTGGGTTACTTGGTATCTTGTGGAATATTTTTGAAATTTACACGTGTATCTCTAAGCATTTTATTTTGTCTAAGATTGCAATTCGATATTGTTAAGTACTCTTAAAAATATTCTAATTAAGTGCTTAAACAACTTAAGAACATCTTAACTCAAGATAAATCTCACTCATAATCTCTTGCATAAGCATACTAGATCTAGATTTGCATTAATAATTTACCTCCTAACATAAGCTAGGTTGATAGAGGAATAGGGCAACCCTTCTTATCTAGCTTGAGGGGCCTCAGCAACTCTTTGGTGGTTAACACGGTGACCTTGCAGTTGTCAGAGCCATAGTCTCTGCAGCGCCAGAGGCATAAGGTGATAGACACCTAATAGAAGGTATCGTTAATCAGGCCCTGGACTACTTCCTATTAGCCTCTGTTGACACCTAATCATAGGGATTGGGTGAACAACTATAAATAATGTAAATAAATAATAGAGAAAATGGAGAGTCATCAGGAGATGAAACTCAACAATCACTCCCTCATGTATATAATAATGAACAGCCTAAATGAATAATATAATCTCATTTGAGTTACCTTCTGGCCTGACATGGTATCAGAGGCAGTTTTAATTTTAGCTTTCCTCCCTTTGTAACTCCCTCATGTTCTGCCTATTTTTGTAGAACTGTCACCTTCTTTGCATCCTGTACACCTACGCTAGTGATTTCTCTGTCTTATCCCTGCAAGATTCTGTGCATTATTGAATTCACTAGTCTAAATACAGTGGGAGTGCTGAAGGGTCGATTTGTTGCATTGAGGCATTGCTTTGCCTACTGTGAAGACTGGAGCCAGTTGCTGCATGGAATGGTCATGTGATGCCAGGAAGTGTTGCGTACTATGTGCTGGAAGGGTGGCGCAGCTGGAAGCGTGGTGTTATGACCAACACTGTGACTGCAACTGCATTTGAGTCTATTATTCCCTGAAGCATGGTGCTAGACTGAGTACGCTCTGAGTTTGGTAGAAGATCAAATGACCCTCCATTATATCAATATTTGCAGACTGCTGGAAAACGTTGCATACTACTGCTACGAATTATTTATATGCATTGAATGATTGTCTTGCTGGTCCGATATCAAAACGTTGTATATGCTGATTTTCAATATGAATATTTTGAAAGTCTGCATATAAATCCCTGTTCCTCAGCTCCACTCCCATAGTTCCAATTGTCTCAACGTCGAAGACTGTTGGGGTATTTTTCAAACTGGTTGCAAATTCACTACTATAGTTCCGCAGACAAAAGTTTGAGATATGGTGAATGTATATGGCGTGAAGCCCATTCAACTCCTTTGAAAACGGTGGTAGTATTAAAATTCGTTGAGATTTTTGAATGGTGATAATAGAAAGACAATTTTGGATGGTATTTTTTTCGGATATATATTATATGGTTTATATGTTGAAACCATCATATAATATATTTGTGAGTGGAGGAATATATACTACATTAAAAGTATTAATATAGCGAATTCTTCTCCACCTAAACAGAAGATATCCAGAAAGGTTGTGTTTGTTTTGGAAACCAAAAGCAAATATTTTTTTTGGGAATGCATTCACTAATATCTATTGTTGGAGTAGTTCTCTTTAGGAAAGAGAACTATCCAGAATGGTCAAAGAAAATTAAGCACACTCTCATTTTTAATGAGCTATGGAAAGGAGTGTGTGTTGGAGACGGAGACAAAGAACCAGAACAGCCTACCTCAGACAAAGAATTCATCATTTGGGGAAATAAGAACAGCAAGGCTTATGCATTGATTGCAGCATCAGTAAATGGAGAGGTGAGTCGCCATATTTCACCATTTTCAAATGCTTTCGAAGCCTTACAAAAACTGAAGGAACTCTATGACTTACACTCTTCACTTGAAGTTGTTCAACTCATGATTAAATTGTTCAGCCTTGAATTACAAAATGATGATCCTCTTGCTCTTGCATCAGAAGTAAAATCTATTATGCGTGATATCAAAGTCACTAATGTTGAACTGGACATTCCTCTGACAGCTTTTCTCAAGGCACTTTATCCCACTTACTCAAATTATCTTGAGTCATTGCAAGCAAATGGAAACCTCAAAGATATTACCTTTGACTCCCTTGTGAAAAAATTTGCTGAAAGAGAGAAAGATTTTGGGAAGAAGACAGCTCCTCAGTTTTCTAAAGAGGCTGTGTGTCTTGCACATAGAGAGAATAATGTTGTTCAAGATTCTTCCAAAGGAAGAGGTGGTCGAAGAGGAAGAGGAAGAAGAAATTTTCAGAGGCAAGGGGGGCAGACACTCTCAAGGATAAAAGTCGGGTTTACATTGCATACGTTGCAAAAGAGATCGATCACATGATGCATCCACATGCAAGTTGCCTTGGGATAGAATTGAAAAGGAAAGAAACCAAACCAAAGGTAAAACTAATGACAAAGAGAAAGGTAAAGCACCTGAATCCGCTCACTATGTTGTGGCACACTGTAACACTGGAGTAAATGAAGACTTATTTAATGCTTCACTTGCTTCTTGGAAAAATGATTGGTTGCTTGATTCAAGAGCAACTTGCCACATGACTTTTAGCAGAGATTTTTTTGAATAATTTACTGACAATGTTGATGGAGCAGCATACTTTGCAGATAAATCAAAACTCAAGCCATCAGGGCTTGGCACAATTAGGCTTAAATTTCTTGGTCTTCCAGACTTTCTTCTGCATCATGTTTTATATCTCCCACAACTGAGGAGAAACTTGTTGTCCTTGGTCCACATCTGCTAGCAAAGACACTCCATTCACATGTTTGATGGCAAGGTTGAGGTAAGAAAAGCATTAGACCGCTCACTTGTCATGATAGGGATAGAAGAAGAAAGGCTTCTCAAGTTGCAAGGTACCTCTGCTCATGCACAAAATTTCTCATACAATTCTCATTATGATGAAGGTACATTTCCATCAAGTTTATTATGGCATGCTAGATTTGGACACTTGAACTATGACAGCCTCCGCTTGTTGAAGAAAAATGGTGTTACTGGTTTGCCTACAATTCCTAGGAAACTTAAGCAATGTGATGCATGCATTCTAGGAAAGCATAGCAAACAGCGTTTTCATGATTCACATTCCAAAGCACATAGAAAACTTGAACTCATTCATTCAGATTTATGTGGTCCAATGCCTGTTCCTTCTGCAAATGGAAATAAATATATGATGACATTTATTGATGATTACACCAGAATGTGTTGGGTTTATTTATTGAAGAACAAATCTGATGCTTTTCAAACATTCAAGAACTTTCATAAATGGATGGAAAATGATGCACAATCTCATATTGGCTCTATTCGCACTGATAATGGAAAAGAATACACTTCAAATGAATTTGAAAACTATCTCCGCCAACATGGGATCAAACATCAAACAATTGTGCCTTATAATCCCCAATAGAACGGAGTAGTTGAAAGAATGAATAGGACAATCTTAAATATGGTGCGCTCCATGATGTTTTTCAAAAATGTAAAATTGATATTTTGGGCTGATGCAGTTCTATGTGTTGTATATGTAGAGAATAGATGTCCATCTAATGCTATTAGAAACAAGACTCCTTATGAAATGTGGTATGGACACATCCCTTCAATAAGCATCTAAGGGTATTTTGTTCCACATGTTATGCCTTGATATCAAAGCTACATAGAAACAAACTTGGTGCAAGAAGTCGTAAGTGTATCTTCCTCAGGTATTCAAACACCTCCAAAGCATACCATCACTATGATGAAGTCAATAAAAAGTTTGTTGTATCTAGAGATGTAATCTTTCTTGAATCATCCAAAACTGACAATGTTGTTGAGCGGCAACTTGATCGCTTGGATATATTCGCAAATGCAAAATCATTTCAAGAATTTGATAATCAGATTCCACATCTTGAATGGGGAATTCCTATACTAGATCAAGCTATGGAATCTTCTTCTGAAGCACTCTCTCCCCTGCATGAAACACCAACATCGGATGATACTTTGAGTGATGTGATTGACAGGATTGGGAGACTCAATCTTTATTCAGTCCCAACTCAATCAACTAAGCAACTTGGACCATCTCAGAAAGGCCCCCCCAAAGTGGCTGACAAAGACACTTGAAAGTGTTCATCCTGATGAGGTTGGAAAGAGAGGAACTAGAAATTCAACCCGGCAAAATGGAGGTGATGTAGATGACTCTGATTCACCTGTTGATATGGATGTTTCTTATGATTGTGAATTGAATTTGTCTACAGATTTTGAACCAACTTCCTTCAAAGAAGTTGCTTCTCGTGATGAATGGAAAGAAGCAATGCAAAAGGAGTATGATGCCTTGATAAAGAATGGCACTTGGAAGCTGGTTGATCCTCCATCGGGAACCAAACCAATTGGCTGCAAGTGGGTCTACAAGAACAAGTATAAAGTTGATAGCTCACTTGACAAGCACAAAGCCAGGCTTGTGGCAAAAGATTTTGCACAGAAGGAAGGAGTCGATTATGAGGAGACTTTTGCCCCCACAGCAAAATGGGCTACCATCCAGACACTCTTTGCCCTAGCAGCTCAAAATGGTTGGAAAGTCCATAAAATGGATGTAAAAACTGCTTTCTGGAATGGAGATCTAAAAGAGAATGTTTTTGTCCCAGCCTGAAGGATTTTTTGTGAAAGTGCATGAAGATAAAGTATGCAAACTTGTGAAATCCTTGTATGGCCTCAAACAAGCATTGCGAGCCTAGTATGAAAACCTAACTAGGCATCTCTTGAAACTCAATTTCAAACATTATGATCTTGATGATGCAACTTTGTTTGTCAAGAAAGTTGGCAAAATAGTTGTATATCTTGTGGTATATGTAGATGATCTTTTGATGATAGAGAACAATGAGAGATACATTGCATCCATAAAGAAGGAATTGAGGAAAGGTTTTGAAATGACTAATTTGGGCTAAGTTCATTACTATCTTGGTACTGAAGTAACTCAACATCCAAAGTCCATATTCATTTCTCAAATAAAGTACATTGGAAATCCGTTGAACAGGTTTGGCATGGTTGAATGCAATCCTCTCACTACTCCAATGGAACAAAACTTAAAGCTCACATCCATTGAAGGAAAAGAATTTGAGGATGCAACAAGTATAGACAGCTTGTAGGAAGTTTGAACTACCTCACTACTACTAGACCAGACATTTCGTTTGCTATTGGAATCCTATCCAGGTTTATGCAAAAGCTTTGTGAAGGACATTGGTTTGCTACAAAAATAGTTCTAAAGTACTTGAAGGGAACTCAAGACTTTGGACTCAAGTATACACAGGTGAGTGACTTTAGCTTGATTGCATACTCTGATTCAGACTTCGATGGAGACAAAGAAACTGGGGTATCTACTTCTGGTTATGCTATGAGTCTTCGATCAAGAGTTATCTCCTGGAGATCACGCAAATAATCAGTTTCAGCAGATTCCACAACAGAGGCAGAATATGTGGCAGCCGCTGAGGCAACAAAAGAAATTGTGTGGCTCAGGAAAATTCTAGAAGATTTGCAGGTAAAAAAAGTACATTCGACTCCACTCATGATTGACAATACCTCGACAATAAATTTGGCCAAGAACCCAAAGTTCCATGATCGAACGAAGCACATCAATACAAAATATCATCTAATTCGACATCATGTTGAGGCCAAAACAATCCATCTTCGCGATTGTTCCACTAATGAGCAGATTGTAGACATCTTCACCAAAGCGCTTGGAAGAGAAAAGTTTGAAAGATTCAGAACGATGCTTGGACTCACCAACATCCCTTCAGATTAAGGGGGGGAATGTTGACACCTAATCATAGGGATTGGGTGAACAACTATAAATAATCTAAATAAATAATAGAGAAAATGGAGAGTCATCGGGAGATGAAACTCAACAGTCACTCCCTCATGTATATAATAATGAACAGCCTAAAAAGAAAGAATTTGTGACTCCATTAAGGCACTGGTCTCATAATAGAAAATCTAATTTAATCAATAATCTTGCTTAATTTCAACCAAGTGGCTAGGCCACTCATCCGTGTGTCCCAAGTAAGTTGATTCTCAACTTGATTTCCTTCACTTCATTCCACAGGGACTACCCCCCATAGCCTGTTGTTGGGAAACTAGAATGGTGCGAGCGGGGATTAGAGTGGCAGCCCCTGTCCTGAGTGTTGTCGCAGTGCCTGTACAATCTGGGCAACAACACACTTTTTTCAGCTTCAAGAGATATCGAACTTCTTGTGAGAGTGTACTCCAAATGAATTCGACTTGCTTCTGTTTATATGCTTCAAGGGAGGTCAAATTGATGTCTTTAGGCTGACTTGATCTCTTTTAGGCCGACTTGATGTGGAGGATACATAAATTACATTTGACTCGATATTTAACTTCTTTACATGATTCAAAAGCCCAAGAAGGGTCTCTTTAAAGGTACAATGACTCTATTGACTCATAATAAATCCTAGAAATCCTCAATGGGGACTTTGACCTAAAACATGGTGACCCAAGCATGAAACCCATGCTTTAATAAGTCACAATAATAAAATAATAATTGTTTTCTTTATATTTTGACAAATACATTACAAGATAACTCAAATACATTAAATGAAGACTGAACCTAGTTACATTTTCCAACACTCCCTCTTAACTAGGGAGGTATTCATCATATACAAGTACAAGGAAGATCTCAACTATATGAACCATGAAGAACTTTAGGCACCGCAATGCCATGGACTAGATTCTTGACCAGGGCAATCTATCCATTGGTCTCTCAACAATTTAGGCACCGTAATGCCACAGACTAGATTCCTGACCAAGGCAATCTATCCGAGTGGGACTAAGATGGACTCAAGCTTTCAACCTCTCTAGGTACCATCAAGCTTACTTGCTAACCACCAACCCAAAGATCCAGGTGTGTATCCAAAAACAAAGCTCTATAATCAACACCACATTTTCCAACTTTGGGACCTAGACATCAACACAAAGTGCTGACCAGATGTCTTCCCAGGCAATGCTTCACTCACAAAGCCTCAACACTCCTAGATTCAGCAAATCAAGGATAACCAATCTCTCCCAATCAAATTGATTGATAACCAACATGCTATCAACACCTTTGAGAGATTCACCTGTACAAATACAACCCCAATCAATAATATTTTCATATGTACATAATCAAATACAAACCTCTGGGGTCTTGATGTTGCTCCTTAACTTTTCATAGTAGGACTATCAACCGAATCTCTGATAGAAGATTCCTCAACCATACACTTTCCTTCCCTACTTCTCATGCAACAACATATCCTCTGAAATTCATTCTTTAATCAAAACCAAGCTATTGTTGGAAATACTGAGAGGGGGGTGAACCAGTGTTTCTTTTTATGTTGTTCTTTTTATCACCAAAAACATATATATATATATGGAACACAGAAAATAGATAGCTGAAACAAATGCTTTTATTAACACAAACAGTGGAATGAAATAAATACAATATATAGCTAGTTGCAATCAGTTGCCAAGCACCAACTTGGACTTTTGTGAGGCTCCAACCTCTAGAGCACCAACTTTGTTCTTCCAAGGCAATAATTCTGCACTTAGGAACACCAACTCCAAAGGATTTCGGTCCTTTCAATTCTAAGGCTCCAACTCCATGGACTCCAACCCAAACTTGGTATAAACTGTTTTGTTGTGGTTCTCAGCTCCTATACCTGTTGAGCTTCTGCTTCACTCCTGTTCTCCTGCTTCTCTTGCCTCTGCTACCTCTGCCTGAACTTCGGCTTCCTCTCACTCTAATTCTTTTGCACACACACTTCCTTGTTTTTTCTGTTTTTGTATTCCTGATGCCTCTGACTGTTTGTTTCTGCTTCCCACTAACTCTTCGGTTTCTTCCATGCTTGCTTTAGCTTCCTCTGCACTGGCTTGTTCATTGGCTTCCCTCTTCTCCATTGATTTGGCTTTTCGGTTTCATTTGCGCTGGCTTTCCATTCAGCGTCCTGGCTTTTCAGTTGATGTCTGTTACAACTGTAACAGAGCCCTGTTTTTAAATGATAACAGGCATCCACAGAGGCTATTTTGTTTAACAAACATGCCACATCCTAATCGCAATCGCAATCAGCGTTAGTTCAGCCTCCTGAACTATCGAGAGCATTCCTTAATGTATTTCTGCCTCCAAACCCCGCACAAGCCAAATATTCAAATACACATGAAATATGAGCAAAAACAGGTGAAACTGTTAAAGAGGTGGACTTCAAATTCATTGCATCCTCATCTATACTTGCATCGGGTCCGCAGTGAAATCGCAATCAGCAGTCGCAGCATATCGCACCATCCCTTTATAACTTGCAATGGTCACTTCCGACATAGCAGACGCGATATACCATTAAGTCAATTTTAATGTTGCATCGGGTCCGGTCTTGCAATCGCAATCGGCGCTTGCGGGAGTGACAAGGCTTTACAATGTATGCGATACATGACTCCCGATATGACAGACGCGATATTATATAGGGTTGTTGCTATAACCCGTTCGGGTCCGTGGGTCCCCATATATATATATATATATATATATATATATATATATATATATATATATATATATATATATATATATATTTACTTTTCAGATAATTACAAAATCCAGATATGAGGCTAGCACTCCGTGATGCAAGCAGATCGAGAAAACTTCTCTCAGATGCAGAGCAGGGAGATCTCGTCTCGTCTAAAACTCAAAGAACTCTTTTCAGATAATTACAGAATCCAGATATGAGACTAGCGCTCCGTGATGCAAGCAGATCGAGAAAACTTCTCGCAGATGCAGAGCAGGGAGATCTCGTCTCGTCTAAAACTCAAAGAACTCAAACTCACAATACAGACTATAGAGTTAAACTCCGTGGTGCAAGCAGATCGAGAAAACTTCTCGCAGATGCAGAGCAGGGAGACTTCACTCAGACTATAATACTACTCAGACTCTCTCAAAACTCTCAAGACTCTAATGCCCCTCATGAGCTTACAATGCTAGTATTTATAATATCCTAGCAGGTCATCCGGTGAAAGATTTTACCGGGAACTTGAAACCAAAAGAATCAAACTTTCGCTAGAACATCATGCAAGATGTCTATCACGAAAGAACTTTGTACAAAAAAGTAATGAATAGTTCTTAAGATTCGGGCAAGTGGGGACAACCACTTGTTATCTCGTCCCTTGGAGGCTAAGCCATATGGGGACCGAATCATGACATCTCTGAAGTGAAAAGATGGTCGGAATCTAGGACATCGGCTCTTATACAAAAGTAATTACACAGTGGAGATTTTATTCGGACTAAATCCCACGGAAACCAAAGAACAGCAGGATAAAGTAATTACACAGTGGAGATTTTATTCGGACTAAATCCCACGGAAACCAAAGAGCAGTATATGTACAAATAAAGCAGGATATGAAAGGATTTCATTTGATTGATCCTTTCAATCAGTCGCTGTTAGCCCTGTCGTCATAATCATGTGCATGTGTATCTGGAACAGCTGGATCATTATGGCCAAGTCTGATTTGGTCTTGTTCTATCAATTCCTCAATTAGTTCTTCATTGTTTGGAGCCAGCACTTCGTATGGGATAGATTCATCTAGCCAATATGGTGCTGTATCTCTGGTACAACAAAAGAATGGGAATGTGAACATGAATGTTGGCCTGTCTTGTGGGTCCACTGATATCAATCCTCTGAATCTGACAGAAAGCTTAAAGGACTCATCTTCTTCATTAGGAATGACAATTGTGTGTTTGTGGATGAATTCAAACTCTAAGACGTAATCATTCTGGACAGCTACATGCATTTCCCAATGGAAGATTCTGACAAACTCAGCAAAAGTCCTATCAAAAATGCTTTTAGCTCTAGGCAAATATCTAAACATGAATAGCTTAAACCATGGACTCCACCAATTGTTAGAGGGATCTATTGCGTGAGCATAAAATATGACCTTAACCGAACCATGTATCCTAGCTCTTTGGTGGATAGAAAAGTAGTTTGACCATGTCCAGTCAGTATTTTGAATACACCCAAAATAAACAGGATCTGGTTCCCTAGACAATGCATAATAAACACGCCATGGCCTAATCCTATATGGTAACTCTTTTGTATATGACCATCTAGACTCCTCAGAATCAAACCATTTTTGCAAAATGATTTGTCTTAAGCATAATGGCAAGACTCGGACCTGTTTTGATAGACATTCTAGACAAAACTCATAATGACAGTTACTACAGACTGTAACATACTTAACTCTTTTAGACTCGACATGACTGGACTGACTTGTAGAAGCTTCGTGCTGATTAAGTGGTCTGAACATCTTGATCTCCTTGGTTTCTTGAGCACCTTCTCTGGTAAGCATGTCAGCAAGATAATTTTCTGCACCAGATTTGTAAATAATATCAAAATCAAAACCTTCTAACCATAGTGTCCATCTTAGTACTCTGGTACTACCTTGTTCTAACAATCTTTTGTTTGCCAACATCTGTTTCATATGCTTTAGATCTGTTCTGACATTAATTTAACACTTTTCAAGAACAAGTGAAATCTCTTTATTCCTCTCTTTACTGCAAGTATTTCTTTATGAGAAGAAGGATACTTTTTCTCTGTATCATCAAAAGATCCTGAGGAATAGGCACAAACCAATTCTTTTCTTCCATGCTTTTGTAACAAAACTGCAGCCCAAGTGTGATAAGAAGCATCTGTTTCAAGTATAAAAGGAAGATTAGTATCAGGAAGCTTGAGTTTCGGCAAACCATTAAGCTTACTCTTAATACTAATTACTGCTGCTGTGATTTCATCTGTCCAACTGACAACTTTCTTCTTTAGTCTGTTCTGCAGTATATTTGTATCCTTTGATTGTTTAGCATAAAATTTTCTTATATAATTCAGACATCCAAGAAATCTCTGCAGGGTCTTTACATTGGCAATTATATCAGGAAACTTTAATAGATGGATTAGCACATGTGGCTGAAGTTCTACATGTCCTTTTTCTATGTGTAAACCCAAGTAATCAATCTTGACTTTTCCAATCTGAAACTTCTCTTCTGAATCTGAAAGTACTAATCCATGCTTATATACAAGTTGGTAGAATTGTTCTAAATGGATCTTGTGCATATTTACATCTCTACTAAATACAAGCAAATCATCAATATATACAATAATGTACTCTTCCCCACCAAAAATGTCTTCCATCCTTTTTTGGAATTCAGATGGAGCATTTTTCAAACCAAAGGGCATCACATTCCATTGATATTGGCCATGAGGAACAGTGAAGGCTGTTTTATACCTGTCAGCAGGAATAATACCAATCTGCCAAAATCCACTTTTAAGATCAAACTTGCTAAACACATTAGCATTAGCAATCTTAGCAAGTAACAATTCTTTGTTAGGCAGAGGATATCGAATAGGAAGAAGAGCATCATTCAAAGCCTTATAATTAATCACAAGCCTTTTCTTGCCTCTTTTCTGCTCACTATGCTTATTGACATAAAAAGCCGGGCAGGCCCAAGGGCTCTTGCAGGGTTCAATAAGCTTTTGTTCTAACAATTGTTCAATTTCTGCTTTGCATAATTCTTTCTCTTTTGGACTTATATGATTTGCACTGGCTTTTTGTGGCCTAGGAATATATCCTTCTCGATAAGGTAGTGCAACAAAATACTTTTCTCTTACCCAAAAGGCATCTGGCCTACTGGAAGTACAATCTGCACGAAGTTTATCAGAAATTTGTTGCAAAGTTTTGGGACCATGTAACTCTGCATTTTTTACGATCTTATTAATCTTGGTCAGATCTTGCAGACTATACTGGAGAGGATCCTGATCTTCAGGCTGCACATTAATTTTGTAATCACTGGAAGCAGGGATTGTGATAGGACCAGCAGTGGTGGAGAATATAACATAATCTTGTCCAAAAGTGACTGGCAAATATTTCTTCAGAAAATCTTGTCCTAACAGAACATCAGCACCAGTATCAAAACTATACAAAGTGACAAAAACCTGGACATCATTCAAGAAAATAGGAAATTCAGGAGCTATGTGACTTATTTCCATTAAATCACCAGTGATAGCCCTGAATTAGAGTTTAGTAGGTTGTCAATAATAATGAGGAATGGCTTTATATTTGCAGCAGCTACTCATAGCATCAGAATCTATTTGAGCATCCAAAGTATAAGGTTTAATGCTAGGGACTTTAATTCTTATTGGAATAACTACTCTGTCTCCGATGCCCATAACATTAAAAAGCTCAACATTTTTCTTTGGGGATATCTCTTCAATAACTGGCACATTTTTCATCAGTAGGCTTGTTAATTTAGAATTACAATCATCATAATCAGAAATAAGTATTTGAAGTTTGGATGACAACTGTATCATTTCTGACCTTGTATGATGAATTGAAGATTCCAAATCTGTGATCTTCTTTTTAAGAGCATCAATTTGATTCATACCTGGAGATACTGAAATCTGCAAAGGTCTGAACATTGAATCGAACTCTTTCTCGATGAAGTCATCATCATCTCTTTCTTCTTCTGAAAATCTTTCTTTCCTTTTGGATGGCAGTTGTTTCTCAAGATTCTCAAGTTTTTCAATCAATCTTCTTCTTGCCGTAAACTGAACTGGATCTAACTGTGCTAGATCAGCTTTGACTGCTGCAATCTTTGCTTGTATCTCTCCTGAGGAATTCAAACTGAACATTTTAATATCAGGAATGAATGTTTCATCAGAATCAGATGATTCTGAATCAATTGTTAATTTCCTGATTTCAGGAATTTCACTATCTGAAGATTCTGAAGAAGAACTTGAAACTTCAAAATATTCTCCATCAGAGTGGGATATGAGATCCCAATCTTGTGGATCATGTATTGTAGAAAAGAAATTCATTATCTTCATCTGCTTTTTATCTTTTCTTTCTCTGCAAGCGTTAGCATAATGACCTTCTTTACCACAAATAAAACACACACCTTTTTTAGAAGGTTTTGATCTTTTCCTAAATACTACCCTTCGTCCTTTAAATGATCTTTTGGAAGGAAAGTATTTTTTCTTTTTAGGAAAGTATTTATCAGCCTTGCAGGAGCAAGAGTTATCAAACTTTGCCTTTTTAGAAACCTTTCTTTCATTTTTCTTGTGACAACCAAAATTATAGGTTTCTTTGAAATTATTGCAAAGCTTTGTGCTAAAGTGCATCTGCTTTGAAAAATTCTTCTTGGCTTTGCTCTCTGCACATTCTTTCTACAATATTGTGACAATCAATTGGTGAATAGCTGCAAATGATTGTCCTTCCAAATTTACTTTATGATCTGCTATGTACTGGTTAATTAGATCAGGAATTTTACCAGGCATAGACTGGATGTAATATCTCAGATAGGCAACATTATGTGGATCACTAGCCTGATACAGAAGTTTTTTCATAACACAAAAATACTCTTGCAAGTAATCAATGTCGCATAACTTCTGGGAGAGAAATAGCTGTGAATGATGGGCTGAATCTTTAGGGACTAATCCAACAAATTCATGTTTTAATGCTTCAAACAGTGCTCTTAATGGATTAGTACTATGTTCAACTATTTGATCTTTCTCTTCCTCTGCAAGCCTTTCCCACCATTGCTTTAGTATGCCAGTAAAAGACCATACAATCTGAGTAACTACATCAGACCATGATACTTTGGCTTCAGCTTTCCTCTGTAATGCCCAAGCATGGACATTATGCAAAACAGCAATTACTTCATTATAATCAAGGCAATCAATATTTACTAACAATGAATTTCCATATCCTCTGGAAGCAGGATTGTCTAGTCTTATAGGTATAGATTGCAGATTTTCAGTATATCTGCTGAACAGGCTGGATGCTGATGCTTCATGTGCATTGGTATCACCAGCACCTCTTTTTCCTTTGTTGGAATGGAAAAAAGAATCACTTCTGTCTCTTTTAGAACTTGATTCACCTTGTGTTTGCTCACCAGTTACTCCTGACATGGCCATTATTGAAGGAGCAGATGGTTGGCCATTTTGTTTCATCAAAGAACTAAGGCTGACATAGTTCTTTGGTAGTCTTAGACTTTCAACAGAAGGAAGATCAGCTAGTCTATTCTTCATCAACTCTGTCTTTTCTCTAGCTAGATTGATTCCTTTCTTGATCTTCTCAAGTTTGGCTTTATCTATATTCTCTATCCCTTTAAAAAAGATTTGCTTTGATTCATCAGAATTGGAGGAGAATTTCAGCTTTGAACTTAAGACATCTACTTCTCTATAATGAGGTGGAGAAGCAGGAGTGGGGAGTGCATTTGTAAGATGTTCCAAAGACTTGGAAATGATACCCATGTTTGACTGAATATTATTTAACTTTTGTGTGTGTGTATCTTGGATTCCCAATGTCTCAATATAACCAGTATGCATCTTTTTTATGTGCTCTTTAATTTCTAAAACATCTCGGGCTATATCATCAATATTCTGAAGCATACAAACTATTTGGTAGTTTGTATAATTATGCAGCTTTTCATTTTCATTCTGATCTGGATCAGAAGTTGCTCTCATAGATAACCATTGGAAATCTGCTTTCTTCGTTCCATTGCTAAATGTCCTTCTAGAATTTCCAGATTCTAAATATCTTTCTGGTATTTTTGCAGTAACTTCTGACTGAGCTCTAGGAAGTGAGAAACTTTTGATATCAGGTATAAAGACTTCAGAGCTAGGGGATTCATCAGTCTGGAATGTAGAAGATGAAGATGGAACACAGAACTGACAATCATCAGGTTTATGAGAGGTGGATTTTCTATGATCCTCTCTTGGAGCAGAATGTCTTGATGATAAACTTCTGGGAACAGGGGGTATATGTGGATTCCTACCACCCAAAATTGTAGATCTAGGGAAGGATGACATAGATCTAGTAAGTGAAGGAGTGGTAAATTTAAGACCAGAGGATCCGTCAGGATGATGGACGAGAGACAATTTCGGAGGAACTTTAGATGTTTGCAGTTGAGGATATTTCTGTGAAAGTGGAATATAAGTACTATTCCATTCATCTAGAAGAGTACATTCTGCAAAACCAATCTGTAGGGGAGCAGTGTTACCAGGGCCAACAATAACACCTTCTTTTAAAGCTCTACCAGCTAACTTTGGATTCAGAGGAGGCATGGAGGTGGAGACAAATCTCAGGCATATAGAAGCATGGAGCTAAGCAATCTGTGACTGTGGGGCAATGTCAAAACCATAAAACTGAATATAAGCATTCAAGAATTCATTGATATAAGGGTCTGTCAATGAAACTTGATACCTAGGGATAACTGATGACCAAACAGGGCCATTATTGAGGGGCCTTTGGAATCCTCCCAATAAAGCGTCGTCGAAGTTATTCATTCTTGTATCAAGGACACATGTCAAGCATGAAGTATTTAGACCAGGACGGACTAGAGGATTAATTCCAAATTGTATGATACCGATATGGATATATCTATAACCATTTTCTAAACCCCATTTGATATTTTCTGGATGTATTAGTGGGATTTGATATACAGACTGGCCAGTGGAAATAGGAATATTCACATATGTAAATCTAAATAACTGAGCAGCTCGAAACTGGAAAACAGGCATTTTATAAAGCTTATCAATATCAATCTCTGGCAATGTCCAGTTAGGCTGTGGTTCAAATTCTTGTACTAATACTTTTTCATCATAGAGAACATCTTCATTTCTGGTTTTATTTAAAAACTTATTCATAAAAGACCATCGATTCTTATGAGCTATCTTTCTGTCTTCGGGCTTCTGAAGAGAAAACTCATTCATATAACCAGCCATTGAAAGAAAGTATGAGTAAGCACCTGAACAGAGGAGAATCAAAGCTTTTGTGCACCAGGAAAGCAAACACGGCAGTCCTTCGCCTTCACAGCTCTCTACCAGCGCCTTATCGCAAACTTAGACTCGTGGACAGTAGCTCAGACAAATACTACTTAATGGAAGAACCAGACAATTTAAAACAGCTCTTGGACAAAGAACCAGATATATATATATATATATATATATATATATATATCGCAATCGGGGGTTTTGGGTAGTGGCACACACCCGAACCCGCTGATTATCATTGCCGCTGAAATATATGTATATATGTGCCTATATACATAACCTTCTCCACTCCGATAATGTATTCTACTATACCTAAGTCTTTCTGCCCCCGATAGTGTATTTTCCATGTATGTAAAGGTTTTGACCGCCGATAGTGTTAAATGCATATATCTCTGGGTTTTGGCCTCCGATAGTGTTAAACGCATATATATATATGGGTTTATGCCTCCAATAGTGTTAAATGCATATATATATGGGTTTATGCCTCTGATAGTGTTAATGCATCCTTCACTCCTTTGATAGCTCCTGATAGTGTTAAACGCATATATGGCTCCCGATAGCTCATTTGCATGCATATGACCCTTTTGTGGCATACATTGCTCCGATAGCTCCCGATAGCTCTGTCTGCTTCCTCCATTGCTCCGATGGCTCTATTTGCTTCCTCTGGCTCTGTTTGCTTCCTCTGATGGCTCTATTTGCTTCCTCTGGTTCCTCGAATATTGCCATATTGACATCAATGACAATCTATGTCAACAACTATGCCGTCCCTCTCAACCAGGGAGCATCTCTTTGTCCAGACTCCCTCTTCATCTTAGGGAGATCTTTTCGTCATCGAAGAATCTTTCATGGCTTCCAACCATTTAATCAGAGTTATCATCATCCTCATCATACTTATCACATCAACGAGCATCTTCACCATATTGAAGATTGTGTACGTGCGCAACTTAGATAGCAAGTACAATCAAATCTATCAGAATCATGGAATCATTTCAACTTTATACATATCAGATACCCAAACTTAATTACAAACAAGAGATATGTACTCTTCAACATCTTGCTAGGGACTTTGTCATAAACCCTAGACTACTTCATAACAATTTTCATTCAATCTAGGGTTTCAATGTTTCTTTGAAAGGTGTAACATACCCTACTACAACATATAGCAAACCCTAGAAACAATTCAAACAAATATAGATCTACAAGGCATCTATCAACTTTCAAAATTCATATGTTAGATTTCCACTAGGAATTCATACAAAATCCTAGATTTCATATAAAAGAATCAATGAAAACCAGTCACAACTTAGTCATTAACATGACCAACTTCCACTAGGCGTAGTTGCAAACCCTAGATTTTCGATCAAACATCAATCCCACCCAAAACTCAGATTTCAACAATCTTACACAAATTTCAAATCATCATATTGTCATCCTATATCAAAGATTTTTACTTCTTCTAAGGCTTAACTCGAAAACCCTAGAATTTCACAAATATTATTATCCTAGAACGACAAACTTTTACTAGGGTTTAGTTCCAAACCCTAAGATTCATGACCACCGACAAATATGTCAACTCATACATCTAGGACTTCATCATCATGCATAAACATTTCATATCATGTGTTAGTCAAACCCAACTTCACAAAGATCAACAAGAGTTAGACATATAATAAACTTGTTAGACTAGGGTTTGATTAGACAAACACACTGACCAAGGAAATCATTTCTAAGGCATTATAAGGGTCTTTCTTACACATTCCACCAAACCCTAATGAGTTAGGGTTTCAATATAAGAACATAGCAAACCCAAAATTACCAAAACTTCAAAGGTTTGGGATTTTAGACTTTATCATTCAAGTCCAACAAGTTAAGTTTTCTTGGTCCCAAAAATGACATCATCAACAAGAACTTCAAATAGCATTTCACAATAACCCCAAGCAGGCTAGAGTTTCACACATTTTCAGCATACCCTTAGGTTAGGGTTTTCCAGAGAACCTGTCTAGGGTTCTATAAAATCAATTAAGAATAGGAGTGGAGTTGATTTATCAAGTGATGAATCACCCAAAATAAGAATCAATATGATTCACTATAGCTAGTCACAATAATGTTAGTAATAGATTGTCAAATGAATAAACATTTATTATAAAGAAATCAATGTTTTAAAGAAAACCTTAGTTCTTTAACAAACCTTGCCTTGAGAAGTCCTCTTTCATACTCCTTGAAAATATAGCAAATGTTTTCCTAATCAAGACAATATAGGGAGAATGATGATTAGCATTTAATATAATCAAAACTAAATTAGTACATGAAACCAAAAACTGAAAGGAAATGAGATACTTATATTTGAGAGTTGTTGGGGGCTCCCTCCAAAGCTTGAGGGATACCTATAAACTTACAAAAACAAACAATGTGTTTTCCCCAAAACATGTTAAAAACCTATAAATTCTAAAACATCAAAAATATAAATAAGATATCTAAGGCTACAAACAAAGGACTTAGTAGTGTAAGTCCCTTATGTCAGATTCTTTGGGTTTGGCTTTCTTTAGGTCTTCCTCTTCAGCATGATTGCCTTGATTCCTTCTCTCTTCTTGTTTCTTGGATTATCAGGGCAATCACTCCTGTAGTGACCCTTCTTATGACATTGATAGCATTCTACCTTGGACATGTCAACTTTCTTCCTTGGTCCTTTCGATTTCTTTCCTTTATGTTGAGCAATGTAAGCATTTGAAACATCTTCAGGATTGGCAACTAATGTTATCCTTAATTCTTCTTGACTGCAGGCAGTCCATAGTTCTTCAAAAGTGGGAGCTTCCTTCCAACTGTTAAGTCCTACGACACATGCACCCCCAATAGGTGGCAATCCTAAGAGAGCAGTGATCACGAGTTCTTTGTTTGGAATAATTTCATCAATGGCCAAAAGATCATCCCTGATTCTTGCTATCTTCACAAAGAAGGAGGCCATTGTGTCTTCTTTAGTCATCTTTGTGGTCCTTAGCTCATTCTTCAAACTTGCTACTTGACCAATGTTCTTAATAGTGAATAACTTTGACAAGGCTTCATACATTTCCTGAGCATGATTGATGTTGGCTATGAATGGGACAAGGTTGTCCTTTATTCCTTCTACCATTAGAGTCATGGCCACCAATTCTAGTTCCCTGAACTTTACTTTGTCAACATCACTGGAGTCTTATGTAGGCTTCTTTACTTTTCGTTGGACCAAGTCTAGAACCTTGTTCTTTTCAAGGACAAGGTCAATCATCTTCTTCCAAGACCTGTAGTTTGAGGCTCCTTCAAGTTTGTTCTCTCCCTTGATTGTGTTAGACATCTTTCTTGAATATAGTGGACTTCTTCCCTGAAATAACCCTTTTGAATGGTTCCTTGATTAAGTGCTTGAGACTACCTTTTTCTTCTTTCTTCACCTAAGCTATGATACCATGTTACAAAATCATAAAGGTAGAAAGATTTTCTTATACTTGATAATTACTTGTGATCTTCTTGATTTGTTACTACGATTCTTTTTATCTTCTTTCTTTTAGTTCATCAAGCAATTACCAAAGCAATAACACATAAAACAATGGACACCAGATGTAGGCACTATGCCAATGCAAAACCCCCCTCGAGGGGAAAACCTAGTGAAAATTGTCTTCCTTTCAATAGTATTCTTTGAGGCTCTTCACCCTAGACAAAGACCAAACCTTCCCTCCACACCAAGTCAGCCTCCCAGATTTTCAACCTCTCTTTCAGCAACTTCGACTATGTAGCAGCTTCCGACATTAGCAAAACTTGGAAGACTTCGATCTCCCAAACTAGGGCACAAAACAAAGAAAGAAAGGCACCAAAGTTTCGTTTTTCTTCTTCTCCTTAAACTCCACCCAACTCGCACTTCCTTCCCCTTCCTTTTTTACTTCGCACTTCTTCTGGCTTCAAGAGATATCGAACTTCTTATGAGAGAGTGTGCTCCAAATGAATTCGACTTCCTTCTATTTATATGCTTCAAGGGAGGTCGAATCGATGTCCTTAGGCCGACGTGATGTGGAGGATACATAAATTACATTTGACTCAATAATTAAACTTTTTACATTATTCAAAAGCCCAAGAAGGGTCTCTTTAAAAGAACAATGACTCTATTGACTCAGAATAAATCCTAGAAGTCCTCAATGGGGACTTTGACCTAAAACATGGTGACCCAAGCATGAAACCCATGCTTTAATAAGTCACAATAATAATAATAATAATAATAATTTTCTTTATTCTTTTGACAAATACATTACAAGATGACTCAAATACATTAAATCAAGACCAAACCTAGTTACATTTTCCAACATGACTGGGATTTCTGTTGTTCTAGGGCTAATTGTTGCATGCATTTACTGCTTAATATTGTAGAATTTGTCTCTATTATAGCATTTCCTTCAATGTATGGGCCATGTAATAGGAGCGAAATCTCCTAGGGGTAAAATTTGACCTTGACAAGCCATTTCTCTTGCACATCAAAGTATAAAAGCTACAAGGTTGCTTCTTCTTGACCAAAAAGGAAAACAAAGTGATCTTGAGGCCTCCTTGACTGGGAACCAAGAAATCCTACTCTTACTCAACATAGACTCCATTCTCCCAAAGATTAAGGCACTGATATAACAAGGGTGGTCACTAAAATCCACGTTTTCTCACATCCTTATAGGCCTAGCCACATTAGGGTGACTAGGGCATCAATTTCTTGACAAGCTAGCCATCAAAAAATTTCGATCTCCTAGGATCTCCTGCACTGGCCTTTCCTCTAGCCCTCCTCCAATTTTGAAGCCATTCTGACAGACGAGTTGGAAGGAAAGTCAAGCCCTAGCTTCAAGATCAAAACTTGCCCTGCCATCCTCAAAGCTAGTACCTCATAGGGTCAAGACAACATCTTCAAGTGATATTCTTTCCTTGATCCTTTCCCCACCTTGTCTAGGGTAAGAATATCATTGGTTGCTTCATACTTTCCTCATACCCTAGACTGGGTCCACTTGGCCCCATGTGGTCTCGCTCCTTCAAAAGAGTCAAGACCATTATTCAAGAACCATTCGGGATACCAATTCTAACAAGGATTTAGGAATTGGGGAACTCCTTTACAAGCCTATTGTCATAAACCTAACCCTCAAAATCCTCTCTTCCTTTCCCTAGAAACACATACTACCTTGCTTAGAAAGCAAGCAAGCTTCATCCCTCGATCTTTCTGGGAAAGGGTTTAGGTCACTCGTATCCATTGACTTATCATTCAGTAGTGACTCCACACATATCAGGGCTCCTCCCATCAGTGAAAATCCATAAATAGAAGAGAGCCTTAGCTGAGGTGATAGTGGGCTAAGTCTCCATTTGTTGCCCTTGGCCTAGCATTTGCCCTTTAGGGATTCCCCTTAGGTCCCCTGCTAGTTTGAGTGGTAACACTACCTTTCAATGCACAACCTCGAGTCAAGACATAAGACTAGATACCAAGTGAACTGCGTTAGAAATGTTGGGCCTCGTTGATTTCAAGTATACAAGACTTTCCACAAACTACTGAAATAACGCGGCATTCACTCTCAGGTGTCTGAACCACTATATGCTATCAACTTAGCGCCCATTTCAAGTGGCCTCCAGGCACTTTTACACTCTTCCATCTTAAAATTAGTCAACAAGTCCCCTGCATGTTTGGATTGAAAGAGAAAAATTACATCATCCCTTTTCCACAATTGTATTTCAAGTAATGAAGCATTCCCAACTCCGTCATCTTAAACTCGTCCTTCAATATTTGTTTAGTGCCATCAATCATTTTGTACTATAATGGTGAAATCCACTGTGTAGAGGACCACTATTAAAATTTGACCATTACACACCTGGACATAAAGATTAGGATTATATGGGTTAGTTTTCAATCTATCTACCAATGGTGGTGTACCACACCCTTCGTGCTTGCTTCAAGCCATACAAGGCTTTCATCTACCTGTAGAGCAAATGCTCCTAATTGAGTTGCACATGCCACAAACCCTTGTGGTTGTTACATGTAAATTTCCTCATCCAAGTCACCATTGACGAAAGTATTCTTCATGTCCATTATCTGAAACTTATTTGAAAGTGAGAGGCCGAAGCAATCATAGTTCTGATGGTATTGATTTTAGCAACATGACCTAAGGTCTGATTAAGGTTGATTCCTTCTTTTCATGAGTAACCTTTGTCAACAACTCTGGCCTCATGTTTCTCAATCCTACCATCTAACATAAACTTGTCTTATAGACCTACTTACAACCAACCACAATCTTAACGTTTTGAAGTTCAGTTGACTCCCAAGTCTGATTCTTCAGCAAAGAGTTAATTTCCTGTTTCATCGCACATTCCCATTCTTTTCCTTCAGCTTCATTATACTGTTAAGGGTCATTGCCTTCATGACCCTTGTTATTAAGGCATAATTAATGTGTTTCCAGCTAGTTTAAAGCTTGCTTGGCGAATCTCTGAGGTACTTGTTGAATTTGACTGACCGAGACTCTTGCAGGAGGCAATCCCCTTGACTTGCTTTGTTTTGCAGCTTTAGCTTCCCTATCCTCTTTATAAATGGCATTCTAGCTTGCATGTTTAGTGTATCGGGGCAAATCCCAACCCCATGACAAGTCTCCCATGAGTATAAGACCCTCGAAAAGCTTTCCCATGGATGTTACACTCCCATTCACATGTAACATGATGCCAAAGAGGATAATCACTTTGAGGAGCAGCCCAGGTATTGTGTGTTAGCTCCTTCAGCTGCACTTTGATTGGAATAGATTATCATTTCAGCACTGAAAATCACAGGAAAATAGCTGTTGCTTGCTGCACTCACAAACTTGTAGGGTGCATGCACTATCTGCTCCAAAATCCTAGTTGAATTCCCGTAAGAACTCCCAAACCTAGCAGAGAATGAAATGAAAAGAAATAAATGATTTTTTAAGGGATTTTGTTTTAAAATGTTGCTTTCAAAACCCTAGCTTCACAATAAGTTTGTCCCTCTAAGTTTTCAGCTTCAAAAATTCATTTGAAGGGCTTAATATGTTTTCTTTGGGGCAAGACTCACAGCACAGGACCCACCTCCCCCACCACATCATTGTATTAATAAAAATGGATGGTGTTTTTTGTCGTTTTCAGGCAAATGGTTCCCTGTGTAGGCAGGGCATTTGGGAGCAGGAAACATCACTACCTGCGATGTAATCTTGGGAAGATGGCAAGCAGTCATGCAATGAAATCTAGGGAGAATGGCAAGCAACCATGCCTTGACAAGATGTGTCCTTAAATAACATATATTTATTTCACATTCTAAACATTTTACTAAGGTGTTTACTATATGTTGTCAATCAATTAAACAATAAACAAAACCATTGTGCAATTTGTATACCAAACTGGGTGTGTTCATTTTCTATAATTCATCCCGTTTAATTCAAAATGCTTCTGTTCTTTTTCTACAATACCTTTCACTTGCATATACTTTTAAGCTGTGACATAACTTACAGGATTGAACACTTTGAACGAGTTGCAGAGTCATTCCCACTGGCAGTAAAACGATCTCCTACATGCAAGGTATCATAAGGCCTTTTACCAAGATAGCTCATCAGTGCTCCAAGTCCCACAGACTTATTCCCTAAAAATAAGGAACACACATGAGAAAGGACCTTGTACATAATCATACAGTTGCAAAAGATATGAAGTTTGCTAAAAGCTTTTGCAGAAGACAGGCCCAGCAATGGCCTTATAGTATGATACATGTTCAGAGGATAAAAGCAACGTACCAATGTCCACAAAGACATCTGCACACAAACAGACAAAAGTGGAGGAGTAAAAGTCTAGCAAACATTATAACCTAAAGTAACAAGTGAAACATTCATTCAGAAAGGTTCCATAGAATTATATTGGTGTTTCCATATCATGCATGTTACTTACCAGTGCCACCATTAAAAGCACAAAATGGCAACATGGCATCCACCAGCTGCATCTGAACAGTTAAGGTCATCTCTTCAAGGACCTGAAACTCCAACAACGAAAGTTCAAACAAACTATATTAATAATTATAGCCATTTCATCTAGAGAGACAGTCACCTATGTTATAGAAAACCATAATAGACTTGTGAATGATGCTTAGAGGGGAAAAACCAAGAAAAGTTAGTGAAGACCTAAGGAAATAGACCCATAGTGTAACAACCCATCTCAAATCACGAGCAACATAGCAATATTAGCATGCATGTGAGGCATGCATATGGTAGCTACATATGCATGCATCATATACATTGCACTAGTATATATAAATATATATACACATCGACTATATATCGACTATTCATGGAGAATGTCTAAATTTGAGATAAATGAATTAATTATCAAAGGTGTAAATTAAATGCCTAATTCTCGTAAATGGAAGAATACACACTCATTAAGAAATATAGTTGAGTTTATTCATATGTTACATATATAACCCAAAATGTGTACTAATAAACTAAACCCATATACCTTATGATTAAACTTGACATTTTATAAAACATAAAGTAAATTGTAATATTTAAAATCATCATGGTCTTATACTATTTTATAAAATAAAGTACCAACTGTCATAATTAATATGACACCATTCGATATGGTGAGGATATGATTCAATTAAAGGTAGATATCATGACAAAGCAGCCACCGCCTAACAAAATCTTATCCTTCCATAAAGGCGGTGAGCAGATGCGTAGAGAGGGAGGAACCTCTGCTATTTAAAGGGGGGTTCGATGCCTGTGAAGGGGGGATGGACCGTGAGGGGGAAAACTGAACCGGGGGCTGTTGAAGGACGAAGGAGAGTGCTGAAGGAGAGGAAATTATCCATACTACTGGTAATTCGGAACTATTGAGCCTTACTTGTTTTGAAGTCTCTGGGCACGGGGGAACAGTATGCTTCGGTTGAGAGGCATACTGGATTGAGTATCCAGGTATACTCGGTTCGGTTGGGTGGTTTGGTCATTCGGTAACGAGAGAAGTTCTGCAGCAGATCAGCGCAACAGCAGTGGCAGATCAGGTAAGTACTCCATCAAATAGATTAATACCGTTTCACAGCTTCATTAATCTTTACAGTTTCGGTAAGAACTTCTTTAATTTAGGACAGTCATTACATATGGTATCACAGCTGGTTCAACTTTCGGACCTGTTAAGTTGTTAAAAGATTTAAATTTATCAAAATAAGGTGGTGGTAAAGCCATTTAAATCATGCATTCAATAATAAATCTGACTGAAACTGTCTGTTAGCACTCTGCAAAACGTTAGGTAGCCGGAACTGTTGAGGCCTTTACAGATGAGCAGAAAAGTACTCCATCTTCTGTTTTGAAAGAATATTTTGAAGAAACAGATGCAACTCAATCCACTGATATAACACCAGAAGTTGTTGAAAACTTTGTTGCTGAGCAGCAAAAACTTTCATTGTCAGTTATTCAAGAACGTAAAGAGACAGATACAACTGAAGACACCAACACAGCACCAGAAGCTGTCGAGACCTCTGCTGGTGAACAGCAGGGTATTTCATCATCAGTGTTGAATGAAAATAGTGAAGAAACAGATATAGCTGAAGCCACTAAAATTATGAAGAGACAGACATAGCTCAAGCTAGTGATACAGCAGCAGAAGTTATTGAGAACTTTTTATAGAAATGAAAATGCATTGGTAGAAAAAGAAACAATGTTGATGAAGGAGCCACACAAAGAATTCAACATGACTGCTATCACAAATGCAACAACAGGCACAGTTGTTGGAAATGAAAGAAACCATGAAAATACAGATGCTTATAAACAGCAAGGTGTTTCATCCCCAGATTATGGATAAATTCTCGCTACCAGATCTTCTGAGTTTAGGCCTTGCAGATTTCGTAGAGCTTATTCACAGATTGGATGAGGGTAACATCATTGGCAGGATCATTGACATAAGTAGAGTCCCTTGTACTCTGTGATAGTAGTCGCAGATGAAACATTTGGACATTCAAAGCTTGAAACACTTCTTGTGGTTAGAAAGCTTCAGAACACTGTAAACTAAAATAAGATTAGTAAAACAATGTGGGTGGACAAAACGTTTATAATGACAGAGACAAAGAAACTGATACATTCATTGTTATGAGAGTCTTGCTGCTTGCATGACATCACACCGCACATGAGACAGCTTGGGAGGCACACAAAGATTTCTGAGAAACAAGATAACCCAGGCAAGGCAAAACAATGCTAAATCTAAGAAAAGAAAGTCAATCACGCCATTTATTTTATTGATTGAGAACAGGACAATTAGCTGGTGAGATTCTACTCGTAATATAATGAAAAAGTAGTTATAACTTATCACCATGCTTCCTTGAAAGAAAAATGCATCATGCTAATAATTGGTAGAGTGCAGATTTTAGATATTCGATATAATGATGCTAATGATGCATTTAGATATTCAATATAATGATTGTCAAACAGTTAATAAGATAGTGAATGTCAGACAACTTTTCTGATAAAGTAACATCAAAACAATCAAGCAAATCAACATTAGGTAGCTTAGTAAGTGTTCTGATAATACAAGAGTCGCAGAGTAATACTAAATTCTACCATTAACTCAGGCATACGAATCCAGGGTATCGTTGCAGTAATTTTTAATTACTAGGAACTTTCCATTCTGTAGGGTTGCCTAGAAGAACACCAGAACAATACATATATTCTTTTTACACTGCTGCATAAAATAGACCCACCTGTTGCTTGATTTAAGGGAATTTACAGAACATAGAGAATCATATTGCAAACAGGAGACAAAGATATTTGCTGCACAGATTGATCCTTGGAAGGATACTGACACACAAAAAAAAAATAGATTCGAATTCACTTAGAGACAGAAAACTCCCAATTCAAGACAGCAATACCCGACATTCCCCAGTGTCATACAATGATGTTTAAACTTTACATAGACAGAGGCATTGGCCAGTAAAGTTATCATGACTGAAGAAATAGTAGTAAGCGAGGAGCAGGTTGATTATACGCATTATGAAGGAAGACAAACAGAAACATCCACTCCCCCTCCGTTGCTTTTGCCATCACCACCGCCAGATAGTAATTTATAACCGTCGCTGCCAGTGATAGGGGCGTCGAAGGCCCTCCCAGGTGATGACGCTGGCGTGCAAGGCGCATGTCAATGGATTTCGACTTGTCCGATGCCAGCTAAAGCGATGGCGTGTTAAAAAAAAAAAGAGCGTGAGTCTGATAGTTAATTGACGCGTGAAGAATTACGTGCCCCATGGGCTGTTATGAGTCATTATACGCCGACATAAAAGTTTTTTTGGGAAAAGCATGGGAGATTGTCTATCGGTGCCCGCCGTTTAGCTTTAAATAAACGGAGATTTTCTTGGTTTTAAGAGAATCCGTTAGATATTCGCGAATTTGAAAGTTCTACGGTGGAGTGCCTGGGGAGAGAAGGGAGGGATCCGCGTGAGACATTCGTTCGTTCTGTAACTGCTAGTCGTGACGGTGGTCACGGCCTGGGATGCGTATATTATTATCACCTGCTTTATAAACTTTGACCCATGTGAATTTTAAAAGAATTGCCTGCATACGAAACCTCCAGCTCCTTTTCTCTTCAAACAGTGATACGCACTTAATTCCTGTAGCTCGCACTCTTCAACAGTGGCTCACTCTCTGTGTAGCTTGGTCTGTAGCATATCTCTGTGTGGCTCACTCAATGACTCGCACTTCATCACAGTAACTCACATATATCTATGGCACGCATTCCTTATCTCTGTAGTTTGTAGGGTGACTCGTTCTTTTCCACAGTGGCTCATATTTCTCTATATAGTTCGCATTGTTTACCAGATGACTTGCATTATATTTTCTACAGCTGTTTTGTATACGTTGCGGCTCACATTGAGGCTCGCATGGTCCGTATTTACTCTGTGGAACGCTTTACTTTTGAGGCTCGCTCTATACTCTATATTCAGAACACAGTACCCTCGATGACTATGATCTATGATCTATGATCGCAAATAGAGACAAAGTAAGGTATAGAGACGAGGCCGCAATTTGGGGCAACCTCGGAGTTGCAAAGGAGCTGAAACCGAGTCCCAATAATACCTGAGGGTTGAAATGACTTCTGGTCACGTATTCAATTGACTGGGAATTTTTCATTGCAGCGATTGGATGCATACAAATATATGATTTTACTGTATGGCTGAATTGTTGATATGCAGAGGGAAGATTTGATAGCTCGAGTCAGACAGTTTAAGAATTGATCTGAGTAGAATTACTATGCTCTGTAGTAAAAAAAAAAAAAAAAAATCCGAGGTTTCTCAGATAGATCAGGATCATCGACATATATTTTGATGGGGCGTTACGTCCTTGTTGTGATAGTCAAGACCTGTGAGAGTTCAAACTATGGGACGAGCCATTACAGAAAAAGGGTTGACTTCTAATTGTAAGGGACGAATCCGGATCTGCTTTATTGGGCCGAAACTAAGGTTATTGTAGCAAAACTCCTTCAGTTTAAATTCACAACAAGCTAGGCTCCATAGAGAGCAAAAGATAGTTCAGCTTTCGAGAGTAAGACAACTCCAAAGAATAGTTGTAGTGTCAATCATTTCTGCTTGATGCCCCGGAAACTGAGTAAGCATACAACCTTTACAGGAATCTGAAGCAGTCCAGTCTCAGGGAATAAATCTGAAACTAACTGGGCTTGGTTCTCCAATTTCAAGTTTACCAAAGGATATGAAGTCAAATATCCAGGAAAAGTCTGTGGAATATCATGCAAACGTAGAAGGCAATGACATTAACAATTTTCCTGGTCGTGAAGATAAAGCTTCTGAAGGAGCAAATGTGACAGATGCTGACACTACAAGGCAACAAGAAATGGTTGATAGCAAGTCTAACAGTGAAGGTTTCAGTGTGCATCAATGAAGAAGTGCTCCAAAATGCACACACGAAGACAAAGACTGAAGAAAATAGTTCTCATTTAGAATCTTATGGTGTTGATCCTCAAGCAGGAGTTAAGTTAGAGCCTATGACAGAATTAGATACCCGTAAAGTGGATTCTAATATTGAGCAAGTTGGTGGGAATTCCACACTGGGTAAGAAGATACAAGACATGCAAGAGAACCCTTTGAGAAATGGAGTGCAAGAGAAATCAACTGAAGACAATGAAAGCATTGATAATCAATATCAGCAACAAAAGACCGAAAGTTCAGATGGAAGTGGAGTGCATGCAGATGAACAGGACAAAGGGAAGGAAAACACTGTGGAAATGGATATAATTGAGCCCTCATATATTATCTTAGATACACAATTACTTCTGATGAATTGATAAAAGAAAGTAGTTTGCAGAAGAGTCTTCTTCAGGGAGTTGAACAAGAGACAGAACAAGCAGAGGATTTATCAAAATTTGATCAAAGAACTGATTGTCAATGCACTTAGGCTAGAAGTCAGTAGAAAATTGGGGATATCCCATATCAAGGCATTGCAGCTTGATCTGGAGGAAGACTTGTCAAAAGTGGCTGATACAGTTGCATTAGCAGTAAAGCAAGATCGTTAGAGGTCTGGTAAAGCAAGGCCACATGAAACAGAAAATCTCAAAGACCTGAAAAATTGTGCAGAGAATGAAAGAACTTTGCAACCAGTTTTTCTTTATGGTCACAGGGGAGAAGGATTTGTTCGATGCTGGAAATGATGTGGATCAGTCAGTGCCTCGTTCTGAATATAAAACAGGCAAAGCAAAAGGAATTTTGAGTAGAAAAGAGATTGGATATAAGTTTGATGATCCGAGAGAGACTTACAAACAACAAGAACCAATGCATGATGAAAAGCACCAAAATAAACATGCCAGAAGTATTGAGAAAAAAACAGGGAATTTGATGGTCGAGCCATGGTGGGAGCAATGACAGCTGTGTTTGGTGCAACAGCAGCACTTGCAAGCCACAAGATGAAGCAAAATGGCTTGTTTAAAGGGACTGAGCATGTTGAAGCTTCTATTGACTCTGGCCTTGACTGCAGAAATGGAGGCCAACTAGAGGACACTAATAGGAGTGTTGACCATACTATTGACACTGATGAAACTGGAAATGAAAAGACGAAGTCAAATATAGTAAGCAGTTTTGCCGAGAAAGCAATGTCTGTTGCTGCCCCTGTAGTTCCTACCAAAAGGATGGTGAAATTGGACCATGAAAGGCAAGAACGTTGATTGCCGTATTGGCAGATTTGGGGCAAAAGGCGGTGTATTACGACCAGTTGGTAAAGCTGCTTAGCTTTGGGGAGGTTTGCGTGGTGCTATGAGCTTAACTGATAGGCTTCTAATGTTCCTTCGCATTGCTGAACGGCCTTTGCACCAGAGATGCCATCAAGGACCGAGGGATGAACAATGTTCTTGCAGGGAGAATAAAAACGGTTTCTTGAGATGCTTCACACAGACATCGGCAGCATTGATCTAGAGTGGTGGAAGGATATTCCACCTGATGATGCAAACTGGCCTTTCCTGCTGATGATAAAATGGACGAGATTAACTCCTTGAAGAGTTGAACGAAAAGGAGTTGACGTATTCTCTAGAGATAAGTACTTTCTTGAATATTTTGATATTATGCTTTTAATTATTATTAGTCTCTTGTAATTGTAAATTTTGCTTAGATAGATTCGTTTTTATTATTATTTATGCTCCAATAACAAACAAGTGGTAAATGATGTTATATTCTTACAAACTTCTAGATATTTATTTTGTTAGTCATCCTCCTTTATAATTACTAAGGGACTCACTCCTCAACCTGTCTTCTTCTACCTTGCATAGAAACCACAAGTTGTTGAATGGTTAGAATCTGCTCTTGCCTTTTATAATCAATGGTGCTCTGTAATGATATATTCTTCACTGTTGGGTTGACGCGATTTAGGAACATCTTTAACAATTGTTTAAAGGCTAGTTCTGTTGTTGCATGCCTACCTCATACATGGACAGAACCATCTCATAAACCTTAAACCTCACACATTCTACTGCTGGTGCATTTGAATACAGTTAATACAGTCTTTTGTTATTTGCTCCTGTAGTTATTGTTCGGGACATTTCAATCTCTAAGATATTTTGCTGAGATGTGATGAAAATTCTACTCTACTACAAACTCGTAGATATTCCTCCTTAATAATTGAGTTTGTATAAAGTTCTTCTATGAGACCTTTCTTCAAGTTCGTATGAAAACTTCTGTAAGTGTTTTCTTAATAGTTTTACTTCAGAAAATATATATATACTGTGGTCAAATAACATTCAATGAGGCCTCTAAAGAGTCACATATAATATCTTCCTTACTCAAAATTACCCCAGCTGTTATACATAATTTAGCCATGTTATTATCTATACCACAGTAAAAGATGTAGAATTCCCTCCTGTATATTCTCTTAGTTTCTAATAAATTCTGAGTTCTGTGTGAAGGTTACAGTGATCCCTTTTTGCACATCAGTTGTTATCTGTTAGCTATAGGTAAGCAGTTTTCCACTATACTTTCAGTTAAAATGATAACAGAACCAACCAATTGAGCTCAAGCGGTTATATATACCATTCACAATTATTCAACAAGGGATACACTGTTATTAAACACCATGTGATGAGGAACTAACTCAGAATTGCAAACAGCCATTAACTCATTCATGTAGAAGCATAAAAGTAACTAGTATAATGCATAGAACTTAAGTTCGGACCCTGGAATGTGCGCTGGCAAAAGATCTGGAAACAGTAGTTCACTTGGCATGAATATCAACTCCTTGGTAGTGAATCAGTCAATAGGAACGGTTACTACGCAACATTCAGACCTAATTTAGCAATAAGATAAGTGATGAATACAACCTGAGCAAGGGTTCCATGAGCATAAATTCAACCTATAGGGCCAAAGTGTTGGAAGAGTACTACCATTTAAACATAGAGCAGTGTTCGGTGTAGTATTGTTAAAAGAAATGTCGAGTACAAAATATGTTCCCAAAATGTGTTGCATACCATACTTTGAGCTAGGGATTTCAAACAGTTATATATAAAAGAATACACCAAATAACATTATTGTAAAAAGAAGGAATTGAGATTTGTCCTTGCTAATGACTGTCCATATGATGCATTTCGTTACCAAGTAAGACAATAACCCAGTTAGTTGTTACTGAGCAAACACATACAGATCAATGAAAGTTTGGAGCATAACGATATGTGCTCGTAAGATCAAATATCAAGTGTCAGTTAGCAATTTAAAGTCATGAGTTTTATGCACAGACAATACACGAAAGAATAATTATATTGTAAATATGAAAGCTAATGACATGAATAGATTATGGCAAGGTATGTTATACTTTAGATGACATGTATGAAATATACATAAGCTATGTGTTTTTGAAAATATTAAATGCACATGTTATAAATGCATGGACAAGTGTTTATGATTGCAGATAAAATCCGTTACCAAATGACCACGTGATGACAGAAACTTCAGAACAATTAAGGCTCAAAGAGATTCCATGAAAGGGTATTAACCCTAATTCTACTGGGAGGGGTGGAGGTGTTGCCCACCGTTTATCCTCTAAAACCTGGGGTCATGGGAGGATTGTGCGAGTCACGCTCCCCTAGACGTGTGATGATGATTGCCGGATGCCTACTGGGAAATCAGGTCGATATAGTCGACGCTGCCATCCTTAGAGTTTATGCATGGTTAGGTCAGTATAGCTGACGCCATGGCATACTCCAGTAGAGGACGGATAGGATGGGAGCGGAAGAGATTAGGAAGGATAGGATGATTTAGCATAGCTTGGGAACCTGGATTGGGCAAGGCATGACTATTAAAATTGGAAATCTATCAGCGTTCAAAATCTCAAATTTTAAAGTGTCCTCACGAGTATAAATGAAAAATTCAATCACATAATACAATCCTTACATACCTTAAAGGAATTATCAATACACTTTATAAACCCTTAACTTCGGGACGAAGTTCTTTTGAAGGAGGGGTGTATGTAACAACCCATCTCAAATCACGAGCAACATAGCAATATTAGCATGCATGTGAGGCATGCATATGGTAGCTACATATGCATGCATCATATACATTGCACTAGTATATATAAATATATATACACATCGACTATATATCGACTATTCATGGAGAATGTCTAAATTTGAGATAAATGAATTAATTATCAAAGGTGTAAATTAAATGCCTAATTCTCGTAAATGGAAGAATACACACTCATTAAGAAATATAGTTGAGTTTATTCATATGTTACATATATAACCCAAAATGTGTACTAATAAACTAAACCCATATACCTTATGATTAAACTTGACATTTTATAAAACATAAAGTAAATTGTAATATTTAAAATCATCATGGTCTTATACTATTTTATAAAATAAAGTACCAACTGTCATAATTAATATGACACCATTCGATATGGTGAGGATCTGATTCAATTAAAGGTAGATATCATGACAAAGCAGCCACCGCCTAACAAAATCTTATCCTTCCATAAAGGCGGTGAGCAGATGCATAGAGAGGGAGGAACCTCTGCTATTTAAAGGGGGGTTCGATGCCTGTGAAGGGGGGATGGACCGTGAGGGGGAAAACTGAACCGGGGGCTGTTGAAGGACGAAGGAGAGTTCTGAAGGAGAGGAAATTATCCATACTGCTGGTAATTCGGAACTATTGAGCCTTACTTGTTTTGAAGTCTCTGGGCACGGGGGAACGGTATGCTTCGGTTGAGAGGCATACTGGATTGAGTATCCAGGTATACTCGGTTCGGCTGGGTGGTTTGGTCATTCGGTAACGAGAGAAGTTCTGCAGCAGATCAGCGCAACAGCAGTGGCAGATCAGGTAAGTACTCCATCAAATAGATTAATACCGTTTCACAACTTCATTAATCTTTACAGTTTCGGTAAGAACTTCTTTAACTTAGGACAGTCATCCTTCCATAAAGGCGGTGAGCAGATGCGTAGAGAGGGAGGAACCTCTGCTATTTAAAGGGGGGTTCGATGCCTATGAAGGGGGGATGGACCGTGAGGGGGAAAACTGAATCGGGGGCTGTTGAAGGACGAAGGAGAGTGCTGAAGAAGAGGAAATTATCCATACTGCTGGTAATTCGGAACTATTGAGCCTTACTTGTTTTGAAGTCTCTGGGCACGGGGGAACGGTATGCTTCGGTTGAGAGGCATACTGGATTGAGTATCCAGGTATACTCGGTTCGGCTGGGTGGTTTGGTCATTCGGTAACGAGAGAAGTTCTGCAGCAGATCAGCGCAACAGCAGTGGCAGATCAGGTAAGTACTCCATCAAATAGATTAATACCGTTTCACAGCTTCATTAATCTTTACAGTTTCGGTAAGAACTTCTTTAACTTAGGACAGTCATTACACATAGTTGCTCTTAATGACTCAAGGACCCTCAGCAATGAAAAAAAATTATTAACAACAAAACATTAAAATTCCATTCAAGCTATAATACATGGTGAATATTTAAGGGTCAAAGGGAGTAAATGAAAGCTTCAAGAGAATTAATTAAAGAATTATCATTCCTTGCTTTCTTATACTTCAAAGGACTGCAGTAAATTTTGCTGTTAATTTGTTTCACAACTGTTTTATACTGAAACAGGAGATGCCCACCCAGCCCTACATGTCAAACACTTGGACAATGGATACTTGTTGTCGCTGTGTTTGACACTCATGGACATGTGCCTTGTGCACGAACATGTTAGCTTTTTGGATTACTCAAAAAGTGTTTTCACCTTGCTAGAACAGCACCATATCTCCTAGTGCCTCAACAATGCTTTATGGAAATATGGATGATTGACCTTGTGAGAGTGTTGCTGTGGTGCCATTGCCTAGGAGGTCGTTACCCTATTTTTCTTGTTGACTGATCCAGTGGGTGCACACAATGGGGGAATTAGTTCCTCAAGTAGGAGAGGTACCTACCTACTCGGAGGTGCATTTGGGCACTCATAGGAGGGCACTTAACCCTTGGAATTTAGGACCACGTGATATGAGGTATGTGATGTATGGATGAGCCCTTGGTTGGTCCATGATGAACATGCACATGGCGGAGGTGGCTTGTTCTTAATTTGCTATACTTCAAATGCATGCTTATGTGGCTTTCTTCTTTGGCGAGTTAGAGACCTTGTGATGGCATGTTGCTTGAAGGATGCCTTGCACGCTTGAGGAAAAGCATTCGACATGTTGAAGGGGCGCATTGAGCCATACATGGCGTTTGGTTGCTTGGATGCTTGAATGGAGGCCTAGAGTTGAATTAGGGATGCCCAAGTTACAATAGTGACCATGTAGGTGAAGTGGACTTGGATAAGCACATAGCTTGGAAGGAGTAATGGTGTTTGAATGGGCTTGTGGTGGAGTGTGGACACATCTTGTGTAGCAACATCACCATGGAGCTTTAACACGTGTATCCTTGGAGTGTATCATTTCACGTGTGGACCTACTTGTTTGTAAGAGGTTAATTGTAAGGGTTTAGGCCCACTTATGTATTGTTAGCCTCCTTTACCTCTCTTATATATAGAATAAGGAAAGTGTCAATCATTGTTCTTCATCTTAAGTTTAGAGATGAATCACTAAGTTTTCATGAGGAGAACCTACAAAGGATGTGGTAAGAAGAGTGTTTTTATTTGTCTCTCCTAGGTTTTCTTCTTTATGAATTATCTCTCTTGTCTGTGCCATGGTTTCTTGGGGCACTTTGAGCATCCTACATACTAGGGTTTTGATTGCATGCCTTCGAGTCTTGGAGATTATGGTTTTGTTATTGAACGCTAGGTGTTGCTTGCCAGAGAGGAGAGACAAAACATCTTGCTAGTGTGATAAATATTTTGTGGAGGATCTTTCGTGGGGCTATGGTTTTCCATGGTTTTTCCTAGCTAGGGTTTTGGAGAGCTAGCAGATTGTAGTAGCCTCAGAATGAGACTATGGGATGTTCATGTACTTCATTATATATATATATATATATATATATATATATATATATATATATATATATATAAAGTTTCCAGCTATCCAAAATTGTCTCAATTACATGTTCTATTTTTAGCATCCATTATCTTCTTGGTTTGTCAATTTCCAACACTAGTTTGTCATGCTTATTTGACATAACGGAATGTTGAAATTGTTAAGTGATTTAACATATAGAAGATAATTGGGGAGTGTTACCACAAAAACCAGTGCCTTCGCTGAAAGTCCCAAAGATGGGTGCTAGACTTGTAGAACTCAAGAGGTTGACCATTGTCATCTCACCAACTCTCCCTTGCACTTTAGACACATGGAAAGTTTTCTAGTCAAGGGGGGTTTCGCTATAGGTTAAGTAGCCTCATGTTGTGTAGTAGAAGTATGGAAAATGATGTAAATGTAAAAGATGGGTTTGGGTTGATGAATGCACGGGAAAACAATGCATATCTTTGCTTGGGATATAGGGTCTAAGCTACCCTTGAGTATCTCTCATCTTATCTTTGATGTCTGAAGTCCCCAAACATAGTGGAAAATTCCTTAGTAAGCATCAAACTAAGAAATCTAAAATATGGAAGATTCACAAGGAGGCTAATCCTAAAGAATTTAACTCAAGTATTACAAACTTAAACTTCCAAACTAAACCTTGGGTAAGGAAGTAAAACCCTAATATATCCACCTCCAATACAATAGATCTAGCCCAAAATTTCACGAAGAAATGAAATAGATTACAAATCATACCTCACTTACATTGCTTGCTTTGCAATAGTTCCTTCCTCAATAAAGACTTGCAATATCAAACCCCCTTGAACTATTCATTAAAGAAGAGACAAGATTACACAATAGCTTTGAAAAGGTGACACAAGCTTCTTCCCATTATTCTATGCTAATCAAATCCATCTTACAAATGGAGAGAGTAAATCCTTATATAGATTCTAGCTCTAACTTCTCTTCAAAGAAATATTATTTCTTCATGAGCTTCTCCAAGAAAATATATATATATATATATTTCCAACTATTACATAAGTGGGAAAATTAGGTCAAGAGTCCATAGAAAAGTTTTCAGATACAATATTCTAGACGATTCTAAAGCCACATGTCACCTTCTTGCACCCTTATCTTCATGCAAAGCTAATATTTGGATCAGTGTTGATAATATCGGTATCGGAAAAATATCGGCGAGGGTCTAAAAAACATCTTATTGGCAATATCGGCGAAAATATCAGTAACTATCGGCAAGCATAAAAAATGCATAATATATTCATTTTTTTTCAGATTTTTAAACATATAAAGCAATAACAACATGAACTAAACACATTGGCACATAAATATGAAGAAAGCACTGATATATATGATGTCAAATAGAAATGATACATCAAACTTCAAAGGTGATACCAAATCCTGTTGATCCCTAATAATTGTCCAATCACAGACTCAAAGAAAATAACATCACATATCCTGTTGATCCCTGATAATTGTCCAATCAAGCACTCAAACAAAATAACATCACATATATAAAACTTTAAAAGTATTTCATCATCATGAGTTATAAACTTATATGTAGCAAAACAAATAAAACTAGCAGTTATCTATCTGGGACCAGTGGCCTCTCCCTAGTAGCTTTCTTTCTGTCTTGTTCAACAATTGCTTCAAGAGTTTTTTGTATAGCCTCCGCACTAGAAACCATACAAGGCATTACATCTACATCATGTGCAGGGAGTCTAGCCAGATGGTATTTCAATCGTGTAACCCCTCCTAACATCTTGGTCCCACACAATTTGCATGATATATATGCCCGATTTGCCCCACCAACAGCTTCCCCATACTCCCAAAATGGGTCCATGGCTTTTGGCATATTTGACATTTGTAGTGAACTAATTCAAACCTAGGGCACAAAACAAAAAACAAAAAAAATGGCATTAAACCCCCCAACACAAAAAATAGTAAGTAATAACCACCTCATTTAAAAAAAATTACTACATTATTTGCATTTTTCAATGTGAATGAAAAATGGCAATAAGAGGGTGCATAAGAAAGTTCAAAAAAAAATGAAGCTTGTTGTCCAAATATGGAGAAAACCCTTGCATTGGCTCATGGGAATGAAAATCATAGCAAATGGAAAAAAAACAAAGAAACAAAATGTTGGTAGGCAAAGAGGCAAGCAAGCATAACCCTAAATCTATGAAAAAATCATTAACATAGGGGTTTTTAAAAACATACCTGTTAATGGAAGAAATGAAGTTTGTCTCACTGTTCTTCAATCTTTGATCCACAAAAAAATCTTAGTTGGTGGTGATAAATGATAATCGTTGTTTGATCCTCAATCCCTCCTTGACAACCACCACAAAACTCTTCCCCTTCCTTCTCCAACACTCAAAAACAAAAATGAAGAAAAAAAACATTTTCCCTTTTTCTAGCCGCGACATAACATGCCTGGGGATAGTTTCTATCGTCTCACGATATTTGCCAAGATATCGCGATATTTTCGAGAGCCAAAATATCGCAATATTTTCTCGGCGATATTTCAACTCACCGAAAACATCGCGATATTTCGATTATCGGCGATATCTCGCCAATATTATCATCACTGATTTGGATGATATTTCTCATGTGCAAAATAATAATAAAAGACATGGTCAAATAGGTAGGCCAAATTTCCAATAGGTGTGCATGAATACCAAGTGTAAACTTTGATGACGAAGGCATTTTCCTAGAAACAACCGCCTCCAAATCATAATATTATTTGAGGAAGGTGAAATTCCAAGAAAATGAGTGGTTTTCCACGCATACGACTTTATTTATGAGCTCGCTCTTCTACAAACGTATGACAATGCCAAGTGTAATGCTTGAGTGTTCTTTCTAAAAGCCCTTGGACCAACAAAGCTCTAAAACAATCCTTTATGAGCTCGCACTTCTAGAAACATATGCCAATGCCAAGTGTTATGGTTGAGTGCTCTTTCTAAAAACCCTTGGACCAACAAAGCTCTAAAACAATCCTTTAGCAAGTGTGCCTTTGGTGCTTGTGCATTGTGGACCACTTTGATTGAACTAAACACAGAATTGTGCTTTTGGTTCACATTTAAACCTTCACAATGCAAAAATTCGCCCTAGAAGAGAGAGAATGAGTGTGCCTTTCAATAATGTGCATTTATGCCCACTTTAACCAAGCCAATCTTGAAGATATCACCCTTTAACCAAGCCAATCTTGAAGATATCACCCTAGAAGAGGCACCATTGATAGTTGCTCAAACGGGTCTTCAACAATTTCAAGTAATCTCAAAATATGTGCAAATGGGTGCCCTTTGACCAAATCAACTCAAGTGAAAAAGGTTATGGATGAACTGGATATATCTTCATAGTGGAATGCAACACCTAGGGATTTGTACATGAGTGGATAAGGTGGATGAGGTGGAGGGTCAAAGCGCTAGGGTGCATGGTAAATAGTCTCCCTAGTCAACTCAAGGCTCAACTAGCTCCTCAAATACTATGCCAAAGGATAAGAACAAAACATGAGTGACTTATGTGCCAAAAGGGGGAATGCATTAAGTTGAAAAACTAGCAAATAAAACTTGGGGAAAGGCCCCAATAGATAAGATAAGATAAGATAATTATATTAATATCTGACAAATGACAACAAAAGTAGGTCAGTGCGACTAAAGAGTATAGCCAATATGAATACAATGTGGGAGTGCAAACACAACTCATAGAAAATGTCAAAAATAATATTAACAAAAAAGAAACCCACAATACAACATTACAGCATATGTATAAAATCGTGACAAAAGTACAATGATACAAAAAGCTAAGTGAAATTATCCAAGACTGAAAAGATGCACAACTCAAGAACCTGTCAAAAGAGAGAGATCAGACAATGGGGCCAATCTGATGGTCGAGGGCAAGAGGAGTGCATAGGGAATTGGCTTGTTTTCAAAGTCCTCTGGAACCATTGGGGAGGATCCAACTATACGAACCTGCAAGGATGTATGAGTGAGGGACACTCCCAACATTCAAGGTTGAAAGAAGAAAAATTTGAATGCATCTTTTGTCGCTACTCTAAGTCTAAGAGGTAGTTGAACATGCAAGAGCCAAACTACTTTAAATTTGTCTAAATTTGATGTCTCTAATGCTCTAAGGACATGTGGCATATTTTACAAGCTAGTACCTCTGGACCGATCTCAATAATATCAATTGGCCTCGCAGAGGTAGAGGCTAAAGAACGACTCGAGATATCACCATCCTATTATCTGGTGCACTTTGAAACGTTGCCTATCATTTGTTGCTTTTATCTAGCGAATCAAAAGGGAAGTATGGGGTGATCGGTCTAGTCATCTTAGGGTAGGGCATGATGTGCAGGAGTTGATATTTCTAGGGGAATATCTCCCTAACGAAGAGGATCTTGGTACCGGAAGGAAGTACAAAGGGAGTCCCCTCAGTCTCTATAAAGGAAGGGATAGCATCCTATAATCGCATAGGTTAGAGTGCATCAAAAATAAGGTAAATCCCTATCTCTAGCTCATGAAGGTGGAAAACCTAGCAGATCCTATCAAATCGTGGTATATAGTTATTTGTCTCTATCCAGAGTCGATCGGAATCGACTTGGAGCTATCCAAAAAGGATCCTCAGCAAGTGCATACAATGCTTGCGCACATAAGATGGGAAAACAATGATAGCATCCTGCAACACCAAAAAGTGCTATAGGTAGAAAGACATCTTCAAGCCCAATCTTTTCAATGGCGTTGTTTAGGTGACCAAAATGTACAATGTATAGATTTCCTCTCTAATAGCCTAATTCAATTCGTGTATAGTCTGCAAGAGATGGCTCGATGCATCAAGGGAGAATCTGAATGGGCGAAGGTGCTCTAGGGAGATAATAATTGAATAGAGAAGTCGGTATGACTCTGAGAACCAACCTCGTGCCCATCCTAAGGGAGGATCTAAAGCGAGAGTCTCCACAAAACAAAGTGCAAGATAGAGATATGTCTCTCTCCCAGTGGGAAAATCTTTGAGAGATTAGACTCTATGAAGGAAATAAACCAAAAGGAAAATCACCTTAAGGTGGAAAGAGTGCACATCAAAGTTTGCCAAAATGATGGGCTGTGAAACCATCCACTTACATCAAATGATGCACATAAGAAGCAAGATTTGTGCTCCTTCCAACCTAATCCAGTCTGTCTACAACAAGCTCGATCCCCAAATCTCGAAGCCATAAAGAATTGTGGGTTTCATAATTTCCCTCATGAGATATAGCTTAGTCGAGATGTCCTAGAACTATCCCTGGAAGCACGATCTCTCGATGAGGGCCGGGAACCATACCCTTTACTGAGTAGAGGTGGTAGGGCCTGTGTCAATTTAAAGTGAGGTCCCATGAACTGTACTCCCAAAGTAAGTTGTGGTGATCTCAATCTCTATTCCTTAGTAGCGAAAACGTATGACTAAGAGAGCTCTTTGATGCACTCAATGTAGAATTCGAACAAAAAGGTACTAATAGGCCTATTACACACCAAAATGGGTAACCCTATAGGAGAAAACTTTTCTTCTATTCTTGACAGCCAGTCGGTCAGCCACATAGCCAACAACCACTGACAACCACCACTAGTTGATGATATGCCATTATATCTCTGCCACTTGTGTTAGCCATATGCCTCTCACCCATCTCGCATGAGCACATGAACGAAGGTGGGCTTCCTCTCAAAAGGTACTTTGATAATTTTGCATTCGGGTACTTATGTGTTGGAAATACCAAGAGGGGGGTGAATCAATATTTCTTACCAATTAATTAATTTAATCTTCAGAGCATTAAGTTCACATTAATCAGTATCAAATAACAGAAACAATAAACAACACCATTCAACAATGTGCAGTAGTAAAGACAATACACACAAGATTTACTTGGAAACCTAATGTGAGAGAAAACCACAAAATGTTTTTTATATTTAATTCAATACATAATTTTAGTGCAATCGCACAAGGAAGCCCCAAACTCCGTGGATACAACTATGGAGATTCGTTTTACCAACACCAACTGGATGGAGGCTCTGACCCCCAGTAGGCTATGACCTACTATGGTTTAGCAATTACAACTAAATGGAGACGATTCACCAGTTGTAAAAGGTTGGAGGCTCTGACCCCCACGACAGGCTGCAACCTGTCTCGTAACACCGCCCTACCACCCTAGCTTTGTGATGATTGGTCTTCAGTGAAGCATTCAAACCTGGATGTGTTTTATTATCTTCAACTGAAACAATGCTCCAAAATCCTCTGCAGCCACCAACCCGCCCTACCACTACCCTACCACCTTGATGTGTTCTATGGCTTTGACCTGAAGGAGACTCCACTCTCCTACCGTGTGTTAATCACTAAAGTTGCACCTGAAATTTTTTTGACGACTCCTTGCCCGAGGATGTATCAAAGGCTTCATGCACCATCAAGAGTTCACTGTATCATTAGAGTTTTTCAACTCTGTTTCTTCTTCTCATTTTCTTCTGTTGTACTCAGATTCTATAAGCCCTATGGGGATGATATAAAGTGATGCTAGTATGATGAGTTGAGTTATGTAATAGGCCTAGGTAACTTGGGACCTTATCATCAAATGAGTTTACTCTGGGAGGTTTCTTTCACTTGGTTCATTATTAGGTACTTACGGGGACTTAATAATTAATTAATTTTTTTCCTCCAAGCATAACCCCAAAGCAGGAGTGTGGTTTGATGGTGAGGCCTTAGGTAAGTCCTAGTCTCTAGAGTCATTGTATATTACCATACTAGATCACTCGTAAAATTTTGAGAAATTTGATTAGGTCTAGGGGCCAATTTTTTAATTATTTAAATTTCCCGCGAGGCGGAAATTTAAATAAAATATGAATGTAAAATGTAATAAGTTATGTCTAAATAAATTGTATGGGGTATGTGTACTCAAAATTACACCTCACCCTCAAATTTCTACTATGACACACTTTGAGGGGTAAAAAATAAGTTCTAAACCTTCAAAACCCACTTTTCTTAAGTTTTGTGGAAAGTGTGGCAATAAATTAACTCAGCAATTAAATAAATGGAGAAAAATAAATATCCACACATGCTCAAATGATGTGGAAATGAGGTGGAAATTCATCTAAAGGTCAAAGTTGAGTTACCAAGTGATGTGGACTCCACATAAGCCACAAATCAAGAAAATCATTTTTTTGTGGAGAAGACAACGAGTTCTAGTGACAAGATCCACGATTTGAGGAAGTTAACTCGAGCTTCAAGGAGATATCATGAGTTGACTTGAGATTGGATTAGAGTTTACTTGAGTGAGGTGGAGAGTGGTCTCCTACCACTCCACTTCACTCTCCCACATGTCCTCTCATCTAATTCGAGCTCCCTCATCAAGGATTGCGTGGGCCTCTAAGGAAGAAATCAAGTTGCCACTTGGGAAATTCGAATTTGCATGAAGGAGCATTGGGATTGTCACCTATTTGTCTTGGGATTGTCACCATTTGCCTTGGGATTGGCTCCCAAGCTTCTATATAATAGAGCTATGGGATCTCACTATGTAATGATTGTTACTAGCTATTGTGCTTGCGAAAATGTTGTTGCCTTGTACACTTTCAAAAATATCAATAAAGACTTTGGGGTTTCATTCATGAGGTGTTTCTCCTTTTGGAGTGTAATGAATTGTTGATAATTGGTATAATTCATTTTACTCATGCTTTGATCTAATTTGTTTCCATATGCTCTTGTGGATTTGTTAATGTAGAGCTATGTTGCATTGACATTTGATTTAGAAGTACGCCCTAGGTATAGAATGCTCTAGTTAATTTCAAATAAATCTCTAGAGTTTCTTGTCATTGTTTATTGCTAAATCTATATGGAACTAATTTTTGTTTGAAATTTTGTAGAGGGAACATCTTGTTGAGACCAACCCATTCTTGATACATTCCCAAACGAGCTCTCACTTGTTCTTTAAGCCTTCATAGTCTTATCTTACAAAGTGGTTTTGCAAGGGTTTCGGGACATAGATTGTACACAAGCCAAGTACTTTTAAATTTAAATCACTTTTATTAAACATTGTGCTCCAATTGCTTTCATTTGCTATCAAAGAGTTTTAAATGGTTAATCAAAGAGGAGAGTTTACTGACACTCTTTAGCTTAGTCCTTTGTAAATTATGATTGTACATATACACTTCATCTCGCTGATTTTTGTCCACTAATATTTTTCTTGTTTTCCAACCCATATTTGGATGATTTGATAACTCATTTGGAGCAGATTTTTGAGGGAAATTTTCTGCAAACTCATAACAAGTGTTTTCAAGACAAATTGGCACATGATTGGATCATTTCCCAAGGAGGTCGCGAGCATTTGGAGTCTCTCATTCTCTGCAAGGCCGAGTTCATTTGAACGTTGCACATAAAGCTAGGCCATAGGCCTCTTAAGGCTGATTTTCCCCTTGTAGTTTTTAGATTTCGAGGAGGTCTCACTAGCTACTTTGGTTGCCAAATTTTCACATTGTACAAGAAAGATAATCTAACACCTATAGTTCCAATTATGTAAAAGTTTCTCCTTCATCTTTTCGGCAGCCATTTAAGGCCTTCTCCTCATTGTAATACCTCTAATAAAATAATCTTTTTGAGCTTGAGGGAGCTTGGGATTCATCCCATGGTATCCCACCTCCCCATTTATAAAGAGGACTCTTGTGGGTGGATTAATTTGCATTCATAACTTTCACAATTTAGTTTCTCTTGCATGCACTTTCCATTTGCTAATACTCATTCACACATGGTAAATTTTGGGAATTAACACAACCTCAAAACTCCATTTCATTTATTAAATTAAGTTTGCTACATTGTTATCTTGAGTATTGGAGCATTCTATTGTCTACTTGAAACAACTTTGTTTCTCAAGCAAATTAATTACATCATTCTAATTTACTTACAAATTAGTCTCCATTTGAAAGTTATATTTGTAGTATATTTTTGAGCATGCTTTCCCTACTTTGAAGCATTGCAAATTTAATATTTCTTTGGGAAACTTACTTGAATTTCATTTAAGCATTTTAGATTATCTTGCATTTCTAATTTACCTCCAAGCATAAGTTGGTTGATAGACATTAAGGGAAAAGACTTTCTTGGAAAATTCTTCCAACTGGTACAAAGTAAAGTAAAAAGTGTGTGACCCTGCAGTTATGGACGTGGTTTGTCCCCTTGTAGGAATGAAAGCACATGCTGATTCGTAAGACTGAAGGGAAGGGTATCATTAACGACATTGTCGTGTCCTCGGCTCTTTTTCTTACAGTCACCCCAATTTTTACCCTTTGGCAAGAGTTCAAGAGGAAGATCTCTCACCTAGACTAAGCATCTAGCTTAAAATTAACCAAGATAACTACATCTAACCTTATTTAAGTGCATTTCATATTAAGATACTTTACTTTTCAAACTATTTTACTTGCAAATTATTTATATACTTGTCATGATGAAAATGTTTTGAATTGATTATCTCACTAGGGAAAGTACCATATTGTTTATTTTGCAGAGTGAAGTTTTAGCTTGTTTCATAATTTTATTGCCTCCTTACATGCTCTAGCATTGTGAATGATTATATTTTAGAAGAATTTCATTGGAAGCAATTTTAAATCTTGCTAACATCTTCTTGATTGGCGGGGTTACTTGTATTTCACTTTGAAACATTTCATTTTAGAGTAAGTGTTATTTATTTTCAAGCAATATTGAAGGCATTAGTCTTATATGCTCATCTTTGATTCATGTGTTGTGTTGAAGTTTCTAAGCTTACTTAGTTTAGAAACCCTTCATGCACTTTTTCTGATTTATTCCTACCTACTTGTTATTTTTCTTTAACAAGTTATTTACAAAGTAAATACTAAAAATAAACACTAGTGCATGCTCAACATATTACAGATCAACAACTAAAAGAAACAAGAACAAACACACCACATGACACCATTATTTTTGAACCAATGTCCTCGGAAAAACCCAATGCGGGAAAACCAGTGCAACTATTTGAAGGTTTTCTTATTAAGCAATATCTGAGTACAATCTAGGTGTCAAAACTGGCCTACCCAATAAAGAATTTCCTTAGCAACTATACCTCACAGTTTGAGAGAAATCTCCTAGCTGAAACCCCAGAAAATCCTTCCGGTAGCTCCTCAACACAAAACTACTCTGCAACCCCAGAGTCTGCGCAATCTGGACTGCGTCATCCCCTCTCTGTCTCACACTGTCCCTGCGTTAGCCCCAAGAGGCCCTGCGTCAACTTTCTAGGCCTCTGCGTCAAACACGTTGGCTTCTCTAGTGCTCTGCGCAGCACTTGGCTGCCTCTGCATGGCCCTGTCTGAGCCCTTGCTGGCTCTGCGTCACTCTCCTTGGCTGTTGCGCTGCTCTCCATGCACAATCTTTGCCTTCTCTATTTCTCTGTACTCAATGCCCCTCAGCTGCTCTCCGGATCATTGATTCTATCTATCTTAGCAAACCCTGCTCTAGAGAATAGAATGACTGATCACTCTGGTGTGCTCTCCAAGTGACCCTCAAGCCTCCTCTTATACTTTTCCTCTTGACTCTCAAGTCTCTAATCAACGGCTAAGATTAGATCTGGCTTGATCCTTGTCTTTTGGACCATTCTAACACAGATTCCTATTAATACACATTAATATTTTATTTTCCCTAAGTTTAGACTTAGGGACTCCATTGAAAATATTAATTATTTTAATATCTCCTGATCTGTTTAGAATCTGCCCAAACCCTTTCTGGGTATTGGAGATCTCATGTGCCCCAACCTCTCCACCAAATTTCGTGGCTAGAGCACATCCGACGATACCCCAAATCAACACTCCCTCTTAGCGAGGATTGTGCTCTAGCAATACTCCTCACTGAGTATTACTCTGATCATCCGGCATTGGTACCTGTGCTGATGCTAGGCCTTCCTACCCACCATCCTCTCCACCGTTGCCTTTTGTACCGATGTCCATGGTTCTGCCACTGCCACTGCTGCATCTGTACGACAACTCCCTCTACATCTGTGTTGTTGCTGGTCCTTTCTCCCAGCACTGCATCTGCACTGCACCTCTGCTCATCATGCTGCATCGTGCTGCCTACTGTTGCACTGCAACTCAGTTACTGAAAAGCAAGCAACTGACCTCCCTGTTGGGCTAGAAACACCCACTGATGTTGAAGATCCCTCTGTTGCTGACAAGTGCTCCCTCTCTCTGACCTCTGCACTGCTACAACACCTCCCTGCATCTCGCACCGTTGCACACATCTCTGTGTCGTCCTGCACTGGTGCAACACTCCTGTGCCTCTCGCACTGCTGCAACCTGCTAGCTCTGCGTTGTCTTGGGTCTCCTACACTGTAGCTCTCTCTGCCGCTCCATCTGCATCCGTCTCTACCCACTCAGCCAGTCCTGCTACTCCTTGTCGGGGCTTCCGTAGCAAGGTCTAATCTAAGAGGCTGGGTACCTCAAGGATCCTGCCCCTCATCGCCTGTAGTCCATCTGACTATAGCTCGATGTCTTCCCACTTCCACTCAAGTGGTGCATGTGCACTCATGGCACAATGATCGTCTATCAACACTTCCTTATCTGCCCATGCTGGCGCTGCTTTAGTCTCGGAAGACTCTCCCTTACTCTTCTTCCTTGGGCACTAGGTCGCATAATGACCCATCTCCCCACAGTGGAAGCATTTGATCTTGGAGAGATCTTTCTTCTTCCGCTTCTCCTACTTTCCCTCAGATGCTAGGGCCACATCCTCCTCCTCCTCCTTGACCTTGATCCCTTTGCTGCTGCTACCTGTCTTCGATTGTCATGTGATCTCTTCCTAGCGAAGAGCTGCCCACATCTCGTCCCAAGGTGGGAGAGTCCCTCTGCCCAGGATACTCTAGACAAACACTTCCCAATCCTCTGAGACAACATTCAGGGTTGTCGTCACCATAAGCTCCTGATCTGGTGTCGCTCCTATAGCAGTCAACTGGTCTCGGATCTCATTCAGTCCTCCGAGGAAGGTGTCAATCGATTGACCCTTCTTCATTTGATACGACCTTCATTTGGTTCTCGAGCAGCATTCTTCTTTGCACAGAAGTATGCTGGTATAGGTTCTTGAGAGCCTCCCACATCTCAACTGTCGTTTCCTTCTCGGCTATATGTGGTACTACATGATCCTTAACCCCATCAAGGACAATGCACTTGGCCCTCGCCATCGCCTCCTCGTACTTGTTGTTATCATCGGGGTCGACTGAGATAGCTATAACCTTCAAGGCGAAGTTCTTGACCCGATTCTTGTCAAGCACTGATAAGATTCTGGCCTTCCAAACTGTGAAGTTCGATGCTCTGTCCAGCCTATCCTAGTCTCTTACCCCGTGTAGTGTCATGACGCTCCTCTACCTCCCTCCTGGAAGTTCTCTGGTCGACTCCTCTAAGTCTCTACTTCCCGTCTGGAAGTTCTCTTCTGGACTCCCTCTTAGTCCTTATTTCCCTCCTGAAATCCTTCTGCCACTTGTCGAGATGCCCCCTACTCTGATCGTCTTGTGCAACTGCACTATTGATCCAGGTTCCGCTAGAAACCCTTGATAACAACTCCTCTGGCCCTGCTCTGTCAGGTACTGTTCTGACTACAGTACCTCACTAGCTCCACTCCATAATATTTCTGCAACCTTCTAGACTCTAGCAACTGCCTCTCTGTGAATTGCGTCAACCCTTCTATGCCTCACGCTGGCTCTGCGTCACCCCAAATGGGTCTGCATCAGCCCTGGGATGCCCTCCGTCAGCCCTCTGGCCCTTTGCGTCAGCAACGTTGGCCTCTCCGAGGCTCTGGCGGCTCCCGACTTCTTTTCGTGGCGTTGGCTGGCCCTGCGTCACACTTCTTGGCTTTTGCGTTGCTAGAAACAGATTCTATCACCTCGAGACAGTTGTTTTCTACTGCTATTGCTTCGGCTGATGTCTTTTAGTCCTCCTATGATCTACAATCACACTCTGATACCATGTTGAAGTTTCTAATTTACTTAGTTTGAAAACCCTTCATGCACTTTTTCTGATTTATTCCAACCTTCTTGATATTTTTCTTTAACAAGTTATTTACAAAGTAAATACTGAAAATAAACACTAGTGCATGCTCAACATATTACAGATCAGCAACTAAAAGAAACAAGAACAAACACACCACATGACACCACTATTTTTGGACCAATGTCCCCAGAAAAACCCAATGCAGGAAAACCGGTGCAGCTATATGAGGGTTTTCTTATTAAGAAATATCTGAGTACAATCTGGGTGCCGAAACTGGCCTACCCAACAGAGAATTTCCTTAGCAGCTATACCTCACAGTTTGAGAGAAATCTCCTGGCTGAAACCCCGGAAAATCCTTCTGGCAGCTCCTCAGCACAAAACTGCTTTGCAGCCCTAGCGTCTCCCCAATCTAGACTGCGTCAGCCCCTCTCTGTCTCACACTGGCCCTGCATCAGCCTTTCTTGGCCTGCGTCAGCGTTTTGGGCCTCTGCGTCACACACATTGGCCTCTCTAGTGCTTTGCGCAACACATGGCTGCCTCTGCGTTGCCTTGCATGAGCCCTTGTTGGCTCTGCGTCACTCTCCTTGGCTGTTGCGCTGCTCTCCCGACACAACCCCACTCTAGAGAATAGAATGACTAATCACTCTGGTGTGCTCTCCAAGTGACCCTCAAGCCTCCTCTTATACTTTTCTTGTTGACATCTAAACGGCCGAGATTAAGTCTCTAATCAATGGCTAAGATTAGATCTGGCTTGATCCTTGTCTTTTGGACCATTCTAACACAGATTCATATTAATACACATTAATATTTTATTTTCCCTAAGTTTAGACTTAGGGACTCCATTAAAAATATTAATTATTTAATATCTCCTGATCTGTTTAGAATCTACCCAAACCCTTTCTGGGTATTGGAGGTCTCATGTGCCCCAACCTCTCCACCAAATTTCGTGGCTAGAGCACATCCAATGCTACCCCAAATCAACATGTTGATGGTTATTTCATTTCATATTGCTCATCATATTTGATCATAATCTCAAGTAATCCAAATTAACTTTGACATCTCCTAGAAACGTCATATTTGCTCACCTTTTTAACTTACCTTTTTATTTAGGGACCATCCCCCTTAGCTTGCCTAGGAGAGAGCTTAAACAGAGCAAGTTGGGAATAGGTGATAGCCCCATCTCTAAGCTTTGCTACCAACCACACCTTGTAGGGTTAAGGGTTTTTCTAACTAACTTAAGTGTGTGTGACAAGCAGCAACAACACCGTGCACCACCCTGATCAACAAGTTGCCACTTGCCCTAAAGGCTCCACCCTTCACCTCACACCGACAGACCACGTTTCACAATTTTCAGACTAGATCCACCTATGGTCTGAATCAATACAAAGAACTACAATACAATAGAACTACAACACAAACTTTGTCAATCAAATCTGCCTCTGCACATCAAACTCTTGTTGTCAATGTAAACCCTAGCCACACAACGGTGACCAACACTGTTAGTCATATAGAAATATTTGTTATTCACTCAAGCAGTAGTACTTTCAATCCACCGACCCAATGACATGTAATTTCTATTGATTTCTGTAGCTTGGGAGGTACTCCAAGCCCTACGGTTCAGGGTTTGGAGGGCAAAGCACCACAAGGGCAGCGTATGGGCTTGGAACCCAAGTGTGGGGTTTTGCACCCATTGTGATTTGGGTCAAAACCGTGATGAAAATCGACATGTGATGGATGAGGATGATAGTGCTCGGCGAGATGATTCCAACACATCGAGAATCATCTGATTCTGGGTTGTCGTTAGAGAGAAATGAATTTTTTAAGTTGACAAGGTAATTACTGGTTGTCGAGTCATGTAGGCTTGGTGTAAAGTGTAAACAATCCCAATAGATGTGTCTCTTCGAGATTCGTTGGAGCCCCCAATTTAGGCTATAAATAGAGGGTGAAAGATCATTGTTAGAGCATCCAAGTGTGGTAATACATCACCAAGAGGAGCTCCAATTTCAAGGAAGTCGCAACCATATTAGGAGGCCGAGGAGCAGCGTGAAGGAGGCCTAGGGCAGCATGGGCATTTTTGGGTTAGAAGGTGAGAGCTGTAGGAGATAGCAGGTTGTCTCAAGGGCTTGTTGGTGCTGTTTAAGGGCCAAATTGAAGGGTTGTTTGGGACGAGGAGATAAGGAGCAAGTCGTTGTTGTTTTAGGGTTGTTTGGTGGAGTTTTGGAGGGGGGCGAAGGCCTACAGCAGCTGTTGTGCTAGGCCGCAGGCCATAGCCAGCAGTTGGGTTGTCTCTAGGGCTGTGTTTGGGATTAAACAAGGCAGACAGGGGCAACATAGGAGTGGATGCACCTTCCTTCTTGAACTGTAGCCTTAGAAGGCTTGCATGGTTGACTGTGTGTTGGGTAGAGGGCAGCCTGGTGTGCCCTAACCAGTGATGCAGTGACAGTAAGAGGACATCAGCGTTTTGGAGAGGTGTATTGGGTCAAGTGTGTGACTGGATTGGATCGTGATTGCAGCAGCCTGTTGGTGCCATGTGGATGACATTTCGTGGTGGTGAAATGTCATCCTAGGAGCAAAATCAGCAGTGGTTGGATTGGGTGCCACACATCTGATTGGAGAGTAGTGTGTTGGCTACCCAAAGTAGCTCTAAAGCAGCAGACAAGAAGGACTTTTTGGTGCGTGATTGGGTGAAGGATTGTAGCCTTATGAGTAGCTCTTTGATGGATGAAAGAGGCTACTAGAAGGCAGATTGAAGCTCGGGAATTGGCCAGCCTAGAGAGCAGTTGATGAGCCCATGTACATGCAGCAAAAGTGACTTGCAGCATTGTTAGAAGGCAACCCTTTTGAAGTCTTGATGTGCAGTGGCCTAGATGGTCTAAGGCACTAATAGTGAGCAGTACGGGAGCAAAGAACAGGCAGGACAAGATATGACATCGAAGTTGCGTAATGAAGTTTGTCATTTTATCTTGTATACCATAGACTATTGTATTATTCAAATTTGCTTTAATATAATGAAGATTGGGATTGTACATATTGTACAATTTTGTTAAAAACTGTATATATTTGTGCATACATGATTTACTACTTTATATTTCCGCTGTGCAAAGTAGTTTATGGTTGAGATTCTTGATTTGGTAGCGTCAGTGATTTCAAGACTCTAACCTAGACCCAAGGTCATGGAAATTCAACACTTTCTCTCCTCTGGTATCACAAACTGCAATATTGTACTTCCACAAGCATAACCGTAAATGCCACCAATCTGACTGATGCCCAACTATAGATAGTATCAGTGTAGATAATATCGCCGAATAGCTTAAATATCGCGATATCTTCGGTGAGCCGAAATATCGCCGAGAAAATATCACGATATTTCCGAGATATTAGTGATATATCGGTAAAATATCGCACAACGATAGAAAATATAGCTGGGCATGTTTTGCCGCGGCTAGAAATAGGAAAACTTGGTTTTTTTTCTTCATTTTTGTTTCTGAGCATTGGAGAAGGAAGGAGAAGAGTTTTGTGGTGGTTGTCAAGGAGGGTTGGAGGATCAAACAACGATTATCACCACCAACTAAAATTTTTTTGTGGATCAAAGATTGAAGAATAGTGAGACAAACTTCATTTCTTCCATTAACAGGTATGTTCCTAAAAACCCCTATGTTAATGATTTTTCCATAGATTTAGGGTTATGCTTGCTTGCCTCTTTGCCTACCAACATTTTGTTTCTTTGTTTTTTTCCATTTGCTATGATTTTCATGCCCATGAACCAATGCAAGGGTTTTCTCCATATTTGGACAGCAAGCTTCATTTTTTTTTCAACTTTCTTATGCACCCTCTTATTGCCATTTTTCATTCACATTGCAAAAAGCAAATAATGTAGTAATTTTTTTTGAATGAGGTGGTTATTACTTATAGTTATTAATTTTTCATTTTGTGTTGGGGGGTTTAATGCCAATTTTTTGTTTTTTTTGTGCCCTAGGTTTGAATTAGTTCACTACAAATGTCAAATATGCCAAAAGCCTTGGACCCATTTTGGGAGTATGGAGAGGCTGTTGGTGGAGTAAATCAGGCATATATATCATGCAACTTGTGTGGGACCAAGATGTCAGGAGGGGTTACATGATTGAAATACCATCTGTCTAGACTCTCTGCATATGATGCAGATGTAATGCCTTGTATGGTTTCTAGTGCAGAGGTTACACAAAAAGCTCGTGAAGCAATTACTGAACAAGACAAAAAGAAAGCTGCTAGGGAGAGGCCAGTGGTCTCAGATAGATAGTTGCTAGTTTTATTTGTTTTGCAACTTTTGCTACATATAAGTTTATAACTCATGATGATGAAATACTTTTAAAGTTTTATATATGTGAACTTATTTTGTTTGAGTCCTTGATTGGACAATTATCACTATCAGGGATCAGCAGGATATGTGATGTTATTTTGTTTGAGTCCTTGATTGGACAATTATCAGGGATCAGCAGGATTTGGTATCGCCTTTGAAGTTTGATGTATCATTTCTATTTGACATCATATATATCAATGCCTTCTTCATATTTATGTGCCAATGTGTTTAGTTCATGTTGTTATTGCTTTATATGTTTAGAAATCTGAAAAAAATGAATATGTTATGCATTTTTTATCCTTGTCGATATTTGCCAATATTTAGCCGATATTTTCGCCAATATTGCCAATAAGATATTTTTTGGACCCTCGCCGATATTTTGAGGATACCGGTATTTTCAACACTGGATAGTATCATAGGTTGTTGCAACAAATCCTAGCCGCAGTGCATCAAACTCATAGCCACAAGTCAATATTATCAAGTATTGAACATTCAATAGCTTGGCTCATGAGATCAAATAATAACAACATTCCCAACTCATCAGATCACATATCAGCATCTAATTCATCAGCTCGATTCTGCTTCATTGTACCAACTTCAAGAATGATGAGACAGTTGTAAGATAATGAAGGTAATAAAACCCAGACTTCTGATGCTTGACTTGACAGAACACTTACAGCTATAGTGATACTGAAGGCTTCTGGAAGTGAGGCAAACAAACTGCAAAACCACCCCTGGAACTATTTATGAAGCAATGTCTTGAAGATGTTCAATGCAACATAAGTGTTCAACTGCAATTTTCTTTCTTGCTAAAGGAGTGCCACTGCACTTCTGTCCTTTTTCTTCTCACTTAGAATCAATCAATCCTGGCAAGTGTATATATATATATACCCTTACTGTTCCAAGAGCAATCCAAACTGAATACTGTTGTAGGTGAACCAACTACTGAATGCAAAAACCTTTGAAACATAATGTTGCAAGTTTGCAACTGATATCTTGATGAAACCCAAACACAAAAAAACAAAAAAAAACTTCTCATTGCTTGTGATATAGTGAACGTAGAGAATGATAGTCCTTTGCCCTTGCTGCAAGTATTGATAATACTGAACAGATATAAAGAGAACTACAATTTCTTGTCAAACATTATTCAGTATTCCTTACTGCTTTGTATATATTCTGAGTAGTTGGCTTGCTATATAGGTCAACAAGATGTCTAATGATATTCTTGAATTGGTTTCACAATAATGCCTTCAACAAAATTCAACAGATCAAATCAATCATGAATGTAAAATTATTGTGGCAGATTTGTTCCAAGGAATCACTTCCAGACTTTTGAAATTTTCTGCAAAAACAATCCCTCCAAAACTGTCAATCTCTGTCAAAACAATTATTTTATTACTACAAGCATACAAGGTCGCATACAGTTTTGTCATAGGTCTTTTCTCACAATGAGTTTTTTTGCAAACATTACTCTGTCGTCAAAGTGTAACTGTTCTCCAGCATTGTTCTCACAAGAGCGCATGCATCTACCCCCGACCCAATGTGTCTAATGATGGCAGCTATAACAGATAGCATACCCTGCAAATCGCTCTCCACACTTTTGGTTGTACATAGATTCTGCATTTATGTTTATTCATTGGTCAAGATCCTCGGAGTCACCTCACATAAATATCGATCTATATATTTACGTTTGATATTGTATTCAACATCAATGTTGCCAATCGTATCTTCACTAAATGTGATTCAATGTGTTCTGACCGCTGGCATCAAAAATCTGCACCAAATGTTTGACTTGTTACCCACCATTTTGTGGGTAATATCCCTAGGAGAAATTTTTCTCCAAGATGGTCCTCAGCCGGCAGCCAGTAGCCCCTTGCAGCCACCAGCTAGCTCATTGTGCCATTTTCTCCGCCACCTAAGTCAGCCATGTGGTCCCTCGCCCATCCGCCATGATCGTATGTTTGAAGGTGGGCCTCCCGAATCTAAAGGTTTGCCTTGTCATTTGGAAATTGAGTATTGTGGTTTGCTTATCATGGACACTTTTGTGCATAGATTAATGGGGCGATTCGGCGGAAAGAATGGGCTAGGTCTGTGCTTTTGTCCCCTAGACCCCTTTTAGGAATTAACCTTGGATTCTAGTCTTGTGGGATCTCTATTACTGATCATTTGGTTCCAGGGATGGTATTTCAACCATTCATCATTTCTCCCGCTTGGGTCCACATTCCTACATTGGGTCCACCTAGGGTTAGCTTGCCCCTTCCCCTTGCCCACACCTTGGGTCATGGCCTGGAATGAAGTCCGGAGGTTGATACAGCTGAAAAGAAAGATAAAAGCATATATGGCCACATTCAATAGGAAAATGTACCACAAAATGCAAAATATGGTCGGGACAAATGCATTTAGCACATGGGCAAAAGCCAATACATGAGTTCTACCCCATCATAATGGCCATCACCTTGGTTCCTACAAGTTCTATGAGAATTCTTCATCATATAGGAACCCATGATTGTTCCAACATCTGGTGGGTGATGAACCGCCCCACCTTAAAAGGGGGGATTCACTGCTATATCTTATACATCATGTTCTAACCCCTTGAACCTCGAGCAGTTAATCAAAGAAAACCATAAAATGGAAAAAGGCATAAAAAGAAAGGTGGAAAAATCAAGGCCGGGGTACCTCATGTACCAAGATCACTCCCTCCTACACATTATGAACCCAAGTGCGGGCTTCCCTCTTATTAACTACCCTTGTACCCCAGCATTTTACCCAGGGCTGCCCCTTCTCATTCCCTACATTCACCTATCTATCAATGCCACCACCTTTTGAAGGATGTACCTTGACTATATTATCCCCTTTAAAAGTAGAAAACGCCTAATAGGATTATTGATTAACCCCATTTGGAGTTTAGGAGACATTGGCACATCTCGAAGCCCATTATGGAAGGGAAGGCCATTATGAAGTCCCCGCCTATGGTCCATGATTAGGTAAGCTCATTTACTCGATTTATCTAATAACTTTTTGTACTGGAAGGCTAGGGGACACATTGGATCTTAGCAAAATTGCAGATGGTTTCCATCTTGCATTTAGTCTCCCTATATGGGGTCCTAATCCTTCAGAGGGCTACAATGGCACATTGTTGATTTGGGGTAGCATCGAATGTGCTCTAGCCATGAAAATTGTTGGAGAGGCTAAAGCACATGAGATCTCCAAGACCCAGAAATGGTTTGGACAAGTTATATCTGGTTTGGGAGATATTAAAATAATTAATATTTTTAATGGAGTTCCTAAGTCTAAATTAGGAAAAATAAAATATTAATGGGTATTAATATAAAACTGGGTTTTTCAACAAAGGCTTTGAAGGCCAAGAATGTGTTAAATACTTCACTCTTAAGTTTTAAGAAGTATACCCAAGTGCGTCTGGAGAAATCATCAATGAAAGTTAAGAAATACTTGTAGCCAGAGAATGAAACAACAGGAAGTGGACCACATAAATCACTATGCACAAGCTGTAAAGGGGCTGATGCGTGCCAAGAGGGACGTTTTTCAAAACTGTCCCGATGATGTTTTCCGAGTACACATCCGGAACAAACACCATCTCTGCAAGATACCATAGGAAGACCTGTCACCATATTTTCTTTACATAGATGCTGAAGGGAGCGATAGTTTTAAGTGACCAAATCGCTCATGCCAAAGTTTCCTCACTTCATCGTTATGAGCAACAAATACTGAGGGAAGATTTGATGACCCAAAGTTGTGAAACTTATACAACCTTGTAGAATCATCAGCAATGTCAGTAGCTAAAATCTTTTTAGGATCTCTTAAGTCCTTGATTACAACATCATGAGGTGAAAATTCAACGATTTTACCTTCACTTGAATGAGTTATCTGATATACAGATAGAAGGTTGCAGGATAAGGTTGGAACACATAATACATCATTAAACTGACCATTGTCTAGATGAACAGTTCCAGTCCCTACAACACTAAGAGATCTATCATCACCAACATATATATTTTTGGTGTTACAATCATTTAAAGAAGAAAATATGGCTTTGTTTTTGGCCATGTGATAAGAAGCTCCAAAATCAATGAGCCACTCATGAGAATGAGAAGAAGAAGATACATTTAATGCATAGCCAGACCGAGATGCTTGACAACCACATGCAGAAAGTGCCATTCCTGAAGATGAAGTTGAAGTTGAAGATTGCCCCAAATGAATGTTATGCTTCTTCATTGTTGCTTCCAAGGCTTCCATCTTCTCAAAGCATTTTGATTCTAAGTGGCCATCTCAATTACAAAAATTGCAATGTCTATCAGTCTTCTTCCCTTTGTTTTTATTTGTCTTATCATTTTGTTGAAATGATTTTTCATTTTGGGGCTGAAATTGCTTAGGACCCTTGTTTGGTTTAGGACCATTCTTTTTAGGATATGACTTCTTAGGATTCTTTGAATTTGGTTGCTGCTGGGCGGCTAACGCTTTCTTGGAAGAGTTTCCAAGATTAAGAAGACCAAGGTGTAAGAGTTTTTCTTGTTCTCTTATTAAAGAATCACAAAAAGAGTCAAAGGAAGGGGGCTTGTAGTCTGTTCCCTGATAAATGAAGGCTTCTCTTGTAGAATGGAAGGTGGAAACAAACACAAAGTAGGTTGGTCCCAACTTAGTAAGAATGGAATAGATAAGGTTACTATCTTCTTTCTTAACTTTAACACCTTCCAAGAGATATCTAAGGGTCTTGAATTTGGACAAGAAATCTTCAATGCAAGAAAAATTATTAGGGTCCAATGTAAGCAACTCATTTTCAAGTTGATGGGCTCTAAGTTCATTTTTAATCCCAAAAACTTTATTGATTTGTTTCATTGCTTCATCAGGAGTATCAAGTTCTGCAATATGGAATCTAAGATCTGGAGAAATAGACATCCCTATCAATCCACGTGCTTGATCTTGCCTATTTTCCCATTTAGCAGCCTTATCTTCATCCTTTGGTTTCTTTTCTTGGCCTGAGGCTATTCGGTAGAGACCTTTACTTCTAAGTAAATCCTCAATATAGGACAACCATTGGAAGTAGTTGGTGCTGTCAAGGGTAACTTGGTATTGACTTTCCATTTCAACGGAAACTGAAGCTAAAGATGCTGAAAATAAGTGTTCCAATGGATAGATCTCGAAAAATTAGGCTGGTTTAAAAAAAACGGCTCTGAAAACGGCTTCCGGATGAAGAAGTTATGGCTTTTTGAAAAAAGTTGATGAAGTCGCCGACGAAGTGCGGGAATGTGCGGAAATGAAAAAATCCGCCCCCAAAAAATGGAGACTTGAACCCAAGACCTCTACTCTCTTAGAATAGTTTTGAACCAATTGAGCTATACAAAAAATTTGAGAGAGACAGAGAGAGGGGGGGGGGGGTTGACGCTTTGGGTTGCGTGCTTGCTTTGAGAAGGCCCTTTTTCCCTACAAAACAAAAAACACAAAACCCAACACGGACGTGCAAAGAAAACGAACCTTACGGCTCGAAGTTAGCTTTAGCTGAAAAACTAAATATTTTCAAAAATGAACCTTGCGGCTCAAAGTTAGCTTTGGCCGGAAACTAAATATTTTCCTCAATGTTTCTGATTTTCCGAGATCACCCTAAGGCGCAGGGAAAAGAGCATACACATGAGAAAAATCCTTCCTTTCTGTTTCTGATTTGCCCAAATCGCACAGAGTCGCAGGGCAAAGAGCATACGCAGAAATGAAAGGTATAGATCCGGTAATAAAAAAAGCTAAATAAACCGAAACCGAAATAAACAGAGAGAAAATAACAGTAAACTGCAAATAAACACTGCGTGAAACGAAAGGGGTTCCTCACTGGAACAGATGCTCCCAACACAACAGAGCAGTCCTCTCAGCCCAAAAGCAGTCAGAAACAACAGATCTAGGAAACAGCAGTCGGATGCAGTTCTACCGGCTTCAGATTTGGATCACCAACGGACGCGGCCCTCAAATAGCTCTGATACCATGTAGGAATTTACAGGATAAGTTCCTCAGACAAAACACCAAAGGACACCGCTCACAACCAGATCGCAGATCAATACACCAGTATTTTTGACGTGGTTAAAACCCTCAAAGAGGGAAACAGTCCACGGCCTGAGCCAACGCGGCCACTTCAGGCAATTTATTAATAAAAGAATGAAAATTTACATATGCTTCTCTCATGCACGGATTACCCTACAAATGACCCTCCATGCGCTTTAAATAGAAATCATGGACCAATCGGGTGTCAAGCCACGGATCAAGTGTCGGTAATACCGAGGAGAGAATGAACCGTCAGATCACTACATATCGTGACCGTCGGATTGTAAGTTACAAAATGTACAACGGTAAAGAAACACACTTTACCTAACTCTATACCTAACTCTATACTAGACCAAGTTGTACTTAACTATTTCCTATGTGTCGCGATTTCCTGAAAGCTCTATCCTCCATGAACTTTACATCCCGCTAAACTACTACCTTCCTACTCCCTGGAAGATAGACTCCATATGCCTTAGCATTCTTGCTATATCCCACAAGATATCCTTTCTTAGCAGTTTGATCTAATTTCTTTCTCTTCTCTTCGAGTATACGGCAATACGCTAAACTCCCAAATATCCTGAAATGACTGACTTAGGTGTCTTGCCAGTGAAGACCTTCTCTGGAGTGATTTTGCCCAATGCCCTGTGAGGAGTCTTGTTCTGGACATAAATTGTTGTGCTACATGCATGCTTTTGCCCACAGGAAGGCATATCCTGATCATACAACATTGCCCTAGCTGCTTACACAATAGTCATGTTCCTCCTTTTTGCTACTCCATTCTGCTCCGGATTGTAGGGAGTTGTCCACTCTCTTTTGATGCCTTCCTTAGCACAAAAATTGGTGAAGTTCTTGTCAACATACTCTCCACCATTGTCTTAGCGCAACACTTTTATCTTCTTTCCTGTCAGATTCTCCACTAGAGCCTTGAACTCTTTGAATCGACTGAAAACCTCATCCTTGGTTTTCAGAAAGTAGATCCAAGTCTTCTTGGAATGGTCATTGATGAAGGTGACGAAGTATTCGGCATCACTAAGAGCTTTTGTGGACATCAGTCCGTTGATGTCTGAGTGTATCAATCCTAGCACACTCTTCGCCCTATTGTTACTTCTGGAAAACACAGCTTTGGCATACTTGCCCACAGCGCACCCCCTGCATACACCATCCTGTTCAATACTTAGTTCTGGAACTCCTGATACTGTTTTCCTAAGAATTCTCAGAGCCCCATGGTGTAAATGTCCCATCCTCCTATGCCATAGTTCATTCAAATCTTTGACTCCATCACTGCCTATCAGTGCCATTGGTGATTCTAGTTGTAACCTGTACAACCTGTTACTTCTGATTCCAATTTGAGCCTTCTTTTTCCAAGTTGGGCGTTTGACATATACTTTCTCCTTAATGAAGAAAACATCATAGCCTTTGTTTTGAAGTTGAGACACGGAAAGTAAATTCATCCCCAATCCCGACACATGCAGCACATTGGTTGCCCAAAGTCGCTCTCCTGCTTCGGTTTGAAAAACTATAGTACCTCTTCCTACTGGAGTACACTTTGCCTTCTTCCCCATGGTGATCTGAAAATTCATTCTTTCTTCCTAACAATCTGAAAAACATTCTCGGATTCCGGTCATATTCCAGGAAGCTCCACTGTCGATATACCAAACTTCTGAGGAAGCAGAGCTTGCAAGGCAAGCGGCTTCTTCTTCCAATCTGGAAGCTAACATAGAATAATCATCCCTTATGCATTCTTCTAGAAATTTGCGTGAGTCCCCTCGAGTGGATGCCTCTGCATCATGCTCTTGACCCATAATCGATTTTCCTTTCCTGTTTTCGGATCTCTGCTCTGATACCATGTGAAAATTTCGAAACTGAAATTTTATCATTGCAGCAACTAATTATTTCACCTACTTATTATTCACAATAAGTTATTTACGAAATTCCTTCAGCAAATATTGAAATAAATTCTACTGCAGTTATCACCAATGTTGCATTAATCGTTATCGGGATAATATTGGCGCGAGGAAAAAATCAGAAAAAATCGTAATTATCGGGAAATAATCGGAAATAATCGGGAAAAAATCGTTTGGTACAAAACTATTTATTTTTTTTCAATTTTTTTAATATCTAAACCATCTACAACATAAAATAAATATATTGACACATAAATATGATAAAAGAATTAATATATAAGATGTTTAATATCATTTCTAGTGCTAAAATCACACATAACATTGAATCATGTCCTGAATAGTAAGTCCTGACTCCTAAGTCCCAACTCAGTCTCAAAATATCAACAAAAAATATAATAATGTATCTCATCATGCCATAATGTCATATACAATAAAATGAAGAAAATAACTAAAGTCTAATCCTATTGATTTCCTCTGCCCCTCTTGCGAGAAAATGCCACAGCTTACCCTTTCCCTCTAGAAGTAGATGCTGGTGCTGGTGGAGTTGGCAGTGGAGTCTGTTGTGCTCTAGAAGCTGAAGAACTAGAAGTAGGAGCTATAGGAGGTAGACCACGTCCTCTACTAGTGGTAGGGGTAGCCCGGGCAGGTGGTGTCACCTGGAAACATTACAATCTCCTAATCCTAAAATCCTGAAAAACTGATAAGTCTGCTACATTTTGAATGAAATCTAAAATTCTACTTTCTCCATGTGAATTCCAATGAGGTCGGAACCACTCTCAAACATCCTGAGTCATTTCATGGTAATGTTAAAAATTTAAGTAAAAGGATGAAAATGAAGATTAAGGAGAATGTCACTTTTACTTTAAGAATTTAACATTACCATGAATAGCATATCAATACTAGGGCCTAGACTTGATCATTAAGATGCCCCACTCAAAAATTATTTGTTTCTTTCAAAAAAAAGTGCATTTCGAACATTTAACATCCCTTGTAAAACCTCGTTGCCCCGATTGCCCGCGATAAAATCGGAAAAAATAGAGATAATTTCCAAAAAATCAGGTATAAAAAAAAATGGGCGATAATATCGGCAGCGAGAAATTATTGCGATAAAACGATAATATCGCAATTTAAACAACACTGGTTATCACACAACTACCTAGAGAAAAATACATGCACAAGAATCAATCACATCAACACAGTTATTTTTGGATAATTGTCCCCGGAAAAACTCAATGTGGGAAAACTGGTGCAGCAAATGAGGGTTTTAGTAATCTTCAGCAACAATTGCTTTTACAACGAATGATTTTACAGAGAAACTTAAAGAAAACACCTAAGCCTTTCCCTCTGAGACCATCTGACACTTTGGAGACCCTACTCCCACTTTTGCGTCACCCCTGCGTCACTCTGATTGACCCAGCGTGGTTCTGCGTCAGCCTGCGTAGGCTCTGCGTCTCTCCTCTGGATTGCATCTCTATTTTTGCGCTATCTTCCACTGTCCCTGCGTCACCTCCTCCTCGGTCTCTGCCTACTACTGAAGCCCTCCTCTTCCTCCACCTTGCAACTCCCTCTGAAATCAATCTCCTCTTCCTTGAGAATTGAATTTCCTTGAGATACTAAGTATCTGTCGGTGTGTCTCCAAATGATCCTCAAGTCTTCTCTTATACTTTTCTTGTTGATGAATCAACGGCCAAGATTAAGTTTCTAATCAACAGCTAAGATTAAAACAAACTTGATCCTCGTCTCTTAGAAGCTTCTCACCCTTATCTTTATTAATACCCATTAATATTTTTATTTTCCTAAGTTTAGACTTAGGAACCCATTAAAAATATTAATTATTTTAATAACTCCTCATCCAGGTGGAATTTCTCAAAACGATTTTTGGGTCTTGGAGATATCATATGCCTTAGCCTCTCCTCCAAATTTCAAGGCTAGAGCACATCCGATGCTACCAAAAATCAACATTGACCCCGAAGAATGCAGGTGGAATATAGGGCTTGTAATGTAGGATGGAAAGTGGTAAGTATGGAATAGGGATAGATGGAACATGCTATCTCAACCAGGGCTTCCCAAGTAGTGCCCCTCCTATACTCACTAGGCCATTAGGGGAGGTCCCACTAGATTAGGATCAAAGGTTAACCCCCCATTTAAGGTGAGGGAACAAGATCACGGTCAAAACCCCTCCTTCTAGATCACCATGTAATCCATGCCAAATGTCCAAATACAAACAAGCATAAGCACCTGATTGCAAAATGAATTAAGTACCTTTTGATTGGAAGCCCACCTTCGTTCATGTACTCCTACAAGATGGATAAGAAGACATATGACTAATGCAAGTGGCGGAGATATGAATGGCACATCATCTTCGACTATTAGTGGCCGTAGAGGTTGTCGGATGGCCGAATAGAAGAGACAATGGGAGAAAAAAAATCTCTTATGGGGTCAACCACTTTTTGTGGATAACATAACCCAAGCATATTTTGTGATTAAACTTGTTTTAGGGGTGTCATTAGGCTAATATTAGATGCCATCCTCCTAACATAAATAAAGGAGAGGTTCATTCATTCTATTCATCATCACTTGTGACTATTTCGAACCTCTTAGGATATTTTCGGCCTCTTTGTTTCTTGGAGAGGATGTGATCTATGGAGTACTTTGTCTATTGGAGCTATTTTCTTAGCATTGGAGAACTTATCTTAGATCAATATTGGATTATGCATGCATTTCATCTTGACAAATTTGTTATCTTACGTCTAATGTATGGAATGTATTGGTTATCTAAGGTTTTTTATTGCACCATTGATTCTTGAAGATTAATTGCATAGAATCTAGATATCCTCATTGTGTGCATTACTGACATATGGAATGTGAACGGTAACACCCCTAGTGAACTCTTGTTGTAGCTCTCCCAGGTGTCTTTGATTCCTCACGAAGATAATAGCTAGGGCTTTGTGCTAGGGCATCAAAACATCCTTACTCTTTTGCAAGAATTAGCTAATCTATAACATCCATAGACTCCATTACCCCAAGGACTAGGAGCTAGCCTTGTCAAGCTAGTGATAAAACCTTATTTCATCCACAAAATTGAATTTCTCTCTCCTTTTCTCTTCTATTTTTGGTCCTCTTAAGGATAAGCGGTCTAAACTAGGGCTTGTAGTGAATTTACTTAGAAGAAGAATTTTCGGTGGTGGAAGGATTCAACATCAAGCGGAGATTTAGTTGCCTCAAATCAACCTTCTTTAGTGGCTAATTTATCCATCTTAGGCCTCAATTCTCTTGCCTAGCTAGTTTTCCCTAGGAGAAACCCTAGTTTGGTTAAGCTTCAACTTGAGGACTTTTTGAAGGTTTCATATGCCATGGACCTACTACTTTAATTGTTGGAAACCTTTTCTTGGCACATTGCCCTTAGGATATTCCATTTTACTTGCTATTATTCAATCCCTAGGTCTAGCATTCCCTAATTAGGCCTTTCGAGAGGATGTGAATTGCCTTATTATCCTTGATTGAGCCTTGTACCTAAGAAGAGCCATCCTTTAGTAGCTTTTTAAGTCACCTTGAACCTTTAAGCCTAGATTCCAGAATATCTCTTCATTAGGTGACCTATTTACCAGGAAGCCTCCCATTGGTGAAAGTCCATAAACAGCAAGGGGTAGTGGTTGTGGCGGCAATGGACCACACCTCATTGATGTCACTTAGTCTAGTGCTTGCCTTGTAGAGCACCCCTCTACAAGACCTACTAGATTTTGAGGAAACAAGGCCAATATTAGGCATTTGACCTAAGGTTAGGATTTTTAAATTGAAAATATAATTAAACTATCTTGAACCAATTATATGTGTGTTCACACTAGAAAAAGTGGAAATATGAGATTGAGGGTAAATATGGTTTAGGATTTGGGGAATTATGGACAAAAAAAGCACCACGCACTTTCAAGGAGATAAAGTGAAGTGAAATGTAAGTGTAATTGAGAATCTTTCATAGAGAAAATGTTGAGTGATGTGATATACAAATCAACTAGATATAATGGTGAGAAGTAGAAAAAATGCATGTGAGAAATGGATTTTAGCTGCAGAAAAGATATAATATGCTTGTAATAGAAAATTTGGGTAGGTAAAACCATGGAAATGACATGAATATGAACAGAAAGGTAAATGCATCACCATGTTAGAGGTCAACATTTTATCTAATTGATTTGCATATCACATCACTTAACATTTTCTCTAGGAAAGATCCTCAATTACACTTGCATTTCACTTCACTTCAAGGAGATGAAGCGAAATGTAAGTGTAATTGAGGATCTTTCCTAGGGAAAATGTTAAGTGATGAGATATACAAATCAACTAGAGAAAATGGTGAGAAGTGGAAAAAATGAATATGAGAAATGGATTTTAGCTACAAAAAAGATATAATATGCGTGTAATAAAAAATTTGGGTAGGTAAAACCATGGAAATGACATGAATATGAACGGAAAGGTAAATGCATCACCATGTTAGAGGTCAACCTTGCAACACTAAGTAAAAGTGACTAGGATGTGACTACCATGATGAAGATCGATGAAAAAGTTGGAATATCAAAGCTCCTTCTATTTTGATTTACTCATGCTTTAGCCAAAAAATGGGTGAGGGCTAATGAGGGGGGTAGATCTTAAGCTAGGCCTTTGTCCACATACTTTCTTTTATCCCATTGAATATTTTGCATGTTATCTTTATGGCTCATGCTTTTTCTTTTCTTTTAGCTACATCAACCTCTGAGGGCAAGGTTTATAGGCCCCTACTCAAGAATGAGGAAATCAAGGAACCAATATTGGTGATAGATAGCAATCAACCTGAAGATTGGAGCATGAAACCAAGGAAAGATGGAAAGCAATAAGTATGGGTTACCGAGGGCACGCAGGATCAATCAGCACCACCTATTTATGCCCCTACTAGATAATGGAAAGAAAGACCTCAAAGAAGGTCACATTGGACTAGGATTAGGGGTTAACCACCAAGGTGAAGCATGGGCCAAGAATACAACAAGAAGTGGTCAATCATTCAATTCAACTAGTGATTCATACTAATATGCTCTTAAACATTATATGAAAGCACTTGATGACAAGCATAATTTATGTATCTTATAATGGATGACCCAACTTCAACTAATAAGTAGGCTAGATGTCTCAAACCATTAACTAGAGCATAGGTGGAGGGCCTTTGAGGTTGGATATCCACAGATCACATAGTTGTTGGTTGGCAAGATGAACATGTTAGAATTCCATGCACCCCAGGTCTGGTCTATGCTTTAGCTAGAAAACATAAACACACTAAAAATGCCTAACTTCAAACTTTTGCACAGTGGAAATATACAAGCAATTAGATCAATGTACAATACACAATAAGTATGCCCAAACTTGTTTTCTTATTTGTCCATTAACAAGAAAATGCACAAGGCTCTCGTACTAGGGATAGTGGCCCTTTACATCCCTGTACAATGCCAAATATCAAGTCTAATCCTTTAGACCAAACACCTAGGGCTAAGGCTTTGTCCTCTCAATCCTCACTGCGCAATTATATGCACCTACGACACTCTAGCAACACAGTTATAGCTAACTAGGGCTTTACCAACCCACCTTAAATCATACAAATATCAATCAACTTACGTGGCAGTAGCTTTTCTCCTTGTTGTAGCAAATAGACCTCCTTTTCCATCCACATCAGCCCTCTACCAGCCTTCTTGTAGCCATGGCCTACTCCCTTAGGCCTACACACACCTTTCCTTGCCCTTTGCCAATCCTTCCGCACACTCAGCCTTATTTTTTGGCCCTACGACCTTCTCCTAAGCATTGTTTAGGCCTCAGTCCTCTCGTTGTCCTTGCAGACTGCCTTCTTTTAGTTGTTTCATCCTCGAACTACCTTATCTAGGCCTCATCCCTCTTGCACAACAATCTACAAGACCTGTGTCGCTCCTCCTTGGCTGTGGCTTGCCTTTTCTAACCTGGGACTACTCCTTTCTTATTCTAGATCATACATAGGCCCCCAACCTCCTTCAACTACACCTACAACTAGCTCTACAACCTTCCTTGGCCTTCGTGTAGTAGTTGTAGCCCTCGGTTGTCCTTCTTCAACTACGGACTACTCCAACTAGACTTTGGTTGCTACTTTAGCCCTGCATCAATATAAAAACTCAACCAAATGCCCCTTCATCCTGTAGCTTCCCTTGCTCCAACAAAAACAAGGTTCGGTCTATCCTTTGCCAAGCCTTCTTCCAATATCCTGCAACTCCTTTTGTTGCCTATGCCAAGTCACATCTAGCCTCTTCACTTCATGCAAGAAGAAAGATCCTTTATGCTTCTTGTCCTCCAAATTTCTCCATTAGTTTCTTATTTATACTTGTCCTTAGGTCTCTTAGGAAGCCCTCATGTCCTTCAAGAAACCTCCAACACAACATTAACATTAAATTATAATTTCCTTAGGTTCAAAGCCCACTCACTTTGGGTCCAAAACCTTGCACTTGGGTGCAAAGCCCACACATCACAGTTTGTGGGTGTTTCTCTCACAAGCCTAACACAAAGGGCATGTGAGAGTACCTCTTGCTGCTACCCAATTTCAGCACTCCCTCTTAGCGAGGGAAGTGCTTCCATTCCTTGGAAGTCTCTATGTTTCCAACACTAGTACACAATCATATTCCACAACTGCTCTCCAACATTCATCATACGCTTCATCTTTCATCACAAAAGTGAAACCTGTTATAAGAACAAAACCCTTCTTACTACTAGAAGCTTCTTGCTTCTTCATTTCCTAATAGACCTTTAGGCTAGTCCATGGTTCTCTCTTGTCAGATATGGAAGTCTCCTTTCTTCTCTCTAATGATGCACTCTCCTAGTGTTGTTGACTCTCCCTCTGAACTGGCGAACTCCCTCTGGAACTTGACTCCCTTTGGGTCTCCATAACCTTCTCCTTTCCTTGGTCAATAAGCTTGCCCTTTAACCTGTACAAACCATTCTCTCTTGTTGAAATGTGTAACTAGGTTCGGTCTTCATAATGTCCAATGTAATCATGATTTTATATATTTGATATAAAGAGAAAAAGAAATTTATTATTTTCATTCTTGATGCATGGGTTTCATGCTCAAGGTAAATTTATTTACAAGTCAAGCACCCATTGAGTGCTTCTAGATTTTTCATAGAGTTATGAAGTCAAAAGAGTCATTGTCATACATGTAAGACCCCTTTGGGCATGTTGTATCTTGTAAAGGAAAATGTTTGTAGAGTCAAAAGTGTCATAAAGACCCTCCAAGACCTTATCAACAAGCAACAACAAGTCAACGTACATGGAGGATAAAGTCGACCTCATCGACAACTATTCGACCACCACAAGGAGACTATATATAAGATCTCAACCTCATTTGGAGAAGTACTAATTAAGTTCAACCAAGGACAAGAAAAATACTAAAAGGAGAGCAAAGAAGGAGATTAAAAAGAAGAAGAAACTGAATTTATTTAACACTGTTTTGGGCTAAATCCTCTCACACATGGGAAATAAATTAGGGCATCTATTTGCTGCAAGAAGACCGAATTGCAGAGCCATCAAGAAGTTACATTTGGTGCCAAGAAGACTTATTTTGGACGTTGAATTATCAAGAAAAGAAAGTGCTTTCCAAGCGAAGGAAAAAGAAGACAAATTTCTCCATCTTTTCCCACATGTACCAATCTATGGTTTCTACAGAAGAGGTCAAAAATTACAGGTCCAAAATCTTGAAGTTGCTATAAGGAAAGTTTTGACTTGGGTTGACTTTGTGAGAAACAAGTTTATCAAGGAGAAGTTTGACTTGGTCTTGGAGGAGTCTTTAACAAGGGTCTTAGGTCTTGGAATTCGTCATTTGAAGTTCTATAAGAAGAGAAGAGTTCTTGTGGGCTTTCCTCTTAAGAGGAGAGGTTTTGGCCCTGGCTTATAGCCTATATCTTGTGTCCTCTTGTCTCATTGTTCTTCATTGTTTAGTAACTGTTTGATGGTAAGAACACTAAAAATAATCAAGTGAAAGAAGAATCTAATCAAGTTAAGAAAAAAAATACATCACAAGCAGTCATCAAAGATAGAGAAATCACCTAATCTAGCTACCCCTAGATTTCTCAACATCTCTGACCCCAAGAACCACCCCTGCGCTAGAGGTAGTTCCACTGGGCTTAAGCATCACTTTTTCATTCCATAATATAACATCAAACCTATTTGGCTCAATTGTTGAAACTAAAATCATGCTGCACCTGAGCTCTGATACCCAACATATATCCTAGACTCGCATGTCCAAAGTACCCAAAGTACAACAATTCCTCTAACTACATGCTAACTCTTATCACCAATTCTTCACATGTAGATCAGTGTCCCACTCGGTCAAGCTCTCAAACACTTCTCATGTTCCTGCCATATGCTTTGAGGCTTTGTTGTCTATGAACCAATCACCCTCACAAATGGTGCTCCCGAAGTAATGAGAGATAAGAGAAAACTCCTCATTGAATCTCCTAGCGAACTCATCCTCGCCAACTATAGCTGGAGCAACCATCGCCATCTCAGGATTCTTCTCTTTCCCTCTTTTCTTCTTATGTGGACACTTGCTTGCATAATTTTATGAATAAAAATATATATATAAAATAATACAAATAATGTAAAACTATAATAATAATAAATAATGATTAATTAGTAACTAGTTAATGAAAAGGTGTGTCCCTAAGGACATAACTGTTGGTGAAGAGATACCTGCCAGGGGTATATAAGCAGGCCCACACGCTCATTGTAATCATCTCATATGTCATCAATTCTTTTATATAATATTGAATATACACTTGTCCTACAATGGATGTCTTTGTCTTTGAAGTATTTTGAAGCTTACTCTGTTGCATATACGAACTTTGTTCATTACATCGGTATCAGAACATTCCTCTGAGTATACGAACGTTGTTCGTTATAGTGGTATCAGAGCTACGTTAGCTAATCCCAGCCTCTAGCCATCAACTCCTTATCAGATCAAGCATTTCGCTACATAATTGGAGGTTCTCCATTCTGGTGATTTTTCCATTTTAGCCATTATTAAAATATATATATTAGAAAAAAAGGGATTAAAAAAATTAAAAGAAAATAAATTAAAAAACTAAAAAGAAGTAAAAAGGAGAGTAAAAAAAAAAGGATTAATAAATAAATAAATAATTATTAAAAAAAATCAGAAAAAAAAATATATATAAAAATCAAAGAGGGAAAAAAAGTTGTATAAAAAAAACAATTAAGCTACATAAAAGAATATATTTTAAAAAGTGTAAGTGCGGCTGCAGCCTCCACCCAACAGGTAGCCACTATTACTGAATCCAACGAGCCACAACCTTGACTTACCACCACCACTGAGCATTAGAGAGACGCCACCACCAATTCATCAACAGGTTGTTTGAGCCGTACCACGGCTGTCATTTCGACATCAATTTCCACTCTGTCTCTTCCGGTTGCTGCTGTGCTATTTCCATTTTGCACCTAAGTCTCTGCCTATGTTCCCCCGCAGCACCCTGACGACCAACGTACCACTACCTGTACCCCTCTATTCCACCATCCCTTCCACTGTCGACCAACAATCCTTGACATGCTTCATTGACAAATCTCTACATGAATCCTCCTTCTATTGAAGTCGCACTCTTTGTTCCCCGACCAGTCCGCTCAATGCTCCTCATTCGTCAATGCCCGCGATTATCGCCCCAACCGAGCTACCTCTCGTCAAAAATCCCTCCCGCACCGTTGCACTGTTCCCGGTGATGAACTATTCCCGTCCGCCTTTCTATCTACCACAACAACCTACATCCACCTATTTCCAATCGATCCAACGCACCCATACACTGCTCGACCCACACCCTTACACTGCTCAACCCAACACCATTCCTCATCCACAGCATCATGTTTCACACCTTTTCTCCTGTCGTATCCCACCCATTCATTGTTTGATATCCATATATTAAGTTCATATTTATTATATAGTTTATATAATAAAGCTATATAATAAGTGTTATTTAAATAACAATAATTTTATTATAAGTTAAATTAGTTAATTTAATATATATATATTATATTATTACATTAAAAATATATATATATATATATATAGATATATATATATATATATATTATTTTAAAAAAAAACAAAACAAAACAAAAAAATTATTTTTAAAACCCTAAATTCACTGAGAAAAATATGGAGTCTAGTTCGAAAATAAAGGAAGCAAAATTCTCCTATAAAGGTATTCCAATTGTAGATTTTAGATTATTTACATTAAAAGGGTGTATCCAAGGGAAAGAGATTAGTATTGCTATTAATCCAAGCATCGAGGATAATTACATCAATATTAATTTGGCAAATCAACTATTAGTTCTAGAGCCAAATATAGGCGAACGAAAAGGTATTTTTGGCAAAAAAGAATATGAAATTAATGATTTACAAGTGACAGTTGATCATTATGAGTACATATCTCAATTTTGTGTTGTAACTATGCTTGACAAAGAGGTTGACATAATTCTCGGTCAACCTTGGTTCAAGGAATTAGATATGTTCATGTTGAACACCAAAATAAAAGAAAAAAATCTTGATGTTCCCTTACAAGAAGAAGATGGTCACGTTCCAAGACATGACAATGAAATCAAAACTGATAATGCCTTCATCAAAAGATCTTAAGAATATTTCGAAACTAATGTTTCAAGAGAATCTAGAAACAATATCAAAGAAGCAAAAAGAGCTTGATGAAATCATATCCAACAAAAACAAGGAAAATTCATGTTTGAAGGAGCATAATCAGAAACTACCTACACAAGTGAGAAAATGTAAAGCTAAGGCCACAAAGAAGGAACTCAAGAAGCGCTTATCAGAACAAGAAGAAAATTTACGTTTAAATGTAGGAATTTGCAGGGTAACTTCCTCAGATAGAACACCAAAAGGACACCACTCACAAACAGATCGTAGATCAATACACCAGTATTCTTGATGTGGTTAAAACCCTTAAAGAAGGAAACAGTCCACGGCCTGAGCCAATGCGGCCACTTCAGGCAATTTATTAATAAAAGAATGAAAATTTATATAAGCTCCTCTCATGAACAGTCACCCTACAAATGACCCTCCATGCTCTTTAAATAGAGATCATGGACCAATCGGGTGTTAAGCCACGGATCAAGTGTCGAAAAATACCGAAGAAAGAATGAACCGTCGGATCACTTCATGTCTAGAACATATCGTGATTGTCGGATTGTAAGTCACAAAAGTACATAGTAAAGAAACACACTTTACCTAGCTCTACACTAAACCAAGTTATACTTAACTATTTCTTATGTGTCCAAATATCCTAACATCCCCCCTTAAGAACAACTTGGGATAGGATTGAAGGATGTACAAATATGACACAATAGGAGAAGGAAGGAGGCATTAGAGCCTATCCCCCCTTAGTGACAACTTCCTGAACTCCAACCATAAATGGAAGTTTAGTAAACTTTGCCTCTTTGAGAGCCTTTGTAAACATGTCTGCAACTTGATCATCAATGGAACAATATTGCACTTCAAGAAAATGGTCATGAATGAGCTTTCTGATGAAGTGCATGTGTAGTTCAATGTGTTTGTTGTGCTGATGTTGCACTGGATCTTTGCATAGTTGAATGGCACTTTGATTATCACACCAAAGTGTAGTCGGATGCCGCTGCTGAAAGCCAAACTCTGACAAGATCTGACGAAGCCACAGGGCTTCCTTACTAGCTTCTACGGCGCCACGATACTCTGCTTCTGCTGAAGAAAGAGAAATGGCACTTTGTTTCTTGCAATCCCATGTAATAGGTCCAGAACCAAGAGTGGACATAACCTACAGTAGACTTCTGAACATCAGGGTCACCAACCCAATCGGAATCAGTGAAACCAACCAATAGAGGAGATGCTTTTGCACTGTAATGAATTCCAAACTGAACTGTTGCTCGAACATAACGAAGTATTCTTTTAGTTGCTTTCCGATGACTTTCATGTGGGTTTTGCATAAACCGAGCAATAAGGCCAACAACAAAGGAAAGGTCAGGACGAGTATGGGTCAAATACAAAAGTTTTCCTACAAGCTGGCAGTATAAGGTGGCATCAACTTCAGGGGAAGTACAAGTGACTAAAAGTTTGGCTCCAGATTGAAAGGGAGAAGGGGCTGGCTTACAGTCTTCCATGTGAAAGTGGCGTAGAAGATCACAGGCATACTTGGACTGGGAAAGCGAAATACCTTCCTTGGATTGCAAGACTTGAAGACCAAGAAAATAATGCAAGTGTCCTAAGTCTGTCATTTCAAACTGCTTTTTAAGGCTGGACTTCACATCATTTATAGGTTGGGATCACTATCGATACCATGTAGGAATTTACTGGGTAAGTTCCTCAGATAGAACACCAAAGGACACCGCTCACAAACAAATCGCAGATCAATACACTAGTATTCTTGACGTGGTTAAAACCCTCAAAGAGGGAAATAGTCCACAGCTTGAGCCAATGCACCCACTTCAGGCAATTTATTAATAAAATAAAGAAAATTTACATAAGCTTCTCTTATGAACAGTCACCCTACAAATGACCCTCCATGCCCTTTAAATAGAGATCATGGACCAATCGAGTGTTAAGCCACGGAGCAAGTGTCGATAATATTGAGGAGAGAATGAACCGTCAGATCACTTCATGTCTAGAACATATTGTGACCGTCGGATTGTAAGTTACAAAAGTACATAGTAAAGAAACACACTTTACCTAACTTTACACTAGACCAAGTTATACTTAACTATTTCCTATGTGTTGGAATATCCTAACATTAAAAAACCTTAATCAAACATTATTAGAACAAATCCAAAGTTCAAAAGATGAGGAGGATACTAAACATAAGGTTAATAATCCAGAAGGTGAAGAGCTTTTACGTCTAAAGAATCATAAGCAAAACCTTCATACGCAAATAAAGAAGCTTAAAAGTGACAAGAAGTCACTAAATGACAAGTTAGAACGACTTACTCAAGAGGAAGTATTGAAGTCTCCACCCATAACAGTCCAAGTTGAAGATAAAGGAATAAATACTGATCCAGTCAATATCACAACTCAAGAAGAAGAGAAACCTATAGAAATTAAAACCAATCTAGATATTGCAGTTCAAACAATGGAAATTCCAAGTGATGGTTCTGTAGCCAACTCAACAACAACAATACCTGAAGTAAATGAGGAAATTACCACACACATGATAAGGGGAAATCCAACCCGTAGAACTCCTTATCGACATCCAAACCATAAGAGCAGACAACTAAGTCAATCTATATATTTGAACCATTCAAAATAGAAACAACAGATTTATGTTCCAAAGAATACTGAAATTTGCAGAATCCAGTCCTATGATAATTACAAATCTCCAGTGACTGGAAGATTCCCCAGAGGATTAATCTAGGATGGTCAAATCCATTATCAGTCCGACAATTTTGTTTATCACTCAGAGCATCATATCGACTTGTATCAACGAAGATGAAATTTCAGAGACGAGAAGATATTCAAAACAAGAAAAGAGATCAAGCCCTTTCATCAATAAGCTTTGAGGACAAAACTTTTTGAAGAGGAAAGCAGTGTTATGAATAAAAAATATATATATATAAAATAATACAAATAATGTGAAACTATAATAATAATAAATAATGATTAATTAGTAACTAGTTAATTAAAAGGTATGTCCATAAGGACATAACCGTTGGTGAAGAGGTACCTGCTTAGGGTATATAAGCAGGCCCTCACCCTCATCGTAATCATCTCATATGTCATCAATTCTTTTATATAATATTCAATATACACTTACTTGTCCTACAATGGATGTCTTTGTCTTCGAAGTATTTTGAAGCTTACTCTGTTGTGTATACGAACTTTGTTCGTTAAATTGGTATAAGAGCATTCCTCTGTGTATACAAACGTTGTTCGTTACACATAATGACCAAACTCTTCACATGCAAAGCATTTCACTTTGCTTAAATCCTTCTTGATGATGAACTTATCTTTTCCCTTCTTTTGCTTACTAGTGATGACAACGTTCTCTACATCAGGACTATTTTGCTAAAGATCCTCATCCCGAAGTTCCTCCTAGATGAAATCATCCCATAACCTGTTCCAATCTGGAAGATTCTATCATGATACTAGTCCTTTGATGACTGAATTCCACTGATCTGAGAAGCCCTTTAGTGCAGTCTTCACGAACTTTGATTCTTCCACATTGTCCCCTATAATTACAAGCTCATCAAGAACTTGCGAAATCCTTGTTAGATACCAAGTCATGTTCTCTGAACTTGCCATCTTGATGTCCCTAAGCTTATCTCTCAATACCATCTTTCGGTTCTTGTTCTTGTTCTGAAACAACGCTTTCAAAGCTTCTGACATGTGCCATGTAGTGTTTTTTCCGGTAAGATGAGGCATCAAGTAATTGTTGACTCCATCAAAAATGATCAACTTGGCCTTTGCATCGGCCAAGTTATACAAAGCCAAGGTTGTTGCAATAGTTGGTGTGAAAATTCTGAAACCCGGAATCCCACTGCAGCAACTGATTTAGTTTCTTCTATTTGTTAAATGAATTGAACAAACTATTCACTATGTTCTACGGTAAATATCGAAACTAATACACTGCAGCCTTCACAAATAAAATATTGCGGAAGAAATAAAAATGCTAGAAGAATAGATGCACACACACACAATTATCTTTGGACTAAGTCCCCAGAAAAACCCAACTCGGGAAAAATCGATGCAGCAGCTGAGGGTTTTAACATTATGCAGTGGTAAATCTGAGTACAAAACTATGGATGCTCAAATCTAGCAACCCATACAGAGAAATGACTGAAAATAAGTCTAGTGAGAAAAGTCTTACTCCCACAGGCAATCTGACACTGACCTTGGCTCAAGATGAGCTGCTCTCTGTTGCCTATGCGCAGTCCCTGTGTCAGCCTACGCAGTACTGCGTCCCACAACTCGAATTGCTTCCCTCTCGCTATCTGATCAGCTATTGTCTGGAAGATGGACACTTCTGGCCCCTGGACTCCCTCTCTTGCTTCTAGCATTGAATCACTACTCCCCAGCAAAATACAAAATCCCCTCTGTAGCATTGCACTGCCTCTGCGTGGCTCTGCGCTGCCTCTCTGTGGCACTCACTGCCTCTCTGCAATGCACTCATTGGAATAGGAAAATCTTCCTTCGGCCTTATTATCCCTGCCCCTCTCACTTCTTTGAGCTCACTAGCTCTCTCTCTGGCAACTCAACGTTGTTATTCTGGAGTTCAATCTGCCAATGAAATCTAATTGTTGGTGGTTGATGTGTATTCTCCAAGCCCCATCAAGTTTCTTCTTATAATCTCTCGTTGAGACATCAACAGCCAAGATTAAAACATAATCGATGGCTAAGATTAACTAGAACTCGATCCATGTCTTTTTCTAGAAGATTCTCACCATGACTTAATTAATATCCTTTAATTAATCATATTCCCTAAGTTTAGACTTAGGAAACATTAAAAAACGATTAATTATTTTAATTAAGTCATCTCTAAGTGGAATTTCCAGAAACAATTTCTGGGTTTTGGAGAATACATGTATTCTAGCCTCCCCACCAAATTTCGGGGCTAGAACACATCCGATGCTACAAAAACTAACAGTTGGTGCCTTGATCTGGGTGTTGGCATAACCCATAAATCATTCACCAACAATACTATCTTTATTCTTTCCTTCCATGAAGTGTAATTGGATGTCCCTTCCAACTGGTCTTCAAATCTCAAGCCAAAAACCATATTGTCCGTTCAATTCTTATCTAGAGACAGCTGTCAATCCTTCAACAGCAAAACAACTCAACTCCCTCGTATAGGTGCCACCTGTGCACAATTATCACCCAACTGCTCTCCAAAGTAGCTCTGATACCATGTTAGAATTCCATGCACCCCAAGTCTAGTCTATGCTTTAGCTAGAAAACATAAACACACTAGAAATGCCTAACTTCAAACTTTTGCACAGCGGAAATATACTAGCAATTAGATCAACGTACAGTACAGAATAATTCTGCCCAAACTTGTTTTCTTATTTGTCCATTAACAAGAAAATCCATAGGGCTCTCGTACCAGGGATAGTGGTCCTTTACATCCTTGTACAATGCCAATATCAGGTCTAATCCTTTAGACCAAACACCTAGGGCTGAGGCTTTGTCGTCTAAGCCCTCACTGCCCAATTATATGGACCTACAGCACTCTAACAACACAGTTGTAGCTAACTAGGGCTTTACCAGCCCACCTTAAATCATACAAATACCAATCAGCTTACCTGGCAATAGCTTTTCTCCTTGTTGTAGCAAACAAATCTCCTTTTCCATCCACAGCAGCCCTTTGCCAACCTTCCTACAGCCTTGGCCTGCAGCCACCTTTCCTTGCCCTCTACCAGTTCTTAAGCACACTCAGCCTTCTTTTCTGGCCCTGCGTCCCCTCTCCTAGGCCCTATTCAGGCCTCGGATCCCTTATTGTCCTTGCGGCTTGCCCTAACAATCCCACAGGTAGACTTCTTTTAGTTGTTTCAACCTCAGCCTGCCTTATCTAGGCCTCGGCCCTCTTCTACAGCAATCTACAGGACCCGCACCCCTCCTTCTCCCTAGTTGTGGCCTGCCTTTTTTAACCTCATATTACTCCTTTCTTATTCCATATCACACACAGGCTTGTGGCCTCCTTCAACCACACCTATGGCCGGCTCAACGGCCTTCCTCAACCTTCCTATAAGTTTGTAACAGTTGCGGCCCTTGACTGTCCTTCAACTTCAGCCTACTCCAACCAGACTTCACATGCCCTTTTAGCCCTACATCAACAGAATAACTCAGCCAGATACCCTTCAACCTGCAGCTTCCCTTCCTACAACAGAAACAGGGCTGAGTCTGTCCTTTTCCAAGCCTTCTTCCCATCTCCTGTGGCTCCTTTTGCTGCCTGGGCTAAGTCACATCTAGCCTCTTCACTTCACACAAGAAGAAAGATCCTTTATGCTTCTTGTCCTTCAAACTTATCCAATAGTTTCTTATTTATACTTGTCCTCAGGTTTCTTAGGAAGCCCTTCTGTCCTTTAAAAAACCTCCAACACAACCTTACAATTAAATTAGAATTTCCTTGGGTTCAAAGCCCACTCACTTTGGGTCCAAAACTCCAAACTAGGGTGCAAGGGCATACATCAAATTTTGTGGGTATTTCTCTCTCACAACCCTAAGCACCAAGGGCATGTGAGAGTACCTTCTGATGCTACCCAATTTCAACATAACAGAATGGGAGAAAATTTTCCTCCTAGCGGTCAAACACTTGGGTGGGTAACAGGACCCATATTGTTACCATGGCCAATATTGGATGCTGCACATCAATGCATTCCCCATAGAACTTGCAACTCTACCTGTGCATCTGTGTTTGTGTATCATACAAGTCTAAAAGCCTTAAAGGGACTTGTTGAGTATGCATTCTACACGTGACAGCTAGTGAACTACAAACTAAAGTAGATAAATTGGGTTTTACTAAAAATGCAAGAAATACAAAAACCATTGAATATTAGAAGGTGATATGTAGTACATCTAAAGTTGACATTGGAGGCCACTGTAAATAGAGTACTATAGGCTTCATATTCTATTTAGATGAAAATTTGGTAACCGTGAATGCCAATAATAAGATCGATCAATATAAGAAATATTGACCATCCATCATTAATTACACCTATTCTTGCAGTGCTGTACAACTCAATGGAAATAACCAGAAAACCCTACTTTGCCTAAAGTTCATCTACTTGCCTCATATATAGTAGGCTCCTTAGGAATGGCTCCCACTGCTCGAGGCTTTCTCACAATTTCTACTGGCAGATGCAGCCTAGCAGAAGCAGATCTCAATGCACATTCAGCATCATCAAGAAGCTTCTGAATATCTTGCTCTTTCCACAGGAACATGTCTTCTGATTTCCAAAGCTTGTCCTCGACGAACTCCAGATGATAATTATTATCTACTTTTAACAAGTAATTGCACTCTCCACCCATTACATGGAAAAACTTTGTAATGCTTGGGGGTAAACCAAGATCTTTAAACCCCTCAAGTAGGCCAGCAATTCTGTTCTCAAACTTCAAAGTGTTTCCTGGATAACCTGCAAAAATAAGTGACTAATATAAAAATGATACATAGAGTTCCATGTTTGAAGCACAAGACAAGAACATGAAAAAAACAATAGCCTGGGAATAACTACTAATGCAAACGCAATTTTATCAAAATGCTTCATTTTTCCCTTAGTAACAAAATACGTGCTATAGATGTCAAAAGCCCTGAAAACATACAAAAAATTAAACAGGAAAATATTCCTGACAATGCAAAATTACTTTTTTAAAGTACATTTTTTTAAAGCATATTGGGAAGTTATAAGCAAAAGAGAATCATCAACAACAACTATTTTTCCTTGGGGATTATTTAAGCAGCAAGATGATGTAAAGTAAATGAAACTTGTCAGCTCTACAATACAAGAACAACAAACTACTAAAAGCTGACGACAGAGACAGCCATGCATGAGCACTCCTTTCCAATATGAGGGCCCAGAAATCAACCATAAGAAATCTAATATGCAAAATAAAGACAGATCATTACCACAGGTTTAGCTCAGAATTCACTTAAATATCATAAAATAAAAAATATCCACGAAGCAACCTCACAATATCCCAAGCTTCATGTCAATAAATAAACATGGGACTATTGGTAAATGGTGGTAGGTACCCTTGAAATAATGTATTATAGCTACATTTAAGACAACTTAGAATATCTGATGAGACTTACTGTAGTGAACATGTGAACATGTATTAGATTTGTACTTTCTATTCTGTATTTTGTCCTTACCTCGTAATTTATGGGAGACATGGTCAAACCCTATCATTGTCTCACAAGTTATTACTCTATGTATAGTAATACAAATGAGTGTACAGCATGTGTACAGTTCCAACAATCTACTCTCTAATACTTGCGTAATTGCTCTCTTATGTTTTCTTGCATTTGAGTATTATCATCATTGGTATTGTGCTCATATCAATTAGTAACAGAGGTGAATGATAGCAACCTCTAAATCTAGTAACCATTAGCATTATGATATCACACCCTTGTCAGATCTAATACCATCAGACTTCTCAAGATTAAGGCCCTAGATCTAACCTCCTTAGAGGATCCCCTCTTACCCTCTGCTAGATCCACACTCTTCAACAGGGTTTAGATTTTTGTGCTCACATGCATTCATTGCAAATTTAGAGCTTTCTTTGCAACCGTAATATCCTTTTACGGGTACAACCGATTATAGTCAAAAACTGTGCCATTACGTGCAATGTTCTGGTATCATTTCCAGATTGGGGATATAATAGTGATTTTGTGCAGTATTGAATGAGTTATATCCTTGAGAAATAGATCTTAAATATTTGTTAGGACTTAAAATCCTATTTTACAATGCAGTTTCCTTTTACTTAGGAACCAAATTGAAGTCACACTGTCGTCATCGAAATCAAAGTTAGGACGCCATTTACAGCTTGGCGTCATCCTAACAACTATGAACAGTATTGAGAAAGTTGCAGCAATTTTAAGTTGTGGTTTTGTTCAGCCTCACAAAACTTGCAGAAAAGGGAGATCCAATTGAGTATAAGCTTCTCCTTTTAGTTTCCAAACCCTAGATCTATGTCAACAACAGTTTCAGATCCACATATAGGAAACGATGTTGTCCATGTTCAAGACCATGAAACAGGTTCCCCAACAACCATTAGTCTCCAATCAATAGGTTTTTACCCCTATTGACCACTACCAGTCAACTACCCATGTAGTACACCCCCTTTTTTCTTTGCAAAAAGGGGTAGCACCTGATCGACGTGTCCGTGCCATCCTACAGTCATCAGCAGCTTGATCATTTTAATTGTAAACCCAGTCTGCATGTATGAATTGTTCAAGTGGCGATTCCACTCCTTTCATCTATTGATTTTCTTGAGCAGAGATCTCGTTCTATCATCCATCTGATCCCTTATTATTCATCATGGATTATTCATTTAAACCATGTCATTTTACTGACCGTCGCCATGATTTTCCAGAGGATGCCATTTCTAAATTACCTATTTTCTCAGGTGGTGATTCAATCGCTGTTAGAAGGCATCTAGGCTTGTTTACTCACATAATGATCATATATTGTAGACCCCCTCAGTTTAATCATGAAGATATCAAGATGCGTCTTTTTGTCTTTTCTTTAGAGGGTGATGCTTTGAATTGGTTTAACAATTTTCCTAAGGATTCTTTCACTTCTTTGCAAGACATTGTCAATGCTTTTAAAGATAGATATGGTTATCCAAACAGCTTGCCTTCTGCCTCTAAAATTGTGCAAAAGAAAGAAAGTAATCCTATTAAAGGTCCAGCTGTTGAAGAAAGATTTCAAGATCAGAATGTGTCATCCACCAGTACTATTGCAGATCAAGTCCATGATAGTGGAAAATCAGGGACAAATGACAATGAAAAGGAAGAGCAAAAGCAAATTATACAAGAACTAATGCTGCTGGTGAAAAATATGGAGAGCAATCAAAATAATTATGTCAATGATGTGAAAACTTTATGCACACACCTTGAAAAACGTAATAGGGAGATAGAGATTATGCAAAATCAGCATGCTAAAGAAATTGAGGCCATGAAGACTAATCATGAAACAGAATTTAGATTCATGCAAAGCAAAATGTCAAACTTAGAGGAAAATATGGCGACCATGAAAGCGGATCATGATAGGGAAATTAATTCTATGCAAAACAAGTTATTAATTATGGATGAAGAAATGACTATCATGACGTTTGATCATAATAATCAGTTGGCCACCATGCAAGCAAATCACAAAGAAGAAATAAACTCCATGCAGCATTGCTTGATGGACATAAAGGAAAAGAACGATAAAGTAATAAAAGATATGGAAGAACACCATGCCAGGCAAATCAGTGCTATAAAGGTTGAACACTCTAGTCAGATGGATGCCATTAAAATACAGGTTCAAAAGTTTCAACAATGGTCAAAGGATAAGAGAAACCAGGGGACATCAACAGATCAGGAGCCTTCTCATTTGTCGCAACAAGTTCCATCTTATTATGAGGAGGTCATTGGTTCGATTGAAAGATGGTTAATTGAAGGTGATCCAGATAGACTTAAAAATGATAAATATCAGATGCAAGATAAAGAAAGGCATGTCACGCAAATCTTACATACTTCATCTGATAGCTTTGAAACAGAAAGTTACATGGTATCAGTGATACAGCCTGCCACAAAGAAAAAACGCAAGAGAAAGAAAATGAGAAGAAGATTTGATGCATCAGACGGCCGTGAGCAGCTTGATTTTCGGATAGGGAAAAATCCTACCATATGCAGAATTGGACATGGCACATCCGACAAGCAGCCGACAGATTTGCCTAAAAGCAGGCAAATGCTCAGTATACACTATATTGAACACATCTGATGCCATGAGGCATCCTTTCTATTGTATTTCTAACCCTACTCCTTGTTTTTTCCGCATTTTCATTTCTGTTTTAGGATTAGATTTACTTTTCTAGATAGTTAATAAATGAAGAGCTTTTATTTTTCCTGTGCTTAATGTATATGATGATTTTTGGATGGACGCTACTTATTTTTGTGTTGTATGGATGCAGATTCTGGATTATCACATTCCTACAGCGCAGCAACGTGTCCCCAAGTAGGGCCAGATGTTGACCACTACCAGTCAACTACCCATGCAGTACACCTCCTTTTTTCTTTGCAAAAAGGGGTAGCACCTGATCGACGTGTCCGTGCCATCCTGCAGTCATCAGCAGCTCGATCATTTTAATTGTAAACCCAGTCTGCATGTATGAATTGTAAATTATCTTAGCAGATATGAGTCGTTTATGTAAAATTGCCTAGGTGGACCTAACTTTCTAATGATAATCTACGTCCCGGAAGGTTTTTCGTCTCACCGATCTATGATCAGCAGAGTTTTCCTTCAGCCTGACCCCAAAGCCGGGATGGATTTTGTTATTAGAACTTTAGGAGAATCCTAGTGTGTTAATCTGCTAGATTATAGTTGTGTCGCAGAAACTGGGTGGTTTATGAGGGTCTATGATAAAGGGGTTTTCCCCCTTAAGATGTAAATTGTGAAAGTCATGATGTAAAGTGTCTTGAGGGTTAGAAAATGTTTTAATCCCCCTCATGAGTCCTGAGTCCTAAGTCCTAGGTCCTAGGGATTTTTTTTCCAAAGGCTAAGTTCGAGGATCCATTTAGAAAACGAATTAAAAATTAAAAAATTAAAAATAAATAAATAAATAACTGAAAAATAAAAAAATTATAAAATAAAAATAAAAATAATAAAAAATAAAAAATTATAAAAAAATTATAAAATAAAGCAAAAACCCTAAATAATAAAATAATAATATTTTGAGTGAATGCATGCAAAATATTATTTTTAATAATAAGTTAACAAGTTCGACGGATGAGATTAAGAGATGTCTTGATCCTCATCGACGGTCGAGATCATTTCGACATGGATCACTCGAACTAGCCGTTGGGATCATTTCCTTTAAATAGGGTGCTAGGGGTCAGTTGAGATCAGAAGATCTGTGAGTCTTGCGCTGAAGAAGCTCTCTTGTAGTTCATTTTTTGTGCAATAAAGAAGACTTTGGGGTTAAAAATCTTGCTGGTGTTACTCTTCTGAAAATGCTGTAAGATTGTTCTATTTGTTCTGCATAATTTTATTTTCAGCCATTAATGATAGCTTAATGAAGATTGATCTAGGCACAGGTATCTTGTCTGATCTTTGAGGTTTGAATGATAGTTCAGATTCTGAAATATAATGGCAGGTATCCCCATTTGATCGGAGTTTCACTATTGTTTTCTCCTTCTATGTTGATGGTTGATTTTAAGCTGTGCAGGAAAGCCCTTTTTCAGATTACCGGGCGTTAGGGGAAGTTCTCGGCTGAACCAACCAACTCCCGGGTTGTGTTTTCTGAATGAGCCCAGCCAGTTCTTGATCCCGGGCTTATCATTCGAAATATTTTTTATGAATACATGCAGGGTCTTCTGAAGCGTTTTACATTAAAATAAATTTTCTGAAAATATTACTGCTGTTATTGCTAAATCTGGCTTTTCTAGAGCTGCAAATTTTTGTGATTCTAGGTTAATTTTGAAGGGTTTTACTTTAAAATTTTGCATATATCTGCGGGCTTTTTCTATCTTGCAGGTTACAGATAAGATCTGGAGGAAAAATTTTGCAGGGTCATTTCTTCGTTGTCCAAAGGTTTTTCAAGACCTGGAAGAATTTTTTTTACATCAGGATTACCTGCGTTTCTGAATCAAGATACATCATTATCTACGTGGGGCTATCTTTCCACGCTGTTGTTGGTCATCCTGTGGGCATTTACCATTTCAAACGACGTGGGTTAAGGGTCCTCTGTCTGCCATTTCCGCTGGATTCGTGTGCCATTCCCTCCGCGCTGCATTTCTATCTCATTTCTTCCGCCATTGAAACTGCCGGATCTGCGTATTCTTTCCCCCTTCGTCGGCATCGAGCTCCATTTTCTTCACGCATTTTCCATCCCCGCCATCCCGCATACACTAAAACACTCAGCAAATTTTTGTTTTGAACAGGGTAGCGTATTCAAGATTTGTATTTTGGAATGCATATGTGCATCAGGTGAGAGAAACTTCGCGTGAACTATTTTATTCAGCTAACGCCAGGTAAGAAATCCGATTTACAGCAAAAGGGTCTCAATCGAAAGCATTTCTTTCCTATTTTCATCGTGCTCAGGGTTACAGCGTTTTATTAGACGTATGTCTGATTGCTTCTATGAGATATGAAGTCTGCATATCAGGTAAAAGACGCATCATTTTGACGTGATTCATTTCTCGCCAGTCGAAATCTGAACCGATTCGTATATTTTTCCTTGCCGTTGACTGTGTTATCGTTTTCTTTGCATGCGTTAAAATTTTTCGTTTATGTTTGAAACCGGTTCACGATTTTAGCTTTGGACCATTAGCGCTCATCATTTGTTAAGATTCGTGGCTCAGTTCGTCATATTTTTGTTTTGGCTTAAGTTCTATATCGAATTCGAATGATATGCGTATGATGCAGGGTAGGGCAAGCTTTTAGACATAGCCGTATAGCATTTTATTAGATGCGTTTTCGATTTCAGTTTTATTTTACTGATGGCTGCGTGGTTAGGTTTTAGATTAGGGTTTCTATTTAGGGTTTAGTCATAGTTAAAATGTGTCATTTGTAGATTTTAGTTTCATTTTAAATAGTTTTTATTTTTATTTTTTTTAATTAGATATAAAATCAAATAAAAAGTAAAAAAGGGAAATAATGAAAGTTTTTTTTTTATATATTTTGATAGTTCATTTTTTTAGAAATTTAAATTATTATTTTTTATTAGCTTTATTTTCATTTAAACAACAACAAAAAAAAAATTGAAAAAAGCATAAAAAATATTGTGGGAAATTTTGTCAGATTCACTGTTTCTCGGGAAATCATCACGTCATATTTTTACGCTAAGATTCAAATTTATTGATGTGGAATGAATTTTTACCATTTTAGACAATTCTGCGCATGAATGATCATCTCGAAGATTAGTTGCCTATGATATCTGGTTCATGATTTATAATTGCGTGGTTGTTTAAGGCACTGATCGAAATTTTCTTAATTGTTAGAACTTAGATATCGTTTGTTGAGATTTGGTCATTGCACGATCTTTATGGTTATTTGATGATAAATGATTGTTGTTCATGGTTTATAATTTTACTTCATCTAACAAGTAATCGTTTAAATATCAATCTCTTTAGGCACTGGTCTGCTAAATTAATAAAATCATTCTAGTGCTTGTTTCTTCGTGTCTCCCAACCCAACTGGTTGACAGTGGGTCTTCATCACCTCATAGGGTCTACCCCCCTTAGCCGCGGGAGACAGGCTTAAACGGAGGGATCAGGGATCAGGGTGACAGCCCCCGATCTAAGCATTGTCGTGTCAATCTGTGCGACAACAACCCCTATGACATTTTCTGTAATGGCCACACATCTTGCCTTTGTTCATGATCATCATCATACTCCAACATCTTCACTCTCATATGATTCCTATTGTCGCCCAAATTGTATAAGACCACAGGTGAATGTGACAAAGATTCAGGGCAGGGGCCGTCACTTTGATCCCTGCCCTCTCAATTCTAGCTGTCTCCCAATAGCATGCTATGGGGGCTAGTCCCTATGAAATGTGTGGATGAGAGACTTGTCAAGAACCGACTAGTCAGGGAGACACAACTGAAAGGCCTAGCAACCTGGTCAATGATGATTTAGCAAGCTTAATTATTAGAATAATTACTTGAGAGACTAGTGCCTTATGGAGTCAAAATTACTTAAACATATATGGTTACCAAGTTACCGGATGAACAGTTGCTGCTTAGGATGCACACTATCCTATATGAAATGCGACACCTAGATCTATGTGAAATGTAAAGTCTTGGTTAATTTTAAGTTAAATGCCTACCTATGTGAGTCATTTCTCTCAATTGTTTTGAAATCAATCTCTAGTGTAGGTTGTGGAGAGAAGCTCGTGGAAAGATAGCAAAGGTTATATTAGCAACACTTTCCCTAGAATTCTAACCACCCAATGCCTCTGGTGCTACAGAGATTGTGGCTCTGACGTCTGCAAGGTCACCGTGTTAACCACAAGAGAGGGTCTAGATTTTGCACACTGAGTGAGAAAGGTGGTCCTAGAGTCTTTCAACCAAGCTTATGCTTGGAGGTAAGTTAATTAATGCAAGGCTAATCCTAAAATGCAAGTTCAAGATGAGTGATAAGCTTTAGGTGAGATTGTTAAGTGTTTAAGTACTTAGAGACAAATAATGATATTCAAATTATAACAATGAAGGAAAGTACTTAATAATTTTGGAAAGACAATCTTCACCAAAGCAGTGCTCAATGAACGAATTCAATTATCCAACGACAAGAAGAGATAAGAACAATATTAGAGTGTTAATTAGATAATGATAATCTCTCAACACAATTAGCAATTACTTGAATACCAAAATTACTCTTATCACAATATGACAATTAATTAGGTGCTTTAAGAGTGAGTTGATTTGCAAGATTATGAATGTAGATATGATGCTCACTTGCAAAATGCAGTGTTAGTACACTTGCTACAAGAAATGCGTATTCCACTTATGACAATGAAAAGCAAGATAACCACTTATCCAATAACCAATGATAGCAATGACAAACTAGAAGTATTCCTTTAGAAACAATGTCACAATAATGCTAGCTGTCGTACCCATATTTTCACAAGTCCAAGGAAGCAATGTACAAAAATTTTCAAAAATCAAAATCATCAGCCAGTGACATGTTGTATCATTGTAAACCCAATTTCTGCAAATTGTAATATAAATGATACTAGTATGACAGTTTAATTTTGTAGCAACACCTACGTAAGCCTTTGATTTTGGCGACGAATTTCATCCTAGGAGGTTTTCTAACCTCACCAAATTATGTGTGTTTCTAAACACAAATAATCAGCAGAGTTTTTCCTCTAGCTTAAACCCCAAAGCTAGGATGGAATTCATTGACAATGTCTTAGGTGAGTCCTAGTGTTACATCGAGTCTTTGTAAAAGTGGTTTGGGAATAATTTAACCTATTTGGCTAAATTATTTTATTATAGATTATTTGGTCTATACTAGATCATATTGTGTCACGGAATTGGGTAATGTCATGAGGGTCTATATGTAAAGGTGTATTCCCCCGTTGAGGGTTGAATTATTTGTAATATCTGATATAAAATATATTTTAGTGCATGGTCCCTCATTTAGATACCATGGCTAAAGTATTTCAGGGTGGAAAATATATTAATCCCCTATTGTTTCAATTAATTAAATTTTCTGGTTAAATTAAAATTAAATCCTAACCCAAAAAATAAATTAATCAAAAATAATTATAGAGATTAAAATTTCTCCAAGTGGAAAATAATCAAAAAATTCGTGGGTCAAAGAAAAGTCAAATTTTGGAGGTCCCCCACGAAAGCAAAAATGGATATTTTAAGAAAAATTAAGCCCTTGGACCTTGGTGGTTAAGTCAAAGTAAAATTTTCGAGGAAATTAATCTAAAATATTAATTTTGGATTAAAAAAAAATGGATTTTAAGTGAAATTCGAAATTTTCCTCAAAATAAATATTTTTTACGACAGAGATTAAAAGATGATCAAATTATTATCAATGGTCGAGATTATTTTGACGGGGATCAAGCCAACTAGCCATTATTTTCCACTTGGAGGATTTCTCTATAAATAGAAGCCATTTTGCTTCTCAAGTCATTCTGATTTTGGGCTATCTCTGGATGATGTAAATTTGTAACGTTGGTATTGAGCCATTGCTCTACTGGGAACATTTTAATATCATAATAAAAAGACTTTGGGGTTCAGTTCATGGTGTTCTTGTTCCATTGATTTGTGGTACGTGCTAGTTATGTGCTAATCCTATATTGTGCTTCATTGTTATATAAATTGTTATTTCATTTGTCGATGATAGGACATTCTATTGGTAAAAAATATTTTTTATCTTAGGTGATCTGATTCATCATATGATCTAATGATTTGGTTTGAGAAAAATTATAGAGATCTGCAGGTACACTAGCCCTTGGGCTCCAAGTTCACAGACTGTGGGAAAGAGCCGACCTTGTTTGGGCTCTAGGAATTTTTATATGGTGTTCTAACTTTGCAAAAGGGTGTGGCCAATATTCTAACTTTCGAAAAATACATTTATCCATTGCCATTATTCAGAATTTATTTCTCAAAAATTTTATTTTACAAGCATTTTATATTTGTAAATATTTTGTATATAATTTTTTGTAAAATAATTTTGTAAATTATTTCTAACCCTTGTTTGCAGCAATTGGGGTTTTGGGTTTATTTTAAATTTTGTATATATATTAGGGTTTTTGGAAATTTTATTTCATTTTGTGCAAGTTTATTCTCAAGAAAAATTCAAATTTTTGAGGGTTTATCCCACCCAAGCGAGACGGCCAACCTTCTTGAAGGAAATCATCGGTGTGTTAAGGCAAATCTAGGCCTAAGAAGGCAAGATCTAGCCTCTGGCTACCCTCCAGGCTCAACGCTCAAGAAAAAGAGGAAGTTGATAGCCCCTTAGAAGAGATTTTATGGCACTTTTTAGCGAATTTTGAAGATCTAAAACGAAATTTGAACTTTTGCACACATCCAAACGTTTTTAGGCCTTCTAGGTTTAGCTTCAGCCCTCATTTGCGCTAGCCGCATCCTCCCTTGGTGACACGCTAGCCTTTTTGGGCCTCCAAAGCCTTGTCGTGACCTTGTTTACCCTTGTTGTTAGCCCTAGAAGGCTACTAGCTATGGTCGCATGCCTTTCTAGGCCTCCTCTCCCCCTCCGTGAGCCCTCTTCCTCCTCTGCTCCCTTATTCAGCGTTGTCGCAAGCCTAGAGGCCTCTTTCCCTTAGGCCGCAGCCTCTCTTTCCCTAGTGGCAACCTCTTGGAGGCCTGTCCTAAGGGCTGCAGCCCCTCCTTGGCCTTGACAGTACGCCTATTGGCCTCTTTCCTCCCTTAATCGTTGCCCTTCCTTGCGCTTCTAGCCCTCATCGCTGCCCTAATCTAGCCCTCTTTGCCTCATTTCAGTCATTTCTTGGGTTATCATCAATTTTTGCCTCTAATACTTTGTGGTTGTAGGGATTTTTTTAAGAGATTTTGGGCTAATATTTGTGGTTGCAAGAGGCCATTTCCTTTGAGAAGCTTTGGGCAAGTAGACTAACCATTTTCAAGGCTTGAAGGCCTTTTTGTTTGCCTCCTCAAACCCTCATCTTCATCTTTGTTTTACTAGGAGATCCAGAAAGTCAACTTCATCCAATGTAGATAGTAAGAAAAGAAGGTGACTTTCAATGATTTATACTTTAAAGCAAATGATGCAAGCTTCTTGAGATAAATAATCTCTAGGACATTTCATTCATATAACATTGGCCCATACATTTAATAACTAAAACATTGCTCAATTCCACATTACAATAATGCAGCAACTAGCCCTAATTTTAGCAGTATGCAGCAACAAGAATAACAATGATAAAAAACACTTACAACATTATAGAGTATATCCAACCAGCAATTCGTTTGCATAACAAAGCTCCAAGATAAGAGAAATAGCCCAAATCCATACATCAAAATTCATCCATCTCCAAAAATATCCTCCAAGGAAAAAGTGCGAAAATTCTCTAAGACTAGAGAGATCCCAAGTCAAGTGATGATACAAATGAATGTATCTAACATCAATATATAGCCTCCTAAGGAGTTTGAATTAGCCTATGGGCCCCTAAAGATAAAATAATGTGCAAATAATAACTCTTAATGGTGACAAGCCCACCATACTTTATTGGTTTATGGGCTAACATTAAGCATGGGTGATCATCAGACATAGTGAAAAACATGCTATCTCGTGGCTTTGATCTTTGACATGTGCAGGTAACAAGTCTATGGTGACCAAGAGATTGTTGGAGTTCTCATGACCTCTTGTTCGAGCAGCCTCGACCACTTCTAAGAGAGCTCACGTTCCAGTTGGAGCCAGATGTTACCCACCACCTTGTGGGTGATATCCCCAGGAGAAATTTTTCTCCATTATGAGCCTCAGTCGAGATCCAATAGCCCCTCGATGCCTCTTACTTGTGCCTTTACTCTGCCACCTGAGCCAGCCATGTGGTTCCTCACCCACCTGTATTATCATATGTTTGAAGGTGGGCCTCCCGAATCTAAAGCTATGTCTTGTCATTTGTAATTGAGTATTGAGTTTGCTTAACATGGATACCTTTGGCTATAGATTGATGGGGGGATTTGGTGGAAAGAGTGGACTTAGTTTGTACTCATCTCCTTGATCTCTTTTGGTTGTTACCCTTGGATCTTAGTCCCCTGGGATCTCCTTTATTGGCCATTTGGTTCTAGGGTGGTACTACTTGGAAAACCCTGGCTTCGGGGCACGGTCCCGCTCCTTTACCCGCACATACTATTCCCTTTCCACTCACTATACCCCCATTCATCGTTTCTCACACCTGGGCCCACATAGGGCTAGCCTCCCTATCCCCTTTGCCCCCACCTTAGGTCAGGCCTAGAATGATGCCCCGGAGGTTGAAGCAACTAAAAAAGAAGAAAAAGCATAATTGACCACATTTAACAGGAAATTGTACCACAAAATGCAAAATATGGTCGGGACAAAAATAATTAGCACATGGGCAAAAGTCGACACATGAGCTCTACCCCATCCATGGCCATCACCCTAGTTCCATAGGCCCTAGATGAGCCTCCTCTATTATTCAGGAACCCATGATTGTCCCAACCCCTGGAGGGCAATGAACCGCCCTACCTCAAAAGGGGTAATCACTACTATATTATACACATCACGCTCTTGTCCTTTGAGCCCCAAGCAGTTAATTAGAGAAAATTCATAAAATGCAGAAGGCATATAAAGAAGGGTGGAAAATTCAAGGTCAGGGCACCTCATGTAGCACGACTGCTCCCTCCTATACATTATATGCCCATGCGTGGGCTTCCCCTTATCTAGCTACCCGTATGCCCCATTATGTGCCCCAAGGCTGCCCCTCTCATTCCCTATTTCATCTCACCTATTTGACACTTGCCACCCCCATTAGAAGGGTGTACCTTGGACATATTATCCCCTCTAAGGGCTAAAATGATCCAAGTGGTTGCTGGTGGCCACCTGCCAATTCCACTTGGACCCCCACCATTGTTTCTTTCAGTTTTTCAGTTTCCTTAATTGTAGCACAATTTACTATTTTTAACAGTTTTTCGGGTCCTAAATTTCCGGACCCGCTGTGAGGCCCTAAACAACGTTTTCTTGGAAATCTACTCCCAGCGATTTTATGTCTAAAATCGTCTTTTCCATCGTAGTCCTCAGAGAGATCTTTCCAACGGGCTATCATGCGCGTCAAACAGAGATAATATGACCAAGTCGCAACCCCGGGAAGTTGGCTATCCAACTCACTCCAACGGGGTCCATAAACTCTTGGTGTTACATCTCCTTGGGTTAGGGTTTTGGTTGTTTAGGGTTTGCTCTTATTGTTCAATAATAAAAAGGCTCTTGAGCCTCATTGTAAGGCAGTTCAGAGGCATGTAGCCGCCACATCTCTTCTCAGAGATAAGCTACCATTGCCCTGGCTGGTTTATTTCCATTCATGTTTGTAAGCATATTTCAGTATTTTTACCATTAGTGAAATGAAGTATTATTTCCGCTGCATCTTTGTGTTTATGGTTATCTCTGTAATTTGTTGCGTTCCTGTTTAAATCCAGATCAATGCTCTGATACCACTGATCCGGATTTAAACAGGAACGCAACAAATTACAGAGATAACCATAAACACAAAGATGCAGCGAAAATAATACTTCATTTCATTAAAGGTAAAATACTGAAATATGCTTACAAACATGAATGGAAATAAAACAGCTACGGCAATGGTAGCTTATCTCTAAGAAGAGGTGTGGCGGCTACATGCCTCTAAACTGCCTTACAATGAGGCTCAAGTGTCTTTTTATTATTGAACAATAAGAGCAAACCCTAAACAACCAAAACCCTAACCCGAGGAGATGTAACACCAAGAGTTTATGGGCCCCATTGGGGTGAGTTGGATAGCCAACTTCCCGGGGTCGCGACTTGGTCATATTATCTCCGTTGGACGCGCATGATAGCCCGTTGGAAAGATCTCTCTGAGGACTACGACGGAAAAGACGATTTTAGACAAAAAATCGCTAGCGGTAGATTTCCAAAAAAACGTCGTTTAGGACCTAAAAATGGCTCCGAAAGTTTAGGACCCGAAAAAACTGCTAAAACTAGTAAATTGTGCTACAATTAAGGACACTGAAAGCAGCAATGGTGGGGGTCCAAGTGGAATTGGTGGGTGGCCACCAATATCCACCTGGATCATAAAACCACTTAATAAGGTACTTGGCTAACCCCCTTTGGAGTTTGGAGACACTAGCACATGCCAAAGCCCACTACGAAAGGGCATGCCATTATGAAGTGCCCACTTTGTTATCCATGGTTTGTAAGCTCCTTTACCCGATTATTCTAATGACTGATTGTATGGAAGCCTAGGGGACGCAATGGATCTTGTGCAAGATTGCTGGTGGTTTCCATTTGGGTTTGGCTTCCCTATATGGGATCCTGACCCCCAGAGGTCCACATTGGCACATGTAGAGTGTGCATAGAGAGCCATGGGCCTCCACAGCAGCACACAGCACTCCACGGATCTTCATGGATCTTTAGAGACTACTAGCGATCCACTTTTGGGATGATGTTGACATGATTGGTACATTATGCCCAGCAAACCCCCACAGGATCCTCGCACTCTTGGCAGGTGTCCCAGCACTTGTACGATGTCATGGCAGCATTTATTCCACCACCTGGACCATTGCAGAGGATCTACAAAAATCTCTGATTCATATGGAGACCCATGGGGTCGTTGATGTGCCCTCAGACCCACTGACAGCACCACAGGTCTACTACTTGAAGAACAAGGGGCCACCACCTTGTCCATCATATTCCAAGGAATTTATTCCTCAATATGGCACTTCAGGATGTTATTGAGCCTTTGGAGGGCCCTACGACATGCATACCTCATTATTTGGCCCCTCGTGAGGCTTGTTTTTACATTATGAGCTAGTATGGTGGTCTTGTCACCATTAAGGGTTATTATTTGCACGTGATTTTATCCTTAGGGGCCCATAGGCTAATTCAAACTCCTTAGGAGGCTATATATTGATGTTAGATACAGTCATTTGTATCATCACTTGACTTGGGATCTCTCTAATCATAGAGAATTTTCGCTCTTTCTCCTTGGTGGATATTTTTGGAGATGGATGTATTTTGATATATGGATTTGGGCTATTTCTCTTGTCTTGGAGTTTTATTAAGCAAACGCAATGCTAGTTGAATATACTCTATAACGTTGTAACTAAGTTTTGATGCTATTATTCTTGTTGCTGCATACTGCTAAAATTAGGGCTAGTTGTTGCATTATTGAAATGTGGAATTAAGCATGTTTTAGCTAATTTAATATATGGGCCAATGTTATATGAATGAAATGTCCTAGAGATTTATTTATCTTGAGAAGCTTGCATCATTTGCTTTGAAGTATAAATGCTTGAAGGTAACTTTTCTTTTCTTTCTCTCAACATTGGACGAAGTTGAATTTCTAGGCCTCCTTGATCAAGAAACCAAGTTCTTACTCATCGTTATCCTTGACTCCATATCCCCAAGTGAACTAGGCACTAATCCCTCAAAAAGGGTGATCATTTCAACCTTCTTTTAACCATTTTCCCCTTTCTCCCCAAGTCTAGCCCTATTAGGTCACCTAGGGCATCAATTTCTCGGGAATTGACCTAAGGAAAAAATTTGATCTCCTATAGGCTATTGCGCTGGTGGGTCCCCTCCCTCTCCTCCAAATTTGAGGCAATTCTAATGGTGGAATCTTTGAGAATCTCAAGCCCTATCTCTAGGATCGAATTGTGCCTAGGCATCCCCAAGTGTAGACCTCAATAGCATCAATTCAACCTTTTGAAGAAAGTATTCTAGTTTGGTCCTTTCCCCTCAACCCTCCAATCCTCACCCCTTATCCCTGGTGGACCAAGTCCCTTACTTAAAGAGAAAGCAAGCAAGCACCATTCTTCACTCCATCCTTGGGAAAGGGTTTTCAGGGTCACTTCTCACTTATCAATTGACATATACTTTACAAGTGAATCCCTAGACTACCGGGACTCCTTCCATCAGTGAAAGTCCGTAAAGAGTAGGGAGACTTAGCTGTGGTGACAGTGGGCTAAGCCTCCATCATCACTCTTAACATAGCATTCGCCCTCTTAGGAACCCATTTAGGTCCCCTATTGGTTTGAGTGGTAATAGTGCCTCAAGGCACTTCACTGGGTACAAGGAGGCCCTCTCAAACTTGATTGAAAATAAGACTAATATGGAGATTATACTTGGGGATAATGCCACTTATCCCGTGAAAGGAATTGGGACCGTTACTCTTCACTCAAATCAAGGTCAAGCCCTTCACTTACAATAAGTGTTGTATGTACCTGATCTAAGAAAGAACCTAGTCTCTATTACTGCGATGGAAGATAAAGGTTTCAAGGTAACTTTCGTTGATGGGAAGGTTCATGTTTGGGGTTGAAGGTCTCTATCAGGTTGGAGGAAGTCCATTGAGAGCAATGACTTGCGATACTTCTCTTCAATCCGAATTATGGCACCAAAGATTTGCTCCCCTTCATTACAAAGCCTTACCTAATGTAACGAAGATGGTCACACGTATGCCTAAATTCAACTTAGATCATGAAGGGGTTTGTCAGGAATGTGCAGCTGGAAAACATACGAGGGGACCATTCCCCTCAAGTGGAAGTCAAACTACCGATATTCTTCAATTGGTCCACTCTGATCTGTCAGGTATGTTGCCTGTAACATCATTGGGAGGGTATTTATACTATGCAATTTTTGTGATTTCTCTCGCAAAACATGGATCTATTTCTTTAAAAAGAAGGAAGAAGTGTTTAAATGGTTCCGCTCTTTCAAAGCCTTGGTCGAGAATCAAACAGGAAAGAAGATCAAAATATTGAGGTTCGAGAATGGGACCGAATAAGAGTCAAATGAATCCAATATCTATTGTAGAGAAGTTGGCATTAAGAGGGAGACCACTACTGCATATACTCCTGAACAAAATGGTGTTGCTGAAAGGAAGAATCGAACTATCATAGAAGCCACCCGTGCCATGGTTTCATGACCAAGGTCTACCGAAGTTCTTATGGTGAGACGCTACCAACACCGATGTGTATGTTCAAAATAGATACCCCCATCAAGCATTGTACTTCAAAACACCCGAAGAAGTTTTCCCCGGTAAGAAACCTGATGTTTCTCATTCTATAATTTTTGGTTGTCCCGTATAGTTTCATGTGCCAAAATAGAAAAGAAACAAGCTAGATGCTTTTGGGAAGAAAGGAGCGTTTGTGGGCTACAGTGAAACTTCGAAGGCATATAGAATCTATGTGCCTAGTCAAAGAGAAGTGGAAATAAGTCATGATGTCACTTTCGATGAAGATTTTTCCCTTAGGAAAGTCCAAGATCTTCCTATCCCCGGGAAGGACAATGAAGATGATGCAAGAAAGCAGGATGAATCTCCGACAGATGATCTGATGCCCGATGTTGAAGGTCCGATGGATCCCATTGATCCACCACCTATTGAGCCCTCTACTTCAAGAAAAAGACCTTTATGGCTCAAAGATACTGTTGAAGATGTCAAGAGACATGTTGCACCAAGAGGAACATTGCGTGAAAGCAAGAAGCCGAACGGGTCCCAAGGGTGCTTAGCTGTCATGAATACCATTGTACAATCTGAGCCATGTACATTCGAAGAAGTCGTGAAACACCAAGTCTGGAAGGATTTGATGAACGAAGAATATGAGTCAATCATGAAGAATGATGTCTGGGATGTGGTTCCTAGACCCAAAAAGGCAAATCAGTGGTCACTTCAAAATGGCTTTACAAAATCAAACATTGAGCTTATGGGAGTGTTGAAAAGTTCAAGGCCAGATTCATTGCTCGAGGCTTCTCTCAAAAGGAAGGAGTAGACTATGATGAGATATTTGCATCAGTTGCCCGATATACCACCATCCGTTCAATCATAGCCCTTGTTGCCTCGCAGGGATGGAGCCGGCACCGAATGGAAGTCAAAATTGCTTTCTTGCATGGCTCGCTTAATGAGCAAGTCTGTGTAGAACAACCCAAGGGGTTTGAAGTTCAAGATCGTAAGACACATGTATGCAGGTTGAAGAAATCCCTCTATGGGTTGAAGCAATTCCCCAAGGTTTGGTATGAGAGGATAGGTAAATATCTTATGGAGCTAGGATTTACAAGGAATGAAGCTGACCCGAACCTATACTTCAAGGTTGAAAAGGACAAGCCTCTCATTCTGGTTCTTTATATGGATGATCTCTTTCTGACATGTGATGACCCTCTCATTCATCAATGCAAGAGGGAGTTAGCTTTCGAATTTGAGATGAAGGACCTAGGACTGATGCACTATTTCCTAAGACTGGGGGTCTGGCAAAAGCCAGGTGGGATTTTCCTTTCTCAAGGAAAATACATTGTGAAGCTGCTTGAGAGATGTGGGATGGTGGATTGCAAGTCTGTGTCTACTTCGATGGAACTCAACTTGAAGAAGTTATGTGGAAGTGTTGTTGGGCCCAGATTAGCAAACCCTTCCAAGTATCGTCAACTTGTGGGGGCCCTGATAGTGTTGACCCAGGCTTCATTGACCAAGTTTGACTGTGTTTTGTGGGGCAGAATTTCGATCTCTTGAGGCCGCATTTATTGGCACAAAAATTGAGGTGTTTGGGACATTTTGACCAGTGTTGACTTCAGGTTGACCTCTGTTTTGACCATAGAAAATCACAACATATTTTCTCTCTTCTTTGACTAGGTTTGACGGAGTTGTTTTGGGCTGCATTTGACCTCCTCTTCAGAATGAGTTTGACCAAGGAAGACCCAGCTACTTTGGTGAAGTTTTGCTACTATTTTGACCAGCGTTGACTTTCTGGTTAAGGATGAAATTGACTGCAGTTGACTGTAGAATTTTACAGGGTTGATTTGACTGTGTATTGGGCAAGTGAATTTGATTATTGTACTCTCTCTCTGCTGAACTAATGAATAATAAGAAAAAGATTTGATCAAAAGGTTACCCCCACATTGGGGTTTTTCCTTGCCATCCGCCAAATCTGGTGTCCTCTTGTCTTGGTTTGTCTTTTGCATATGTTTTATGTTCTATCTGCATTTACTATCAATACGATTAATGGTTAGTGTGATTGCTACTAGAAACACAATTTGAAATTGTCATTGGGCTGCTAAAGGAACATTGAAGTAAATTGTGCTAAGCATAGAACATATCATTGTTATCTAAAATTAACAAATAAGAACACTAATAATCTAAGTAAAAGAAGATCCTAATCTAAGAAGTAAAAAGCACTCACAAGCAGTTACTAAAAGAAGAGAAATCACTTAATTTCTATGCCCTAGATTTCTCAACGTGGTTTCAGAGCTAAGGTGACAAAGTCAAGGACGAGCATCTTATCAAGAGACACTCAAGCATCAAATCTTGAGGAAGGCATCAAAGCAAAGATCATCTTGAAGTCAAGATCTACAAAGGAAGCATTATGTTAAGTTATGGTATGTTCTATGCTTATAACAGTTTACTTCTTTTTCTTATTATATTCCACCGATTAGCAATCACATGTACATAAAGTAAAGTGCAGATAGAACATTAAACGATCGACAGAAAACAAGCCAAGACAAGAGACACAAGATGTGGCGGCTAGCCAGGGACAAACCCCACAATGTGTGGGGAAACCCTTTGATCAAATTTTCTTTTATCTTCAATAATTCAGCAGACAGAAATAGTACAATAAATCTGATTCATATCAGCAGTAGCAAACCCTAGATCAGTAGCATCAGCATTAGCGGCTTCATTATCAAACTAGGGCAGACCATATCTCACAAACCGACAGTGGGATTGACTTCATTCCACCACCAAAAGTTTCGACTTCCAGAGGAGGTTCAGATGAACCTACATCGCAGTTCAGATGAGGAGATCTTCTAGGCCACGCAAGTCAATCTTTACTTCTGCAGTTGCAACTTCAGTTTCAGCAGTTTCCGACTTCAAACTAGGGCAGTCGATATCTTGCAAACCGTTCGTCGGATTGACTTCATTCCACCACCAAAAGTTGCGGCTTTCAAAGGAGGTTCAGATGAACCTACAGCGCAGTTCAGATGAGGAGATCTTCTAGGCCACGCAAGTCAATCTTTACTTCTGCAGTTGCAGCTTCAAATTCAACAGCTTCCGGCTTCACATGTGTGAGAGAGAGAGACCCATTTCAGCGCAGTAGAGAAGAGACTCATATCTGCGCAGTAGAGAGAAAGAGATGTGATGAGATGAGTGAGTGCAAATGAGGAAAAGTCCTCTTATATTTATACGAAACATTGGTGGGTGAATAGATGCGACTGTTGGGCTTCTGAGCCTACATGAGTTGTAGGTCGGCTTGATAATAATTCCATAATCAAAATAAATTCATATCTCCATGAATACTTATCGGAATTGGATGATCTTTATATCAATCCTACACCTCTCGGCGAGAGGAATCTAATAAAAATATTATTAGCCATGAATAAGATGACCCACATGAAGTTTTGCCCTGGTTGCCAATTTTAACACATTATAACCCTAGATCGAAGAAGGCGTCTACAAAGAAGTCTTGGGATCATCATCAAGAAATGAAGGCTAAGTTGAAGAGATCTACGAATCAAGCAGTGTCCTTAAGTCATCATTGATCTTCATCAAAAGATCCAAAGAGATCTCACTCTCTGTGGGATCGAAGATCACTCTTGAAGAAAACTACCTTCATCAAGGAGAAGTTTTCTATTCTCTATATCATCATCAACATCATCCACATCTGAATTTGTCAAAATGTCTTTTTGCAAGAAGAGCAACAAATTGGTTGGGGCTTCAAACTATCTTGCATGGAAGAAAAGGACAAATCTGAATCTCATTCAAAATGAGGTTATGTAACATGTCAAAGGATCTATCACTAAACCAGGAAAGGAAGATACTCAAGCTCTTGCAAAGTATATGAAAGGGGAAGTTAGGGCTCAAAGGATTCTCATAGAATCCATCAAGGATCCCCCCATCCCATATGTATCCAAACTCGAAACTTCAAAAGAAATCTATGACAAGCTGGTAGAGTTGTATTCTGTGAGCATTGTTGGAGAAGTCATCTCATTAAGGCAAGAACTCTACAAGCTAAAGATGTCAAGGGAAGATGGAATAGCCTCATACTTTATGAGGATATCTGAAATCCGGGATCAACTACAAGATCTAGGAGAAGTCATGTTTGATAGAGAAATGACTACAATTGTATTAAATGCACTACTAGAGGAGTGGGGCAACTTTACTTCAAGCATTTATGGGAAGAAAGAAGCTACTCCATTCCAGGATCTATGGTCATTGTGCAAGATTGAAGAATCTAGACTAAAGGCCAAATTTGATGTGGAAGCAGGTGAGAAAAATCAAGCTTATGCTACAATGACAAGAAGAAAGAGAAAATTTGGAAAGTCTGGTTCTCAAAAAAAGAAAAGGGACATGTCTAAGATTGAATGCTATGGGTGTCAAGAATATGGGCACTACAAAAGAGATTGTCCCAAGGTCAAGAAGGGCAATAACAAAAGAGGAAGAGAAGAAGCCCATATCACTGAAGAAGTGGAGGAAGCTAAAAAGAAGAAATCCATGAATGAGGAAGTAAGAGATCTCTATTATGATTGAGATAGTCTTCCTCACCTAAGTTCTTTTCAAGTTCCTAAGTCTTATGTTGTAAGATATAGCTATCACAATTCACTAAGAAAAATAATGGGATGTATCAAGGCATCATAGAAGCATTGAAAGTAAGAGCTCAGGACATCATCATAGAGAAGCATGAAAGATGGTTGGAATCTATGGTTGGGAACCTCATTGGAAACATAAGTGGCACTTATGGAAACGAAGAAGGTCATCTAGTACAAGGTTCATTATACATCTGAAAAGGAAACATCTGTTGAAGGGGATACTTTAGATCCCCAAGATTCTCTCTGATGGAATCTTCACTGAAAGATTCACTGATCAAGAGAGGAGCAAGTGTTTCATCAAGAAATCCAAACTTGTGGAATTCATGGGATGATGGTATGATGACATAAAAGTGAAGCAGATCAAGGGATTGAAGCTCTTTCAATCAAGGAATTTGTTGCAGGAAACCTGGATGACCCAAAGGAAAAATGAGGTATGTATGCTTCCATTTGATATTGTAGAAGCAATGTCACATGGTTGTAGATATCATGCACCAATGCTCTATCTTAAGAGCATGATCAAAAGAAAGGATCTCCTCCCTCAAAGGGATGCAGGAATGCATGGGTCAAACATTCAGTAGATGAAATCAACATAATATGTCCTTATATGAAGTATGAGGTGGTTGACTACAATTGAGGAACTCTAATTGGAAGCCCCAAGAATGAAATGTGTGAAGAAAGGAAAAAACCGATCATGGGATATGCAACCATGGAAGAAGGCAATCAACATTCGAAGACCTAGACGATTTAACTAGGAGATCTCCATGAAGGATATGAAGACTCTGATGGAGTCTGAAAAAGAAAGAGACCCTTGACATTATATATCTTTGGGAGATGTGTCGATATGTATGCAGGATGTTGATGCAAACTAAAAGATGTCATGATGAAAGACCATCACAAAGGTAATGTTGATTTTAATGTTCATTCCTTTATTTTTGAACAAATATCTGGATGGGTTTATGCAGGGTTGTCGAGGGAAGATTTATGGATGTCTTCCACCACCGATGCACATGTAGCAGGATGAAAGATCCTTAAGGAAACATGGCAGGAAGAAAGTAGCATGGCATGAAGGAAAGCCAGATATGGACTGATGGATCACTTTCTAATGATGACATGACTGACTCATGGATGAAAGTGATGGATGGTCGGTGCCCTATGAAGAAGTCCCAAACATGAAGACTCCTAGATAACGAAAATAAGTTCATGACATCGTGAGGAGGAGTTCTTCAAGCAGTTGGTTGTCCCATCATCTCCACCTGAGGAGTTGTTCTAGGTCCCTAATTAAGAGGGAGCCTGGAAACAAGTTTTCTTACTTGGAAGCAAAATTCCTAAGCCAAGAGGGAGCTTAGGTACATTCCTTCTGTAGGAATGAGTACATTCCTTTATTGGAATAAATATGTCCTCCCTAATTAAGAGGGAGAGATAAACACATCATTCTTGTCTTCACTCAGGAAGACAGAATGGAGGATTGGGTAAACATCTGGCATCTGATGTTCTTTGAGGATGTGTTAGGGCATCCAAGATAAGAGTAGTCGTAGACAACAGATATTCTTTGAAGACTGGGAATCCAATATAAGAATAGTCCTGGTGGAACACACCCTGAGAACCCGGGTGGGGTATGTTCCGAGAGAGACAATGATGAGGGTGTTTATACATCATTGGTCTCGCCAACATTATGCTCAGATCTCATGGAGAGATAGAGTTGTTAGTCAAGGCCTTGCTATGTGACAATGCTGGTTGATATGATGCTAAACAGATGGGTTACCAATCTGACTCTTCTTATGAGAAATTCTTCAGATTGAGAATGACCAAGTACCATTATGAATACCTCCCTAGTTAAGAGGGAGTGTTGAAAAGTGTAACTAGGTTCGGTCTTCATAATGACATGTGTAATTGTGATTTTATGTAATTGATGAAAAGACAAAAAATAAAATTATTATTGTAATGCTTATCTCATGTGTTTCATGAGCAAGGAATTTTATTTTTAGTAATGGTTCCCATTGTGAGCCTTTAGGATTTTTCATCTAGTCATAAAAGTCAAATTGAGTCAATGCCATGTATGAAGGACCCTTCTTTAGCATGTTACATATATATATATATATATATATAAGTCAATGAAAGTGTCAAATAACCCTCCAAGACAAGCACAAGTATCTCCCTTACAAGTTGGCTTCAAAAGGAATAATAATATCTCTCCAAATGACACATCGGCCTAGCTTGATGACAAGTCGGCTTCTTATCATGGAGAACAACTATAAACAGGCCACTCGGCCGCATTTCAAAGTAAGTAATTTGGTCATGATTTGCAATTGGGAGTGCGAAAAGGGTCAAGGAAGGCAACCTATAACCAGCTAGTGAAAGAAGAAGATCGAACCATTTCAAATCTGTTTTGGGCTCTATCTTCTCACATGTGTGAAGTAAAGAGGCAACATTTGTTGTAGAAGTAACCGAGGGTATTACAGGAGGATCCAAGGTTGGTAAGGTTACTTGAGAAGTTGAAGTCATCAAGCCAAAGTATGTGAGGGAGTCTCCCCTCCAAGCGAAGTGGTGACAAGGTGTAGAAGTTGGTTATCATACTTCTCACATGTTGCAATTAGGGCCGAAATAAAGTGCAAGACAAAAGCAAAAAGAAGCTGAATTTGAAGGGTAGCCAAGAAAAAGAAAGGAGCAGAAGTTTGACTAGTATTGACTTGGCAACAAAGGAAATTCAATGGAAGGGAACTTATGTCTTGGTCTTGGAGTGGAAAATAGGTCAAGGGTCTTGGGCTTGGTATTCGTCAATTGGAATCTCTATAAGAAAAAGAATTTGTTCAGGTTTTCCTCTCAAGTAGGAGATGTTTTGGCCCTGGCTGATAGCCTACATTCTTTGTCTCTTGTCTCTTTATGGTTTATGCATTGGTAACTGTTTGATGAAGAAGAACATTAATAATCTAGGTAAAAGAAGATCCTAATCTAAGAAGTAAAAAGCACTCACAAGCAACTCCTAAAAGAAGAGAAATCACTTAATTGTTATGCCCTAGATTTCTCAACATTAGGATCCTTTGATTTAGGTCACGAGTCTTCAAATAAGAAAAGTCTAGTGTTTCCTTCCTCATTATTTGGTACAATGCTTTGTTTATAATTTTGGATTGCTAGCAAAAGTATAAAGTGAATTTGTCAAGCCATAGTTGATTTTGTTGGTGAAGATTTTTACATCAAGATTCCCTTCTTATATAACTTGATTTCCATTGCTATTCTTGATTGGGCGAAGGGTTACTCTTCCTTTTAGTTCTAACCTAAGCCCTAATCCTTGAATGACATAGGCCAATTCTTAAGCAAGTTTTATTAACCTCATAAGGCATTTGATTTACCTTGACTCCATTTCCCTTGTTGGATTTGGCAGAGCAATGGGCAATCATCCATTACCTTAGGGCCATCACGATGTTGCACGATCCTTCCCTCCCCAAAGGATCTAAGGTCGGAACTGCATTTCGTATAAATCCTTGGGTAATCCTTTTTGCAGGAACTGTAATTCCAAAAATCGGATCAGTGATTTGGCCAGATTGAGTTGATTCCTGGAAATCTAGAACCGTGCAGGCCAGATCCGCAGTTTTGGACAGAGATCTACCTGGAATCAAGCACAGATCCCAAGCAGATTTGAGGGTTTGGGTTGGGGTTGCGTTTATGGCGAGTCAGGGAAAGGATAGATGGGGTTAAAAAGCATTTCCCCCTCTCTTCTCCTCATTCTTGCATCTTTGGAGAGCTTGTAGAAAAGAGAAGAAGAGAGCTTGGAGAAAAGAGGAGAAGACAGCTTGGAGAAGAGAGGCTTGAGGACGAGCTAGGAGGAGTGAAGGAGGAGGAGCTTGGAGCAGTAAAGAAGGGCTGCCATCTACAAGAGCTAAAGCGGTGAGTGCAAACCCCTACCTCCCTCAATTTTTTTGTTATTGTTGTTTGTATTTTTCTCCTCCCTCTCCTCTCCCTCGCCAAATCTCTTTGTTACTTTCTGTTGATTCTTTGTAGAACTGATCTTCGAGATCTTTATATTTTTTTTCAACGCTTTGTTCTTTTGTTCAAGTTCTGCGAGTTCTTCCTTTAATCTTTTAATTTGTGTCTATGTATTACCTTGATATTCTTCCAAAGCAAACAATTTCCAGAATGTTGGACAAAACACTGTGTGATTTTTAAAAATCGATGAATACTCAAATTCTATTCGACAAAAAGGACATATCGCCCAAAACAGAGAATTATGATTCATTCGTTTTTCTTCAGCAATTGACTTAATTATTTTCTCTTTAACAATTGACTCCATATTGCTTCGATGGAAAAAATACCCTAATATTTAGCTTTTTCTTGGCTTCCTTTAACTTTATTATGAACCTTCTTTTAATTGATAATAAGTTCTTTCAATTTTTAGAGTTTTTTTTTAACTCTTAAAAGTTTTGCTTGCTTGAATATATATCTATATATATATATATATATATATATATTAGTGTTGTACGACTCTTATAAGACCTAAGAGTACCCGTGGGTCTTGACAGGTTTTATAGCGAGACGGGTCACTCACATAGGACCCGTGGTCTCTACCCGTACTCATCTAAACCCGCATAGAACCCATCTACTCGCATTGAACCCATGAAGAACCGCATGTGACCTGCATAAGACCCGTGGACCCATTCAAAATTCGTATTTTTTTTGTCGAGTCTTATACGAGTCGTTGAGTCAATAAGTAGACGAGTCTTATACGAGTACGAGATGTGCAACATTGATATATATATATATATATATCTATATATATATATATATATATAAGTCTCTCATATATATTACCTTTTTTTCTTATTAATTTGACTGGTTGCCGTCTCGCTTACACACCTAAGTTAATGTGGGAAAAATCCTCAACCCCACAAGGTGTGGCCTTGGTGGCAAAGCTCAGAGAAGGGGTTGTCGCCTAATCCCAACTCTCTCCATCTAGGCTCTCACCTAGCTAAATCCAAGCAGGGTGGACCCTAAGGAAGATGTTAAAGGAAAACTTGCTAAACTAACAAGTCTAAGAGATAATTAGTAGATAAATTAGAACATAAACCATTCAATAACTTAAGATATAACTTGAAGCAATAAATGAAGGATCTAGCAAGTACAAATGACCATGAGCATGAAATTAATATGTAGATAGATCAATATGAATCAACAATGTATCCTACAAGGCAAGTGTAAGTAGACCAATGCCAAAAATAGTCTTGCAAGGAATGAAATATATGCTCAACTAAGTAGACCAATGCCAAATATAATCTTGCAAGGAATGAAATATATGCTCAACTAAGTAGACCAATGCCAAATATAATCTTGCAAGAAATGAAATATATGCTCAACTAAGTAAAAGTACTTACAACAATGAAAATGTCTTCAAGATACAACAAGATCAAATGGAATGAAAAGCTACAAGACAAACGTTAGTGAACCAAACCAAAGCTACAATACGATGTACAACTTTGAAAGGAAAGCACCTAATAAAATTGAAAGCCTGAAAATAATATTTCTTGTACTTGAAAATAGGAAATATGCTTAAACACAACAATGATATAAAACTCTAAACTTGATCCAAATGGGCATAAGCAAAGTACAAGAAGAAACTAAAATATTTGCACGTAAATGAGATGTAAGTGCTTTCAAAATCTGTTGCATGTATTTGAGAAAGAACTATATCATGAAATGTTCAATGAGACTCCAACTTCAAAATGCATGCAAGATAAACCATCCAAAATTATATGGTGTTTGTGTGCTAAGGTGTTCTTGGTTGATTTCAGTTAATGCCTATTCTAGGGTTATTCTTTCCCTCAAATCCTTCAACTTGGTAAAGAGTGAGGTGAATTGCAAGAAGGCTAGGATGAGGAGGCACTTGTCCTTCATTAACAATGCCTACCTAGACTTCAAGACAACCCACATGCCTTCGTTCCTACAAGGGACTTGGTCACGAGAGAACTGTGAGGTCACGTCTTTTAACCTTTGTTCAAAACTCAAGTTTAGGAAATTGAATGAAAGCTAAGGAAGTTTGTCCTAAATTTCTATCAACCAAGCTTATGCTTGGAGGTTAATTTTAGAAGTGCAATGGAGATACAAATGATTAGATGTGGCTTGGAAGTAGAGATAGTGCTCCCAAATGTGAAATGCTTCAAAATAATTCAAGTAAATATGTTCATTCACAAATAAGGCAATAAAGTACTTGCACAAAGAGATAGTTGAAAATTAGATGACAATATCACCAATTAGACTTTAAGCTTCTGTGGTAGTTTTTTGGAGTAGCATGATCCGGAATATCCATAGTATTATGTTCGTTCTGTCGACGTTTCTAACCCCAAAGGGGGTCCATCATCAGGACCAAAATTGATAGAATATGAATGATAGTTTTTGAGAGAAGAATCTTCCGACCAGAGTATACTATGGTCGGAAGATTCTTCTCTCAAAAATTATCATTCATATTCTATCAATTTTGGTCCTGATGATGTACCCCCTTTGGGGTTCGAAACGTCGACATAACGAACATAATACTATGGATAATCCGGATCATGCTACTCCAATATCACCAATTTCACATCAATATGAAACAATATTAGTATCTTACATGAAAAATATGAGATAGCCACATGAGAGGACATATATATCAGCAACTAAATAATTTACATCAGCTGCAAGAAATCAGATCTAAATTCCTCAAATGAACAATGTAAAGTGAGAAATAGAATCACTAAACTAGCCTAAGATAAGAGTGTGACTTGCTAGATCTATAGCATGAGCATGTGAAACAACAAAGAGATGGATATGCCAATGTCTAAAGTTAAACCAATTAGATCTACTTGAATAAAAAGAAGCAAAACTCAACCACCAACATGCAAAGGATCGTCTCCCAAAAGAGGGGTGGGATGCCAAGAGGATAATCCTCAAGCTCCCTCAAATAAACATTTTGTTTTATTATTGAAAATGAAGCCCTCTAATAGAGAGTGAGGGACTTAGGCCTAAGGAGAATTTACAAGGAGCTCAAAAGAGCAAATACTCGTCCTCAAGGTCAAGTAAGAAAATACAAGAAAGATAAATTATAACTTGTATTCGATTACAACACAAGAATGCCTTCAAGAGGCAAATCGCTTTTCCAAAAAAAGGATCTAACTTGATGATTTCAATCTCAAATATTTAAGAGAAATTCTCGCACAATTGAAAGGAGGCAAGGGTATGATAAGGAGTTTCGATAGGTGAGAAAGTTTCAATGATATCTCTTTACTCCTCAAATCTTCCACCTGTAAATCCTTCAAGTAATGCTCTAAAAAAACGCCTTCAAACCTCCATAAGAATTGCGCAAGCCATGAGAGCACAAGAAATTGAATCAATAAAAGAACACAAGTTACAAGAGACTAATAAACAAGTAAAATACAACTTGCATGCAACAAAAAGGAACTCGCATTCCTCCTTGTGCACAAGCAAGAAGGATTAAATCCTTCACAAGCTCTTAAAGATAGATCAAGCAAATATAGTGCATAAGTTTTGACAAGTAAAATCAAATTAGAGAGCTATGGTAGAAGAAACTCCCTTTCACATTCACTTGATAAGCCCTTGGGAAAATGCTTCCTTGATGTGAGTTCTTATAACCTTCACCTTGAGAGTGAGTTCATTCAACCGAGAATGTCCCCCATGTTGAAGCCTTTTTTCCAAAACAAAATAACTTCTACACACTTAAAGGAAACATTAGCATCGCAAGGGACTAGATTTAGCAATGAGAAAAAAGGCTAGATGTTCAACCAAGAACATTCTAGTGCTTGTCACTCGAGAGCATCTCACTAGGCCAAAAACCAATACAAGATAACTTGCATAAATCAATCCACAAACACGGCAAATGAGCAAATAATTTCGACTTCAAGAAATGTATAGAATGAAAACACAAAATGAACAATTTTACCTGAAAGATAGAAGAACAACATCACATCAAGATTGAACCCCCAAAGTCTTCACTTTATTAGCATAGAAAAAAAGTGAGTACAAAATCTTGTAGAGTTTCCCCAAGCACAATACCTCATCTAAAGATTATGCAAGAGGATCCCAAGGCTCATTTAAATAAGCAAATGGGATCAAATCCCAATGAGAGAGCTCATCTCCAAGTGGCACAGTGACAATCCCAATGCAACCAACCATGATTTCCATCATGCAATTCGAACTCCCCAAGGTGATCTGCGCAATCCTTAATTGAGGAACTCGTGGAAGAGGAGAGGAACATGTGGATAGTTGAAGTGGAGTGGTAGGAGATCACTCTCCACTTCATTTCAATCAAATCAAATCATATCCCAACCTAACTCCAATCATATCTTGGAACTTGAATTTACTTCCTCAAAAAATGCAAGTTGTTGGAGAACTCATGGTCCCTTCTAGAGAATTCGACTTGCAAATTTGAGCACATGTTATTTCCTTGATTCTTGATCTTAGGTGGAGTCCACATCATCCTTAATATTCTCTTTAACTCTTGGTGAATTTCCACCTCATTTTTTAGTATCTTTGACTTGGAGAGAATCTTTATTTTCTCTCATTTATTTGTTTTCTGACTAATTTATTGCCACATTTTCCCCTAGACTTAGGAAAAGTGGGTTTTGAGGGTCTATAAGTGATTTTTCACCCCTCAATGTGTGTCTTAGTAGAAATTTGAGGTGTAGAGGTTTAATTTTGATCAATGTTTTAAGATTCGGGTGGCTCGGAACCGATTCGGCCGAGTTGGTCCAAATCAAGGCCTCACCGGGTCGACTCGGCCAGTGAACAGGTTCGGCCGACCAGGTTATTACCGAGCCAGCCCGTGAATTAAAAAACAACAATTTTTTTTAAATTTTTTTGGTTTTGGGGGACTCCAAGGTTTTCACAATGATACTTAATGGTTTTGTGTTCCTAAATAAGTTTATCTCGCTTGATCTTAAGAGGTTTGTTTAGGTGGTATCACATATGTAGTAGAGATTCCTTAAGGGATAGCTTCATTCTTCTTCAAAACCTTCCAATAGGTTATTTGCCCCTTTCTTGAAGCAAACCTAACTTTGTGGCCCCAACCTTGGCCCTCCAAAGATGAGCATCGAGCCTTGAGTTGATTCCACGTGATGCTACACCCCTTGATGAGCCTCCAAATGCTAAAACACTAAACTTAAAAGCTTGGACGTTGGACTATTTGATGATATGCCCAAATGGACTGAAGATGCCCCCTAGCTGGCCTTGACCCTATTTTGGTGGATGGTGCCTTCTTCCAAAGCACAGATGAGGATGGTTATCATTGAGATGACTTAGGAGGGCTAGCACATCCCTCTTTGATGCCAATGCTTACCCTTAGGGGTGCCATGTCACTCACATGCTTGAAAAGGGTGACATAGGGTCTCTCCTAGATGACATCATGGTGGAGGATGCACCTTTTGAAGATGTACACATGCACTTTGGAACTTTGTTTGAGTGAGGAACACTCTCGGACCCTTGTATTAGTTCCTTGATGACTTACAATCTATTTTGGAGGATAACGCCATTTCTAGCCTCCTTGGTTATGTGTTTTTGTTTTGATCTCTATATCATCATCATGTATGTATTGGACAGTGCACTGGGTGCCATTTTGATATAATGGATATATTCATGAGCCTACTTTGATCATATGTTGTCTTCTATCTATATTCTAATGCTGTGTGTTTGGAAACATGAATGAAAATCTTTAAAATTATGTCTTTTTATTAAAAAATAAATATTTAATGTATTTTTTACAACGATCGAGTCATTGAAATCGAGCCAACCAAGTCGATACCGAGTCGAAGTCGGAGGCGGAGTCGACCCCCGGCCAACTCGGAGTCAGAGTCGGAGTTTTAAAACATTGATTTTGATTACCCATACCCCCAACAACTTCTCTACACGTCACTTATTACAATTTTATTAAAAATCTCGTCCTACAATAAAATTTAATAATTTAAAAAATGACACATAGACCTAATAAAATTTCGAGAAATTTTACAAGTGATCTAACATGGTAATATACATTGAATCTATACACTAGGACTCATCTAAAGCCTTACCATCAAGCCACATTCTAGCTTTGGGGGTATATCTAGGAGAAAAAACTCAATTAATTATTAAGCGTTGAAAAGCACAAATAATTAATTAAGTAAAAAAAACTCCCTAAAGTGAACTCACTTGATAGCAAAGTCCTAAGTTGCCTAGGTCTGTTACATGGCTTCATTCATCATGCTAGCATCACGTTTACAATATCCCCACAGGGCTACAGAAGTTGAGTACAATGAAGGAGAGAAGAAAGGGGCTTAAAAGCCTTGACAAAACTTGGAACTCTGAATGGTCTGATAGTACAGGAATGTTTTGAAATATCTTTGGGCATGGAGTCTTCAAAAAAATTTCAAGTGCAAATTTAGTGCTCAACATGACTTTCAAAGCGTCACGAAGACTCAATATGGGGCGTGTCTGTACCACTTGAGGGTCGTAGAGTATTGAGTTAAATAATTTATTTTATATTTTTTAGTGTACAATTAAGAAAACTATGGACTGTAATTGTGGACAGAATTGCAGGGCAGACGATAGTTCACAGGAGCAATGTGGTGGTGTTCGAAGGCGGTGGAGGTGACTGTGGCGAGGAGGAATTAGCCCACGGAGTTTGTCGGCGTGCACTTACATACAGTGAGGGCTAGTGAGTATGGCAATGGATCTGTAACTAACTACAGATGGATCTATGGATCTAGATCTGTAACCGGCAGCAATGGATCTGCAATGATCTAGCGGAGTTGCACGGTGAGCAGTGACAGAGAAAAAATTATTGTGGTGGTATTAGTAGCGGTTGGGTAGAAAAGCTAGTGGATGTAGCATGGGCAGCAACGTAGGGACCGTGTGACTCAAGCCAGCGATGGGCAGCGTTCAGCAGTTGTAGCCGTGGCTTTGGCCGGTTAAGCGGCACCTAGCCGACGGCCTGTCAGGCAGCGGCAGCTGTGCAAAAGATCGGGTTGCAACTACTTTTTTTGGTTTTTCTTTGGTTTTATTTGTTTTTTTTAAATATTGTTAAACACACACGGGAAACATAGAATAGGAAAGATAAATCATGTGAGTTCATTTTTTATTAACATCAGATATACATTTATAGTACAACATATGACTCTTGGGTTTCAGATCCCAAGGTCTCTTGGACTGCTTTGGTCTATTCAGCTTCCACACTAACCCACTTAGGATTAGGTGTCCAACATTCCCCCCCTTAATCCGAAGGGTTATGTATGAGTCCAAAAAGAGAGTTGTAATACAAAATGTGCAAAAAATGCATGGCAGCACTAGGCTGAATGTGCTCTATGAAATGTTGGTAAAAAGGGCAGTGGTTTAAGGATGACCACCAACACTGGAACGCTTAGTGCAGTTCCCGGAACTCTTCCAAAACTGGCAAGAAGCTGGAGTCTTCTGCTAGAGGAAGTGCTCCTATTGTTTTGAAGAGGGAAACCTTCAACCATGAAAGGGAGGCCTCACCTCGCATAAAAGGTAAAACTTCAACCTGAAAAGGGAAGTCTCAACCTGTGATGGTTTAAGGATAACCAACAACTCTGGAATGCTTAATGCAATTCCTGGAACTCTTCCAAAACTGGCAAGAAGCTGGAGTCTTCTGCTAGAGGAAGTGTTCTTAATCTGTGATGGTTTAAGGATGACCAACAACTCTGGAATGCTTAATGCAATTCCTGGAAATCTTCCAAAACTGGCAAGAAGCTGGTGTCTTCTGCTAGAGGAAGTGTTCTCAATCTGTTCACGGGCATCTTTGTCTCTGGCTGCAACTCTGAAATTGGTGTGGCAGGTTGTGGCTCAGGCTCGCTTGATGTGACTTTGAAGCTCGTAGATGACCATCATTTCCCCCCCTGTCAGATACAAGGTGAGAATATGGAGAAAACTCTACTGCAAGACTGTTCAATACTCTGGAACAAGTTCTGACATGTGTTTGGAATATCTTCTTGGTTGTTGATGCCCATTGCCAAGAAGCAATCCATCCAAGATGAATCTTTGTTCTTGCAGGACGTTTGTTTCTAAAGCATCTGTGTGAAGAATGGCTGGTTTTATGACAGTGCTCACATGGATGAAGATCAAAACAGTGATCTTTCAGATGGCCAACTCGATCACAGTGTTGGCATTTCACGATCTGTTGTTTTTGTTGTTGTTGTTGTTGCTGTAGAAGAGGGGCAGAGTCTGGAACAGCTGAAGCTGAACTGTCATGAGGAGCAGCTGAACTGTCATGAATGAATCCAGCACTCTGAAACTGAATGGGCTTGGCATAGTCTGGAATATGAAAGGACAAGTCCTTGTCATATCCAAGACCAGTTCTGTGCTTGTTGTGGACAAGTTGTTCCCAAGGTCTGATGATGGGCTTGGGAAGTGCAGACTGAGTTTCTGCATCTGCATATACAACTGCTGCTTTATTTGAATGAACTGTACCATTATTAACATGCTGCTGATGGGTGGTTGTCTCAATGTTCTGAACAAAAACAGGTTCAGAATGGTGTCTATTTTGATGTAGCTCTTCTTGCTGTAGCTGTGATTCAAGCTGCAAAAAATTGATCTTTTCCTGTGCATTTTGTAAACATGTCTGAATTTCTGAGAGAGATCCTTTGCTGATTTGTAATGTGTCATCAACAGTAGATAATATCAGAGTTTTAAGGAACTGTAATACTTCACTGGTTCTGGCCATTTTTCCTTTAATGTCTGATTTACACCTTAAAAAAACTGATCACTACTACTCAACACAGCAATATCCTTTATAAATGTCAGCAAATGATCAGTGTGCAAAAAGATTACAATCAGCTCACCAAAATCTTTATGCAGCAGTGGAATCAAGGAATCAATGCACTATAATGAGTTTTAAATACAATGCCACAATTGGGGCAGCAGCAACTGCAAACTTGTTTGGATCCTTCAAGTACTCCTTCACTTTCAAATCAACATCAGCAACATGTTCCCAAAATCCAGGTTCTTTAAAACGGACTAGTAACATGCATCTCAGCAATTTCACAACTGTACCATTGTTTTTTTAATGCTTCCACATGTAGTAATAGTCTCCAAATAAACTTATATTATCCAGTAGCAAATTCAGAGATTAAATGCAACGACCATTAAGTGATAGCTACTACATAATGGACTGTTCTCATTCAAAAACTTAACTTAAACAAAGAACAGATTGGAAGATAGAACCCGACAATTAAATGTCAGCGAATACAAATTAGTAGATATGCAATTATCAGTCCCCAAAATGGCACCTCAACATTTGTTTATGATGTACGCTGCCCAGGAAATGGAAGAATAGATTCCCTCTTCACCACAGTCCTTGTATCATCATCAAACCATACTCATTCAACTTCTGAGATAGCATACAGTCCCTTTAATGCGGCTACATCAATAACAGAAGGTGGAAACACGCAAAGAATACCGGTGACCTTGATGTCAAAAGGCTTACAACTAAGCCAAAAGAGGATCTTTATAATCAAAAGCCAAAAGAACTTGTATCTACTAGCATTCCTTCAAGTGTAACTACAGGATGCCTCTTGCCCTTCTCGGTTCACATACATGGAGAATAATTCAATTCAAACTCATTTTTTTTTTTTAATATAGTTTCCAATTACACCATAAGCCCACCATACTAATATATAATATGAATAGTGCATCCAACTCATCCAACATATTCAACCAACATGTCATATGAACATACCAGTCAATACAACCACCGCACCATGTTACGTTGCACCATACCACAGTTACGCTCACGGTCTTCAATTTAATGTTTCATACATAGTCAACGCTAAACACAGAGAGGGTACGTTGCAGGCTATTGTTTCAATGCTTCCAGTAGCAAGAATGTTTATAATTTCATCGCCGGACGTAGATGGAGGTGGACAACTTCACCATTAATGCTTGATGTTGAAGGATTGGAATCTTCTGCCGCTACAGCCAGGGAACACACTAAAATGTCAGAACATCCTACTTCTCTTCATCAAAATATTCAAGCTGAAAGAGTCCCATTGTTGGGATCAATATCTGCAACAGTTGCACAATCACTAATTCACAAAGTTGAAGAAATAGTGCCACCCAGATTAGTTAGTTTTCTAATAAGGGAACAAGACGAATTTTCAAGATCTTTGCCATCAGCTGTCAATATCAGAGCTGCCAGGTCTCTACCACTAGCACCAAGAACTAATAGATCAGATTCAACCAATACTCAGTGTAACTCGCAGTTCAACGATTTTCTGGACAACTAAGACCACCTTTCAAGGCACATTATACTTGTGGGTTCTCTTCTTCACAAGCATTTTATGTCCTCAAATAGCCATGGTCAGAGTAGGACTATAGACTATCGGTTTTGAAGCTCGCAATCTGGAGATCCGACTGGAATTCAAGTCACGCATGGCACACATAAGTCACATGTACACTCAAAGCAAGAGGCAGAGTTGCTAGCAGCATATAAGCCAGTAAACAATGCAACATATTTGATAGCCAATTTGAATCGAATAGAAGAGGTGACTCATGATGCTGTAGAGTCTTTTTAAGAACACAAATCGCATAGTCCTATATTATGAAGACATGTATAGACCGCCGCCTTCGATCACAAAACAATAAACAAATTGACCGACTGACTGGAGTTATTGAATTAAAGTGCACGCAACTCGAAACTTCAAACTCCCCTTCTCGCTCCTCCTCCTCAACATGCGGATGCCACTTCTGTCGCTGTAGGTTTAGGCCTAATTTTGAATTTTCTCAACTATTACAATCTGCTTAATGCTAGCATATGGAGGCTTTGGGAAGATTGTATTACAATTGGTGGACTCTCTGTTCTTCCACAGGTTATGTGGTCGACTTTCGTCCCTTATCTACCTCAAAGCATTCTACCAGGGATTTTATCATTCTGAACTGAGCAATAATTAAAAACGCGCATTTAAAACAGCATCATTCAAAGCTTGGTTTTCTGCTAGAAACAGAAAGATATTTAGAATCTACAAACTCAGGCTCAATATCATATAGAAACCGAGATATAGTTGTCCAAACCCCTTTAGGTGTACCGGCAACATTCTCAAAGTAAAATATGGTGGTCCTGGAGCAAATTCGTTAACTTGTCTTTGACATTGTCCCCCAGGTTGTCCTAGAACTCCGTGTCAGGAAATGCCTCTTCACGCTTCCGCTGCGCAAGACCGTGAGCACCTTCAGTCACAATGCCTCCCGCTCCTTCTCACCGCAGCATAGACAACATCCCATTCGGTGGCTTTTCCTAGAATTTTTCCGGCACGTAGAAACTGACGACAAAGGAAGACTCGCAGAAGGGGCCTCTTGACGGAAAGATTTCTGTGAACACTGGGGCCGTCATCGGCATCTTGGCTTGTTCCGCATTCTGCCCTTGAATGTAATCAAACAGACTCAAGAATCCAGTTCTGGTAGCTTCTAAGAAGGAAATGTTTTTGATGGGAGGAACTGTGGATAGATATATATGGATTCCGAAGTTAATACTGTAGACTGGGCGTGTGAGCACTCTGGAAGAGTAACAAGGACACTTATGGTTTTTAAAAAACTCAGTGACTCATATCAACTCCTCGCTTAGGCATCAAAAGAGACTTCAACATATATTCGTTGCAACTTTTCCATGTTAGGCCAACTGCTTCATTCACCTAAAACGCATAGCTGACACGGTATCTCTGTATTAGAGCAGGCCGGACTGTATTAGAGCAGAAATGCAGAAATGCACAGTCCCTAGTTTAGCGCAGGAGAATCTAAACGTCTATGAGGCCAGCAGCGTGAGAGAGGGCAGCGTTTAATGGGTAGCGACTGTGGAGGGGCAGTGGACTGACTCCTCAGGGACAGAATGCAGACAGCGCACAGTCTCACATTTATTACAATGCAGCCAACGTATGGAGAATTCAACCGTTTATGAAACAGCGTGGTCAGTCTGAGATAGCGTTACCAGCAAAAACGTACACAGTGACAGAGATAATGAAGACCACATCAGCGCTATTCAAGGCAGCTCAGACACAGAATTATGGGCAGAGGTGGAGGACTGACATGCACATAACAGGCCACAGAAAAACAAGCGGCTCTGATACCATGTTAAACACACATGGGAAACATAGAATAGGAAAGATAAATCATGTGAGTTCATTTTTTATTAACATCAGATATACATTTATAGTACAACATATGACTCTTGGGTTTCAGATCCCAAGGTCTCTTGGACTGCTTTGGTCTATTCGGCTTCCACACTAACCCACTTAGGATTAGGTGTCCAACAAATATATATAATTTGTATGTATACTTTTTGTTTAACTCTCTCTCGCTCTCTCTCTCTCTCTCTCTATATATATATATATATATATATATTGTTTTAATTTTATGGCCAAAGACCTGACGGCAAAATGTAGAACCTCCAAAAGCTTTTATGGTTAAAAGCCAAAACCGCAACGACAATGAAGTTGACGCAGAGTTGATGGCCAAAGGCCGAATCAGACTAACTCTATGCAGCGGTTGAACGGCCAGAGGATTGAACAGCTCTGATACCAATGTAATGAACAAAGTTTGTACTTTTAACGAACAAAATTTGTATACTAGTTAAGTAATCCGAAATAGTTGGAATATAAAGACATCCATTGAGGATAAGAATATATATATATATATATATATATATATATTGAATAGTGTATAAGAGAATTAATATGAGATGTGATTGTTAAAAATGAGGGCCCGCTTATATACCTAGGCAGGTGCCCCTTTATGAACGGTCATGTCCCCTTAGACATGCCTCTTCAGTACTAATTATTATTTAATTAATTATTATTATGATCATTATTATTATTTATGTTTATATTATTTTTATATAAATTATATTCATAACACAAGTTGACTGCAATAGAGGTCCATCTTCCACAAGAGTACACAGAGAATTCAACTCCCTTTCCATAGAGTTAGACGATATAAGATTCGGCCCTTTTGCAATGAGATGAACCACAGGAAATTCGACCCTTTTGAACAGAGATGAACCACAGAGATTCAACCTTCTTGCACAAAGTTGAATCACGGGTATTAGACCTTCTTACACAGAGATTTGGCAGTCTTGCACAGAGATGCATTGAGAAACCAATAGGCTAGCAAATTAGGGTTGATTTCTCTTACTTGATAATTGCTTGTGAATATTTGTTGGCTTCCTATATCTTTTATTATGTTATCTTCATCAAAAAATTACCAAAACATAAAACATTAAGATCACAAGAGACAAAGAACACAAAGATGTAGGCTCCAAGCCAAGGCAAACCCCACAAGGAGAAAAACCCAAACAACTCCTCTTCTTATAGAACCAGATCAAAGTGAGAAACCCAAGACCCAAGAACCAAGACTTAGACTTCCCACAAGACCCAAGTCATCCCTTCTTCAAATCTTCCTCAACCAAGTCAAATCTAACAAAGTCAATGTTGGTCAATGCTCTTCAAATCTAATCAACTCTGAATTTTTGGCCCCTACAGTGGTTCTGAAATCTTCAGCCCTGTTACAGAGTTAAACTTTCACACATGTGACAAAATTAGGGCAGAAAAGGTATGATTTTCTCTTTCCTTGACCTTCGCTCTGTCTCCTTTGACCTTCGCTCTTCCTTCTTTGATTTTTCACTAGTTTTTCTTCCTTACTCGGCACAGAAATCGATGAGATGAATTGGTGCTCCAAAGAGGTCGAACTGCTCTCTATATATAGACATCTAGGAGGTCGAATATGTGCCTTTCTAGGCCAACTTGTCCAAAAGGGACGACTTAGTCATGTGGAGGACAAATTAACTCTTTTGACTCAAATAAAAATAATTTTCTTCCAAGAAGTCCAAATGGGAATTTGACACAAGTACATTTGTTTGACTCGTGACAAATTTTCTTTTGACTCAATAAACCCTAGAAGCATGAAGAACATGCTTTGACTAATAAAAATAATAATGATAATAAAATTTATTTTTCTTCTTTTTCTTTTTACATGAAATACATATTGATACAAGTACAAAGATAATTGTGAAGAACGGACCTAGTTACATTCTTCAACACTCCATATTAACTAGGGAGGTATTCATAATGACTGAACAAGATACAAGGGTACTCTCAAATTGAAATATTCTCATAAGAAGTGTTTGGATTGAAAAGCATCATAACCAGCATTGTCAATTGCTATGAGTTTGGATTGATAAGCATCATAACCAGCATTGTCAATTGCTATGAGTTTGAATTGATAAGCATCATCATAACCAGCATTGTCAATAACAAAATAGCAAGGCCTTAATTCACAAGATCTGTCTCTCCACTAGATCAAAGCACAATGCTAGGAGGCATACATTTGAACATCACCACAGCCTCTCAAGGCACATACCACATTTAGATGTTCACCAGATATGTCCTTACAGGACTATTCTTATCTTGGATATCACCCCATCCTCCAAGAATATCGTCCCTCAAGACTACTCTTATTGCGGATTCCCAATCCTCAAAGAGTATCGGTCCTCGAGACTACTATCTTGGATATCATTCCTCAAGAAGTATCAATCCCAAATGCTTATCCAATCCACCATTCTCCCTACCAGTGCCTTCACTAGATTTACAACTATTAGTCATGTGCATAGTACATGACACATGGAGAATATGATGTCCATCCTCACTCCCTCTCAAACAGGGACAAACAACCACAAGCCTAAGCTTGCCTCAAAAATACTCATCAAAGCAGCAGCTACATGTTCTTTTGTGGAGAACTATAATAGTTGTTGGGCTCCTATCTTGCATCATATCATAATGAGCTTCGACCTTCCTAGACCTTTGTCAATCTTCACATAACTCTAACATGTCATCAAGTAGTTCGTCAAACATCTTATGGAGCCAAACTCTTTCAACGTTGATCACACAAGCCTTCACATACTCTTTCTTCATGACAGGGTTTTGCCTTCATCCCTTTTTCAAGAAATTATATCATCTTCCACTAATCATCAATAATATCTTTGTCAGCAATAGTACCTGTCAAACCAATCAATGTAGAGCCAATTATAGCTCCCTCTTTTCAACTAAGGAGGGTGAACTTCTTCTAGACCAATATCGAACCCATCATATCATCAAGTGATCAACAAACTATCTCATGACTTCTTGTATCAATTTGCCTCTATAGTGTACACACTTCTGCTATATATTCTTCCTAGAAGTCATATCATATCCTGAACATTATGATGTCATTCCTCATTATCAGAGTTGCCAAAACAAGTGATGTTACTCCAAATTTCAAGTTGTAAGATCCTTCAAGTCACTTTGTGCTTCTAGCTCCCTCTAAAGTCAACATAACTTCCACACATTTCAAGAAATAATATTGAATAATGATCAATTAGTGGCGTTATCATCGGTTCTGCCAATCTTCTATGTTGCTATATACCAGACAACCATATGGGAGAGTCGTGACTTTTCTATCTGACCAAGACATATCATGCTTATGCTCCCAAGTATATTTCTAATCTATATGCATCTTGCTCTTCCTTCAATTCTCTCTAAAGATATGAATCTTTTTCTTAATAAAGAAACTTTTTTAAGATAGGCATACTTCTTCCTTTCATACTTCCATTTAGTTGACTTCTTTTGAACGAACTATTATTTTAACCTTCTTTATGATGAGAAATGCTTCTTTTCATGTTGTTTCTAGACTATCTTCATACCTTCATACTTTTAGACTACTTCAATGTTGCTTCCATGCTCTTCTAGTGAAATATACTTTTGTCATGTTACTTTGATTCTTCCATTCATATGTTTGAAACAAAATATCACATTGTAGAAACTTCTATAATGTTGCATAATGACTTTGATTCTACTAATGGTTTTGCTTCTATAGTAGATCCTTGTAGTCCCTTTTTCTACTAAGTAACTGCTTCTAGATCATCATGATCAAACTTGCTAAATAATATGGTGATTGCCTTCAATTCTTTGGGAAGAGTGTTGCTTGGGAATTTCGGGTAGACACTTCAAGTTATTTGCTTCTCCATAGATTTTATAATTGTGAATCTCATATTCTTATATACTTCATATATAAATGTAACTACTGTGATGTCTACTTGTAGTAGTGTAGACAATTTTGATAATCCCAATTGTATGCTCCCTTAGCAAATCTCAAGAAAAAAATTCAACCTTACTTGTCAACAGAGATTTGATTATTTTTGCAACAGCGATTATTATCTCCTTTTAACAAAGGTGCTTCACATATTTGGTCATCCAACTAGAATACAAACCATATTTCTTTGAGCTACTTGCTTTGATTAGGTTCCTTTCACACTTTACAGATAGGTTGGTTTTATGATGTAACTCATCTTCCTCTTAAGTATAAGTCTTAATGATATAGCTGTTTTTCATACTTGTGTTGTAGTTATTTCTCAGAGCTCCCAAAGTCTACAGCTTGTAGCTTCTATTGATTGTATATCATAGCTCAGTGACTACATTGCAAACTTTTGCCCTTTCTTGTTTAAACTTTGCCCTTTGCATAGATTAACGTTCCTCAAATCCCTATGATGGTCTTGATGTCAAGAGATGGATAGTCTCTCAAATGAGTTGAGCTACCTTTTTTGATAGATCTTGTATCGTTGCTTCTTGGTATAGAATGTGTAGAGGAAATCTTCTTCAGACTTTACCACATAGAGTGCGAGTTGTACTAATTCAAATTTCTTAACCTTCAAAATTTGGATGCTTTGGTGAATGTCTTGGAGTTCAGATGTCTTTGCATAGATGAGAAGTTTCAGAATTTCACTTATATCTTCAATCTTCTTCAACTTGGAGCAAGAGCGAGTTTCAAACTTCCTTGGGTACTCTTCGTCTTCCTTTCACAAGTCACAGAGGATATCAATAATACTTCTTCCTGTAGCTTTCATTTCTTCTGGCTTTCATTATAGTGTCTCAAAGAATGTTGTTGTTGTTATATAAGTGTCTTACAGAGGATTTAGATACCTTTTACCTCAGTCTAGTTTTTCTAGATAATGCACACCTCTTGTTCATTATGTGCCACAACCTTAGTCCCTATTAGATCAAGCGTGGATTTCTTGTTTATCACATAAAGTTTGGATACAGATGCTACCACAGATTCGAATCTTCAAATCTCAAACTTGTCTTTTGTCTAGGGTTACTATCGTGTCTTCGCACTTTTGTTCTTATAGTAATGACCTTGAGATGATATATGTCTCACAGTTCTCATAATATTTTTCTTTAGGATGCTATAGAGATAATAGTAGGAAACAGGATTGAACTACCCTTTTCTTTGGATTCTAAGCAGAGAATGAATGATAATAACTCGGATCATAAATATAAGATTTCTGAACCTCCTTAACTGGATGTTGGATCTTCCTGATGTAGTTAGCATAGACAAGTAGCTAAGACCTCCCACAAAATTGTTGCCTTCACAGACGCCAAATTTCAGAGAACTCATATTGTTATTGAATCTCGGAGAGATTGGCCCTTTGAGATGACAATGTGCTTATTGCAAAGATGATTTGTCAAACAGAAGTTGTTGTTTGAGTGTTGATGAAAAGGCCTTCAATGATCTCAAAAGAGACAGATAGTTGCTTCAGCGATAGGTGATGGTTGTTGCTTCAGGTCTTCTTCTTTAGCCTTGACGGAAAGAGATGTCATTGTTTCAATGATATCTTCAACTAATTCAACGAGATGTGATCTTCAATCTGTCTTCCCTTCACCTTAGCTCTGATACCATGTTGAGAAACCAATAGGTTAGCAAATTAGGGTTGATTTCTATTACTTGATAATTGCTTGTGAATATATGTTGGCTTATATCTTTTATTATGTTCTCTTCATCAAATATTTACCAAACATAAAACATGAAGATCACAAGAGACAAAGAACACAAAGATGTAGGCTCCAAGCCAGGGAAAAACCCCACAAGGGGGAAACCCAAACAACTTCTCTTCTTATAGAATCAGATAAAAGTGAGAAATCCAAGACCCAAAAACCAAGACCAAGGCTTCCCACAAGACCCAAGTCAACCCTCCTTCAAATCTTCCTCGACCAAGTCAAATCCAACAAAGTCAATGTTGTTCAATACTCTTCAAATCTAATCAAATTCTGAATTTTCGGCCCCTGCAGTGGTTCTAAAATCTTCGACCCTATTGCAGATCTAGACTTTCACATGTGTGACAGAATTAGTGCAAAAAAGGTATGATTTTCTCTCTCCCTGACCTTCTTTCTCTCTCCTTTGACCTTCACTCTTCCTTCTTTGTTTTTTTGTTGGTTTTTCTTCCTTGCTTGGCACAGAAATCGATGAGATGAATTGGTGCTCCAAAGAGGTCGAACTACTCTGTATATATACACATCTACGAGGTCGAATATGTGCCTTTCTTGGCCGACTTGTCTAGGAGGGCCGACTTGGTCATGTGGAGGACAAATTGACTCTTTTGACTCAAATAAAAATCATTTTTCTTCCAAGAAGTCCAAATGGGACTTTGACTCAAGTACATTTGTTTCACTCGTGACAAATTTTCTTTTGACTCAATAAACCCTAGAAGCATGAAGAACATGCTTTGACTAATAAAAATAATAATGATAACAAAATTTAGTTTCTTCTTTTCTTTTACATGAAATACATATTGATACAGGTACAAAGACAATTATGAAAATCGAACCTAGTTACATTCTTCAACAAGACGAACAACAGAGATTTGGCCTTCTTGCACAGAGATGAAACATAGAGATTCGGCCTTCTTGCCTTTAATTTGCTACTTTCTCTTCGTTTTGCTCCTTGAATTCCTCCATATGGCTAGAGGATGTTATATCTTGTTTATCAGATCGAATTTTTTGTTGGAGAGTGTTGGAAATAGGGAGGATTTTACTCATTAAAAGATTTCCATTACATGATAATTACTTGTGAGTCTATTATTATGATTAATATTATGTTTTCTTTCTTCATCAACCAATTACCATAAAAAATGAAGATCACAGAAGACAATAAAACCCAAGATATATGCTCTCATCCAGGGAAAAACCTCTCCTACGGGAAAACCCAGTGAAAATCTTTTCTTATAGAATCGGATCAAAAAGAGACATCCAAGACCCATGACCACAAAAAAACCACCTCTAGATGCCAAGTCAAATCTTCCATTATGTTCAACAAAATCATCATCAAGAGACCAGCGATAAGAAATGTACTAGGGTAGAATTTCCACATGTTCTAGCTTCAAAAACTTCTTCTTCCATCTCAGACTTCGGCCTTCTATCTTCTGCAAAATTTCAGAGCTGAATCACTCAAGAATGTGTGTTCAAATGAGCTCATATCATCATCTATTTATATTGTCCAGAGGAGTGCGAACAGACATGTCCAATGGGGCAGGGGTCGACTTGTCATGTAGGCCGACTTGGCATCCAGAGGGGCTTTGACCCAAAATTACATAATAAAAATTATTTTTCATTTTTCTTTTCAAGAGGTCCAAATAGGACTTTGACCCTTTGTCTCAACAAAACTTAGAAGCATGAAGAACGTGCTTATCTAATAAATAATAATAATAATTTGAGAATGAAACCCATGCTTGAAAAATAATTTTTCTTTTTCTTTTCTTTTTCTTATTTTTGCTTTTTACATAGAGTACATAGAGGTACACTTGTGAAGACCGAAACTAGTTACATCTTCCAACACTCCCTCTTAACTAGGTATGTATTCATAATTACAAACGATACAAGGATGACCTCAAGTTAAAATGTTCTAAGAAGAGTATCACAATCAGCATATACAATGCTAGAGATCTAGATACCATCTAGGCTAATTGCCAAGGTACCAACCCATCTAGGTACCATCTAGGCTACATGCCAAGGTACCATCCCAACAGGGATCCAAGTATCATCTAAGCTACTTGCCAAAACACCAAGTGTCATATAGGCTACCTACCAGGACACCAACCCTAACAAGGTTCTAGGTATCATCTAGGCTACTTGCCAAGGTACCATCTAGGTACCATCTAGGCCATCTGCCAAGGTACCAACCCTAGCATTGATGTAGGTATCATCTAGGCTACCTACCAAGATACCAACCCTAAGTACCATCATACAGGCTAATTTACCTAAGGTACAACATCTCATTATCATGATCTGATCGGTGCCTCAATCTTATGGTATGTCATTATCGAGGTCAAACATCAAGGAACATCTATGCTCAAGGAGTACCAATCTCAGATACTTACCCAATTCTTCAGTCCCTATTCTTTCCTCATGGCCTTCACTAGACATATAGTTGTTAGTCCTAGCCTAGTGCATGACACATGAAGTAGATAATCATGTCCATCATCACTCCCTCTCAACCAGGGAGGATATACATGTTCCTTCACACACAAAGGGAATATATCCAAGCTCCCTCTCAACTAGGGAGATGTGTCCAACATCAGCTACTTTGTTCTTTCAGTGGAGATCATAGTAGTAGTAGCTACACAGGCTCTTCCTTTAGCATGTCATCGAAGAACTTCAACCTTCTTGAACATCATGGCAACATCCTCTAACACTTGTGACAGGGTTCAAGTCATCAATCTTGAACATCAATTTTGTTTTGTCATAATGTGGACATTACATTGATCCTTTTCAAACTTCAATCTAATCAAAACTTCCTTATGAAGGTGATCTCCTTGTAGTTGTACGAACATGACCTTCAAGTTATCTTCTTGAACTTTTATATTTTAATCCCAAGATGAACACATCTTGACTTCATAATTGCCAAATATGTTGAGCTTGCTTCAACGTTCTTCATCTATTCTTGCAATATTCTTCCAAGTAGCAAAAACAATATGTTAACTAGATAACCAATAATAATTATTAATATTAGACTTACCTCATCATGATGACTTTCTTTATCATAGCATCAACATCCTTATGAGTGAATCTCCCTTTATGCATTAGAGTGCCCAAGTATCGAGCTTGATTACCAAGCTCGTAATATATTCCTTCGTGATTCCTGTAGATATGTTCTTCAAATATGCATACCTTTGCTTTCATGTAATCATCTAGTCATCCTGAGGTTGCTTCTTATACCTGTCAAAGAAAAGTTTCATTTTCCAAGCAAAGAAAGACTTTTATTATAACTTGACCATTAGTATTATCTTGCTTCCTTTGTGTACTTGCAATTTTTGTTAACTAGTATAACCAAGCACAAAATACATAGATACAAGATCATGATGTCATTTTTAGTCAATCTATGGTTTCCATGATTTTTAAAAAGTGTGTTTCTAGGGTTTTGGTGCAAACCCTAGATATCCCATGACCTGACCCTTATTAGGGGTTTTAGCAGAAACATCTAGCCCTAGGGTTTCAAGCCCTCGAACATTATCCAATTTATACATTTCTAGGGTTTTACCACATACCCTAGATTCTTTCTTGAAAGCTCTATATCTCAAGAGCTAGGGCTCCTAAGAGGGATCAAACATTTAAGTTTCCTTTTCTAGGGTTTTTCAATTCAAGACTCATCTAGGGTTTACAAACCCTATATATTAATAAAACTTCCAAACAAACCTTAGACATAAAGGTTTATCATGCAAAGACATTACGCATTTCATTTCTTGATCTTAAGGCCTAAATACTTGGAATGCTTAACTGACAACTATATGTCTCTATGATTACGCAGACCCTTTAAAATTCAAATGATCATTATGACCTAAAGATTTTGACATATGAAATGCATAAAAAAATTGCACATACCTTTGTGATATACCATACCTTTACCTCTGCAAGGATCGATATTTCTTTACGTGTCTTTTCTAGCTACTTCCATCAATTCAAAAACTGCAAGGGTCAATGCTCACAGTTCTGCTCTTCTCATCGATGTTGTCAAAATGCGGATTCCAGACATGTAGAGTTGTTGTTTTACGATGGGAGACAACAGCGATAATGAAGATGTCATATAATTCGAGCCTCGTAGTTTGACCAACTGTAATTGATGAACGAATTCTTCAGAAAAGAATCTTAAAAAAGATCCTATGAAAAGATGATTTTGAAAACACATCAAATTGCTAGTTTTGATCCACCAATCTGAGTCATTGTATATGTCAACAAAATCCGAGCCATGAATGATGCCAGAATTCAAGCCATAACCATGTTTTTCAAAGTATTACGTCCTTTGCTTCATATTCAGTCACCAATATATATCTATAGGTCATCAACGAGCCATAGCATAGCATTTATCCAATGTCGAGGTCTTTGTCATAATTTTGTCCAAAGTGAGCTACTGCAACAAGCTTTTACATGAAATATCATAAATATGTTGGGATCTCTCATAAGCCTTTGTCATCATTATGGTCTTCCAGTCAATGCTATGATGACGCTACAAACCTTGATATTGGTTATTGTCTATGTTGCAGGAAACGTGGCATAGAGGTCCGTTTCGGTACGGAAACGGGTACGAAACGCGGAAACGCGTTTGGTACGGTCGTGAAACGTGTTTCCGGCCGTACTGCCACGTTTCCCGAAACGGAAACGTGGCCAGTACGGTCGGAAACGCGTTTCAGGGCCATACGACCCACGTTTCCTCATTAACTTGTGTTTTAAAAAAAAAAAAAATTAATTTGTTTTTTAATTTTCTTTTAGGGTATGTTAGTGACTTCTAGATGTGTGTCTAAAGTTATAAAAGTGAATTTTTGCCCTAGTGTTGATATGCAGTTCATGGTAATGTTAAATTCTTAAAGTAAAAGTGATATTCTCCTTTATTTTTCATTTTCATCCTTTTACTTAAATTTTTAACATTACCATGAAATGACTCAGGATGTTTGAGAGTGGTTTCGCCCTCATTGGATTTCATATGAAGAAAGTAGAATTTTAGATCTCACTAAAAATCCAGCAGACTTATTTGTTTTTCAGGATTTCAGGATTGGGGGGATTGCAATGTTTCCATTGGATTTTATCATGTACTAAGGTATGGAACTTGTATTTAATCAAGAGAATCAAGCCCTCTATGCAGGGGAAACTCCCAATAATCAAGATCATGTAGGGTACTAGGGTATGAAACGTGTATTTAATCAAGAGCACTAAGGTCGTTCGACTATGTAGGAGGAGACTCCCAATACAACAGTGGTCCTTCTAAAGAATGGGATGTGGATGCAGAAAATCCTGATTTGGATCTCTCTCTTGCAGCCTTATAGTCTTTATTGTACTTGCAGCCTCATATATTAATATAAATAAAGGTTGATTTTGAGATTTGGATATATAATAAACGTTGCTTTTGCATATTCCGATATTTTTATTTTCATTATGTGATCATTCATGAGTAAATGTGATGTAAATTAAATCTTAATGTTTAAGTGTAATAAATTATAATGTATCATTTATGCTTTATGATTGCACATATATATATATATATTTAAATATTTTCAATATATATATATATATATATATATATATATATATATATATATATTCACGTTTCCCCGTTTCCAAAATTTGGGGAGGTCGCGTTTCGTATCACTTCCCGTTTCGGAAACTCGTACCCGTTTCCCCGTTTCGTGCAACTTAGGTTATTGTTGAGCAAAGTAAGTTGGCTTTTACATTGTAGTTGTACATATCACTTATCTGTATATTTGTTATTGTTGTTAATGTAAACAACTTCTCACGGTCAACCACAAATCAATACCAAGGAACTATAATTATAAAACAACTGCGATATCTTTGTAGTGTCACAAAGTGTTACCATGGAGACCATGCATCGTGTAATAAAGAATCTTTTTTTTAAGGTCTAGCAACATCATAGCAGAGACATCATACTATAAATAATGAAAACAATGTCATTGTTCTTACTGAACATGTGTGACCATGGAATGGGCCTTAGAGCCACTGTTATAGAGTGATGTTCACATGACATGATGCTAATGTCCTCATATCAAGATCAATATGTCTCAGTGCATGAGTGCAAGATTCTAAATAGAGCATACATAGAGTGACCACAAAGCATATGAACCATAGAGTATGCTAGTTACAGAGGAGATTACGAGTATAAGTCATGGTGTGGTGCCTTGTCATGCGAGCAACTTATATAATGATGCTAATAATATGTGTAGACAAGCTCCTTCAAAAATCGAGATTCATAGGCTACTAAGATGTGCCACAAGTTCTGATTGTTCTGTAGTAGCCAAATGTGTGCCACAGAGTACTTGATCACTGTAATGACTAGAGTGTGACCACTCAGCGAAGTGTGTGAGTTTGTTGCTTATGAATCGAGTTATTGTTACAGTTGTCAGATAATGAAGTCATGTACCAAGGTATGTGCGATGTTACATGGTAATATGTGTTAGCTACTGTAGGCTTTCGGTGCATAGAATAAGCCACGGACTTGTGAGCAGTGCGAGTCAGTTAATGAGCCATTGTTTTTATCATGAACGAACTTTCAATATAAATACAAGCCCCCTTAATGTCAACAAGACTATATACACGAGTCACCACAGAAAGTTGCAGTTGCAATGCTATTGTATAATGGAGAGCCTTCATGTGCATCATATTATGCCACGGAGCATTAATGAGTTGTGGTGTACAGAGATCAAGCCAGATTAGGGTCTTCTTTTTAGAGGTGAGGTTTCATGATTCGCACAGAACTTCAATCATAATTCGGATATTGAAGTTAATTCGTCCAATATCAATAGGAATGCACTAGTGTTTGATCAAAAGCTAACAGAGAGATCTTTAGGCCTCCCTTTTTTGAACTTTGCTCTGATATCATGTTGGAAATCAGGAGGATTTTACTTATTAAAAGATTTCTACTACATGATAATTACTTGTGAGTATGTTATTATGATTAATATTATGTTTTCTTTCTTCATCAAGCAATTACCATAAAAATATGAAGATCACAAAAGACAATAGAACACAAGATATAGGCTCTCAGCCAGGGCAAAACCCCTCACCAAGGGGGAAACCTAGTCAAAATCTCTTCTTCCAGAATTAGATAAAAAAGAGACACCCAAGACCCATGACCACAAAAAAACAACCTCTAGATGCCAAGTCAAATCTTCCATTCTGTTCAACAAAATCATCATCAAGAGACTAGAAACAAGAAATGTACCAGGGCAGAATTACCACATGCTCTAGCTTCAAAAACTTCCTCTTCCATCTTAGACTTCGGCCTTCTATCTTCTGCGAAATTTCAGAGCTAAATCACTCAAGAATGTGTGTCCAAATGAGCTCATATCATCTTCTATTTATACTGTACATAGGGGTGCGAACAGACATGTCCATTGGGGCAAGGGCTGACTTGTCATGTAGGCCAACTTGGCATCTAGAGGGGTTTTGACCCAAAATTACATAATAAAAATTATTTTTCATTTTTCTTTTCAATAGGTCCAAATAGGACTTTGACTCTTTGACTCAACAAAACCTAGAAGCATGAAGAACATGCTTATCTAATAAATAGCAATAATAATTCTTTTGAGCATGAAACCCATGCTTGAAAAATATTTTTTCTTTTTCTCTTTCCTTTTCTTCTTTTTTCTTTTTACATAAAGTACATAGAGGTACAATTGTGAAGACCAAAACTAGCTACATCTTCCAACAGAGAGGAGGACGAGCGTCACAAATATATAATGATCCACACGGCCAAAAGGGTGCCTTGAATAGTTGGGCCGACTTGAAGAGAAGAGGGTCGAGTTGGACAACTTGTGGTGTCAAAACAAAAATTTTGATTTGTCTTTTGATAAATACAAACAATAACTTAATTTACATGAAGAACATGCTTTACATGAATATCAATGATAAAAGTATATTATGAAGACTGACCATAGCTAAAAAATTCAACACTCCCTCTTAGCTAGGGAGGTATTCATAATGACTATCAAGATGATCTCAAGTTGACAAATTCTCTAAGGAAAGATCAAGATTAAGATAAGCATCATCATCAATATCATAATCACCAACATCAACCATACATAATCACGGTTCACCATCAAACAACTATAGACATAGTCTAGGTGAAACACCAAAGGCCTCATCAATGATAAACAAGCTCACTCTAGAAAGAGATCTGAGCATGATGTTGGGAGGCTCCTGCTCATCTGAGCGGCCTCTAGGACTATTCTCCAACCAAGGTCAAACTGACACAAGGAGAATATCCTCTGCCAGACCATTCTTCAAACCAAGGTCAAAGTGACACAGGGAGAATGTCTTCTACTGGACCATTCTCCAACCAAGGTCAAAGTGACACAGGAAGAATGTCAGTCCATCGGACCATTCTTCAACTAAGGTCATAAAGACACAGGAAGAATGTCAGTCCATCATGCTATCTAATCTATCAAACCATTCTCCAACCTAGGTCATAATGACACAGTGAGAACTTCTCCAACCAAGGTCATAATGACACGGTGAGAACTTCTCCAACCAAGGTCATGAAGCCATAAGGAGAATGTCCATTCATAATGGTGTATCATCAGCTCTCCTAAGAGGCATCATAATAGTATTAATTATCTGCTCATCAGTGGAGATATACTGGAGTTTCATAGCTTCCTTCAGCACCATGTTTCAAATGAAGTGGTACTTGATCCCAATGTGCTTCAACCTGTCATCATGGTCATCACCAGTACTTAATCAAGATAATTTCGCAAGTAACCTTTAAGCCGTACTGCTTCTCAATTTGCCAATCCAGTTGCAGTATACTAGGCCTCTACCATACTGAGTGCAACAGATGGTTGCTTCATGCCTATCAAGAAATTATAACAAAGCTCAAATAGAAGCAATTTTTTTATGAACTCTTTTTGTCTTCAACACTCTCTGCCCAAACTGAATCTGCAGTTGTACTTCTCAAATTATAATTGATTTTCCATGACCAGTTGTACCATGCTGGCACACCAAACTATGTTGATCAAGATGCCTGACTCATAAAACTGATCAGCTTCCTTTCAAAGGATCCATTACAAGAGTGGTTTTCATGTCACATTGCCTGGGTGCTCCCTCTGTCACTGTTGTCTTCCAGTATATCAACTATCACAGACCTTTGTCTCAAACTCAGAGGTCAGCTCCTTTTGAAGTTAAAACAGGATTCTTGAGGAAGTCTTGACTGCTCCTAAAGCAATGAGCTCTTCAACAAATCATATAGGATCAATCTTGATTCACCAATCCAAGTGTATCTGAGGATCCTCTACAAAGCCTTCTTTCTGCTTGTAAGTATAAGACTTCTTCATGTGCCTCACAAGCTTGAGTTGGCTCATATGTACACTTCTTTCATATAGGAAGATGATCTCTACATCTAACGAATGTAATTTCAATAGAAATCATAAATAAATTTTAACAGAAGTGTACTTGACAAGATGTCCCTTCAAAGTCTTCTCCCTCTTACTGAGGCAACCCTTTGCTTTGTACTTCTAGCCATTTCATCTCACTCACTTCTAGTCAAGATAGATCTAGACATACTTCAATTTGCATTTGAGTCCAGATTTCATCTAGTACAGTATTCCTCAACACAAGTCTACTTGTCACTAGCTTTGCTTTGTTGAGAAATCTAGGACAGTAATTATGTGATTTCTCTTCAATTAGTAATTGCTTGTGAGTGCTTTTTACTTCTTTAGAATAGGATCTTCTTTAATTTAGATTATTAGTGTTCTTCTTCATCAAACAGTTACCAACACATAAACCATAAAGAGACAAGAGACACAGAATATAGCCTATCAGCTAGGGCCAAAACCTCACTCTTTGAGAGGAAAACCCAAACAAATTTTTCTTCTTATAGAGATTCCAATTGACGAATACCAAGACCAAACCCTTGACCTATTTGCCACTCCAAAACCAAGTCACAAATCTTCCTTTATGGGATCCTTCTTGCTTCAGACTTGTACCTTACTTCGGCTTCTGAATGATCTCTTCTTCTAACTCGGCTTCTTCAACAGACTTCACTCTTTTCTGCAGTAATAACAGTGCCCCTTTTCCACACGTGTGAGAGGATTTCTGCCCAAAAACAGTGCCAAAATAAGTATGTTGACTTCGTTGCTCCCTTCCTTCACTTCATTGGTTCTAGGGCTTCAAATTTCAGACCTGACTTTCAAACTTTTCTTCCACTGCTCTTTCTCGGCTCCTTCTATTGTACTTCGCACTTTCTGCCTCAAACTTGATCACTGAAATTTTGTCTCTAGAATGGAATGTGAGCTGCCTATTTATAGTTGTCTCCCAATGTAATAAGTTGACTTGAATAGTGTGAGCCAACATGACTATTTGGAGGAATTAATTAATTCCATTTGAAGCTGACTTGAGGAGTGATGCCTTGTGCTTGTCGTGGAGGGCTAATTAACATTTCTATTGACTCTTACATAAGTTTAATATGTCCAAGAAGGGTCTTTGATTTTATGACCAATCCGACGAACTCACAATGCGAGTCATACTATAAATGAAATTCCTTGCTCATGAAACCCATGAGACAAGTATTACAATAATATTTTTATTTTTCCTCTTTTGATTAATTACATAAAAACATAATTACACATGTCATTATGAAGACCGAACCTAGTTACTCTTCAACATGCTTCGTTCTTACATTTCTTTCATCTCCTACTAGAACATCTTTCACACGTACTTGTAATCCTCACAAGGAGGCCAAGGAAAAACAATTATACCCATCCAAAATATGCAAAGAAAAGAGACTAACTGCTAGTAAAAACAATAGTCAACGAAGAAAGATATAAAAATACTTATCTTTTAAGAAAAATGTCAGCTCCTTCTTGATCTAATCCTTCTTGCAACTAGGTCCTTATGATGTCATTCCTTCCTTTCACAAGCTAGGGTTACTTCTTTTCAGCAGAAACATTAATCTAGGTCTAGATCTAGGGTTTGATCCACAAATCCTTGGGCTTATCAAGAATTCTAGATTTCTAGCGTTTAAAAATTAGTTCAAAGAAAGGCTCATAGCATAAGAGTTATGGCTTCTCTTTCAGCTCCCTCTTGCTCCTAGACTACTTGCAACAATTCTAGTAAAAAAAGTCTTTATCATTAGCTGCTAAAGCTTTTCTTGGATTTCTTCTCATGACGATGCTCGTCATCATCATTAGCCTTCCTCTTCTTATTGTTCGATGCTTCAGGACAATTATTTCTATAATATCCAAATATTGCAACATCCAAAACATTGGACTTTTGATAAGTCTCTCTTTCCTTGAGAATTGGGTCTTCTACTTGCATTTTTATTTTGAGAGCCAAACTTCTTCTTCCCATTATTCCTTCTAAATCTTGCAGCAAAAGCTTGAGATTCTCCTTCATCATGTTTTTGTGTTTTTCCTTGCTTGATCTTAGGCTCCTCTTGAATGCGAGAGATCCACAATTCTACAAAGCTTGGAGAATCCTTTCAGCTATCGGATGAGGTTGTTAAGGAGGTGGGGGTGGCTAATGTTGTTCAAGTGATCACAGATAATGCCTCTAACTATGTTCTTGCTGGTAAACTATTAGAGGAAAAACATAGAACCATCTTTTGGACCCCATGTGTTGCACATTGCATAGACCTCATGCTTGAGGATATTGGCAAATTACATTGGGTCAAAAACATTGTAGATCATCACAAAAGCATAACAAAATTTATCTACAATCATTCATGGATTTTGAGCCTGATGAGGAAACACACAGGGGGCAGGGATATTATTAGGCCTACCATCACTAGATTTGCTACTCATTTTTTGACATTGCAATATATGCTTTCACAACATAGAAACTTGCAAAAGATATTTTCCAGTGAAGAATGGAATCAAAGCTAGTGGTCTCACAAACAGGAAGGCAAAGAATTGAAAAAGAAAGTTAATGAAGAAATATTTTGGAGAAAGGCAGCAGAGATTGTGAAGCTTGCTGAGCCACTGGTTAAGGTGTTGCGGTTGGTGGATGGGGAAAGATTGGCTATGGACTTCATTTATGAGGCTATGGATCAAGCAAAGAAGCAAATAAAGAGGGCATACAAGGATAAAGTGGCTAAGTATGGGCCCATTTAAGCAATCATTGATGAAAGATGGAACAATCAACTCCATCGCGCTATACATGCAGCTGGGTATTTTTTGAATCCACGGTACCATTATAAAGCTAAGGAGGCAGGAGCTTTGAAGGGGGAGGTTAGAGATGGATTGATTGACTGCATTGATCACATGATCCCATTGGAGTGTGATCAGCTAGAGATACACTGACAGACCACAACCTTCAGCAATGCCTTAGGTACCTTTGGGAAGAACCTAGCAAAGATTGCAAGGGAAGCAAATGAGTTAGGTAAACAAAAATTTCAATTTTCAAATTCTTAATACTTATTTTGTTAAATCGTTTATTCTTTGAAAGTTGGATATAATTTGTAATTTTGTTGAGCTAACTCATTACACTCCTATGTTTTTTGCAGCACAATGGTGGGAGGCTTTTGGTAGCCATTGCCCTAAATTGCAGAAGTTTGCAATTCGTATTTTGAGTCAAACTTGCAGTGCTACTGGGTGTGAGCGCAATTGGTCTATCTTTGAGAGGATTCACACGAAGAAGAGAAATCATTTGGATCAAAAACGGTTAAATGATCTAGTCTATGTCCAATACAACCTCTGACTCGGGCGCAACCAATCGTTGAACAAAAGACCTGATTCAAATCCGATTGTGTTGGAAGACATTGATCCAACATTAGATTGGGTAGTGGAGAGTCATCCAGCGGAGTTTGATTCTGATGAGGATCTTGATTTGAATTTACAGGTGGAGGCATCACTCGAACATAATGTTCAGTTGAATGCAGATCCTGATCCACTTGTACCAGCCTCAGCTTCAAGGCCAGCGAGTCCTCCAGTTGCAGGCGCTTCCTCTGCTCAGCCATGACAAAAGCGCATATCTCGTCTATCTCAACTTGCAGCTGCTGCATAGCCTACTAGTGCTACCACTTCTACAATTGCAATTGGAGATGATGATGAGAAGGAGCCATGGGGCCCCCTGTTCAACTCTGATCCAGAGGTTGATCCAGATGATCATGGCTCCTCTAGCAGTAGCCAGTAGTACTGGTCACAATTTAATTTTGTTGTAGAGGCCATTTCTAGCCTCCTTGGTTATGTGTTTTTGTTTTGATCTCTATATCATCATCATGTATGTATTGACAGTGCACTGGGTGCCATTTTGATATAATGGATATATTCATGAGCCTACTTTGATCATATGTTGTCTTCTATCTATATTCTAATGTTGTGTGTTTGGAAACAGGAACGAAAATCTTTAAAAAAATTTTTTTTTATAAAAAAAATAAATATTTATTGTATTTTTTACAACGACTGAGTCATTGAAATCGAGTCGGCGAGTCGGAGTCGGAGTCAGAGTTTTAAAACATTGGTTTACTCTAGCCCAATACTTAAAGCAAGATACCTGATAGATAATCCAACCACTGGCTATGAAACAATAATCTACAGTTAAAGACAATTAGAGAATTAAAATTAATTCAACACATACGATGAATCATCAAGCGCGAGACACATTGAATTGAAACCCCAAAGACTTTTTATTAATGCAAAATATTCTAGCAGAGCTTAGCTCAGTACAAAAGAATTTGATGATCAAATGAGGAGCAAAATGCTTCCTTATATAGCAAATGAGAGGGATCAACCCCTCCAAGTGGAAAATAATGGCTAGTAGCAACGATCCATGGCTTGATCCTTGTCTAAAAACTCCAAACCCTTGATAAGTTGGTACAAATCCACAAACGAATCTGATCTTCCTTGTTCATTATGCTAGAGGGGTCAAGCTTTGACTTCTAGACCATTGGAGGACCTTCAAAAAATAGAATTATCGTTACTTGTGCAAAATATTCAACTACTTGGTCCAAAAATTTCGATTTGTTGGGAAATAGTCTTCTATGGCCCAACAAATTTCTGGATAGGTCCTTCCTGCATTGTAAATGAGGTTTTATTTTTTGACTTGAATATTTTCTTTTGAAAATAGCCTCAAATCATTTTTGAATGATTTTTCCACTTGGAGGGTAATTAATTTTCCCTTCATTTTATTTTTTTGACAATTCCTGCCCAATTTTATTTTTTTTTGCCAGAGAATAAAATTAATAGACTCAAGAGGGGATTAAATATTTTTCCACCCTCTAAGTGTATCTAAATAATATTTTGGCAATGGTGTTTTAATTATGAGGAACCATTTACCAAAAATATTCCTAGACACTTTTACATCAAAAAATTACATTAATTCAACCCTTAGAAGGGGAAATTCGTTATTTTTTGTAGCATCGGGTATGTTCTAGCCTCGAAACGTTGTGGAGAGGCTAGAATGTTGGAGATCTCCAAATCCCAGAAATAGTTTCTAGAAATTGCACCTAGAAATGACTTAATTAGATTATTAATCAGTTTTTAAATATGTCCTAACTCCTAAGTCTAAACTTAAGGAATATGACTAATTAATCAAAATTAATTAAGTTAAGGTGTGAATGTTGTAGAAACTTACACGGATTGACATCAGGTTAATCCTAGCCATCGATTAAGATCTAATCTTGGTCGTTGAAGTCTCAACAGAGGATTATAATTAGAAGACGATGGGTCTTGGAGAAATTACTTGAACAGTTCGATTTCATGAGCAAATCGATTTCCGGAGTAGCAACAGTCAGTTGCTGGAGAGAGAGCTAGAGATCAAAGCAGTGAGAGAGGGGCAGGGACAGTGAAGTTGAAGGAAGGATTCCAGTTCTAGTGAGTGCATTTGCAGAGAGGCAAGTGAGCCACAGTGAGGCTGACGCAGAGCAGCGCAGTAGCCTCTAGAGGCAATTTCGAATCTGCTAGGAAAAGCAGAGTTTTAGTGCCAGAAGTTGGGCAGAGGTTCCAAAGGCCAGGAGAGACATTTTCCTAGACAACAGCAGACCAGACGGCTTGAGGAGAAATTGGTTCGAGCTGAGTGTAGAAGTAACTGCGCTAGGGTGACACAGTCACTGCACAAAGCCAATTTGGACGCCTCAACTTGAGCTGAGGTCAGAGCCCGGATTTTCATGTGGAGTGAGGAAATTCCTCACTAGATTTTTCTTGCCAGTTTTTCTCTATAGGATTGCCAGTTTCAGCATCCAGTTGTACTCAGATTATTTCACTATTGCATAATAATAAAACTCTCAGTTGTTGCACCGATTTTCCCAAGTTGGGTTTTTCTGAGGAAATTGGTCCAAAAAAAATTGTCATTTTATGTGTGTGTGCTAGTATTTCTTCCAGCGTTTATTCCTTCCGCAGTTTATTTGTGTAGGTTGTAGTGTGATTGATTCAATATTTGCTATAGCGAACAGTATATAAATTATTAAAAATTAATTTAACAATTAGGAGAATTATTTCCAGTTACTGCAATAGGATTCGGGTTTCTAAATTTACACAAAATTACAGATAGACTCGGACTCTTAAGACTCAAGCAAATTCTGCGACTCAAGATAGATGATCTAGTATGATAAAAATACAGACTCGATAACACTAGGACTCACCTAAGACCTTGTCAATGAGCTCCACCCTAGCTTTGGGGTATATGTGGGAGAAAAACTCTGCCAATTATTCGTGTTTACAAACACAAATAATTTGGTGAGGTTAAAAAACTCCCCAAGGTTAAACCCTTTAAGGAGAATCATAGGCTTACCTAGGTGTTGTTACATGGCTTAATAATAATACTAGAATCATTTTTACAATACAAAGCAGAATTTGGGATTACAATGATGATAATGACACAAAAAATTTATTCCACTGCTTTATACTATGCTTCTTGAATTGTTGACATGTATATGGTCAATAGGTCCTTAAGAGATTCAAATAGAATTCTTAGAGCCTTGACCTCACCATTCCTAAAATTCGCTTTGTCTTCATCATCATCTTTATCTGGTTGAGGTACTTTGCCTTGGATATATTGCAAAACTTCATGTTCTTCTAGGACAAGATCAATCCTTTTCTTCCATGCTTTGAAGTTAGATGCTCCTTCAAGTTTGTTGCCTTCCTTGCAAGTGGGAGCCATTTGTTCAGAAATCTTGGACATAGAGATAGGAAACTTCTTCCTTGAGAGACAAAGAGATTCAATAAGGTGTGATCTTCAACTTTCCTTCTTCGCCAAAGCTCTGATACCATGTTGAAGAATCAAGTGCAATTAAGACTAGCACTAATTTCTAAACATGACAATTACTTTTGATGATTTATATGTCTTCTTTTAGCATTTACAATTTCTTCATCAAGCAATTACACTTCAGAAATTCAACCATACAAGAATAAGAAAAGTAGAGATCGCAGTGCACTGAATCAACACAATGTTTACCCTGAGAAAGCTTAATTGGGGTAAAAACCAAACAATTTTTTCCTTCGAGAATCAATTCAATAAGAGATATCAAAGTCAAGACTATGGAAAAACTAATGAGCAAGGACGTCCACCAAGTGTCCAAGCCAAGCCCTCTTCAAACTGACTACAATAGAGATCTATCTTCCACAAGAGTACACAGAGAATTCAACTCCCTTTCCACAGAGTTAGACAATAGGAGATTCGGCCCTTTTCAGAAAAGATGAACCACAAGAGATTCGTCCCTTTTGCACAGAGATGAACCATAGAGATTTTGCCTTCTTGCACAGAGATGAACGACAAAGATTCGACCTTCTTGATAGAGATGGACCACAGAGATTCGGCCTTCTTGCACAAAGATGAACCATAGAGATTCAGCCTTCTTGCAAAAAGATGAACCACAAATATTCGACCTTCTTGCACAAAGATGAACCACAAATATTCGACCTTCTTGCACAAAGATGAACCACAGAGATTCGACTTTCCTATAATTTGCTACTTGATCTCTGTTATGCTCCTTGAATTCCTTTGTATGGCTAGAGGATGTTATATCTTGTTTATCATATTGAATTTTTTGTTGGAAAAGAGGATGAGTGTCACAAATATGCAGTGATCCATAGGTCGAAAGAATACCTTGAATAGTTGGGCCGAATTGAAGAGAAGAGGGTCGACTTAGACAACTTGTGTCAAAATAAAAATTTTAATTTGTCTTTACATAAATACAAAAAATAATTTAATATTCTTCTTGGCATGAAGAACATGCTTTACATAAATATCAATGATAAAACTATATTATGAAGACCGACCATAGTTACAAACCTCAACACATAGAGGTTCAATGTTTTGATCTTCATCCTTGTGAACATTGTGGAAAGCATAATCATCCTTCATACAGATATTCCAGATAGAAGAATCCTGCAAGAGTAAAGATTAACTATGGGTGGATCACTTCTTGGCAATGCCCTTCAACAGCCAAGAAGATATATCGATCATATTAAAGAATTCATTTTTGATATTGACACATCTTGTAGCAAAAAAAATTTTGTCCTCACCTTGTATTTGACAAAGGGAAATATTAGTGATTAACAATCAAGCTTCAATTTTCAAAGCCCTATCAATCAACCATAAACAAACAAGCTTGTGCCATAGCTAGGACTAGAGCTAGCAGCCAAAGCCTAGAGCTGAAGTTAGCCAAAGCCAAAGCCACGTTCCATGAGCATGATTTGGTTTGTGGTCTTCCGTAAAAAACTACTCAGTAGAAGACTTACAACTTTCTGTAGAGATCAGTTTGTGGCCATCTTTAAACCACCATTTAGGAGCACCTCCATTACACAAAATATATCAACTTCTAGCTAAATTAGGAATTGCTCAAAGAACTCCTTTGAGCCAAGTTCCAAAGTTGGTGGTCTGCCTTAAACCACCATTTAGTAGAACACTTCGATTTTTGCCATCCATTTGGTCTATGATTTTCCTTAAACCACTAGATTCAGAGAGAACATTCATGTTGATTTTTGGGTAGCATTGGATGTACTCTAGCTCCAAAATTTTGTGGAGGGGCTAGAACTCATGAGATCTCCAAGACCCACAAATCGTTTGGTGAAATTCCACCCGGATTGTATTTTATTAAAATAACTAATATTTTTAATGGGGTTAATGGGTATTAATGAAAATATGGCTGAGAAGCTTCTAAATGACGAGGATCAAGACTAATTTAATCTTAGTCATTGATTAGAGATTAGACCACGGCCATTGATTTCTCAACAGGAAAAGTATAAAGGAAGGCTTGGGGTCAGTTGGAGAACACACACAGAGACAGCAGCACTTGAGCTAAATCGAAATTTTGGGGCGTGGTTTGCTATGAATTTCGGAGTGAGCTTCTAGTGTAGAGAGGGACAGTTCCGCAGAGGGACTTCCGTCCAAGGCCAAGAATACATAGCAGAGAGGCAGCATAACACCAGGAGTTGATTTGGGGTAGCATCGGATGTGCTCTAGCCACGAAATTTGGTGGAGAGGTTGGAGCACATAAGATCTCCAAAACCGAGAAAGGGTTTGGGCAGATTCTAAACAAATTATGAGATATTAAAATAATTAATATTTTTAATGGAGTCCCTAAGTCTAAACATAGGGAAAATAAAATATTAATGTGTATTAATATGAATCTGTGTTAGAATGGTCCAAAAGACATGGATCAAGCCAGATCTAATCTTAGTCGTTGATTAGGGACATAATCTCGGCCGTTGAGATGTCAACAGAAAAAGTATAAGAGAAGGCTTGAGGGTCACTTGGAGAACACACTAAGAGAGACCAATTAGTTCAATTTTTGGAGCGGGGTTTGCTGAGAAATTGAACCAGTGGTCTAGAGAGCAGTCAGGAGGTAGCAAGTACGGAATAGAGAGACAGGAGATCAGCGCAGAAGAGGCAAACACAGAGGCAGCAGAGACTGCACAGAGCCGGAAGGGCCTGCGTCATCCACGTAGAGGCTGCAGGAGTGGCGCAGAAGCCCAGAAAAGTTGTGTAGAGCCTCAGTAGGCTGATGCAGAGGGTTTCACGATATAGCAGAGGTCAGTAGGGCCTACACTGGGTTTAGAAAAGTGTTGGAAGTTTGTCTATCTGTGGGTAAGCCAGTTTGGCACCCTGTTGTACAAGAAAATTGCTGAAATATAAAATCCTCCCTTGTTGCACCGTTTTCCCACATTGGGTTTTTCTGGGGACATTAGTCCAAAATAACTGTGTCAATGTGTGCATATGTTTGTTTCTGTATTACGGTGTGATATCTGCAACAGTATTTATTTTAATGTTTGTTGAAGTAATTTCATGAATAACTTATGATGAAATAAGTAGGAAAAATAAATCAAAATTTGCAGCGATAGAATTTTCACATGGTATCAGAGTAAGTAATCAGAGACAAACAAGGAAAATCAATTATGGGTCGAGATCATGATGCAGAGGCATCCACCTCAGGGGACTCACACAAATTTTTAGAAGATTGCACAAGAGAGAGAGATTTCGATTTCTCTATGTTGGCTTCCAGGTTGGAAGAAGAAGTGGCGTACATGACTAGTGCTGCATCATCAGAAGTATGGTATATAGACAGTGGAGCCTCGTGGCATATGACAGGAATCAGGGAGTGTTTCTCAGAATATCAAGAAGAGAAGATGAACTTTCAAATCACCATGGGGAACAAGGCAAAGTGTACTCCAATAGGAAAGGGTACCATAGTTTTTCAGACAGAATCAGGAGAGCGGTTCTGCGCCACAAATGTGTTGCATGTGCCAGGATTGGGGATGAACTTACTTTCCATGTCAGAACTACAAGGCAAAGGCTATGACATCTACATCATCAAGGAAAAGGTATACGTCAAACACCCGAGCTGGAAAAATAAAGTGCAGATCGGGATCAAAAGTAATCGATTGTACAGATTACAACTAGAATCTCCAATGGCACTAAAAGGTAGTCATGGGGACAAAGACTTGAATGAACTATGGCACAGAAGGATGGGTCACTTGCACCATGGAGCTCTGAGAATTCTCAGGAGCACTGTAATAGGAGTTTTCGATCTGAGTACAGAACGAGATGATGTATGCAAGGGATGCACTCTAGGAAAGTGTGCCAAGGCGGCATTTCCTAGGAGCAACCACAGGGCCAAAAGTGTACTAGGATTGATACACTCAGATATCTGCGGACGTATGTCCGTCAAAGCACTCAAAGGTGCCGAGTATTTCCTTACCTTCATTGATGACCACTCGAGGAAAACTTAGATCTATTTTCTGAAAACCAAGGATGAGGTTTTCTGTCGATTCAAGGAGTTCAAGGCTCTAGTGGAGAATCTGACAGGTAAGAAAATAAAATTCTTGCACTCAGATAATGGTGGAGAATATGTCGATAAGCACTTCACTGATTATTGCGCTAAGGAGGGCATCAAAAGAGAGTGGGCAGCTCCCTACAATCTGAAGCAGAATGGGGTGGCAGAAAGGAAAAACAGGACTATTGTAGAAGCAGCTAGGGCCATGCCGTATGATTAGGATATGCCAAAATTCTTGTGGGCAGAAGCATGCAACACAGCTGTCTACGTTCAGAACAGGACTCCTCATCGGGCATTGGGGAAGATTACTCCAGAGAAAGTCTTCACTGGGAAGACACCTGAAGTCATTCATTTCAGGATATTTCGGAGTTTGGCATATCGTCACCTACTCGAAGAAAAGAGGAAGAAGTTGGATCAGACTGCAGAAAACGGGTATGTGGCAGGATATAGTGAAAACGCTAAGGCATACAGGATCTATCTTCCAGAGAGCAGGAAGGTAGTAGTACGACAAGATGTAAAGTTCATGAAGGACAGAGCTTTCAGAAGATCTCGCAAAATGCCTTCCAAGGAGCAGTCGAAAGAGGATTTGTTGGTCATGCCTCTTCAACCAACAGAAGTGAAGAATCCTTCCTCAAATCAGGAAGATTCTCAGGATGAGGAAGAGGAGCGAACAGAAGCACTTGTTGGCAAAGGAAGAACCAGCAGGGAACGTCGTCAGATTCTGCATGATGCAGAAAACTTCATCGAAGAGCCAAGGAACAGTAAAAGGGAGCGAAAATAGCCAGACAGGTATCAGGCATTAGTAGCTCAGGATAGAGAGCCTGCCAGCTTCAAGGAGGCAGCTCAACATCAGGTCTGGCTAGATGTGATGGTGGAGTATAACTCCATAATGATAAACGATGTCTGGGAGGTGGTGTCAAGGCCTCAAGACAGATCTGTGGTAGGGTCAAGATGGATCTACAAGATCAAATATGTTGCGGGCGGCAGTATTGAAAAATACAAGACCAGGTTTATGGCTAAGGGGTATGCTCAAAAGGAAGGGATTGACTATGAGGAAACCTTTGCCCCGGTAGCCAGGTATACATCTATTAGGACCGTGATATCTCTTGCAGCCTAGATGGGATGGTAGATCCATCAGATGGATGTCAAGACGACATTTCTGAACAGGGTAATAGAAGAAGAAGTATACATTGAACAACCAGAGGGCTTTGAAACTCATGAGAAGAAGTCTCATGTATGCAGACTGAAGAAAGCCTTGTATGGGTTGAAGTAGACACCAAGAGCGTGGTATGGTCAAATAGATGGCTACTTGCAGAAGATGGGGTTTGTCAAGAGTGACACGGATCTGAATCTCTACTATCTGGTCGTAGAGAGCAAGCCACTTATCTTAGTATTATATGTGGATGATCTCTTCCTAACAAGATCATCCAGACTCATTGAAGATGGCAAGAAAAATCTAGCCATAGAGTTCGATATGAAGGATCTGGGACGAATGCACTATTTCCTAGGGTTGGAAGTTTGGCAGCAAAAAGGAGAAATCTTCCTTGGGCAAGGAAGGTATGCTATAGAATCCTGAAAAGGTTCAGGATGGGAGACTGTAGACTTATGGCTACGCCAATGATCACCAACTGGAAGAATATTAATGCATCAGAAGACAAGGATGTCGATCCCACCCTATACAAACATCTCATAGGGTCCCTGATGTATCTAGTCAATACCAGGCCAGATATTTGCTACACTATCAACACCCTCAGTCGGTTCATGGTGAAACCAAGGAGGGCTCACTGGGCAGCAGCCAAGCACGTTCTCAGGTATTTACAGGGAACAGTTGATTATGGGCTCTTGTACAACAAAGGGAAGGATATCAGGTTGAGTGGATTTATTGATGCAGATTGGGCAGGAAGTTCAATGGATCGGAAAAGTACCTGTAGGTACTATTTCAACATTGGATCAAGAATAACCTCTTGGTGTAGTAGGAAATAGAAGTTCGTGGCTCTGAGCTCGTCTGAGGCAAAACATATGGCAGTTAGCATAGCTTCGTGTGAGACCATATGGCTTAGAAAACTACTGGTAAACCTATTCAGAAGAAATATGGAGGCAACCAAGATCATGTGTGATAATCAAAGTTGCATCAAACTCTCTGGGAATCCAGTATTTCATTATAGGTCAAAGCATTTTGATATTCGATGTCACTTTGTCAGAGATTGTGTCCAACGAGGAGCTGTACAATTGAGCTACACTCCTACAGGGGAACAAGTGGCAGATATCCTCACCAAAGCTCTTGGAAAGTCAAAATTCGACTACTTCAGGGAAAAGATGGGGATGGTAAAGAACTCCTTTCAGAACAGTGTGTTAGCAGCACGAATGAAGAGGGAGTTGCAGTGTAGATGCAGTGTTGGGAGAAAGGACCAACAGCAGCACAGATACAGAGGAAGTTGCAGTGCGGATGCAGTGTTGGGAGAAAGGACCAACAGCAGTAGCGATGTAGAGGGAGTTGTCGTACAAATGCAGTAGTGGCAATAGCAAAGTCATGGGCATCAGTACAGGAGGCAACAGTGCAAAAAATGTTGGGCAAGAAGGCCTAGCATCAACACAGGTACCGATGCCGGATGATCAGACTAGAACTCAGTAAGGAGTATTGCTAGAGCACAATCCTCGCTAAGAGAGAGTGTTGATTTGGGGTAGCATCGGATGTGCTCTAGCCACGAAATTTGGTGGAGAGGTTGGGGCACATAAGATCTCCAAAACCCAGAAAGGGTTTGGGCAGATTCTAACCAGATCAAGAGATATTAAAATAATTAATATTTTTAATGGAGTCCCTAAGTCTAAACTTAGGGAAAATAAAATATTAATGTGTATTATATGAGTTTGTGTTAGAATGGTCCAAAAGACATGGATCAAGCCAGATCTAATCTTAGCCATTGATTAGGGACTTAACCTCGGCCGTTGAGATGTCAACTGAAAAAGTATAAGAGGAGGCTTAAGGAGCACTTGGAGAACACACTGAGGGAGACCAGTCAGGTCAATTTCTGGAGTGGGGTTTGCTGAGAAATTGTACCAGTAGTCTGGAGAGCAGTCAGGTGGCAACAAGTACATAACAGAGAGACGGGAGATCAGCGTAGAAGAGGCAGACGCAGAGCCAGAGGAAGCCACGCAGAGGCAGCAAAGACTGCGCAGAGCCAGAAGGGCCTGTGTCATCCACGCAGAGGCTGCAAGAGTAACGCAGAAGCCCAGAAAGGCTACGCAAAGCCTCAGTAGGTTGACGTAGAGGGTTTCAGGCTGTAGTAGAGGTCAGTAGGGCCTATGCTAGGTTTAGAAAAGTGTTAGAAGTTTGTTTATCTATGGGTAAGCTAGTTTGGCACCTTGTAGAGAAGAAATTGCTGAATAATAAAATCCTCCCTTGCTGCACCGGTTTTCCCACATTGGGTTTCTTCAGGGACATTAGTCCAAAATAACTGTGTCAACGTGTGCATATGTTTGTTTGTGTATTACGGTGTGATATCTGCAACAGTGTTTATTTTAATGTTTGATGAAGTAATTTCATGAATAACTTATGATGAAATAAGTAGGAAAAATAAATCAGTTGCTGCAGCGATAGAATTTTCACACCAAGGAGAGAGGGCGCAGCTCCAGAAAGGGTGACGCAGAGGCTAGAGGGCTGACGCAGTCACTTAGAGGCAGTGTTGGGGTTTCTGTGAGGCAGATTAAGCATCAGTTCAGCGGATCAATTTCTGAGCCGAGAAGGCTCACTAGGAGGGTGATACAGCTCCTAGAGAAGGTGACATAGTTCCAGCGCAGAGATGGGAGTAGCCACGCTGCACAGCACTAGTGACAGCGCAGTCACCTGTGGAGTTTGTTTAGCCAGTTGTTGGATTCAACAAAATATCTGTCTCCGGATAGAGGTACTTTTGTCGGGTTTATTCTCTGTTGCGTGAGTCGGATTTGGCGCCCTAGTTGTATTCAGAAATCTGCATAATAATAAAACCCTCATATCTGTTGCACCAGTTTTCCAGCATTGGGTTTTTCTAGGGACGTTTAGTCCAAAAATAAGTGTCCTTTGTGTGGTTGTCTCATTTATTTTTCAGTACTTGATTTGTATATTGGTGAAGGTTGCAGTGTATTTGCATTAACTAAATAATTATGAAAATAACTTGTTAAGATGAAGAACACAAGTAGATAATGCAGATCAGTTTTCTACAGTAGGATTTCTGGTTTGTTAGATTCAGAAATTTTCACATGGTATCAGAGCGATTGTAGATTAAGGAGGACTGAAGCCATCAGTGAAAGGACAAGGGAAAATCTATGTGTGAAGACAGTTGCCCCGAGAGAGCGTGATTTCTGGCCGACAGTGCTGAGGAGGGGTGACACAGTCACCAAGGGAGGCTCACGCAGAGCTTGCGTCAATCTGATTAGGTGACATTGTTGTTGTAGAGGGCAACGTAGTGGTTACTGGGCCAGTGTAGAGACTATTGAGTCTCGTTTTTCCAGTTACCCTGGCTAGAGGTGCAGCGCAGATTTCATCTGGAGTTGATGGTGGGGTGTTGATTCTGTTGGTGCAGAAGAGTGCCTAATGGGGCAGAAGCAAAGTAGAGGGAATCAATTCCTCAGAAGATTTATTGCCAAGAAATCTAGATCCAATGCTAAGCAATAGCAAAGAGAGATCAGAGAGGGATGGTTCGACAGTGGTTGGGAGAAGGATTTCTGTGAAGGAAATCGAAATCCAGAGGGAGCTTGTTCCTTACAGGATTTCTAGTGCTAAAGAAATCCAAATACAAGTTTTGCAAGGCATCGAACTTTGCAATCTGGAAGACCAGAATCTTATCCATACTTGACAAGAATCGTGTCAAGAACTTCGCCTTGAAGGTGATAGCTATCCCAGTCGACCCCAATGATAATGACAGGTACAAGGAGGCGATGGCGAGGGCTAAGTGCATTAACCTTGACGAGGTCAAGGATCATGTGGTACCACATATAGCCGAGAAGGAAATGACAATTGAGATGTGGGAGGCTCTCAAGAACCTGTACCAGCATACTTCTGTGCAGAGAAGAATGTTGCTCAAGAACCGGATGAGGTCGTGTCAGATGAAGAAGGGTCAATCGATTGACACCTTCCTCGGAGGACTGAATTAGATCTGAGACCAGTTCACTGCTAAAGGAGCGACACCGGATCAGGAGCTTATGGTGAGGACAACCCTGAATGTTGTCTCAGAAGATTGGGAAGTGTTTGTCCAGAGTATCCTGGGCAGAGGGACTCTCCTACCTTGGGACGAGATGTGGGCAACTCTTCGCCAGGAAGAGATCAGACGGCAGTCGAAGACAGGTAGCAGCAGCAAAGGGATCAAGGTCAAGCAGGAGGAGGAGGATGTGGCCCTAGCATCTGAGGGAAAGCAGGAGAAGCAGAAGAAGAAAGATCTCTCCAAGATCAAGTGCTTCCACTGTGGGGAGATGGGTCATTATGCGACCCAGTGCCCAAGGAAGAAGAGTAAGGGAGAGTCTTCCGAGACTAAAGTAGCGCCAACACGGGTAGAGAAGGAAGTTTTGACAGACGATGATTGTGCCATGAGTGCACACACGCCACTTGAGCAGAAGTGGGGAGACATCGAGCTATAGTCAAGAGGACTACAGGCAATGAGGGGCAAGATCCTTGAGGTACCCAGCCTCTTGGATTAGACCTTGCCACAGGAGCCTCGACGATGAGTAGCAGGACTAGCTGAGTGGGTAGAGACGAATGCAGATGGAGCGGCAGAGAGAGCTACAGTGTAGGAGTCCCAAGACAGGGCGAGGCTAGCAGGATGTAGCAGTGCGAGAGGCATGGGAGTGTTGCACCAATGCAGGATGGCACAGAGAGGTGTGCAACGGTGCGAGATGCAGGGAGTTGTTGCAGCAGCGCAGACGTCAGAGAGGGAGCACTTGTCAGCGGCAGAGAGAGCTTCAGAATCAGTGGGTATCTCTAGCCCAACAGGGAGGTCAGATTGGGAGATCAGTTACTTACTTCTCAGTAACTAAGTTGCAGTGCCGCAGTGGGCAACATCCTGCAGCATGATGAGAGGAGGTGCAGTGCGGATGCAGTGCTGGGAGAAAGGACCAATAGCAGCACAGATGCAAAGGGAGTTGTCGTACAGATGCAACAGTGGCAGTGGCAGAACCATGGGCAGCAGTACAGGATGCAGCAGTGTAGAGGATGTTGGGCAGGAAGGCCTAGCATCAACATAGGTATCGATGCCAAATGATCAGAGTAATACTCAGTGAAGAGTATTGCTAGCGCACAATCCGCGCTAAGAGGGAGTGTTGATTTGGGGTAGCATCGGATGTGCTCTAGCCACGAAATTTGGTGGAGAGGTTGGGGCACATGAAATCTCTAATACCCAGAAAGGGTTTGGGCAGATTCTAAACAGTTCAGGAGATATTAAAATAATTAATATTTTTAATGGAGTCCCTAAGTCTAAACTTAGGGAAATTAAAATATTAATGTGAATTAATATGAAATTGTGTTAGAATGGTCCAAAAGACATGGATCAAGCCAGATCTAATTTTAGCCATTGATTAGGGACTTAATCTCAGCCGTTGATATGTCAACAGGAAAAGTATAAGAGGTTGAGGGTCACTTAGAGAACACACCAGATGATCAGTCATTCTATTCTCTAGAGCGGGGTTTGCTAAGAGAGATAGAATCAATGATCGGGAGAGCAACTGAGGGGCATTGAGTACAGAGAAACAGAGAAGGCAGAGAATGTGCCAGGAGAGCAGCGCGGCCGCCAAGGAGGGTGACGCAGAGCCAGCAAGGGCTCACGCAGGGCCACGTAGAGGCAGCCAAGTACTGCGCAAAGCACCAGAGGGGCTAGTGCAACTGACGCAGGGCCTCCAAGGGCTGACGCAGGGCCAGCACTAGGCTAGGAGTGGCTGACGCAGTCCAAATTAGGCAGACGTTGGGGTTGCAGAGCAGTTTTGTGCTGAGGAACTGCCAGAAGGGTTTTCCAAGGTTTCAGCCACGAGATTTCTCTCAAACTGTGAGGTATAGCTGCTAAGGAAATTCTCAGTTGGGTAGGCCAGTTTTGGCACCCAGATTGTACTCTGATATTTCTTAATAAGAAAACCCTCAGATAGCTGCACCGGTTTTCCCGCAATGGGTTTTTTCAAGGACATTGGTCCAAAAACAATGGTGTCGTGGTGTGTTTATTCTTGTTTCTTTTAGTTGCTGATCTGTAATATGTTGAGCATGCACTGGTGTTTATTTTCAGTATTTACTTTGTAAATAACTTGTTAAAGAAAAATAGCAAGTGGGTAGGAATAAATCAAAAAACGTGCATGAAGGGTTTCTAAACTAAGTAAATTTAGAAACTTCAACAGTCGTGGATCAGTGTGATACTTTTGCTGGGAAGTATTACTAGAGCACATTCCTTGCTAAGAGGGAGTGTTGACTTTTGAGTAGCATCGAATGTGCTCTAGCTCCGAAATTTTGTGGAGGGGCTAGAACACATGAGATCTCCAAGACCCAAAAATCATTTGGTGAAATTCCACCTGGATTGTATCTTATTAAAATAATTAATATTTTTAATGGGGTTCCTAAGTCTAAACTTAGGAAAATTAAAATATTAATGGGTATTAATGAAATATGGGTGAGAAGCTTCTAAGTGACGAGGATCAAGGCTAATTTAATCTTAGCCGTTGATTAGAGATTAGATCACGACCGTTGATTTCTCAATAGGAAAAGTACAAAGGAAGGCTTGGGGTCAGTTGGAGAACACACAAAGAGAGAGCGGCACTTGAGCTAAATCAAAATTTTGGGGTGTGGTTTGCTGAGAATTTCGGAGTGAGCTTCTAGTGCAGAGGGGCAGTTTGGCCAAGTGACTTCCATCCAAGGCCGAGAATACATAGCAGAGAGGCAGCGTAGCACCAAGGAGAGACAGCGCACCTACAAAAAGGGTGAAGCAGAGGCTGGAGGGCTGACACAGTCACTTAGAGGTAGCGCTGGGGTTTCTGTAAGGCAAATCGGGCATCAGTTCAGCAGATCAATTTTTGAGCCGGGAAAGCTCACTAGGAGGGTGACACAGCTCCTAGAGGAGGTGACGTAATTCCAGCGCAGAGCTAGGAGCAGCCATCGCTACACAACACTGGGGATAGCACAGTCACATGTGGAGTTTGTTCAGCCAGTTATTGGATTCACCAAAATATCTGTCTCTGGATAGAGGTACTTCTGTCAGGTTTATTCTCTATTGGGTGAGTCGGATTTGGCACCGTAGTTGTATTCAGAAATCTGCATAATAATAAAACCCTCATATTTGTTGCACCGGTTTTGTTAATTTTAGGCAACAATGGTATGTTCTATGCATCAGAGCAATTTTACTTCAATTTCTTTATTAGCCCAGTACCAATATTCAAATTTGCAATCACATCAACATGACACTAAAATGCAGATAGAACATAAACATAAACAGTGCAAGACAAGCCAAGACAAGAGGACACAAGATGTGGCACCAGCCAGGGACAAACCCCAATGTGGGGAAACCCTTGATCAAATCTTCTTTTAGTCTTCAATAGTTCAACAGAGAGAGATAGTACAATTTACAAATCTGATAATTTATACCAGCAGCAAAAGAGCCCTAACCTGAAAAGTCAAGGTTGGTCAACAGAACAGATTTGACCCTCAGCAAATTGATCAACTTTGGCCTCCAAATAGCAAGATAAAATAGCCCTCAAAACAATCAAATCCTGCTCAGTCAAATTCTGGTCAAACAGCCCACCTACGGTCAACCCTAGATGCAATTAGCATTGGTCAACACTTGGTCAAATTGTCCAGAAATTCAGTCTCCTGAAATTTCGGCCTCCTGAAATTTCACTCCTGAAATTTAGCTCTCCTGAAATTTCGGACGTGTGGAGAGAGAGAGGTCCAGAAATTTGTACCCAACCAATGAGGAAAGAAAGAGAGATGTGTGAAGATGAGTGTGTCTAAATGAGGCTAAGTCACCTTCTATTTATATGCAACGTTGAGGATGAATAAATGTGACTATTGGGCTTCTCAGCCTACATAAGTTTGTTGGCCGACCTTGACAATTTAACCATAATCAAAATAAATTCATAACTTCATTTGTACATGTCAGAATCGGATGATCTTTACATCAATCCTACACCTCTCGGAGAGAGGAATCCAAGGAAAATATCAGTTGTCATAAATAAGATGACCCATGTGGAGTTTGGCCCTAGTTGCCAATTTTAACACTCCCTCTCAATTAGGGAGAACTCCATCTGCTAATCCATCTACCAATCTGTACTATCTTTGTCATCAATGCACTGCTCTACTTTTCCCTGCTTTGCTCTGCTCTGTTGAACTATGAAGAAGAAGTAGTGATCAACAATGTATCATACCATTCTCTACTGACCCAAAGTCAGTCCCAATCAAAGGAGAGTGTGTCATACCACTCTTACTGACCCGAAGTCAGTTCCAATCAAAAGAGAGTGTCTCATACCACTCTTACTGACCCGAAGTCAGTTCCCATTGATCCTAGATCAATATCGGTCATCCTAGCATAGGGAGTACAGTAGTACACGATGCGTCCATCGGTAGTACTATGGTCCCTATCCTCATTTCCCTACTCATTGGCCAGATGAGAGGTACTTCCCATGAGTCCCAAACTGCATGGGTAGGATGTCTCAACAGGAGAAGGATGAACCACTCATCCTGCCTACATGTCGCCAAGGGGTATCGTAAGGGAAGGTTGAACCACTCACCCTGTACACAGTAAACCACTAGGGGAAGGCTGGACCACTCACCCTATGGTTTCTCATTGCTCCAAGAAGTACCCCAAGCCCCTCGGAGCTCCCAGAGCTCAATGTCCATCTCATACAGGACCCTCATAAAAGGGTATCTCCACGACTCCAAGTCGTTCTCGGAAGTTCAAGAACTTGATGTTCCCAATGTGATGGAGCCTTATTGCTCCTGCTTGTACCATATCCCGAATAAAGTGGTACATGATATCTATATGCTTGGAGCGATCATTAAACACAGGATTCTCTGATAATCGGATCCCACTTTGGTTGTCGCAGAGGATCACAGTGGTATCCAGCACATGTCCAAACAGCTCACTGAAGAGCTTCCTCAACAAGACAGCTTCACAAGAGGTCATACTAGCAGCTATGTATTCAGCCTCGGCGGTGCACAAGGCAACCGATTTCTGATTCCTGCTCATCCAGGATATCGAAGTAGAACCCAAAGAAAAACAACATCCAGAAGTGCTCTTGCGATCCACCACACTGCCAGCCCAATCAGCATCAGAATAACCATGCAATCTCACATCTCCGGCAGTGTATCTCAGTCCATGAGTGATTGTGCCTCGAAGATATCTCAGAAGATTCTTGGCACCAATCCAATGTATATGATGAGGCTCAACCAAATATTGGCTCAATGTGTTAACTGAAAAACATATGTTCGGACAAGAGTTCACCAAGAACATCAGTGCTCCTATGAGTTGACGGTAATTAGAAGCATTTCCCAATTCAGGTCCAGCAGCACTACCACATAACTTCTTAAAGTTAAGTTCCATCGGAGTAGTCACAAGCTTGCAGTCCACCATCCCAAATCTTTCCAATATCTTCACAACATATTTTCCTTGAGAGACGAAAATTTCACCTGTCTTTGCCTGACCTCTAACCCTAGGAAATAGTGCATTGGTCCTAGGTCCTTCATCTCAAATTTAGAAGCCAACTCCCTCTTACATTTGTGAATGAGAGGGTTTGCACTTCCATCAGCTCCATGCTTGATTTTGTAGAGCCACTTAAAGGTGACAACCAATTTGCCCTGGGGTATAGGGACCACATCCCAGACATCATTCTTCATAATTGACTCGTATTCTTCATTCATAGCATCCTTCCATACTTGTTGCTTCACGGCTTCTTCGAATGATGAAGGCTCATTTTGAATGATAGTGGTCAAGTATCCTTGATACAAGTTCGGCGTCTTGCTTTCACGGAAAGTCCCCCCCCCCCCCACCCGACCCCCCTTGGTGCAATATGTCTCTTGACATCTTTGAGAGTCTCCCTAAGCCATGAGGGTCTCCTCTTGGAGGAGGAAGCCTCATGAGGAGGAGGATCTATAGGATCCATAGGTTCATCAACATCAGGCATTGTTTCGTCCTTTTTTTCACCCTGATTTCCGATGTCAACTTCTTTGTCCTTCTTTAAGATAGGAAGCTTGTTGATCTTCCTGAGGGCCATATCTTCGTCGAAGGTGACATCATGGCTTAGCTCAACTTCCTTTTGACCAGCCACATAAATTCTATATCCCTTAGAATTTTCACTATAGCCCACAAAGATTCCTTTCTTCCCAGATGCACCCAACTTGCTTCTTTTCTCTTTCGGCACATGAAAATATACGGGACTTCCAAAAATTCTAAAATGAGAGACATTGGGATTCCTACTAGTGAACATTTCTTCAGGAGTCTTGGAGTCCAATGCTTGATGAGGACATTGGTTTTGAACATACACGACAGTATTTGCAGCTTCAGCCCACAAGAACTTCAGAAGGCCTTGAGCATGAAGCATGGCACTAACTGCTTCTACAATAGAGCGATTCTTCCTTTCAACCACACCATTCTGCTCAAGAGTGTATGGCGTCGTAGTCTCCCTCTTAATGCCAACTTCTCTGCAATAATCTTGGAATTCATTGGATTTGTACTCGGTCCCATTATCAGTCCTCAATATCTTGATTTTCTTCCCGAATTGGTTTTCGATCAAAGCTTTGAAGTGTCGGAACCAAGTGAACACTTCATCCTTCTTCTTCAAGAAGTAGATCCAGGTCTTGCGAGAATAATCATCCGTAAAGGTGAAAATATATAAGTATCCTCCCAAAGAGTTTATGAGCATCATACCAGATATGTCGGAGTGGATCAATTGCAATATATTTGTGGTCTTGCTATTACTTGAGGGGAATGGTCCCCTTGTAAGTTTTCCTTCGGCACATCCCGGACATACACCTTCATGTTCTACTTTGAACTTGGGCATACCGGTCACCATCTGTCTCACATCGGGCAGGGCCTTATAATGAAGATGGGCAAACCTCTGGTGCCATGGTTCAGATTGTAAACATGTGTTGCAAGGCATGGCTCCCAATGGACTTCCTCCAACCTGATACAAAGTGCCAAACCTGAACCTAAGAGTAAAAACATCTTTAAAATTTATTTTCCAAACACATACGTTTCCATCAATGAATACCACCTTGAATGATTTTTCCTCTATGGCTGAAATGGACACCAGGTTCTTCTTCAGATTAGGTACATATAGTACTTCTTGCGAATGAGTAGTGCTATCTTGATTCAATTGAAGGGTGACATTCCCTACTCACTTCACGGGATAGGTGGCATCGTCTCCAAGGATGATCTCCAAATTTGTCTCCTTTTCTATCAAAATAGAGAGGGCTTCCTTGTATCCGGTGAAGTGCCTTGAGGCACCACTATTAACCAGCCAATTTCCCAAAGTGTCCGGAGGAGAGGCAGTGGAGAGGGCTGATATAAGATAGTACTCTTTTTGCTTATTGTTAACAATATTTGATTCTTCATACCTGGAATTCCTTGATTTCTTGGAGGGTCGACCATTTCCTTGATGTCCTGCATTCCTTTTTTCCTTTGCCATTGCACCTGACATTCCTTTGATCGTCGTTGTTGAAATTGCCCCTGGAATGATTGTGATCATCATCATGCAATGTGTCCCTTCTATTTGGACACTCCCTTGCATAGTGGCCAAACTTATTGCAAACAAAGCACCTGCCCTTCCTTCCTCCCTTAGATCTAGGCTTTCCATGGCAATGACCTTTAGAACCTACATTATTTCTCCTTTTGGCATGAGCAGAGAATGCAATGGGGTTGCTTCTATTATAAGGCATTTCTTGCTCCATCATTCTTGTTTCTTATTGAATGCATCTCGACATCAATTTTTCAAACCCTAGAATTCAATCATTGTTGAGGACGGTGGTTCTAAATACATACCACTCAGGTGGGAGTCCTCCAAGGGTGGTGAGAGTAAGTTCCCTGTCAGGAATGACTTCTCCAATCGAGAGTAGATCATTCTTGATCTCATTAATCCTCAAGAAATAGGATTGAATATCCTCGTCCTTGCCCTTCTTAATATCCTTCAACTTATTCTTGAGAACTAGAATTTAATTAGCATTACTAATCTTGAATATGTCGACCAACCTGTCGTACTATGTTGCAGGAAACGTGGTACAGAGGTCCGTGAAACGCATTTCTGGCCGTACTGCCACGTTTCCCGAAACGGAAACGTGGCTAGTGCAGCCAGAAACGCGTTTCACGGCCGTACCAAACGCGTTTCCTCATTAACTTGTGTTTTTTTTAATTTGTTTTTAGGGTATGTTAGTGACTTCTAGTTGCTTCTAGATGTGTTTCTAAAGTTATAAAAGTGAATTTTTTCCCTAGTGTTGATGTGTAGTTCATAAGGAAGTTTGAGGCATATGCAGTTCATGGTAATGTTAAATTCTTAAAGTAAAAGTGATATTCTCCTTTATTTTTCATTTTCATCCTTTTACTTAAATTTTTAACATTACCATGAAATGACTCAGGATGTTTGAGAGTGGTTTCACCCTCATTGGATTTCATATGGAGAAAGTAGAATTTTAGATCTCACTCAAAATCCAGCAGACTTATCTGTTTTTCAGGATTTCAAGATTGGGGGGATTGCAATGTTTCCATTGGATTTTATCATGTACTAGGGTATGGAACTTGTATTTAATCAAGAGAACCAAGCCCTCTATGCAGGGGACACTCCCAATAATCAAGATCATGTAGGGTACTAGGGTATGAAACTTGTATTTAATCAAGAGCACTAAGGTCGTTCGACTATGTAGGAGGAGACTCCCAATACAATATTGGTCCTTCTAAAGAATGGGATGTGGATGCAGAAAATCCTGATTTTGATCTCTCTCTTGTAGCCTTATAGTCTTTTATTATACTTGCAGCCTCATATATTAATATAAATAAAGGCTGATTTTGAGATTTGGATATATAATAAAGGTTGCTTTTGGATATTCCGATATTTTTATTTTCATTATGTGATCATTCATGAGTAAATGTGATGTAAATAAAATCTTAATGTTTAAGTGTAATAAATTATAATGTATCATTTATGCTTTATGATTGCACATATATATATATTTAAATATTTTCAATATATATATATATATATATATTCGCGTTTCCCCGTTTCCAAAATTTGGGGAGGTCGCGTTTCGGAAACTCGTACCCGTTTCCCCGTTTCGTGCAACCTAGCTGTCGTAGATCTCTTTGGAGGCCTTCAATTCGGAGACGTAGGCCACCAAATGCTTGTCAATGGAATCCCTGATAATCTTCTTTGCTTTGACTTCAGCCCTATTGTACTTGGTCTTCGCAGCAGCCGGTGCATTTGAAGGAGGTTAAGGGATTTTACCCTGCACATAGTCCATCACTTCTTTTTCTTCCAAGGTCAAATCAAGAGACATCCTCCATCCATGATAGTCAAATGGAGCTTGTCTTCAGCTAGGAAGTAGGATGAGGAACCCATTGAACCTTTTGTCCTTGTCCAACTGTCTTTGGTGATTGCTCCTTCACTCTTGCTTGGGCTTTGTCTTCACCTCACCTCTGATACCATTTTAATTTTGGGCAACAGTGGTATGTTCTATGCTTTAGAGCAATTTTACTTCAATTTCTTTATTAGCCCAGTATCAATATTCAGATTAGCAATCACATCAACATGATAGTAAATGCAAATAGAACATAAACATAAACAGTGGAATACAAGCCAAGACAAGAGGACACAAGTTGTGCTACCAGCCAAGGACAAACCCCAATGTGGGGAAACCCTTGATCAAATCTTCTTTTAGTCTTCAATAGTTCAGCAGAGACAGATAGTACAATTTACAAATATGATAATTTATAACAGCATCAAAAGAGCCCTAACCAGAAAAGTCAACGTTGGGCAACAAGGCAGATTTGACCCTCAGCAAATCAGTCAACTTCAGTCAACTTTGGCCTCCGAATAGCAAGATAAAACAGCCCTACAAACAGTCAAATTCAGCCCAGTCAAAGTCTGGTAAAACAGCCCACCTGCGGTCAGCTGTTAAGATTAGGTATGTTCTATGCTAGAGCAATTTATTTAAATTTTCACAGTTAGCAATCACATCAGCATTACGATAAACTGCAAATAGAACATAAATATAATATGCAGAAGACAAGCCAAGACAAGAGGGCACAAGATATGGCGCAAGCCAGGGACAAACCCCACAAAGTGTGGGGAAACCCTTTGATCAAATCTTCTTTTATCTTCAAAGTTCAGCAGAGAAAGAGAGAGAGAGAGAGAGTACAATTACAACAGAAGTCAACACTTTGACTTGTCTAGATCTAAGCATAGATCATCTTCTATAACAATGAGATCAGTTGAAGACATTCTGCTTCAACTGATTCTCCAAGGTGACTCCTTCACTTAACATAGTGATGCAGCTTGTACTCATGTTGCACCCGTCACTGTGCCGCACCTAGTCACTGAGCAGCTTCCATCTACTCTCATCATCATGTTGCTCCTGTCTCATTCATCATCATGTTGTTGGGATTATCATATTTGCTGCACCTCAGAGATCATCACTACTGCATCAAGAACTTCATTACTGCTGCAAGGTTCTTGAGAGCATCATTGTTGCACCATGACTTTTCCTTGAGATTATTACTGAGATGATCTCTGCACCTATGAAGATCACGACTACACATTACAGTAGGATGAGATCATTTGTGAGATCATGATCTTAGACACTGATCTTTGCCAAAGCTGACTCTTCTTGACTTGGTGATCATTACTTCTTTCATCATGCTGAGGTTGTTATGATCCTTATCATCTTGACTGCCTCTAAGATACTTGTTCATATCAAGAATACTAGATCTGAAGACTATGATGACTATTGCCACTGTATGTCTCCATTTACAAGTATGCCGAGAAGCTCTTGATCAACACTGAAACCTGCTTCATCATTGTGGTTATGTCGAGACAGTAACATATACATATGTGAGATTGAGATCATACCCATCGAAGTTTTCATTGTGCAATCTGAGTTTCATTGCATCTAAACTGTCACAGGTGTTAGCGCTTGGAATTCACCTAGGTTGAGATAGACAAACTCTCAAGGCTAAATCAAACCATTTCACCTCGTAGCTAGCCCTACGAGGTATGAGAAGGCTCTCTCGGGTCAGATTTGATAGATCTTTCAATATGATTAGGCTGACCAATTAAGAATAAAGATTTTAGGCTAGTAAATTGATAGGGGGGTTGGATTTAATGATTTTTGGGGTTTTTGGTGGCAATTGGAGGGAGTGCAATTCAGGGTGCGGGGATTGGGCTCAGTTTTTGCAGGGGGTTCTTTGGGGCAAGGTAGGAACTTGTGCTGATGCCTTTGGCTTGGATGAGTGATCAGGGAAGAAAGAGAGGAGGTTAAAGAGGGCAAACAAGGACTTTGAATCCTCTTTAAACAGTGGAAAACATAGATATTGAACAGAATTAAAAGCTGAGCATGGCATGCATGAATTCAAACTTTATCACTTCATCTTGTTCAAATAGCAACAAAGAAAGAGAGATGTAACACATAAACAAACTTACAGTAACAATTAGAAGACACACCATCAACACAATGATCCACAAGAATCCACAATGAAATCTGCAAAACCCTGGCTTTCCTTTCCTTAAATTGCAGAAATAGATATACAATACACAATAATGTTTCTCCCACAAGAGTCCAACCATGAAAATGAGAAGGAGAGAGCATAATATAGACCATCTAGACCATCTAACTCCTTTCCCCACCTCTAGGGGTCGAGCTCAGCTTCCTAGGAGCAGTTTGAACTAATTCTAAACTAAGAACTAGAAAATAGGCAGCCAAACAACTTGCCTCTATTACTTAGCTAACTCATCCATGCATTAATTATTCACTTTTTACATCAAGGAAGCTTCTAGAAGGGTAAAGAGAGATAAAATCTATCAAAGTGCCATGAAAATATTACATTATCCATCATCTACAAGTAAAAATGGTCAACCATAGTCAAAACAGTGTTTTTTGACAAAAAAGGTCAATTCTGGTAAAGTTGGCTCGAATGGTCGCGCCCCCTGTTCAAATGGTCGCGCCCCTTTGCAGCTACTTTTGAGTGGGTTCCACTGATCCAAATCAGGTGCAAGATGGCTCATTGGAAAGCTTGGTCTGTCTACTTTCCATCCCAAGTGGAATTTCTGAATTTGGAGTTGTTTTGCCCCCTCAAAAACCATTTCTCCCAAGGTCACTTTCTGCAACTCAAAAAGTGGGCAGAAAGTCATTTTTTTGATGTATTTTGAGCTTTTGGAGGCTCAAATCTCAAAATCAGGCTTCTCCCAAGTATTGGTAATTTTTCTCTTTGCATGCCCTTTCCAAAAATGTCAAGTTTTCAAAATTCCGAGCAGTCCTCCAAAATGGTGAGACCATTCCAATGGCCTAAACCTGTAAATTGCACAAAAAATTCACAAATGACAAAATTTTCTCCAAATTTCTTGAAATTTGGGCTGGGAGTCAAATTTGGGCTGGGAGTCCCCAATCAAGTACCATGCTCAGTCAAAGAGGCTTTGGCCAAAGTTTGGAGTGGATCGGGCGTTTTCCTTCGTTTTTGTGCTTTAGCCAACCGTCCTTGGAGCACCTTCGTTTCTCGCCGGTATTTTTGACATTTCTCTCAAACCATGACACCTGTGTAAAAAGTGAAAGAGGTTTTTCTTCCTTGGCATGTTGTGGACAAAAACCTCTCTCAGTTTTGCAAAATTCATCTTTGATTGCTCTGGAACATCATTTGAGTGAAACTTGTCCCGATGTGTGAAACAAGGGATTTTGTCGAAATGAAGCGAAATGAAGGGGATAGGGGGCTTCTAAATTCTTGGGGAAATTTTTGGGAGTAGGGAGGGATGTTAGGAAGCAGGGGAAAGTGGAATCTCAGAGATTGAGTGAGGGGAAGGGGTCCAAAAGGGCGAAACACAGGCCCAACCTAGAAAATTGCCAGGTTGTAGCTAGAAACTAGGGTTTGTGCAAAAATGACGAATTTGGGGGATCTGAGTGTCGGGAAGTGTTTGATAAGGTACATTAAGGATAGGGGAAGGTGTATGAACATCAGGAAACAAGTTTTGCCGATGATTTGTCCGCCCAAAAGAAACTGCCTTCAAAACCCTAAGAGAGGGAAATGACCTTGCCTGGGCGCAACTGAAGCATGAACAAAGTATCAAATGACCCATTAGACACTGACATGATAATGACAACCCTATGAATGATGATAGACTCAGCTGAATAGTGACATGGACCACCATTTGGACAACTTTGAAAACAGTGAGAGCAAACCCTAGACCTAATGCCTAGTGACCAAATTTTGCTTGAAGACTCACTGAAATGACAAAATTTGACCTTGACACTCCAAAATCACTTTGTAAGAGCATATTTGATCACTGTAGGAAGGCTGGAAAGACTGACACTAACAACAGGGATACCACCGAGATCTATATGCATTGATTGCGGCTACAACAGTTTGTTCCTGCGGCCTCATTACCTTACTGCGACCACCTGCAGCTCCCTGCAGCTCTTCCTTATCACTGCGACTACCCTCTCCTTAACCGTGGCTTTCTATGTCTTGACTACGACTTCATATACCTGACTGCGGCTTCTTCATTTCCTGCGGATTCATTATTCCTCAATTGCGGCTATAATTGTCATACTTGTATGGCGTATATATATATATATATATATATATATATATATATATATATATATATGTATCCAAACTTCACGTAGAATGGCCATACCTGTATAGCGTATATATGTATCCCAAGTTCACGTAGAATGGCTTTCTATGTTTTGACTACGACTTCATATACCTGACTGCGGCTTCTTCATTTCCTGTATAGCGTATATATGTATCCCAAGTTCACGTAGAATGGCAGAGAGGAATGCGAAGTTCTGTTGCGTGAACAGGTCTCGTTGACTACGTTTTATTGACCCATTGACTGCGTTTATATTTCTTCATAAGCCTGCTGCTTACTGTGGCTAGGGCATCACTGCATCTAGGGTATCACCTGTGGCTAGGTATCTACAGCTGGGGCAACGTACAGCAGCGAGGGCATTACTTGAGTGACCAGCGTATCATTCATGATGTCTCTCACCTTCACCAAAAACCCAGACGTGGAGAGGAGGAGACTACTCAAGAATGTGTTGTGCTAATGACTCCAAATCCTCTTTTATTTATACTAAAGGCGGATGATTGAATAGACATGACGTTTGGGCTTCTAGAGCCTACATAAGAGCTGGTCGGCTTGATAATAATTATATAAACAAAATAAATTCATATCTCCATAAATACTTATCGGAATCGGATGATCTTTGGATCAATCCTACACCTCTCGACGAGAGGGATCCAATAAAATTATCAGCTGCCATAAATAAGCTGACCCATATGGAGTTTTGCCCTAGTTTCCAATTTAACATCAGCCCTAGTTGCAGTCAACATTGGCAAACACTTGGCCAAACTGTCCAGAAATTTGGTCTCCTGAAATTTCTACCTCCTGAAATTTCGGCCTTGTAAAAATTTCTGTTTTCCCACCCCGATTTTCAGTTTCTCCTTATTTCTCCCATGTAGTTAAATGCCCATTCCCATAACCATACATTTAACAGACTGAAAAAAAAAATATTGCTGAAAACACAAATTCTGGAAATTTTTCAGAATGCTGGAAATTGCAGAATTAAAAATCAGCAATTAAAAACAGCCATTAAAACACATTAAAACATTGATATTTTTTGTCAACTTGACCCTGGAAAAACCCCCTACAACTCTTGGGGAAAACCAGTTTGAGAGCTCTTCTTTATTTCTGAAAATTGCCTTTTTACAGTGAGAATTATTCAGCAAAAAATCAGCAAGCAAATTTACAACTTATCTCCTTTCCCGTGCCTCACAGCAATCTGGAAATTACAGCAAACAGAACAGCAATAAATGTTGTACGACCTCCGTTTTGTGTGCAGAAAAATCAGCAAACTGCTCCTCGATTTTTGTGCAAAAATCTGCCTTTCACTATGTGCTGAATCAGCTGTACAAATCTGCTCAACTGCTGCCTTGGAATGTGTGCCAAGCTGCTGTCTCCTTCTCCTTCCTGCTCAGAAATCTCTCTTGCTCTCTTGCTCTCCTTCTCCCAATCTGCTCATGAAAGAATGAATGACCTTTTCCTCCTTTTCCTCCTTTAATATAACTCCAAGTGACTTTTGGGTGATCCAAGTGACTTTTGGGTGATCTCTAAATCCAATGGCTGAAATAGATTTAGATCAATGGTTGAGATTAAATGCTCATTTAAATCTCACTTTCTATTTTTTAATTCACCCCACTTTAATAAAGACCCACTTAGTCATTTATTTCCAAAGTCACTTTTCCTTTCTAATTTTTCATTGACTTTATAAAAGTCACTTTAAAATTAGACTTAATAACTTTATCACTTAAAGTCACTTTTAAATTAGATTTAACTTTATAAAATTATAAAGTCACTTTAGGAGAAAAATTAAATTCTTTTGGACACTTTTCCCTAGGCCAAAGATCAAAGCCTAAGGGAACCACCTGTCCTCCGGTACCAAATTTCAACACTCCCTCTTACCGAGGAAGGTGTTCCTCACCACACCCATCTTGTCTCTGAAGTAGACATGCTTGCCCCGTGGTAAGGCTTTGGTAAGGATATCTGCAACCTGCTCATCAGTGGAAATATACTCAAGCTTCACAGCTCCCTTCTGAACATAGTCTCTGATGAAATGATATCTGATCCCGATATGCTTTGACCTGTCATGAAATACTGGATTCTCCGTGAGTTTAATGCAACTCTGATTATCACAGTAAATCACTGAAGGTCTCAACGGCTGACCAAATAAGCCAAACAACATCTTGCGAAGCCAGATGGCCTCACAACTAGCTAGACTGGCTGCCATATACTCTGCTTCCGCTGAACTCAGTGCTACTGACTGCTGCTTCCGGCTGAACCATGACACTACTGCTGAACCCAACCCAAAACAACACCCTGAAGTGCTCTTCCTATCAGAAGCACAACCTGCTCAATCAGAATCAGTGTATCCTGCCAATCTCACTCCATCTCCCTGCCTGTAGTCCAGACCATAATCCACTGTCCCCTGCAAGTACCGCAAAATGTGTTTTGCAGCCACCCAATGAACCTTCCTAGGCTCACACATAAACTGACTCATCGTGTTGACTGCAAAACAGATATCTGGTCTAGTGTTGACCAAATACATCAAGGAACCAATCAGCTGCCTGTACAATGTGGGATCCACCAACTCGGAATCCGAAGCATGAAGCTTCTTCCAGTTGGTGATCATCGGTGTCGACATGGGTCTACAATCCTCCATGTGGAATCTGCTAAGGATGTCCACAATATACTTCCCCTGCCCCAGGAAGAAATGCCCCTCCTCCTGCCACACCTCCAAACCCAAAAAGTAATGCATCAAGCCGATGTCCTTCATCTCAAACTCCGCCGCAAGATCTCTCTTGCAGTGCTCTATGAGTCTCTCTGCACCTGTAATGATCAAGTCATCCACATACAGCACCAGAATGAGAGGCTCCTCACCAATCACAATAAAGTAAAGGTTCGGATCTGCCTCACTCTTTGTGAAACCCATCCCCTGCAAGTATGCATCTATCCTGGAGTACCAAGCTCTGGGAGCTTGCTTCAGGCCATAAAGGGCCTTCTTCAATCTGCACACATGGGACTCCTTCCCATGCACCTCAAAGCCCTGTGGCTGCTCAATGTACACCTCCTCCTGTATGAAGCCATTGAGAAATGCGGTCTTCACATCCATCTGGTGGATCTTCCAACCCATCTCTGCTACTATCGATATAATGGAGCGGATCGAAGTATATCGAGCCACGGGAGCGAAGGTCTCCTCATAATGAACTCCCTCTACCTGGGAGAACCCTCTAGCCACAAACCTCGCTTTGAATTTCTCAATGCTGCCATCTGCAGCATGCTTTACCTTGTAAAGCCATCTGGAAGTAACCACGGATTTACCCTAAGGCCTCGGCACCACCTCCCAAACATCATTCTTCATGATAGAAGAATACTCCTCCTGCATGGCCTCTCTCCAGACCTGCTGGCTAGCTGCCTCCTCATAGCTAGAAGGCTCAGAGTCAAGGATGCTGGTAACCATCGCCATATAACTACAAAACCTCTCAGGTGGTCTACTCTCTCTGACCGGCCTCTTCGGCTCAGCAACAGATGTGGCATCTCTCAAGGTGTCCTGAAGCCACTTGGGCTTCCTCTTCCCTGAGTGCACTTCTTCCACCGGAGAATGAAACTCCTCCTCCTCATCATCATCAGTAGCCTGAACTCCTGACTGTCTATCTGTTGTCCTCCTGCCTACACCTGAACCTGTAGAAGCTGAGGTACCGTGTGAACTGTCCATCAGTGGACTCCCTAGTGAACTGCTCTGTGAACTGCTCTGCATGCTGCCCGGAGCACCACCCCTCTGGCTCGATGAGCCACTGCTCACTGACGGACCTGACATCCTCATAGATGTACCTCCGAATCCTCCTGATCCCTGCCCACTGGATCCCTGCGACTGACTCAACTGCTGCTGAGGGTCTGGCTGATCCAGATACTCTAACTCCCGTGACCTCCTAAAGGCCCTGTCCTCCTCGAACTTCACATCCCGTCTGACAACAACTCTCCTCTGTGCAGGAATGTAAATCCAAAAGGCCTTTGAGGTCTCACTGTAGCCCACAAAGATACCCTTCTCTGCGGTGGGCTCTAGTTTGGTCCTCTTCTCCTTGGGTATATAGGAGTATGTAATGCATCCAAAGATATGAAGATGACCAAGATCAGGCTTCTTCCCAGAGAAAGCCTCCTCCGGAGTCATGTGCCCCAAGGCACGATGCGGACTCCTGTTCTGCAAGTAAACAGCTGTGTTGCAGGCCTCTGCCCACAAGAACAATGGCAACCCCTGATCATGTAACATAGCTTTGGCAGCCTCTATGATGGATCTGTTCTTCCTCTCTGCAACCCCGTTTTGCTGGGGGTTGTAAGGAACAGTGAACTCCCTCCTAATGCCTGCCTCCGCACAATAGTCAACAAACTCTCCAAGGGTGTACTCTCCTCCATTGTCCGACCTCAAGGACTTGATCTTTCGACCTGTCTGTGTCTCCACAAGAGCTCTGAACTCCTGAAACTGCTTGAAGACCTCACTCTTGGTCTTCAAGAAATAAATCCAGGTCCTCCTGGAGTGATCATCAATGAATAAAACATAGTACTCATACCCACTCAAGGAAACATGAGACATCCGACCGCTCACATCGGAATGAATCAAATCAAGTATCCCCGTCGCTCTGCTGTCACTGCTGGGAAAAGGGGATTTGGCAAATTTGCCCATCGCACAACCTCTGCAAGTATCAAAGTGATCAGTACTGAAATCTGGCACACCTGTAGTGATCTCCCGCAATGTCCTCAAGGCTCCATGATACATATGTCCCATCCTGCGGTGCCAAATCTCACACAGCTCAGAACTGCTAGCTCTGCTGTCGGTACTACTGCTCAATGCCAAAAGGGGCTGAAATGCAAACTTGTACACCTTTGCATGGCGTACACCTATCACTCTAGCTGAATCAGCTGGAGTGTCCCTGGGATACATCAACACCTGTCCTCCCCTGAACAGTACGTCATATCCTCTGTCCTCCAAAGCTAAGACGGATATGAGGTTCTTCCTCATCCCTGGCACATAAAGAACCTCTGACACCTTCAAGGGAGGTTTGGACTCCCTTTGAAATGTCACTGTCCCCACCCCGACTGCTCTAACAACTCTGTCATCACCGAGTACTACCTCAATATCAGTGCCACTCTCTGAAAGCTCTGAAAGCTCTGAGAAGTACTCACGGACTCCTGTCATGTGACGTGAAGCCCCACTGTCCACATACCAAATACCTGTAGATGCTCCGCTAATCGAGGGAAAAGCATGCTCCCTCTGAACCTGTGTGGCAGGTGATCCTGCACTAGAGGACTCACACATAGTGAACGCAAACTCTCGGTCAAAACGACCAGCAAAGTCCTCAATCTCTGCTGAAGCTGCCACGTCCTGGTTCTTCCCCTTCTTCTTCTTCTTCTCCGGACACACAACTGCATAGTGTCCCATCTTTAGACAATTCCAACACTTCACCTTGGAATAGTCCTTCTGTGTGTTCCCCTGTTTACCTTTACCTTTGCCTTTGCCCCCACCACTGCTTGTGGAAGCCTGCTTCTTCCCTTTGCCTTTCTTGCCTCCTGCCACCAGTGCTACATCCTCATCCTGCTCAACTGGCTTGGCTGCCCCAAGCTGACCTTTCCTGATCTCTGTCTGAATGCAATCATCCCAAAACCTCTCCCATGTGGGAAGGGTCTCACGTGCACAAACCCCATCAGCAAAGTTCAACCATGAACGGGGGAGGCCATTCACTGCAATCTGCACCAACTCAGTGGGTGGAATGGCCTCTCCAATCGCTGCCAACTCATCTCTCACATTAGTAATCTTTGTGAGATATCCAGCTGCACTATCATTCCCCATCTTAATGTTCTTCAGCTTCTCCTTCAGGACCATCTTCCGGTTCTCATTGGTACTCTGGTAGAGATTGGACAATGCTGTCCACATCTCATGGGCATTGCTCTTTCCTCTCACATGAGGAATGCAATGGTCTTTGATTCCGTCTAGAATCAGCCTCTTACCCTTATTGTTCTTCTTTTTATACTCAGCCAACTGAGTAACATTAGTGGGCACAACAACAGGGTTCTGTGCGGTATGCACCATGATATCCCAGACTTCTGCCTCCTCAAAGATACTCTGCATTCTCTCCTTCCAAACGCTGTAATTTATATGCCCAGCTAGCCTATCCTCCACCCTCAATCCCAATGACATCCTGTTGCCCTAAAACTGAAAAATGGCACTGCTGTAGTAAAGATAAAACTGTTGTTTATGAAAAAATCAGCTTGCTGGAATTTTCTGGGTGAAAAATCAGCAACTGTAATTTTTCCTTTTGCTGTCCCAAACTGCCCTTCAGCACTCAAGCTCTGATACCATGTAAAAATTTCTGTTTTCCCACCCCGGTTTTCAGTTTCTCCTTATTTCTCCCATGTAGTTAAATGCCCATTCCCATAACCATACATTTAACAGACTGAAAAAAATAAATATTGCTGAAAACACAAATTCTGGAAATTTTTCAGAATGCTGGAAATTGCAGAATTAAAAATCAGCAATTAAAAACAGCCATTAAAACACATTAAAACATTGATATTTTTGGTCAACTTGACCCTGGAAAAACCCCCTACAACTCTTGGGGAAAACCAGTTTGAGAGCTCTTCTTTATTTCTGAAAATTGCCTTTTTACAGTGAGAATTATTCAGCAAAAAATCAGCAAGCAAATTTACAACTTATCTCCTTTCCCGTGCCTCACAGCAATCTGGAAATTACAGCAAACAGGACAGCAATAAATGTTGTACGACCTCCGTTTTGTGTGCAGAAAAATCAGCAAACTGCTCCTCGATTTTTGTGCAAAAATCTGCCTTTCACTATGTGCTGAATCAGCTGTACAAATCTGCTCAACTGCTGCCTTGGAATGTGTGCCAAGCTGCTGTCTCCTTCTCCTTCCTGCTCAGAAATCTCTCTTGCTCTCCTTCTCCCAATCTGCTCATGAAAGAATGAATGACCTTTTCCTCCTTTTCCTCCTTTAATATAACTCCAAGTGACTTTTGGGTGATCCAAGTGACTTTTGGGTGATCTCTAAATCCAATGGCTGAAATAGATTTAGATCAATGGTTGAGATTAAATGCTCATTTAAATCTCACTTTCTATTTTTTAATTCACCCCACTTTAATAAAGACCCACTTAGTCATTTATTTCCAAAGTCACTTTTCCTTTCTAATTTTTCATTGACTTTATAAAAGTCACTTTAAAATTAGACTTAATAACTTTATCACTTAAAGTCACTTTTAAATTAGATTTAACTTTATAAAATTATAAAGTCACTTTAGGAGAAAAATTAAATTCTTTTGGACACTTTTCCCTAGGCCAAAGATCAAAGCCTAAGGGAACCACCTGTCCTCCGGTACCAAATTTCAACAGGCCTCCTGAAATTTAGCTCTCCTAAAATTTCGGACGAGTGGAGAGAGAGAGGTCCAGAAATATGTACCCAATCAATGAGGAGAGAGAGAGAGAAGTGTGAAGATGAGTGTGTCCAAATGAGGCTAAGTCACCTTCTATTTATATGCAACGTTGAGGATGAATAGACGTCACTGTTGGGCTTCTGAGCCTACATAAGTTTGTTGGCCGACCTTGACAATTTGACCATAATCAAAATAAATTCATAGCTTCATTTGTACATGTCAGAATCGGATAATCTTTAGATCAATCCTACACCTCTTAGAGAGAGGAATCGAAGAAAAATATCAGCTGTCGTAAATAAGATGACCCATGTGGAGTTTGGCCCTAGTTGCCAATTTTAACAGGTTTACCCACATTGAGTTTTTCCAGGGACGTTTAGTCCAAAAATAAGTGTGTCCTTTGTGTGGTTGTCTCATTTATTTTTTAGTACTAGATTTGTTTATTGGTGTAGGCTGCAGTGTATTTGCATTAATATTTTATTATTTTCTAAATAATTCTGAAAATAACTTGTTAAGATGAAGAAAACAAGTAGGTAATGCAAATCAGTTTTCTGCAGTAGGATTTTTGGTTTGTTAAATTCAGAAATGTGAAAATTCTATCACTACAACAACTGATTTACTTTACCTACTTATTTTCCAATAAGTTATTTATGAAATTCCTTCAATAAACATTAAAATAAATTATGCTGCAGATATCACACCATAATACAGAAACAAACACATGCACAAGAATCAACACATCGACACAGATATTTTGGACAACAGTCCTCGAAAAAACCCTATGTGGAAAAATCGGTGCAATAATGGAAGATTTTATTATTCAGCAATTCTTCAAAACAAAAGGGTGCCAAACTGGCTTACCCAATAGACAGAAAAATTCTCCAGCACTTCTCCCAGTCTCAGCGCCAACCTGGCTGACCTCTGCGTAGCTCCCAGACACTCTACGTCAGCCCTTGCCTCTCTGTGTCAGCACTGGCCTCTCTGCGTCACCCACGCAGGCCCTCTAGTGACTGCGCAATCTGTCGCTGCCTTTGCATTTGCCTCTCCAACCTTTGCGCTGGTCTTCTAGTGCTACTTCCAACTCTCTGTTCCATACTTGTTGCCTCCTACTGCTCTCCAGACCACTAGTTCGAATTTCTCAGCTAACCTCGCTCCAGAAATCGAACTGACTGGTCTCCCTCAGTGTGTTCTCCAACTAACCCTCAAGCCTCTTCTTATACTTTTCTCATTGGTCCATCAATAGCCAAGATTAAATCTCTAATCAATGGCTAAGATTAGATTTGGCTTGATCCATGACTTTTGGACCCTTCTAACCCAGTTTTATATTAATACCCATTAATATTTTATTTTTCTTAAGTTTAGACTTAGGAACTCCATTAAAAATATTAATTATTTTAATATCTCCCAAACCGGTTAAAATCTGCCCAAACCATTTCTGGGTCTTGGAGATCTCATGTGCTTTAGCCTCTCCACCAATTTTCATTGCTAGAGCACATCCGATGCTACCCCAAATCAACACTCCCTCTTAGCGAGGATTATGCTCTAGTAATACTCCTCACTGAGTATCACCCTGATCATCCAGCGTCGGTCCTGGTGTTGATGCTAGGCCTCCCTTGCCCAACATCCTCTGCACGGCTGCATCCTGTACTACTGCACATGGTCCTACCACTGCCACTACTGCATCTGTACAGTAGCTCCCTCCACATCCGTGCTACTGTTGGTCCTTTCTTCCAACACTGCATCTGCACTGCAACTCCCTCTGCCACATTCCACTGTGCTACTGCTGACTGCTATCGCACTGCAACATCAACCCCATTTCTGTTACTGAAATGGATTCTTTATCAACCCCATCTTTTCCCTGAAATAATCGAACTTTGTTCTTCCAAGGGCCTTGGTGAGGATATCTGCCACCTGTTCTCCTGTAGGTGTGTAGCTCAACTGTACAGCTCCTCGTTGTACACAGTCTCTGACAAAGTGACACTGGATATCAATATGCTTTGATCAATCATGAAACACTGGATTCTCAGAGAGCTTGGTGCAACTATGATTATCGCACATGATCTTGGTCGCCTCCATTTTTCTTCGGAATATGTTCACAAGCATTTTTCTGAGCCATATGGCCTCACACGAAACTGTGCTCGCTGCCATATATTCTGCCTCATATGAGCTCAGAACCACGGACTTTTGTTTCCTACTGCACCAGGAGGTCATTCCTGATCCAATGTTGAAATAGTACCCAGAGGTACTTTTTTGATCCACTGAACTTCCTGCCCAATCTGCATCAGTAAATCCACTCAATCTGATATCCTTACTCCTGGTGTACAAGAGTCCATAATCAACTGTTCCCTGTAAATACTTGAGAACATGTTTGGTTGCTGCCCAGTGCACCCTCTTCCGTTCCACCATGCACTGACTGAGGGTGTTTGACATGGTAGCAAATGTCTAGCCTGGTATTGACCAGATACATTAGGGACCCTATGAGCTGCCTGTATAAGGTGGGATCAACATCCTTGTCTTCTGATGCATCAATCTTCTTGTTGGTGATCATTGGAGTAGCCATGGGTCTATAGTCCTCCATCCTGAATCTCTTTAGGATTTCTGCAACATATCTCCCTTGCCCAAGGAAGATCTCTCCCTTTTGTTGCCAAACTTCCAACCCTAGGAAATAATGCATTCTTCCCAAATCCTTCATATCAAATTTTGTGGCTAGATTCTTCTTGCAATCCCTGATGAGCCTGGATGATCCTATCAGAAAGAGACCATCCACATACAATACTAAGATTAGCGGCTCATTTTTTACAACCAGATAGTAGAGATTTGGATCTACGTCACTCTTGACAAATCCCATCTTCTACAAGTAGCCATCGATTCAACCATACCATGCTCTAGGTGCTTGTTTCAGCCCATACAAGGCTTTCTTCAACCTGCATACATGAGACTTCTTATCATGTGTCTCAAAGCCCTTTGGTTGTTCAATGTATACCTCTTCTTCTATCACCCTGTTCAGAAATGTTGTTTTGACATCCATTTGATGAATCTCCCACCCCATCTGTGCTGCAAGAGATATCACGATTCTAATAGATGTATACTTGGCTACCGAGGGGAAGGTATCTTCGTAGTCAATTCCTTCATTCTGAGCATACCCCTTAGCCACAAACCTAGCTTTATATTTCTCTACACTGTCGTCTGCAGCGTATTTGATCTTGTAGATCCATCTCAAACCTACCATTGATCCATCTTGAGGCCTTGGCACTACCTCCGAGACATCGTTCACCATTATGGAGTTGTACTCCTCTACCATCACATCTAGCCAAACCTGATGTTGAGCTGCCTCCTGGAAACTGGCAGGCTCCCCATCCTGAGCTACTAATGTCTGATATCTATCTGGCTGTTTTCGCTCCCTCTTATTATTTCTTGGCGCACCAATGAAGTCCTCTGCATCTCGCAGAATCTGACAAAGTTCCCTACTAGTTCTTCCTTTGCCATTAGGTGCTTTTGTTAGCTCCTCCTCATCTTGTGAATCTTCCTGACCCAAGGAAGAATTCTTTTCTTCGGTTGGTTGAAGAGGTTTAACCAACGGCTCCTCTTTTGACTGCTCCTCAGAAGGCATTTCACAAGATTTTCTGAAAGCCCTGTCCTCCATGAACTTCACATCTCGTCGAACCAATACCTTCCTGTTCCCTAGAAGATAGATTCTGTATGCCTTAGCGTTCTCGCTATATCCCACTAGATACCCTTTTTCCGCAGTTTGATCCAAATTTTTCCTCTTTTCCTCGAGTACGCGACAATACGCTAAACTCCTAAATATCTTGAAATGACTGACTTCAGGCGTTTTCCCTATGAAAACTTTCTCTGGAGTAATCTTGCCCAATGACTGATGAGGAGTCTTGTTCTGAACATAGACTATTGTGTTGCATGCTTCTGCCCACAGGAATTTTGGCATATCCTGATCATACATCACGGCCCTATCTGCTTCTGCAATAGTCCTGTTCTTCTTTTCTGCTACTCCACTCTGCTCCAGATTGTAAGGAGTTGTCCACTCTCTTCTGATGCCCTCCTTAGCGCAAAAATCAGTGAAGTCCTTATCGACATACTCTCCACCATTATCTGAGCGCAAAATTTTTATTTTCTTCCCAGTCAGATTCTCCACCAGAGCCTTGAACTCTTTGAATCGACAGAAAACCTTGTCCTTGGTTTTCAAAAAATAAATCCAAGTTTTCCTTGAGTGGTCATCAATGAAGGTAAGGAAGTACTCGGCACCACTAAGAGCTTTAGTGGACATAGGTCCACAGATATCTGAGTGTATCAATCCTAGTACACTCTTGGCCCTGTTTTTACTTCTAGGAAATGCTGCTTTGGCATACTTTCCTAGAGCACATCCTCTGCATACATCATCTCGTTCCGTACTAAGATCCGAAACTCCTATTACAGTGCTCCTGAGAATTCTCAGAGCCCCATGGTGCAAATGTCCCATTCTTCTATGCCATAGTTCGTTCAAATCTTTGTCTCCATGACTGCCTATTAGTGCCATTGGTGATTCTAGTTGTAGTCTATACAACCTGTTACTTTTGATCCCGATCTGCACTTTCTTTTTCCAACTCGGGTGTTTGATGTATACTTTCTCCTTAATGAAGAAGACGTCATAGCCTTTGCCTTGAAGTTGCGACACGGAAAGTAAGTTCATCCGCAATCCTGGTACATGTAGCATATTGGTAGCATGAAACCACTCTCCCGATTCTTTTTAAAAAAATATGGTACCCCTCCCTATTGGAGTACACTTTGCCTTGTTCCCCATGGTGATCTGAAAGTTCATCTTCTCCTCCTGATAATCTAAGAAACATTCCTGGATTCCCATCATATGCCAAGAGGCTCCACTATCTATATACCATATCCCTGATGATGCAGAACTAGTCATACAAGCTACTTCTTCTTCCAGCCTGGAAGCCAACATAGAGAAATCGAAATCACTTTCTCTTGTGCAATTTTCTGAAAATTTGTGTGAGTCTCCTGACATAGATGCCTCTGCATCATGGTCTCGACCCATAATTGATTTTCCCTTCCTGTCTTTGATTACTTGTTGTGATACCATGTGAAAATTCTATCACTGCAACAACTGATTTACTTTACCTACTTATTTTCCAATAAGTTATTTATGAAATTCCTTCAATAAACATTAAAATAAATTTTGTTGCAGATATCACCATAATACAAAAACAAACACATGCACAAGAATCAACACATCGACACAGAGATTTTGGACAATCGTCCCCGGAAAAACCCAATGTGGGAAAACCGGTGCGGCAAGGGAGGATTTTATTATTCAGCAATTTTTCAGTACAACAGGGTGCCAAATTGGCTTACCCGACAGAGAGAAAAATTCTCCAACACTTCTCCCAGTCTCAGCGCCATCCTGGCTGACCTCTGCGTAGCTTCCAGACACTCTGTGTTAGCCCCTGCCTCTCTACATCAGCAATGGGCCTCTCTGCATCACCCACGCAGGCCCTCTAGTGACTGCGCAGTCTGTTGCTGCCTCTGCGTCTGCCTCTCCAACCTCTGCGCTGGTCTTATGGTGCTACTTCCGTCTCTCTATTCTGTACTTGCTGCCTCCTGCTGCTCTCAAGACCACTAGTTTGAATTTCTCAGCTAACCCTGCTCCAGAAATCGAACTGACTGGTCTCCCTCAGTGTGTTCTCCAACTGACCCTCAAGCCTCTTCTTATACTTTTCTCGTTGGTCCATCAACGGCCGAGATTAAATCTCTAATCAACGGCTAAGATTAGATTTGGCTTGATCCATGACTTTTGGACCCTTCTAACCCAGTTTTATATTAATACCCATTAATATTTTATTTTTCCTAAGTTTAGACTTAGGAACTCCATTAAAAATATTAATTATTTTAATATCTCCCAAACCAGTTAGAATCTGCCCAAACCATTTCTAGGTCTTGGAAATCTCATGTGCTTTAGCCTCTCCACCATTTTTCATGGCTAAAGCACATTTGATGCTACCCCAAATCAACAAGAAATTTTCACAATTCAATGACCAAAAGTTATCCACTTCCATATTTCAGCCCTCTGCTTGGACTCACACACACCCATTCGGATTAAGGGGGGAATGTTGTAAACCTAATCCGTAAGGGTTATGATAATTCATGATATTCAGTTGGTCTCAAGGGAATATGAATAGGCATCGGGAGTCCAAAATGTTGAGAAATCCTTATGGCAGCATTAGGTCATTTGTTAAGTTGATTTCTCTTTACATGACAATTATTTGTGATTATGTATTTGCTTCTTTATTAATGTTTATGTTCTCATCATCAAACAATTGCCAAAAACTATGAAGATCACAAAGCAAAGAACACAAGATGTAGGCACTCAGTTAGGGCAAAACCCCTCTCTTAGGGGAAAACCCAACCAAAATTCTCTTCTTCTTCAAGAATCAATTCAAAATGAGACAACCAAGACCACTAGACCAACGACAAGACCTCCTCCATCCATGAAGTCAACCTTCCGACCATTCTTCCTTCATCAAGACAAAGATGCACAAGTCAACAAGCTTCATACCATCCAAAGTCAACTTAAGTCAAAGCAGATCTGCTCGAAAATAGAACTCGACCTTCCTTCTTATCTTTGAAACTTCGGCTTGTAGCTTCGGCCTTGCAACTTCCCACTGTTGCCTCAAATCTCTCACATGTGTGGGAAATTAAGAAGATTTCAAACCTTCCTTCTTCGCTAGTCTTCCTTTTCTTTTGTAATGGAGTAGACCTTCTTTCCTAGGCTTCTCGCACTTCTTTCTTCCTTAGAGTTGCAGATCGAATGTCTTATTAGATGTATCCTTAATAGGTCGAATGCACTGCTTATACATAGGCTCTTGTGTGGTTCAATTATCTTCAATGAGGCCGACTTGCAAGGAGATGAGGCCAACTTGCTGGAGGCATAACTTATAATTTTGACACAAAAATAATTTTCTTTCTTTACATAAAAAGCCCAAGAAGGGTCTAATACATGATGACAAGGACTATGACTCATGACACAAGCCTAGAAGCACTCAATGGGTGCTTTGACCTATAAACAAAATAAATTGAGCATGAAACCCATGCTTATAAAAAAAAAAATCCTTTGATCTTTACAATAATTTTTATTTTCTTCTCTTTACAAATACATAAGAATTACATCATGTCATAAGCCAAACAACAATTATGAAGATCGATACTAGTTACATTTTTAACACAAAAGGCCTTGGAAGGTGAATCCAATCGTCATCAACTATTGTATTTATACATGTATCTTATTAAAGAAATGCATCATGCGCTTATCTAATTTTGATCTCCATTTTTCATTTGTCCAACAGCATTATCATATTTTTCCAAGGAAAACCTTGCAGAAATCCATGCAAGTACTTCCCCATGATCCATGGACGATTAATAGAGTAAATCGTCGACCCTAATTACAAATCCTAACCCCATGGGGATCAAGAGAGTCAAATCTGTGACCTCGCCCCCTTTGGTGGAGAGATCTCATGTCTAGCTCATGACCACTTGAGCTAACCCTTGGAGCTATGTGTTCCCACTATTCATAAGTATAATCACTTTCGTTTTCTTTATGGAATCAAAAAACTTGAATGTCTAGTGTTGAGAAATAGTTGTAATTATAACAACAAAGAGCATTGAGATGATGTCTTGAATTCATTTTTAGATTCATCTTCAGTACTTTTAGACTCATTGTCAAAGTTGTTACTTTCTGCATCAAACACAGACATATCACACGTCTTCCTCATTATCATTGTCACTACTATTAATTTCATGTAAGTACAACTTTTTGGGCTTCCACTTCACTCCAAGTTTGATTACATTTAAAACACTTCCTTCCATCATTTTATTTTCATGCATTAGATGGTGAGTTCCTTTTAATGGAAAGGAAATATTTGGACATTGATTTTGGCTTTAGATGGTACTTACTCCATGTCTTTAATATCTAGGAGCTTGAGTTCATTTCTTATATTATATTTCAATCTACAGATATAAGTCTGCAAGAAGCAATATTCTGATAAATCTATCACATGATGCCTAATGCTTCTAAATCACAAAATTACTAATCTATCATTCTCATTTGTCATAATAGAGTGAGCTTCACAAAGCCTCCATTCTCATCCATATATTGGGTTCTTTTAAAAACGTTTTTCTTGAATATATCCCTATATCTTGCTAGGCCCAAGGATTTGTACTTCCACCATAGAACCGAATAATCCATTGAGCCCTCTAGGTACATGCATGCCACTCTAATATTATCTTGATCATCATGAAGTTTATACATCTCAAAAGAATGTTCAATTATATTAACACATCTTGTACAATTTCTATTATCTATGCCATCAAAGCTTCTGAACATTAATTTTTGTTTTATTTATGAATCCATTAGACCTTGGATTGAATGGCAGATGTATCTTTTTATGTTTACTATGGTTATGGAATTGTTACCGCAAAATCTAGCAGTCCTAGTGCAAAGCCTCACTAGGCAAACCTAGGTCTTATGTCAACAATGAGATTAGCCACCACTGTCACCTCAGTGGTATAGCAATTTTGCCAACGGAGCTATTGTCGATTACTTTTGTGTTATTTTTACTGTGATTTTCTCCTGATTGGTGAGGTCTTACATGGCTTGCTAAATCCATACCAAAACTTTCTTTGGAAAAGCACACCAAAATTGGTTCAAGCTTTTCAGATTTGGATCAATGGCTTCAAGTATAAGTAGGGGAGCCACAAAAGGAATTAGTGTCCATGCATCTTCAGTCTTCTTCTTTCGATCATCCACTCCTCTTCCTTTCCTTCTTGAGTCTCTAAGCAGCATTTACGTGCTCTCATGGGTCAAATCCTTGTAATTTTTCCCATCTTCAGGACTTGTATGTGGGTATAAAAATCCTAAGACCGAATTTTTGATCTCCTTCGGTCAATTGATTAAGTATGATTTCAATTTGAAAACATTTCAGACCATGTACTTGACTAAGCAGCTCCGATTAATGAAGAAAGAATTTGTCCTTTCTCTTTTACCAATGAAGAATTCATTCATTTGATTGCACTCGTGTGTTTGTAGATTCAAGTTTGAAATTTTTGAATCAATGGGATTAACTCATGGGATTGCCCTATCAATATTCTGCTTCTTTTTTCTCGTTTCTTCCTTTTTCCACATTGCCCTAAAGGACTAAGCCACCAGTAACAATAAAATCAGATTTTGATTTTTATGTTTTAGAGTTTATTTCAAATAAACCTATTAGGAGATTTGAAAAATAAGATAGAGTTACCTCCCCTGAGTCAATAAAGCACAAACTCCAAAGCAAAAGGGATTGTGTCAGCAATAGAGGCACATTCCCTAAGCTGTCCATTCAGAGTCCCTTGAGGCTGATTTCTCAAGGAGCAGTTTTGGGTGTTAGCAGGAGGTGGCACCCAAGAAATCTTGATTTATAGCAACCCTCCTCTATCACTTAGTATTTCAATTGCGACCATGAACTAACTTTAGTTTCTTTATATTCTAAGAGAAGGATAAATTTATTCATAATTATTAAGGCACAAATCGTACTCATAAAAACCCTTGAAAATGCTACGAGGAATTGAAATAGAGGCAACATAAAAATAAAAATTGTATATAGAGACCCTCTAAATGCTGCGTATTTAAATAGGGATAATTATCTAACATTGCTTTTCCAAAATTCAATAGGACGAAAAAAACAACTTCCAACTAGAAAGCCCTAGTACCCTACAGTGCAAGGGAAAATAAGGATTGGTATATTCATACCCAAAATGGGAAACTATTGAATAGAATCTTTGAATAAACCCTGTAGGGAGTGTTTCTCAAAATCATGTGGAGGACAACATAATGAAGGATAAACAGATTTTACAAATAGACACTAAAGGAACTACAATATCTCTCTTTTATATGTTAATACACCCATGGATTATGTCCTAGACAAAAACGCAAGGCTAAAATTGGACCGCCATGAACCCTACGAAAGAAATAGCTAGATTTTACAATCAAATGCAAGTGTGTCATTGGAAGTCAAATAGATAAATACTTCAGCTCTAATGTACCTGCATTCTGTGCCCATGGTACCTATAATGATAACTTTCATAATTATTTCCAGGGCCACAATACATGTTTCCATGCAAAAGCATTTTAGCAATCTCATCACAAACTTCTCATTGAAACAACCATTCCCTTTTCTAGATCATCATTGATATGAGAATTTACAAATGAAAATGAAAATTTATTACCAGCTGCTGTTACAATGGCAACGTGAGCACCATGTTGCATAAGCTTAACAATATGACCAATCATTTTATTATCTCCCTGTATATGATGACCATCTGCATAAAGAGTTCCGTCTGCATCAAATGTTATTAACGATACCTGCTCGCCTATTGCATGAACCTGTAAAATATTAACATGCAGCTTGAAAAGATACGAAAGAGGAAGATATGTAAGATTGAAGTAGAAAAAAGAAACAAGATATATAACTCATCTATAAATAGATTATGTGATATCCCTTAAATACAATATTACATCAACAATTGTCTGGCATCAGTCATTGTTATAAATCGCACTAATTTGATCATGTAATTATGAAACAGTCAAATAAACTCATTTTATAGCCAAAACAAACACTAATATTTTTTACCTTTCAAAAATGAAGTTATAAAAGCATGTCGCATTACATTGATAATAACCAATGTATTCTTCAGAGCATTATAAAGCAAACAACTTAATTGCAGACAAAAGCAAGTGTATGCCAGCTCACCTGTGCAATATTTAGTACATGTCTGATTTCCGCAAAATTTGGAGGCACAAACTTGCGCCTTGAAAGTAATGCAAAATCATCATACTCCTGCAAAGCCCTGACAAGTGGCAATGGAGTGTGAAAGCACCCAATAGAAGGAATTAATCTGCTCAACGTGCTTCGTTTTGGATCCTCAAAATGCTCTAGCACCCATCTCTCCATTTTCTCCATAACCTGCCAAGAATCAAAGTTACTAGAAAAAAAAAAGTACTTAACAGATTTATATATGTCAATATATAATTGTCTTCTTTGCCCTGAAAGTAATAATTTTAGCCATTAAAAGCAGAAGGAAATGCATCATGTGTGTTAGAAAGAAAACCCAAATTATTCCATTGAATAAAAACTCCAGTAAGGAAAATGAATAAAACAGTCAAACCCCACCCAGAGAATCAAGCAATGATAGCACACAACAAATCTACTATGATTCTGTTATCACAATATTTTCCATATGACATGCTTTTATCTCAACCATGTATTGATATCAGTATAGTTAAAGAGGATAATAGGAGTTGAAAGTAGAGCAATAAAATAGCATAGCTCCTTAGTCATGGCAACCAAGAAGTAAGCAAGGTTCTTGTCAGGTGAGAAAGAGTTTAGTGAGAAACACTTTTTATCATCAGGGGAAGTGAAAATAAAAATGGACTAACAGTGGCACATCTTTTTATTGAAGTGTGTTAGAATACCAAAGACAATTCTTTCATAAAGAGGTGGTAAATTCATTTCCAGATAGGACTGTTTAAAATTCATTTGTGTGTGCACGCGATTAGTGTATCCAGGAAGTACAACAACCTATGCACAGGTTCCAGTTGGAGCCGCCACCAAAATCATTCTCGCCTACCGATTTAACAAACAACGATGATGGGTGGTATTATGCCTAGAATGGGAAAGACAATCACATCAGCCCTATTGATTAATGGATTGAAAGAAGACTGCAGTAGCACAGAGAAGCTTTGGCTCTTCATTGATTTACTTCCAGTAGAATAACATAGCTCCCTAGTCATGGCAACCAAGAAATAAGCAAGATTCTTGTCAGGTAAGCAACAGTTTTGTGAGAAACACTTTCTATCAACAGGGCAAGTGAGAATAAAAAAGGACTAACAGTGGCACATCTTTTTCTTGAAGCGTGTACAAGTACAGTTAAGATTCCAGAATACCAAAGACAATTCTTTCATAAAGAGGTGGTAAATTCATTTCCAGATAGGACTGTTCAAAATTCATCTGTTTGTGCACATGATTATGTTAAATTATGCAACTAGGGCTAATTCCACTTTGGACAGCTCATTTGATGAAGAAAATTGTTGCATTAAATTCCTCTCTTCGAGAGGACCAAAATTGACCTAAAGATCACCCATTTTGGACAAGCAGAAGTTGGAATTTTAATTTATTCTCACTCATGTAAAATTGTTAAGGTCGGCCTTGGGTCAAAAGACACATCTCAAGGATAAGATGGCACCCCTCAAGTTGCATATAAATATAAGTGCCTCATGCCTCATTTGGACATCACACAACACACTTTCTTCTCTCCCCATTTCTTTGGTTCGTACAGGTTAAAGGGCAGCTCTCTTCTCTTCACACGTGCGAGGATCTTGGAGGCAATCTTGACTTTTCAGCTGGATGATGTGACTGCAGTTTGACGAGTTTGACCTCACATCTTGATCTCCTTTGACCTGCAAAAATTCGATTTCTCGAGGCCTAGTTGACTTGCACTAAAACTGAGGCAATCTGGGCAGTTTGGCTGGAGTTGACTTTCTGGTTTGACCGCAGAAAATTGCAGACAGGGACAGCAGACTATCTCTCTCCTTTGACCGAGTTTGACTGCACTTTTGAAGACTATTTTGGGCTGACTGTGATCAACATTTGAGGCCGAGTTTGACTAAAGTTGACCGAGCTCCTAAAACACTGTGTTGACTGTTGACTGCTGACTGGTTAGGACTGATTGCACTGCTGTTGACTTGGGCAGATTACAGGAAGTTCAGATTTGACCATCGTTGAATACATCTCTCTACTTTGTCTCTGGTTTGAATAATTGTTTGAGATTGAATATTGACATTGGATGTTGGCTAAGTCAAAGTTTGACTTTGACACTTTGACACTTGGATGATGTACTCTTTCTGCTGAACATTTGAAGACAATCTAATAAGAAGAAGATTTGCAACGGTTTTCCCCACAGTGGGTTTTGCCCTCATCTTTGACCAAATTTGCGTCTCTTGTCTCTTGGCTGTCTTTCTATGTGCATTTGTTTATTTGTTCTATCTACCATTGCTCTACTGTCATTGGAAAATTGATGAAGTGAAATTGAGAAATTGAATGCTATTAAATATTGCTGAAGTAATAGTTGCAGCATGGAATAAGTGATTTAAAATTAACATGGTATCAGAGCTGAGGTGAAGACAAGCCCAAGAGACAGAGCAAGAGAATCCATCTCTCAAGACGCCGATTGAAAAGAGATAATCATTTGGTAAAAACTTCTTCCTCTTTCTTCAAGGAGCATAAAAAGCTGGGTGATTCATCCAATTTTGCTGCATGGAAACTCAGGTTGGAGATCATAGCTGACAACAACGATGTATTGGACTTCATTCAAGGAAGAATACCTGAGCCTCCAGAAAATGCTTCCGCTGCTGTAAAAAACAAGCATAAGAAAGGTGAGTTAAAGGCAAAGCAAATTATAGTTGATGGTTTACAAGATAATCTACTTGCTTATATTGGAAATTTGAGAAGGTCCAAGGACATGTATGACAAGATTGTTGGCATGTATGAAGTCAACAATTTAAATGAAATCATCTCTTTGAAGGATCAACTCAAAGACACAAAGATGAACAAAGGAGAATCTGTGCAATCATACATAATGAGGATATCTCGTATTAGAGATCAATTGCTAAGAGTTGGGGAAACCACACCTGACAGAGAATTGGTGATTGTAACTCTTAGAGGCCTCCCTTCCATTTGGGAAACTTTCATTACTACTATAAGCAACAACAACAACATCCCGACATTCGATGAGCTTGTTGGAAAACTCACACAAGAAGAATCAAGGATGATATCTAGAGGAAGAATTCAAGGATCAAATGAAGGAGAGCCCTCTGCCTATGTTGCTCAAGGAAAGAAGAAGAATGCAAAGAAAGGGAAGGGAAAGCCATCCAAATCAAGAAATCCTCCTCAATCCAATCAAGATTCCAAGGAATCAAGAAGACGAAATAGAGATGTTGAGTGCTACAATTGTCATCGAAAGGGTCACTATGCTCGAGATTGTCCCGAAAAGAGAGATGCTCCAAGAAGGAACTCTTCAAGGTCCTATAACAATAACCGTGGCTTCAACAACAACAAGTCATATGAAAGAAGAGATGATAGAAGAAGGAATGAAAGAAGAAGAGGCTCCCCCAATGATCGTGATGATAGCTATCATCTTCCAAAAAGGCCAAGAAACTCCAAGTATGAAAGCAATATTACTAAACAATCTGAATATATTCTTATTTCTGCAATAGCTAGTTCATCTCCTCCAGAGTCTTGGGACTGTTGGCTAGTTGATAGCAAGACTTCTCATCACTTTTCTGGATACAAGGAGGTTCTCTCTAATCTGATAGAGAGGGAGACAAATTTGAACATTATTCTTGGTGACAATACCACTCATCCTGTAAAGGGATTTGGTTCTGTCAAATTTTACTTGAACTCTGGGGAATCTATTTTGCTTCATTATGTACTATATGTGCCAGGATTGAAGAAGAATTTGGTTTCGATATCTTCCTTGGAGGATAAAGGAATGAGGGTTGCATTTATTAAAGTACTTACTTGGCCTATTGAATCCTACATGAAAAATGCCTTCACATTGCGAACTAGGTTTGAAGGACTCTATAGAGTCACCGGAAGACCCCTTCTAGCCATGGTCCATAATACAACTCTTCAAAGTGAGTTGTGGCACCGAAGGCTATCCCATCTACACTATGATGCACGTCCTAAGTTAAAGAAGTTGGTCTCTGGGATCCCCAATGTTCAAGCTCAACATGATGGAGTATGCCCTGGGTGTGCAAGTGGAAAGAAGAGAAGGGGGCCATTCCCTCTAGCGAAAACAAGACGAACGAAATCCTTCTGAGTATAGACAATTGGTTGGTGCTCTGATGTTTCTTGTGAATACTCATCCCGACATATGCTTCGCAGTCAACACTTTGAGCCAGCTTATGACCGAGCCTCACCATGTGCATTACGTCGTTGCCAAGCATGTTCTGAGATATCTACATGGGACTATTAACCTTGGACTAAGATATGTCGTTGGAGATGTTAGACTACATGGATATACAAATGCAGATTGGGTCGGTAATGTTGTCGACAGGAAGAGTACTTCTGGATGTTGTTTTAGTCTGGGATCTGCCATGATATCATGGATGAGCAGGAAGCAGAAATCCATAGCTCTTAACACTGTTGAGGTCGAGTATATTGCAGCTAGCCTTGCGAGTTATGAAGCACTTTGGTTGAGGAAGCTCTTTGGAGAGTTATTTGAGCAGGTTCTGGACACGACAGTCATCTATTGCGACAACAAAAGTGGGATTCGTTTGTCCGAGAATCCTGTGTTTCACGACAAGTCCAAGCATATCGAGATCAGATATCATTACATCTGTGACATGGTGCAGAGAGGAGTTGTGAAACCATCACATTTCGAAAGATGAGCAGATAGTCGACATCCTCCCCAAGCCTTTGCCAAAAGGAAAGTTCTTGGTCTTCAGAGAGCAACTTGGACGGGTTGAGATGGCCCTTTCAAATAAGGGTCCGGGCTGATCAAGAACATTGAGCAGTACTCTTCCCCCTTGGTTGAGCTCCCAAGGTGTGGAATGGAGCTATAGGGCTCCTAGGGATGAGAGACCTCTAATCGAAAGGATGTTAAGACCTGAGATCTCCCCTAGTCAGAGTATGCCCCAGTTAGCGTCTTCCCACTCTGTGGGTAACCTCTTGATCCGAATTGGATCATTATATTGTTTTTCATTCATCTCAATGCATTTGGGGTGGAAAAGTGGAGGAATCAGTGTTGATTTAGGGTAGCATCGGATGTGCTTTAGGCCTCAAATTTTGCAGGGAGGCTTGGGCACATGCATTCCAAAGAACCCAAAAAGCTTTTCGGGAAATTCCACCCATAAGTGATTTTATTAAAATAATTAATATTTTTAATGGGGTTCCTAAGTCTAAACTTCGGAAAATTAAAATATTAATGGGTATTAATCTAATCAGGGGTGAAACTTCTAGAAAAAGACAAGGATCAAGCCAAAATGATCTGAGCCTTTGATTATGATTTAATTTAGGTCGTTGGTTGTCCAACAGGAAGATATAAGAAAGGGCTTGAAGGTCATTTGGAAGACACACAGAGAGATTGAGGAAATTGATTTTCTGAAGTGAGAAGTTCTCAAGAGGAAAAATCGATTGAAGAGATCTCTTGCAGTTGAGGGGTAGGGATAGCAGCTTCCGAAGAGAGAGATTCTTAGTCGGAGATACATCAGCAGAAAGAGTCAGAGAATGATCCAGTAGCCTTGACGCAGAGGCTGACGAAGGGCTAGAAGGGCCACACAGAAGCAACATAGAGTAAGAGAGACAAAGTCGAAAATCAGAGCAGACAGTCAGTTTCAGCAGCCGGAAGCCGGGGTGTAATGTTAGGATATTTCGACACATAGGAAATAGTTAAGTATAACTTGGTCTAGTGTAGAGTTAGGTAAAGTATGTTTCTTTACTATGTACTTTTGTAACTTACAATCCAACGGTCATGATATGTAGTGATCCGATGGTTCATTCTCTCCTCGGTATTACCGACACTTGATCCGTCGCTTAACACACAATTGGTCCATGATCTCTATTTAAAGAGCATGGAGGGTCATTTGTAGTGTAATCGTTCATGAGAGAAGCTTATGTAAATTTTCATTCTTTTATTGATAAATTGCCTGAAGTGGCCGTGTTAGCTCAGGCCATGGACTGTTTCCCTCTTTGAGGGTTTTAACCACGTCAAGAATACTAGTGTATTGATATGTGATCTGTTTGTGAGGGGTGTCCTTTGGTGTTCTGTTTAAGGAACTTACCTTGTATATTCCTACATGGTATCAAGGTTATTTGAGGGCCGCATCCGTTGATGATCCAAATCTGAAACCGGTAGAACTGCATCCAACTATTGTTTCCTAGATCCATTGTTTCTGACTGCTTTCGGGCCGAGAGGACTGCTCTATTGTCGTAGGAGCATTTGTTCCAGTGAGGAACCCCTTTCGTTTCACACGAAAAGGTTTCTGGTAGCCCTAGCTACATCATTTTTAAGATCTTGAGGTATACAGTGTTTATTTGCAATTTTTAGTTATTTTCTCTCTATTTATTTCAGTTTATTTATCTCTTTATTTTTTATTACTGGATCTATGTTGATTTGGGGTAGCATCGGATGTGTTCTAGCCACGAAATTTGGTGGAGAGGTTAGGGCACATGAGATCTCCAATACCCAGAAAGGGTTTGGGCGGATTCTAAACAGATCAGGAGATATTAAAATAATTAATATTTTAATGGAGTCCCTAAGTCTAAACTTAATAAAATATTAATGTGTATCAATATGAATCTGTGTTAGAGTGGTCCAAAAGACATGGAACAAGCCAGATCTAATCTTAGCCGTTGATTAGGGACTTAATCTCGGTCATTGAATCGTCAACAGGAAAAGTATAAGAGGAGGCTTGAGGGTCAGTTGGAGACCACACCAGATGATCAGTGATTCTATTCTCTAGAGCGGGGCTTGCTAAGAGAGGTAGAATCAGTGATCGGGAGAGCAGCTGAGGGGCATTGAGTACAGAGAAACAGAGAAGGCAGAGATTGTGTCGGGAGAGCAGCGCAGTAGCCAAGGAGAGTGACGCAGAGCCAGCAAGGGCTCACGCAAGGCCACGCAGAGGCAGCCAAGTGCTGCGCAGAGCACCAGAGGGGCTAGCGCAGCTGACGCAGAGGCTCCCAGAGCTGACGCAGGGCCTCCTGGGGCTGACGCAGGGCCAGCGTGAGACAGAGAGGGGCTGACACAGTCCAGATTGGGCAGACGTTGGGGTTGCAGGAGCAGTTTTGTGCTGAGGAGCTACCGGAAGGGTTTTCCGGGGTTTCAACCAAGAGATTTCTCTCAAACTGTGAGGTATAGCTGCTAAGGAAATTCTCTGTTGGGTAGGCCAGTTTCGGCACCCAGATTGTACTTTGATATTGCTTAATAAGAAAACCCTCAGATAGTTGCATTGGTTTTCCCACATTGGGTTTTTCCGAGGACATTGGTCCAAAAATAATGGTGTCATATGGTGTGTTTGTTCTTGTTTCTTTTAGTTGTTGATCTGTAATATGTTGAGCATGCACTGGTGTTTATTTTAAGTATTTACTTCGTAAATAACTTGTTAAAAAAATAACAAGTAGGTAGGAATAAATCATAAGAAGTGCATGAAGGGTTTCTAAGCTAAGTAGAGTTAGAAACTTCAACAATCTATACCTTTCATTTCTGCATATGCTCTTTGCCACACGACTCTGTGCAATCTGGGCAAATCAAAAACAAAAAAGAACGATTTTTCTCATGCGTATGCTCTTTTCCGCCGCGCCTTAGTGTGATCTCGGAAAATTAGAAACATTGAGGAAAATTTTTAGTTTCCGGGTAAAACTAACTTCAAACCATAAGGTTTGTTTTTTTTTGTATGTTCGTGTTGAGTTTTGTCATATTTGTTTTGTAGGCAAAAAAAGAGCTTTCTCAAGTAAGCATGCACCCCAAAGCTTCAGTGACTAAAAAAAACAAAAAACCCTTCCTCGTTTCCAAAAATTACTAACCTTTTAAACTAGCTCACTTGGTCCAAAGTTACTTTATGAGAACAGAGGTATTGGGTTCAAGTCTTTTTTTTTGTTGAGTTACTCTTTCAAAAAGCACATGTAGCTTATGTTTTAATGTTACTTTATGTAAAAGTGTTCTCACCCATTATAAAAAGTGAGTCACTTATAATTCTAAAGTCTCTTTATCTTTTATTTAAGTTACAATTTAATGGGTAGCTCATAAAGTACCATTGTAAAAGTGACTTTCACTTATTTATAAAAGTGAGTCACATAAAATCTTTTTTTAAAGTGAGCTAATTAGATTAAGTTTGGAAAGAGGGGGATTTTTTTTAAATATAACATTATCATTCATTTCCGCACATTCACGCACTTCGTCGGCATCTTCAACAACTTTTCTTCAAAAAGCCATAACTTCTTCATCCGGAAGTCATTTTTAGAGCCGTTTTTTTTAATCAGCCTAATTTTTCGAGATCTTTCCATTAGAAGACTTAGCTTCAACATCTACAGCTTCAGTTTCTGTTAAAATGGAAAGTCCATGCCAAGTTATTCTTGACAGCACCAACAACTTCCAATGGTGGTCCTACATTGTGGATTTACTTAGAAGTAAAGGTCTTTACAGAATAGCCTCAGGCTAAGAAACCAAACCTCAAGATGAAGATAAGGCAACCAGATGGGAAAATAAGCAAGATCAAGCACGTGGGTTGATAGAGATGTCTATTTCTCCAGACCTTAGATTCCATATCGCAAAACTTGATACTCCTAATGAAGCAATGAAACAGCTCACTAAAGTTTTTGGAATTAAAAATGAAATTACAGCCCATCAACTCGAAAATGAGTTGCTTACATTGGACCCCAATAATTTTTCTTTCATTAAAGATTTTTTGTCCAAGTTCAAGACCCTTAGACTTCTCTTGGAAGGTGTTAAGGTTAAGAAAAAAAATGGTAGCCTTATCTATTCCATTCTTACTAAGTTGGGACCAGCCTACTCTGTGTTTGTTTCCACCTGCCATTCTACTAGAGAATCCTTTATTTCTCAAGGACAAGACTACAAGTCCCCCTCTTTTGATGCCTGTTGTGATTCTTTAATAAGAGAACAAGAAAAGCTCTTATATCTTGGTCTTCTTAATCTTGGAAACTCTTCTAAGAAAGTCTTATCCGCCTAGCAGCAACCAAATTCAAAGAATCCTAAGAAGCGGTATCCTAAAAATAATTGTCCTAAACCAAACAAGGGTCCTAAGCAATTTCAACCTCAAAATGAAAAATCATTTCAACAAAATGATAAGGCAAATAAAAACAAAGGGAAGAAGACTGATAAACATTGCCACTTTTGTAATCAAGATGGCCACTTAGAATCCAAATGCTTTAAAAAGATGGAAGCTTTGGAAGCAGCAATGAAGGAGCATAACATCCATTTGGAGCACTCTTCAACTTCAAATTCATCTTTAGGGATAGCACTTTCTGCATGTGGTTGTCAAGCATCTCGGTCTGCTTATGCACTAAATGTATCTTCTTCTTCTCATTCTCATAAGTGGCTCATTGATTCTAGATTTTGTTATCACATGGCCAAAAACAAAGCCATGTTTTCTTCTTTAAATAATTGTAACACCAAAAATATATATGTTGGTGATGATAGATCTCTTAGTGTTGTAGGGACTGGAACTATTCATTTAGACAATGGTCAATTTAATGATGTATTATGTGTTCCAAGCTTATCCTGCAACCTTCTATCTGTATATCAGAAAACTCATTCAGGTGAAGGTAAAATCATTGAATTTTCACCTCACGATGTTGTAATTAAGGACCTAAGAGATCCTAGACAGATTTTAGCTATTGGCATTGCTTATGATTCTACAAGGTTGTATAAGTTTAACAACTTTGGGTCATCAAATCTTTCCTCGGTATTTGTTGCTCATAATGATGAAGTGAGCAAACTTTGGCATGAGCGATTTGGTCACTTAAACTATCGCTCCCTTCAGAATCTATGTAAAGAAAATATGGTGACAGGTCTTCCAATGGTATCTTGCAGAGATGGTGTTTGTTCTGGATGTGTACTCGGAAAACATCATCAGGATAGTTTTGAAAAACGTGCCTCTTGGCACGCCTTAGCCCCTTTACAGCTTGTGCATAATGATTTATGTGGTCCACTTCCAGTTGTTTCATTCTCAGGCTACAAGTATTTCTTAACTTCCATTGATGATTTCTCCAGACGCACTTGGGTATACTTCTTAAAACTCAAGGGTGAAGTATTTAACATGTTCTTGGCTTTTAAGGCCTTTGTTGAAAAACAATCTGGACATCAAATTCTTAAGCTAAGATTTGATAATGGTGGAGAATATGTTAACAACAAATTCATCAAATTTTGCACTGAGAATGGAATTCAAATGCAAAATACTATTCCATATACTCCACAACAAAATGAAGTAGCTGAAAGGAAGAATCACACCTTAAAGGAAATGGCTAATTGTATGCTTCAATCTAAAAGACTTAGTCTTGATTTTTGGGCAGAAGCAATTAACTGTGCAAATTACATAGTAAATCGCACTCCTACTAAGGTTTTAAAGAATATCACTCCAGAAGAAGCATGGAGCTCAATTAAACCAGACGTAAGTCACTTTCGTGTTTTTGGAAGTGAAGCATGGGCCCATATTCCAGATGAGAAACATAAAAGCTTTAGAACCTAAGAGTGAAAAATGTATTTTTGTTGGATATTCTAAAGATGTCAAAGGATACAGACTTATTCCACTTAAGTCCAAAAATGTTATCATTAGAAGAGATGTAAAGTTTGTTGAAAATATGTCGACTTACGAGCCTAGTTCGGTGTGTTGTCGCGCGGATTGACACGACAACGCTCGGATCAGGGGCTGTCACTCTGATCCCCGATCCCTGATCGGGGGTAGTCCCTGTGAGATGATGAGGCCAACTGTCGACTAGTTGGTTGGGAAACACGAGATACGATATAAAAAAAGGGCTCGATGGATTTGGTTAATTTAGCAGACCAGTGCCTTAAGAGATTGTTATTGAAATGATTACTTGTTAAATGATATAAAAAAGATGGACCATGAACAGCAATCATCTATCATCAGCTAAAACACAATGCTCTTAAAATGACAAAAACGATATCCAGCAGCTAAAAATTTGAAAAGATGAATACTTTAAATCACCACGAGGATCATAAACCATCAACCAGATATCAATTTCGCATCTCGGCTTGAAAACTTTAGATCTCAGCAATAAAGATATAACGTGAAAGCTCCTGAGACTTGCAAAAATAATTTCCCACAAAATTTTTATTTTTTCAAAAAAAATTTAAATCTTTTTTCAATTTTTTATTTTTCAATATTATGGAAATTAAAAAATCTAAAAATTTAAATTTTAAAACTAAATTTATTTTAAAACTAAACTTAAAAAATAAATTAAAATCTAACCTAAAGACTAATTAAAATTTAATCTAAGGACTAAATATTTAAAAAAAAAAAGTATTTTACATCTAAACAAAACTATGCAAATTTTAAACTAAAGCTAAAACATTAAAATTAAATCTAAAAAAATAAAAATAAAAACTAAGTTAATCAAACTAAAGCCTAAGTTTAAAAAAGGCAAAGTCACATTTTTTATTTGATTTTTATGGATTTATATGAAACTATTTAAAAAGGAGTAAAATCTACATACGTTACTAAAATAAAACGAATTGAAATCTAAAAAATAAAAAAAACTACGCTAACCTATGGCATAACGCAAACCTAACTTAAACCAACAAATACGCAGGTATATACACAAGTTACCTGTGCGTAAAACGACGGCGGACCAATTCATGAATCGATTTACCTGCGGAAATGAACCAAACCTTCGACGGATAGCTGAGAATTTCTGCGGTGAATTAATTCGTAAGGCATCTCCAAAATACGTCCCTTTTTTGATTTTATAAACGCATTCACTGGTGCTCGAACAGTTTTGGACGGCAGGCAGAGGCTACAGGATGGGCGTTTGCAGGTTTTGACGGCGTGAAGACGACCTGCGTGCTGGAGATTTTGGAACGGAAGTGATTCATGCCATAAACCACGCGATATCCTGTCTGCGTATATCCTTGAAGGCACCGTTTTGGGAGCTGAGAATGTCGAGGTGTTGATCGCATGCAATCACTGAAATCGTAACCCTGGATAGCTTGCGTATGAAATCCTTTAAAATCGAACAGCAGTATCGAAATGAGCCATTTGTGCGTAGGCCTGGGGTTTCAACGCTTTCTCTTTCTTATTTGTGCGTGGACGTGATGGCTTTTGCTTACACCGCAGCCTCTGATACCAATGCGCATATGCAAAATTCGTGGGACTCTTCTTTGCAAAAAATGATTTACTGCCGTCACACAGAAACGATGGTTTTAACCAATGAAACACGCTGTCATTTATGCATCCACGATAGATCAAAATATTGCAGTCACGTTGAGACCCTTTGTGCGCGGGCAGAGGAAGGCTCCAGACGCCCTTATGCGAAGTCAGAAACCGGAGTATTGGCGTGTGATAATCATTTTAAGCTACCAATCAAGGAATGTGACACTGCCCCAGAAGTAAGCAGGTATCTGCAACAGGAGTTCTGGCTGAGACAAGCACTTTTGGAGACAGCACTGAGTATCGTAACCAAACAGATCTGCCAAAAAAAATTTCGAAAATTTTCATGTGCTAAAATGAAACCTAAAAACCCTAAACCCTAATAAAAACTGCATAAAGCAAAAATTAAAACCCTAGAACAGCTAATTTAATTTACAGATTTGGCCCCTTGACAGCCAGATTTAGCAGTGAACACAGAAAATTTTAAAAGATCAGAAATTTCAGATTGTCACTGTGAAAAAAAACTTCAGAAAATCTTTCATGCAACCCAAAAAAATAAAACCGAATGATAGGCCCAGGGTCAAATCCAGCTGGGCTCAACAAAAAAAGCTTGCGGGAGTTGGCTGGTTCAGCCGAGAACTTCCCCGAACGCCCACAAAATTTCCTTCAGAAAATGTCTTCTGCACAGCTCAAAACAATCGTCAATAAAGAGGGCAAAAATGCTGCTAGATTTCAAACAGTAATGGAGATACCTGCCATTACTTCAGAAACCCTAACAGCACCCAAACCCTAGCAAGTGAGCAAGATACCTGTACCCACAATACTCTACAAAAGCTATTATTAACAGCTGAAAATAACATATGCAGAAAATGAAATGATCTCACAGCATTCCAAGAGAGTAACACCAGCAAGATATGGACCCCAAAGTCTTCCTTTATTAACCAGAAACAGATTTACAAGAGAGCTTCTTCAGTCTTAGACTCACAGATCCAATGTCTTGAAATGACCCCCTAAGGCCCTATATAAAGGAAATGATCCTAACGGCTAGTTCGAGTGATCCATGTAGAAATGATCTCGACCGTTGATGAGGATCAAGACATCTCTTGATCTCATCCGTCGATTTATTCACTTAAAATATTATTATTTTATTAGTTAGGGTTTTTGCTTCATTTATTAATTTTTTATTATTTTATTATTTTTATTCATTTTTTAATTTTTTAATTCATTTTAACATGGATCACTGAACTAAGCCTTCGGAAACATCACCTAGGACCTAGAACTTAGGACTCATGAGGGGATTTAAAACATTTCTCGACCCTCAGGACACATTACATCATGACTTTTACAAAAATACATCTTAAGGGACAAACCCATTTAATACAGACCCTCACAAAAACACCCAGTTCTGCGACACAACGATAATCTAGCAGATCAACACACTAGGATTCTCCTAAAGTTCTAATGACAAAATCAATCCCGGCTTTGGGGTCAGGTTTGAAGGAAAACTCTGCCGATCCGTGGATCGGTGAGACAAAAAACCTTCCGGGACGTAGATTATCATCAGAAAGTTAGGTCCACCTAGGCAAATTACATACATGACTCATGTCTGCTAAGATTATTTACAATTAATACATGCAGACTGGGTTTAAAATCAAAAAGATGAAGCTGCTGATGATGGCAGGATGGCACGGACATGCTGATCAGGTGTTGCTTCTTTCTGTCAAGAAAAACGGGGTGCACTGCATGGGTAGTTGACCAGTAGGGGTCAACATCTGGCTCTACTTGGGGACACGTTGCTGCTTGCAGAAATGTGAGAATCCAGAATCTGCATCCATACAACAAAAATAAGTAGCGTCCATCCAAAAATCAGCATATACGTTAAGCACAATAAAGATAAAAGCTCTTCATTTATTAACTATCTAAAACAGAAACGAAAATGCGGAAAAAACAAGGAGTAGGGTTAGAAATACGATACAAAGGATGCCCTACGGCATCAGATGTTTTCAATATAGTGCATACTGAGCATTTGCCTGCTTTCAGGCAAATCTGTCGGCTGCTTGTCGGATGTGCCATGTCCCATTTTGCATATGGTAGGACTCCTTCCTATCCGAAAATCAAGCTGCTCGCGGCCGTCTGATGCATCAAATCTTCTTCTCATTTTCTTCCTCTTGCGCTTTTTCTTTCTGGCAGGATGAATTACTGATGAGCTGGAACTTTCTGTCTCGAAACTATTAGATGAAGTACGCGTGATATGTCTCTCTTTAGCCCGCATCTGATCTTTATCATTCTTAAGTCCATCCTCGATCAACCATCTTTCAACTGAACTAATAACCTCCTCATAATAAGATGGATCTTGTTGCAACAAATCAGAAGGCTCCTGATCTATTGATGTTATCTGTTTTCTTTCATTTTCCAATTGCTGAAATTTTTGAACCTGTATTCTAATGGCATCCATCTGTCTAGAGTGTTCAACCTTTATAGCACTAATTTGTCTGGCATGATGTTCTTCCATGTCTTTTATTACTTTAACATTTTCTTCCTTTATGTTCATCAAGCAATGCTGCATGGAACTTATTTCTTCTTCATGATTCGCTTGCATGTTTCCAATTTCCGTTTCATGTTTAGTTTTCATGGCCTCAATTTCCTTAGCATGCTGATTTTGCGTGTCCTCAATCTCCTTATTACGTTTTTCCAGATGGGTGCGTAAAGTTTTAATATCATTGATAAGATTAGTTTGGTTGCTTTCCAGATTTTTCACCAGCATCTTTAAATCTTGTATTATTTGCTTTTGCTCCTCCTTTTCATTGTCATTTATCCCTGATTTTTCACTATGATGATCTGCAATATTTCCGGTGGATGACACATTCTGACCTTGAAATCTTTCTTCAACAGCTGAATTACTTTCTTTCTGTTCAACAATTTTAGAAGTAGAAGGCAAGCTGTTTGGACTATCATATCTATCTTTAAAAGCATTGAGAATGTCTTGTAAAGAAGTGAAAAAATCATTAGGAAAGTTATTAAACCAATTCAAGGCATCACCCTCTAAAGAACGGACAAATAGACGCATCTTGAAATCTTCATTATTATATTGAGGAAATCTACAGTATAAGATCATTACACAAGTAAACATGTTTAAATGCCTTTTAACAGCGACCGAATCATCACCCGAGAACTTAAGTAATTTACCAATGGCCTCTTTCGGAAGATCATGGAGATTATCAGTAAAATGACATGGTTTAAATGAATAATCCATGATGAACAATAAGGGATCAGATGGATGATAGAACTAGCTCTTTGCTCAAGAAAATCAAAAGATGAAAGAAGTGGAGTCGCCACTTGAACAATAAAACTGATTCTAAGATCCAAGAAGTAACCAACAAACAGATATGCGGGAGGCTTCTTGTCTGGGAAAAAATAAAAAATGGAGTCACCACCCAAACAAGAAACACACCGAAGAGATGCTGCTGATATGTGATGAAAAGATGCCAAAATATTGAATCTGACAGCTCAAATGAGAGATGAGAAGATGAATGTCGATGAAACTCCAGGAACAGAAAAACTTTGTCCCCGGCAACGGCGCCAAAAAATGTTGGCGTTGCCAGGCCAGATGAAAAGATAATAAGTGAGAAAAATGATTGTCGTTGAAACGCCGAGAAAACACTTTCCCCGGCAACGGCGCCAAAAAATGTTGTCGCGCGGATTGACACGACAACGCTCGGATCGGGGGCTGTCACTCTGATCCCCGATCCCTCCGTTTAAGCCTGTCTCCCGCGGCTAAGGGGGGTAGTCCCTGTTTGTTTCTATGTACCTTTGGTATCAAGGCATAACAGGTGGAACCAAAGACCCTGAGATGCTTTACTGAAGGAACATGTCCATACCACATTTCATAAGGAGTCTTGTTTCTAATATCATTTGATGGACATCTATTCTTTATCTATGTAGCACATAGAACAGCATCAACCCAAAACATTATCTTTACATTCTTGAAAAAAAGCATGGATCGTACCATATTTAAGATTGTCCTATTCATTCTTTCGGCTACACCATTCTATTGGGGATTATAAGTCACAGTTGTTTGATGTTTGATCCCATGTTGGCGAAGATAGTTTTCAAATTCATTTGATGTGTATTCTTTTCCATTATCAGTGCGAATAGACCCAATATGAGATTGTGCATCATTTTCAATCCATTTATGAAAATTCTTGAATGTTTGAAAGGCATCAAATTTGTTCTTCAAAAAATAAACCCAACACATTCTGGTGTAGTCATCAATAAATGTCATGATATATTTATTTCCATTTGCAGAAGGAACAAGCATTGGACCACATAAATCTGAATGAATGAGTTCAAGTTTTCTATGCGCTCTTGAATGTGAATCATGAAAGCACTGTTTGCTATGCTTTCCTAGAATGCAAACATCACATTGCTTAAGTTTCCTAGGAAGTGTAGGCAAACCAGCAACACCATTTTTCTTCAACAAGCGGAGACTGTCATAGTTCAAATGTCCAAATCTAGCATGCCATAATAAACTTGATGGAAGTGTACCTTCTTCATGATGAGAATTGTATGAGAAATGTTGTGCATGAGCAGAGGTTCCTTGCAGCTTGATAAGCCTTTCTTCTTCTATTCCCCTCATGACAAGTGAGTGGTTAGATGCTTTTCTTACCTCAAGCTTGCCATCAAACATATGAATGGAGTGACCTTGCTGGCGGATGTGGACCAAGGACAGCAAATTTCTCTTGCTCTGTAGGAGATATAGAACATGATGCAGGAGAAAGTCTGGAAGACCAAGCAGTTTAAGCCTGATTGTGCCAAGCCCTGATGGCTTGATTTTTGATAAAGTATACTGCTCCATCAACATTGTCAGTGAAATCTTCAAAAAAATCTTTTCTATGAGTCATGTGGCAGGTTGCTCCTGAATCAAGCAACCAATCATTTTTCCAAGAAGCAAGTGAAGCATTATTTATTTCTTCATTTACTCCAATGTTACATTGTGCCACAACATAGTGAGCGGATTCAGGTGCTTTATCTTTGTCTGTATCATCAGTTTTACCTTTCTGTTGGTTTCTTTTCTGCTCAATTTTGTCCCATGGTAGCTTGCATGTAGAGGCATCATGTGATCCATTTCTTTTGCAGCGAATGCAGTGCAAATCTGCCTTTTCTCCTTGAGAATGTCTGCCCCCCCTGCGTCTGAAATATCTTCCTCTTCCTCTTCGTCCACCTCTTCCTCTTGTAGAATCTTGAGCAGGATGCTTTTTTTTATGAGCGAGGCACACAGTCTCTTCAGAAGATTCAGGGGTTGTCTTCTTTCCAAAAGCTTTCTCTCTTTCAGCAAACTTTTTCACAAGAGAGTCAAAAGTTATACCTTTGAGATTTTCATTTGCTTGCAATGACTCAAGATAATTGGAGTAAGTAGGATAAAGTGCCTTGAGAAAAGCGATAAGAAGAATATCCAATTCAACCTTAGTAGATTTGATATCATGCATTATAGACTTTACTTCAGATGCAAGAGCAAGAGGATCATTATTTTGTAATTCAAGAGTGAAGAGTTTAATCATGACTTGAACAACTTCAAGTGCAGAATGTGAGTCATAGAGTTCTTTCAGCTTTTGTAAGGCTTCAAAGGCAGTTGAATATGACAAAATATGGCAACTCACCTCTTCATTTACAGATGTTGCGATTAATGCATGAGCTTTGATGTTCTTGTTTTCCCAAATGACGAGCTCTTTGTCTGAGGTAGGCTATACTGGGTCATTGTCTCCTTCTCCGACACACACTCCTTTCCACAACTCATTGAAAATGAGGGTGTGTTTTATCATCTGGGACCATTCAGGATAGTTCTCCTTGCCAGTGAGAACTATTCCCACCATGGATATGATTGAATGCATTCTGTAAAAAAAAATTACTTCTACTGATAGAAAAATACTTCTGATGGCAAAAAAATGTGCTTTTGTGGAGAAAAAAAACTTCTGCTGCTAAAAAAAATGATTCTGATATGAAAGTGTATTCAAAACCATCCAAAATCGGAGCAGGAATAGAATTCTGCTACGCCATTCATATACCATTGACCATTGAAAGGAATGCTACCATTGTCATAAAAATCTTCACCGCATATAACATTTTAATCCATTATATGCCATGTCCATCATATAAAAGGCAATAAAAACTAACACACATATAAAGTGGTATACGGTCATAGTTTAAATTTTAACACCATTCAAAAGGAACGCCCAACGAATATGGGGTTTATCCACAGAAAAAATATTGCAGTCAAACAATAACCATCAGCTCGAAATGACATGAATGAATCCCGAAGCCCATCGCGACACTCGAACTCGCCGTTTTTTTTACTGGCGCTCAGATTCCACACTGGACCCCTCTTAACGCGCAGTAGAAAGCTTCATTTGGGGAATGTATTGGCTGGGGTAGATGTATCACTAACTTCTCAGAGCAAGCATGCATGTACAGCTCAAACCAAAGTCTGGCACTCCGCAATGTCTAGAACGCTCCACTCAGTGACCTCAAAAGCACTCTCAGAAAACAACAGTTTCCTTACGCGCAAGCTTTTGGGTTCCAAGCTCCATCAATTGAAGTATGAAAGCCCATGCAGTAACTCTCATCAAAACCAAAAAGCTGCCTTTACATTCCCAAAAAAACTAGCTCGGGTATGTACTAAAAAGAACCCGTCCAAGGATTCAAACCGCAAGCAGACTACAGTGTGACCATTTCATGAGAATTCAGAGACAGAAAAAGAGCAACTGAGTGAGAAAACCGTAACAATGAATACAGAGCAGGTAATGAGAAACAACCGTAGGAAGGTGTGACGAGCTCTGCACACATTTACAGCACACAACACTGCCGCAAAGAATATCGTCCCACAAATAAATTTCTTGCAGGTCGCTGCTCACGGTATTTGACTTTTTCTGAACTTTGAAATTTTGCTTGACATGCGTAAACGGCCAATGTCCCAATTTCGTAGAGGAGGATTGGAGGGAAAACGCATATGACAGCGCTATGCGCTCTATGTCAGGCCAGCCAGAGAGCAATCAACGTATTCAGATGAACAGGCAGAGGAACATTTGCGTCGTTAAGGTGAATGTCAGACAGAGAGCGCAAGTAAAGGAACATGGCAGACAGAACGCAGGCAGTGTCAGACAGGCGTACAGGCACTCAGTCACTGAATTATATGAAGGGAAAAGGAGCAGACTAGGGAGTTACAAAGACATAAAGGCTAAAAAAAGGAGTTGGTTCTGATACCATGTCATCATATGTCAACATATGTCAGGGCAGGCAGTAACTCCATTAAGCAAAAACTGATTCGTGTGTTATTTTATCAGGTAGGTCTTTGTTATATACAATAGGGAGTGACTGTTCAGTTCATCTCCCGATCACTGTTCACATTTCTAATTTAATTATTTACATAAATTCACCCAATCATGAGGATTAGGTGTCAACACTTAGGACACTTGCATTATTTTCATGGTCTTCAAGTCTTGCAATCCAAGGAAGATATTTCCCTTTCCCAATCCAAGTATGCATGTGATCTTCTACGCCATTTTCACATGGAAGACTGTAAGCCAGCCCCTTTTCCCTTTCAGTCTAGAGCCAAACTTTCAGTCACTTGTACTTCCCCTGAAGTTGATGCTACCTTATACCGTCAACTTGTAGGAAAACTTTTGTATCTGACCCATACTCGTCCTGACCTTTCCTTTGTTGTTGGCCTTATTGCTCGGTTTATGCAAAACCCACATGAAAGTCATTGGAAAGCAGCTAAAAGAATACTTCGTTATGTTCGAGGTACAATTCAGTTTGGGATTCATTATAGTGAAGAAGCATCTCCTCTATTGGTTGGTTTCATTGATTCCGATTGGGCTAGTGACCCTGATGATCGGAAGTCTACTGCAGGTTATGTGTTCACTCTTGGTTTAGGACCTATTACATGGGCTTGCAAGAAACAAAGTGCCATTTCTATTTCTTCATCAGAAGCAGAGTATCGTGGTGCCATAGAAGCTAGTAAGGAAACCTTATGGCTTCGTCAAATCCTATCAGAGTTTGGCTTTCAGCAGCAGCATCCAACTACACTTTGGTGTGATAATCAAAGTGCCATTCAACTATGCAAAGATCCAGTCCAACATCAGCGCAGCAAACACATTGAACTGCACATGCACTTCATCAGAAAGCTCATTCATGACCATGTTCTTGAAGTGCAATATTGTTCAACAGATGATCAAGTTGCAGACATCTTTACAAAGGCTCTCACGGAGGCGAAGTTTACTAAACTTCGATTTATGGTTGGAGTTCAAGAAGTTGTCACTAAGGGGGGATAGGCTCTAATGCCTCCTTCCTTCTCCTATTGTGTCATATTTGTACATCCTTCAATCCTATCCCAAGTTGTTCTTAAGGGGGGATGTTAGGATATTCCGACACATAGGAAATAGTTAAGTATAACTTGGTCTAGTGTAGAGTTAGGTAAAGTGTGTTTCTTTACTATGTACTTTTGTAACTTACAATCCAACAGTCACGATATGTAGTGATCCGACGGTTCATTCTCTCCTCAGTATTATCGACACTTGATCTGTGGTTTAACACTCGATTGGTCCATGATCTCTATTTAAAGAGCATGGAGGGTCATTTGTAGTGTAACCGTTCATGAGAGAAGCTTATGTAAATTTTCATTCTTTTATTAATAAATTGCCTGAAGTGGTCACGTTGGCTCAGGCCGTGGACTGTTTCCCTCTTTGAGGGCTTTAACCACGTCAAGAACACTGGTGTATTCATGTATGATTTGTTTTGGACGGTGTCCTTTGGTAATCTGTCTAAGGAACTTACCCTGTATATTCCTACATGTGAGACTAGGAGGCTGAGAGTAGTGACTCTGGGCTACTGATCGATTCCCCAGTTGGGTGACGCTATGCCTAAGAGGGTTGATGCTGGGGCAGCATAGAGGCAGTGTAGAGCTAGCGCAAGGCCTGCCAGGGGCACCTCATCCAGCAGCCGAAACAACCAGGACTTTTCTCAGTGATTGTGTGAGGTAAAACTCACAAAGCTTCTGCCAGTATTTCTCTCTGTAACTGAATAACCCTGTGAGGTATTCAGTGGTGTATTCAGAATTTGCTACTGCATCATAATAATAAACCCTCAAAGTTGTCGCATCGGTTTTCCCGCATTGGGTTTTTCCGAAGACTATTATCCAAAAATAACGGTGTCCTATGTGTTTCTATTTTCCTTACTCAGTTTCTATGTTTCAGAATCATATTTAATTGGTGTAGGTTGCTTCAGTAATTTACTTCAATGTTTCAAGAAGAAATCTGAAATAAGCTTGTAATGTAATTTACAATCTAGGTGAAGTAGATTCAGCTGGTTGCAGTAGGATTCTTGAGATTGTTAGATGTAGTAAATTTCACGTGGTATCAGAGTTGTTGATGTGAAATAGGAAGAGAAAATCTAGCACTGAAGCAAGGGCCAACTCGCTGCAGCAAGCAGTAGTTCGAATCCCCTAAGGGATTGCGCAGTTCTAGCCAGGAGGGTTGTATTTTCATGGGTGTCTCTCTCTGAGTGAGCCGATAGAGAGGTAAGATTGTCGAATCGAGAATTTGTCGACGCAGAAGAAGCCACGCAGAGCCTCAGCGCGGAGCTAGAGGGACGAAGTTTTCTGCAAGCTGAATGCAGGGCAGAAAAGTCGCCAGAAGAAGGAAGCAGATCGCATAGTGATGGAATACTTCCTCAATAATTTCTTGCCAGTATTTCTCATTTTTTGAGCAACAGAGGAGCGACAGCTTACCAACTCCATTAGAAGCTACACAGTAGCGAGAAACAGGGAGTTGTTTGACATTTTTCAGAGGATATGACAACCAGTGGCTTGAGGGATCATGACAAGTTGGACAGGGCTTCCAACTATGTCATCTGGAAGGCTAGCATGTTTTTCCTTCTATATGAGCATGCCCCCAAGAAGTATGTTGATAGTGTCGTAGTTGTCCCTGCGGATGCAGATACACTGAAAAAGTACAAAGTTGAGATGGCTAAGGCGAAAAGGATGATCCTAGATGGAGTCAAGGATCACATGGTGTGCCACGTTGCTAGCAAAGGGACTGCTAAAGAGATGTGGGATGCCTTGGCCACATTGTATCAAGGATCTTCCGAGCAACGAAAGATGTACTTGGAGCAAAATTTGAGCTTTGCTCAGATGCAGAAGGGAGAACATGTGGATCCATTCCTCATGAAACTAAAGGAGACCCAAACATGTGGATCTGTTGCGGGGCACACACCTCAGGATTCGGAGTTAGCGAGACTGACTCTAAATTTCATCTCAAATGAATGGCAAGTCTTTGTCCAGAGTATCCTGGGCAGAGCAACATTGCCAAATTGGGATGAGATGTGGTCAGCTCTGAAAAAGAAGAGCTGAGGAGATACCTGCTCAAGGTCAAACTTGACGGAAGCAGTAGCAGCAGTGGGTCGAAGCCGAATGTAGAGGAGGAGGATAACGCGGCCCTTGCATCGAAGGGGCAGCAAGGGCAACATAGATGAAAGAAGGACGTCTCCAAGGTGAAATGTTTTAGATGTGGCAAGATGGGCCACTATGCATCCTAGTGTCCTTGGAAGAAAAAGGGCAAGGATGAGAAGCATGATTCTAAGGTTGCAGCAGAAAGATCGAACAGGAGAAGGAGTCCGCCATGACGGCCTGTTGGAATTTCTAAGTCTAACCCATTAGAAATTCTTCCTGAAATATCTGGTTTATTTCACCTACTTGTATAATTATTTAACAAGTTATTTACCATGTAAACACTGAAAATAAACACAAGTATAGTATCAACATCTACAGATCATCAACTAAAAGAAAACAAGCACACAAGTGACATTGTTATTTTTGGACCAATGTCCCCGAAAAAGCCCAATGCGGGAAAAACGGTGCAGCTATTTAGAGGGTTATATTCTTATGTAGTTTATCTGAGTACAACTGGGTGCCTAAACCGGCTCACCCGACAAAGAAAAAATACACGGTAGCAATACCTCTATATCCAGAAATAGGTATTCAAAAAACCTGTCCCACGAAACCTTGTCCGGCACAACTGAAGCTCAGCGCTGGCCCTTCTGGCCTCTGCGTCAGCCCCAGGACTCTCTGCGTCAGCCCTCTGAGGCACTGTGCAGCCTTTGGGAGCCTCTGCGTCACTCCCTCTGCCCTCTACGTGGATGACAAAGTCTCTCTGGGCTCTGCGTAGCCTCGACTAACTGCCACTCTGGCTCTCTCCGCTTCTGTGATGCTCTCCCAGTGTTGTCCCTGCCTCTCTGCCTCGTACTCACTGCCCCTCGCTGTTGATCACTGATTCACTTTTGCTTAGCAACCCGCTCTAGCAAAATGAATGACTGATCACTCTAGTGTGTTCTCCAACTAAGCCTCAAGCCTCCTCTTATACTTTTCTCGTTGGCCCATCAAAGGACGTGATTAAATCTCTAATCAATGGCTAAGATTAGATTTGGCTTGATCCATGACTTTTGGAACTTTCTAACCCAGTTTTATATTAATACTCATTAATCTTTTATTTTTCCTAAGTTTAGACTTAGGAACTCCATTAAAAATATTAATTATCATAATATCTCCCAAACAGGTTAGAATCTGCCCAAACCATTTCTGGGTCTTGGAGATCTCATGTGCTTTAGTCTCTCCACCAATTTTCATGGCTAGAGCACATTCGATGCTACCCCAAATCAACACGGCCAAGATACCTCCAGGAGGGAGGTGGGCTGATATAGAATTGTAGTTCAATAGAGCTACAGATGGGCAGGATCCTTGAGGAGCCCACATCTTGGATCATCACCTTGCTACGGGAGCCCATGATTATTAGTAGCGGGACGGTGGAGTTTCAGTTGGTGCCATGGAGTGTTGATTCGACAGATGCAGTAGTTAGTCGCGCTAGAACGTGAGCAGCGCAGAGCAGAGAGGCAGCAGTGCATGGAGGCACAGTGCAAAGATTTAGCAGCGCAGTGGCTTCAGAAGACAGCATGGGACTAGCAGCAGTCAAGATTTCAGCACCGAAGTGTATCCACTGGATACTTGACCAGTTTTGGGTATTTTCAGTTGCTTCTCTCAGAAACTGAGTTGCAGTACGGACGCAGTGTTAGCAGCGGCAGTGCTAGCAGCATAGCAGATGCAGCATTTGAGAGGGAGTTGTAGTACAGATGTAGCATTGGCAGTAGCAGTGTCTGTGAAAATTCTATCACTGCAACAACTAATTTACTTTTCCTACTCATTCTTCAATAAGTTATTTATGAAATTCCTTCAATAAACATTAAAATAAATTTTGCTACAAATATCACAATGTAATACAGAAACAAATACATGCACAAGAATCAACACATTGACAGAGTTATTTTGGACAACAATCCCCGGAAAAACCCAATGTAGGAAAACCAGTGCAGCAAGGGAGGATTTTATTATTCAGCAATTCTTCAGTACAAAAAGGTGCCAAACTGGCTTACCCACAAAGAGAATAATTCTCCAACACCCCTCCCAATCCCAGCGTCAGCTTGGCTAGCCTCTGCGTGGCTCCCAGGCACTCTGCGTCAGCCCCTGCTTGACTACGTCAGCCCTGGCCCTCTCTGCGTCACCCATGCAGGCCCAGCTAGTGACTGCGCAGACTCCTGCTGCCTCTTTGTCTACCTGAAATGCCCTGCGTCTGCGTTTCCTACCTCAACGCTGGTCTCCAGTGGCTAATCCCGTCTCTTTGTTCCGTACTCGCTGCCTCCTGACTGCTCACCAGACCACTAGTTCCAATTCCTCAGCTAACGCCGCTCCAGAAATTGAACTGACTAGTCTCCCTCAGTGTTTTCTCCAAGTGACCCTCAAGCCTCCTCTTATATTTTTCTCGTCGACAAATCAACAGCTAAGATTAGATCCGGCTTGATCCATGACTTTTGGACCATTCTAACACAGTTTTATATTAATTCACATTAATATTTTATTTTCCCTAAGTTTAGACTTAGGGACTCCATTAAAAATATTAATTATTTGAATATCTCCCAAACTGTTTAAAATCTGCCCAAACCCTTTCTGGGTATTGGAGATCTCATGTGCCTTAGCCTCTCCACCAATTTTCGTGGCTAGAGCACATCTGATGCTACCCCAAATCAACAGTGTCAAAGGCAGCGGTACAGTAGCAGTAGCATCACAGTAGTTGGTGGACAGTATGTCAGACATCAGCAGCGCAGAGAACAATGCTTCAGAGTCAGCGCAGTATGCAATAGCAGTGTATTGCTAGAGCACATTCCTCGCTAAGAGGGAGTGTTGATTTGGGGTAGCATCGTATGTGCTCTAGGCCTCAAATTTTGCAGGGAGGCTTGGGCACATGCATTCCAAAGAACCCGGAAATCGTTTTCGGAAATTCGACCCATAAGTGATTTTATTAAAATAATTAATATTTTTAATGGGGTTCCTAAGTCTAAACTTAGGAAAATTAAGATATTAATGGGTATTAATCTAATGAGGGGTGAAACTTCTAGAAAAAGATACGGATCAAGCCAAAACGATCTAGGCCTTTGATTATGATTTAATCTAGGTTGTTGGTTGTCCAACAAGAAGATATAAGAAGGGGTTTGAGGGTCATTTGGAAAACACACAAAGAGATTGAGGAAATCGATTTTCTGAAGTGAAGTTCTCAGGAGGAAAAATCGATTGAAAAGATCTCTTGTAGTTGAGGGGCAGGGATAGCAGCTTCCGGAGAGAGAGATTCTCAGTTGGAGATACATCAGCAGGGAGAGGCAGAGAGTGATCCAGTAGCCTTGACGCAGAAGCTGCGCAGAGGGAGAAAGAGAAAGTCGAAAATTAGAGCAGAGGGTCAGTTTCAGCAACCAGAAGCCGGGGTGTGAGACCGTGAGGCTGAGAGCAATGACTCTGGGCTACTGATAGATTCCCCAGTTGAGTGACGTTGTGCCTGAGAGGGTTGATGCTGGGACAGCGTAGAGGCAGCGCAAAGCTAGCATAAGGCCTGCCAGGGGCATCTCATCCGACAACTGAAACAGCCGGGACTTTTCTCAATGATTGTGTGAGGTAAAACTCTTCTGCCAGTATTTCTCTTTGTAACTGAATAACCATGTGAGGTATTCAGTGATGTATTCAAAATTTGCTACTGCTTAATAATAATAAACCCTCAGAGTTGTTGCACCCATTTTCCCGCATTGGGTTTTTCCGGGGACTATTGTCCAAAAATAACAATGTCTTATGTGTTTCTATTTTCCTTGGTCAATTTCTATGTTTAAGAATCATATTTAATTAGTGTAGGTTGCTTCAGTAATTTACTTCAATGTTTCAAGAAGAAATCTGAAATAAGCTTGTAATGTAGTTTGCAATCTAAGTGAAGTAGATTCAATTGGTTGCAGTAGGATTCCTGAGATTGTTAGATCTAGGAATTTTCACAATCAGCTCACAAGACCGTTTTTACTGGCAGGACTCAGTTTGGTGAAACGGGGTCCGAAACCTTTTGGGAGCGTTTTAAGGCATCAAATGAAAGTTTTGGGGTAAAACTTTGTCACTTTAGCTCTGCACCTTTTCATGCTATTCTGCACATAGATACCTTTTCAACGGCGCAACAAGCCCGTCAATCGGAGTCCGTATGCAGAAGTTATGCCACTTAGAAGTTGACCTTCCTATTTTCACACCTATAGTTCGGGAGAATGTCGCGTCAGCCCCCATTGTTCATGGAAAAGGGGCTAGCCACGTGTTTATGATGTAAAAGACTCTAGAATAGTCTATTTTATAACTCTAGGTAAGAATCGATGTAGTCAAATTTAACCACTAGTAGGCTATCGAGCTATGTCATAACCAGGCCACTAAAAGGAAGAGGCATTCCATTCTTTCGAGAGCATTTTGTTCCATAGCTGAGCAAAGATAGCCAGGAGAGATTGGAGGTAGAGCACACAAAGAGGATCTGTGCACTGTAGAAGCCCACGGGCCACAGACATTACTTCTTTGTATCTGCAGCCATATTTCCAGACAGAGAAAGAGAGCGAAGCAGCCTCACTGTCTACTTGGGTTTTCTCCCGAAAGGGTTTCCCAGAGAGCATATCTTGTGTCTTATGTGTGTGTGAGCTTATTTTGTCGTTCTCTACTTTTCTGCTTGATTTACTTTTACATGCATGCACTAATTACAGTAAAATCTACAGATCCAGAAATTAAATAAAACTATAATAGTGTAGAATCTCATATTTTTAAGATAATATTATTAGATCTATTGTGACGAACTGTCCAGTGGAATATCCACAGCAGTTTACGAATCATTTGGTATCAGAGCGGGTTTCTTTGGGTATTTTGTGGAGATTGCAGAGATCTAGATCAATGGGGCCAAAAATCATAAAACCCTAATCATGGGCGACGAATTTGTAAACGAACCTCGTGATCCTGCAAAAGTGAGGTTTTCGCAGCTCGGACAACAAGTCGCAGATATAAACCGAAATGTAAACCTCCTCATGGCGGCCCTAAGCAATAAGCTCAGGATATTTAGAGAAGATGGGGGTTCGAATGTAGAGGACAAATCAAAAGGGGGATCAGGAGATCGAGAAGACACAGAGAACCAGCGGAAGAAAGAACCCGGAAAAGATCAAACCAGTTCAAGTGTCGTGAATCAATCCCTGTTTAAAGTGGAAGCAAAAGTCGATAAATCAAGTCGTGCCACAGCGAGATCAACGCTCTGAAGTTGAACCACTGGTTGCAGCGACTGGAAGTTTATTTCAGTGTCCATCGGATCGAGGAAGGGCAGAAGATCTCATTCGCATAGCTGAAATTGGAGGGCCATGCACTGACTTGGTGGGAGAGCCACACAGAAACCCTAAGGTTGGAGGGTGAACCTCTAGTGAGTAAGTGGGAGGATTTCAAAACCCTCATTAAGTCATAGTTTTATCCCATTGGATATGTGCAGGACCAGTGGATCCAGTTGCATTACTTCAGGCAAAAGTTGGGCCAAAGCATGCAGGAGTACACCACAGAGTTCAGAAAAATGGCTATTGCAAAAAGGGGGAAAAGATAAAAAGACGGCAGCCACAGCACATCAATGCAAAGATCCTAGCAACCACTGCGACATTGATGGCCATACAAAGGAGAAGTGTTGGAAGTTACATCCAGAGCTAAACCCGAAGAACAACTAGAAAGATAATAAGAAGAAGAATCTCATGGCCACTGATTTGAGCAAACAAGTTGAAACTAGCTCAGACGTGGATGAGAAGATCGTTTGTACATCAGTGCAGAAGGAGGTGAATCTAAGTCGCCTTCAACAACATGAAGAGAAAGAAATGACCAAACTCTTCCATGTATAGGTCAAGAAGACAAAGATTGATGCTCTATTTGACTCAAGATCACAGGCGAATCTCATTGCAGCAGATCTGGTCAAGAAGTTGGGGCTAGAAGTTCGTGATCATCCAAACCCATATCCACTGGGATGGGTACATAAGAATGCAGAGTTGAAGGTACCAAAACAGTGCAGAATTAGATTTGCTATCAGTGTTGATTTTATTGATTAAGTAGATATGGATGTGGTTTCCCTTGATGTATGTGGAATCATGTTAGGGAGTCCATACATGTAAATGCGTGATGCAATATTCATGAGTAGAGCTAACCAATACCGGCTCATCAAGGATGGAAAATCGTTCATCATCAACGCGCACAAAGGCAAGTCGAAAATTTCACTGATAAGTGCCAACGAAGCCAAGAAATTGATCAGTTCCAGCAAGAAGTATGTTTTATTGTTTTTAAGAGAAAGTTAGTCTGTAGAGGAGCCAGTAAGAGGCAAGGAATCCCTAGAGGGGTGTACTAAGAAACAAAAACAATAATTGGAGGAGTTGTAATAGGGATACAAAGACGTGTTGCGAGAACCTAAAGGGGTACCCCCTAAGAGAGAAGTGGAGCACGAGATCCAGCTACTTCCAGACTCCCCATTGCCAAATATTGGGTTGTACAAGCAGTCTGTTATAGAAGCGAGTTGAAGAAACAATTGCAGCAACTGCTTGAACAGAGTGTCATTCGACCGAGTACATCACCATGTGGGTCACCCATCATCATTGTGCCAAAGAAGGATGGGACTTGTCGGATGTGTATAGATTACAGGGTGTTGAATAAAACCACGCTCAAGAACATGTTGATTTGGGGTAGCATCGAATGTGCTCTAGCCACGAAATTTGGTGGAGAGGTTGGGGCACATGAGATCTCCAATACCCAAAAAGGGTTTGGGCAAATTCTAAACAGATCAGGAGATATTAAAATAATTAATATTTTTAATGGCGTCCCTAAGTTTAAACTTAGGGAAAATAAAATATTAATGTGTATTAATATGAATTTGTGTTAGAGTGGTCCAAAAGACATGGAGCAAGCCAGATCTAATCTTAGTCATTGATTAGGGACTTAATTTCGGTCGTTGAATCGTCAACAGGAAAAGTATAAGAGGAGGCTTGAGGGTCACTTAGAGACCACACCAGATGATCAGTCATTCTATTCTCTAGAGCGGGGTTTGCTAAGAGTGATAGAATCAGTGATCGGGAGAGCAGCTGAGGGGCATTGAGTACAGAGGAACAGAGAAGGCAGAGATTGTGTTGGGAGGGCAGCTCGATAGCCAAGGAGGGTGACGCAAAGCCAGCAAGGGCTCACGCAGGGCCACGCAAAGGCAGCCAAGTGCTACACAAAGCACCAAAGGGGCCAGCGTCACTAATGCAGAGGCTCCCAGAGCTGATGCAGGGCCTCCTGGAGTTGACGCAGGACAAGGAAGGCTGACGCAGGGCCAGCGCTGGGCTAGGAGAGGCTGGCGCAGTCCAGATTGGGCAGAGGCTGTGGTTGCAGAGCAGTTTTGTGCTGAGGAACTGCCAAAAGGATTTTCCGGGGTTTCAGCCAGGAGATTTCTCTCAAACTGTGAGGTATAGCTGCTAAGGAAATTCTTTTTTGGGTAGGCCAGTTTCGGCACCTAGATTGTACTCTGATATTGCTTAATAAGAAAACCTTCTAATAGTTGCACTAGTTTTCCCGCATTGGGTTTTTCCGGGGACATTGGTCCAAAAATAATGGTGTCATGTGGTGTGTTTATTCTTGTTTCTTTTAGTTGCTAATCTGTAATATGTTGAGCATGCACTGGTGTTTGTTTTCAGTATTTACTTTGTAAATAACTTGTTAAAGAAAGATAACAAGTAGGTAGGGATAAATCAAAAAAAGTGCATGAAGGGTTTCTAACTAAGGAAAATTAGAAACTTCAATAGAACAGATACCCCCTACCCAAGATAGACGATCTGCTAGATCAATTGCAGCAAGCAAAGTATTTCACCAAGTTGGACTTGAATCTTGGAATCTGGATATCACCAAGTTCGAGTCAAAGAAGAAGATACATGGAAAACTGCCTTCAAAACCAAGCAAGGTTTGTATGAGTGGTTAGTTATGCCATTTGGCCTATGTAATGCACTAGCTACATTTATGAGATTAATGAATGATGTATTGTGCCCTTTTATAGATTCATTTGTTATTGTCTATTTGGATGATATACTGATATATAGTGCTACCTGGGAGGAGCATATTTCACGTTTGACGCAGGTGCTACAGACATTGAAGAAGCACAAGCTGCTAGAAAATCTCAAGAAGTGTGAGTTTACGCAGCAGTCCTCGGTGTATTTGGGATATGTGATTGGTGGAGGAGAATTGAAGATAGATCCTTCCAAGATGGAGGCCATCATGAAATGATCGGTGCCTACTAATGTTACTGAGGTTAGGAGTTTCATTGGGGCAGCACAGTACCTGAGGAAATTCATATCCTCATTTTTCAGCGGTAGCAGCACCCCTCCACGCCATAGCAATAAGTGGCAAGAGTTTCCAATGGGGAAAAGGTCAGCAAAAGGCTTTCGACGAGTTAAAGAAGATCAATGAAGCACCAATTTTGGCATTACCAAACTTGCACCGGCCCTTTGAAGTGGAGACAGATGCGAATGGGTATGTTATGGGAGTGGTCTTGATGCAAGGAGGAAGGCCTGTTTGCTACCATTTTGAAGTATTTCATGGGGCAGTTCTTAACTACCCTACCTACGATAAGGATCTCTATGCCATGGTGCAAGTTGTGAAGTGGAAGCACTATCTGATGGGAAATAAGACAATAATCCACACAGATCACCAGTCGTTACAGTACTTGCAGGCCCAGAGTAAGCTACAATAGACCAGGCATTACAAGTGGATGGGGTTTTTACAACAGTTTCATTTGGTGATCAAGTATAAGAAGGACAGCACAAACAAGTTGGCCAATATGCTTTCAAGGCCACCCACATCAAAGATTATAGCTTTGGGGAATCTTATGCACATGGAGCCATTCACCCATGATGCATACATAGAGGCATATTCAGAAGATGAGGACTTCAAGGAGGTGTATCAGCAGTTGCAGAGTCAGAGTCATGTGCACGATGGCAACAGCACCGTTGACTACCATCTCCAGGATGGGTTACTCTATAGGCTGGATAAGCTATGTGTTCCTAAAGGTGAGCATTTGCAACTAATTAGAGAGGCTCACACCTCCAAGGTTGCAGGGCACTTTGGTGTAGGGAAGACTATGGCTAACTTGCAAAGGTATGTGTATTGGCCCAAGATGCAAGAGCAGGTAGCTAGGTTCATAAAAGGATGCATGCTTTGTTGTACCAGCAAGCCTAGCAATAGGAAACAGGGTCTGTATCATCCCTTGCCTATACCTACTCGTTCTTGGGAAAGCATTTCCATGGACTTTGCGGGAGGTTTACCGTCAACCAGGAAGGAACATGACCATCTGTTCGTGTTAGTTGACAGGTTCAGAAAGATGTGTGTTCTGATGCCCTATAAAAAGACCATCAGTGGACAAGAAGCAGCAAACTTGTTCTTTGGACATGTCTGGGTGCACTTTGGGATACCAAGGAGCATCATTTCAAATAAGGATACAAGATTTCTCAGTGCATTCTGGACTACATTGTGGGAGAAGATGGACAAAAAGTTGAAGAGATCTACAACATTCCATCCACAAACAGATGGGCAGACAAAAGTAGTCAACAGGACTTTGGTGCAGCTTCTGAGGGGATACAACCAGAAGCATCTGAAGACCTGGGATGAAAATCTGGTATATATACAACATTCTTATAACAGAACAGTCCACACTTCTACAAGAAAGTCCCCATTTGAGACTTTTTTTGGATATTTTCCACCTTCACCTTTGGATATTGCATATGGGCAGCAAGGAGGAGTGAGGGAAGATCTTACAGGAGATACTTTGAGGGCTGAAAGTTTTATAGAGAAGATCAGATATATCCATCTACAGGTACAAGAAACATTGCAAAAGTCATAGGAGAAGTATAAGGCTAGACATGATCAGCACAGAACAAAGAAATCATTCAAGGTGGGAGATAGAGTATGGCTACAGTTGAACAAGGAGAGGTTGTAGGGGCCTGGTAAGAAAATCAAGGCTCTAAGGTATGGTCCCTTTAAGATATTGGAAAAGGTGGGTGATAATGCCTATCGACTCAGTTTACCACCATATATACGCATTTACTCAGTTGTGAATGTAGAGAATTTGAAACTCAATGAGCTTTCCATACTAGATCAGGAAGAGGAACAAGTCCTACCTTCTGTGGAGGATTTGGCACCAGATGCTCAGGCAAAGTTGACAAAAGACACAATTTTGTAGAAGAGGTCCAGAACTACAAGACAAGGGCAGCATGACCTTTGGCAGATTGGGTTGAAGGGACAACTTCCAGGCAAAGTTAAATGGTACACCAGAGAAAAGGTGGAGGAAAAATTTCCTCACCTCATTCAATAAAAGCTTTTGGGGACCAAAAGCCTCCCAAAATGGGGAGGTGTGATCTGAATTGGATCATTATATTGTTTGTCATCCATCTCGATGCATTTGGAGGGGAAAAAGTAGAGGAATCAACTCACGGAACCATTTTTATCGGCGAGACCCAATTTAGCAAAATAAGGTCTAAAAGCTTCCGGGAGCATTTTGAGGCATCAAACGACGTTTTTTTAGGGTAAAACTTTGCAGCTTTAGTTTAGCACCTTTCCATGCTATTCACACAGAGACCTTTCCAATGGCGAAAGAATCGCATCAATCGAAGTCTGTATGCAAAAATTATGCCACTCAAAAGTTGACCTTCCTGTTTTCACACCTATAGTTCGGGAGGATACTGTGTCAACCCCCATTATTCATGGAAAAAGGGCAAGCCATGTGTTTATGATGTAAAATACTCTAGAAGAGTCTATTTTGTAACTCTAGTTAAGAGTTGATAGAGTCAAACTTAACCACTAGTAGGCTATCGGGTTGTGTTATAACCGAGCCACTAAAAGGAAGAGGCATTCTGTTAGGATATTCCGACACATAGGAAATAGTTAAGTATAACTTTGTCTAGTGTATAGTTAGGTAAAGTGTGTTTCTTTACTATGTACCTTTTGTGACTTACAATCCGACGGTGACGATATGTTCTAGACATGAAGTGATCCAACAGTTCATTCTCTCCTCGGTATTACCGACACTTTATCTGTGGCTTAACACCCGATTGGTCCATGATCTCTATTTAAAGAGCATGGAAGGTTCATGAGAGAAGCTTATGTAGATTTTCTTTCTTTTACATTAATAAATTGCTTGAAGTGGTCACATTGGCTCAGGCCGTGGACTGTTTCCCTCTTTGAGGGTTTTAACCACGTCAAGAATACTAGTGTACCGATCTGTGATCTGTTTGCCAGTTGTGTCCTTTGGTGTTCAATCTAAGGAACTTACCCTGCAAATTCCTACACATTCCATTCTTTCGAGAGCATTTTGTTCCATAGCTAAGCAAAGATAGCCAGGAGAGATAGGAGGTAGAGCACACAGAGAGAATTTGTACACTGTAGCAGCCCCCGGGCCACAGACATTACTTCTTTGTATCTACAACCATATTTCCAAGCAGAGAAAGAGAGTGAAGCAGCCTCACCTTCCAGCTAGATTTTCCCCCGAAAGGGTTTCCCAAAGAGCATATCATGTGTCTTATGTGTGTGTGTGAACTTATTTTGTCATTCTCTACTTTTCTGCTTGATTTACTTTTACATGCATGCACTAATTACAGTGAAATCTACAGATCTAGAAATTAAATTAAATTATAATAGTGTAGAATCTCAAATTTTTAATATAATATTACCAAATTTGTTGTGACGAACTGTCTAGTGGAATATCCACGGCAGTTTACAGATCACCTCTCCCATCTGGCCAATGGGTTGAAGGACTTGGGATAGAGTGTGATCCCTACCCCTTGCAGTAGTTGGATCTCGCCCAAGTTGGTGGATGCATGTGTTCTACCATCTGACTCTTTAGGGTTAAGATGGATGATCAGGGACAATAAGGTAGAGTGTGATCCTCATGTTGATCTCACCTATTGTAAGGGACTTTGGGATAGAGTGTGATCCCTACGCTTGGGGTAGGTTGGTCTCGCCCATTGATAAGTTTGGAGTGAGTGAAAGTAGATCATCCAATGGAAGGGTTCAACAAAAGTGTGAGCTTTGGGAGAAGCTTGTAAGACCTTCCACGAAAAACCCCTTTGAAAGATGGCTACACAAGACCTAGGATTGAGATATATGACGAGACATGAGTGCATCCAAGGTCAAGGTCGACAAGAAAAGGCAATATAAGATTTACTTCAACAAGTACTAAAGAAAATGCCTTCAAAGAATCCTCAAGTTAAAGGATTAGCTTCTAGGGTTCCCTCTTAGTGTGATGGCTAGGGAATCAAATCTACGAAGAATCCACCGTGGGAATTCTGCCAAAACTTGAGGATCCCTAGAGAAGACACTTAGGAAGAATCTTGTCCAAGCGAAATTCAAAATGCCTCCCTACAAAGGATTTCACACCAAGCCCTAGGGGAGCCTCCCTATCCTTAAAGGGACAAAAAATAGAGGTGAAAAGAAGGATATTTTCGAGTTGCAAGTGATCACCAAGGATTCAAGACCAGTGCCTGGCCACTGGGAGATTAGGAGTCATGGAAGATTTCAATATAGACACTTCGCTCTTCAAGGAGACCTAAAGTATAGTCTTTCACTACGCTCTAGATATTTATACTTCTTTACACACTTGTCAATGGAGTTGCAAGGAATAAAATGCATTAATTCCCCTAGTAACATTCATTCATTCACTATCTATGAGTAACACATGCAATATTTCTCAATAGTTACAATCTTTGAACAATATTTCAATAACTAAGGCATATTAAACGACCATGAGATAATATTTCATGCATTAAACATTACAAAATTCAGATGCTTATCATCAAATAGCACTTACAAGATAGTGAAGAACATATCCATCCATAACAATGCCAGTTATAAGCTCCAAAAAGATAGCGAAATAATTCAAACATCAAAATTCATCCAAGTCTGAATTCTTTTTCTAGGTTGAAAATCCAAGTGATGATGATTTGAGGTGAGGTTAGGTCTCACCTATTTATGCAAGTGTTATGAGTACAAATGTTGAAAGACAAATCCCCTCCATGTGCCTAATATGCTAAGTAGCCCACCCACAATTACAAGCCAACTATGATAGCTCATTAAAATTATTTTATCTCTCGTCCAAGCCCACACTAGGCTGACAAAATGCATGCGTGGAAGCATTGAGGAACAACAATGAGGCCTCTTGTGCAAGAAATGTGTGAGAGGACCTCAAAAATCATGAGGAAGAGGGTCTTGCCCTCCATGTGCTGCAAAACATCTCCAAACCCCCATTTCGGCTTTGTGGGCTCCAAATGGGTCTCATGGGTCTCCAAGTGGCTCAAGATCAAGTCGATGCTCCATCAATGACGGCTAGAAAATGACACATGACTTCCCATGTATCCCTAGAAAAGAAAAAAGCTCCTTTGGGCCCTGGATCAACTGCCAAGTGTCGGGTGCAATGTGTAGCCCATTGGAGCAACGTGGTCCAAGTGCATCATCATCTTTGAATAACTGGGGCACAAGCAAGCAAATGGCAATGCTAAAGAAGCCCATGGTGTGGTAATCAATGCTCTACAAGGATGGAGGCCCATGGCTCTCAACACTCACCCTACAAATGCTATTGTGATCCTTTGGAGGGCTTGTATCTCATGTAAGGAGGCCAAGTCCAAGGTGAAGACCCACCTACCATCCTATATAAGATCCAAAGCGTCTCCTCACCTTCCAATACAATGATTCATTAGCGCAATTGAGTAAATAGGCTTGTTAATAAAGGGTAGAAGTGGACACTTCATAATGGGTTTCCCTTCCAAATTTGGGGTTTTGAACAAGTACTAGTGTTACGTTCCTGGGAAGGAAAGGTTAATGAAGGACCTTATTAGATGGTTTCAGCCTCTAAGGGAATGACAGGCCCAAGGTGCTCCCTTCAAATGGCAAGTGTCATGTGAAATAATGATGGAATGGAGTGGGGGCAAAGGGAAGGTTCCAAGCCACATGCCATGGTACAAGGGTAGCTATGATGAGGAAAGCCCACACCTTAGGTATATGAATGCATGAGGGACCAATCGTGGTACATGTTTTACCCCAGCCTTTGTTTTTCCACCCTCCTTCATTTTCCTTTTGTCTTTTATTGATATTTCTTCATTTTACTGCTCGGAGATCAAGGGGATGAGAAAATGATGTGTAAGATATAGCAGTGATTACCCCCTTAAGGTGGGGCAGTTCATCGCCCACCAGGGGTTGGGACATTCATGGGTTCCTTAATGATGCAAGGAGCATTCATAGGGGCCCTAGGAACAAGGGTGATGGCGATAATGATAGGGGGTAGAGCTCATGTTTGCCTTTTTCCCACGTGCTAAGTTTTATTGTCCCGACCTTCCTGTTGCAATTTTTGGTACATTTTCTGTTACAAGTGACCATATTTTGCTTTTATTTTTCTTTTTAGCTACATCAACCTCTGGGGCGTCTTTCCAAGTCTGACCCAAGGTGTGGACAAGGGGTAGGGGAGGCTAACACCTTGTGGACCCAATGGAAAAATGTGGACCCAGATAGGAAAAGGGCTTGTGCTAAGCGGAGGGGAGTGAGATATATGGTATCGGGAAGCAGGAACACACAACCAAAATTGGGGTTTCCCATGTAGTGTCATTCCTAAAGCTAGTGGCCAATAAAGGAGATCCCACGGGACTAGGATACAAGATTATCCCCCTAGTTGAGGTAAGGGAACAACAGTATAGTTGAAACCCTTCTTTCTTCCAAGTCATCCAATAATCCATCCCCAACTGTGCCTAAGAAAAACAAGCAAAACACCCAATTACATAATGAAAAATCATACCTTTAGGATCGGATGGCCCACCTTTAAACATACGATCATGACAGATGAGTGTACACAATGGTTGGCTCAAGTGGCAAAGAAGAACAACACATCACAGCTATGAAGTGGTTGGCAAGGGGCTACTGGCTGTCAGCTGAAGACAAATTTAGGAGAAAATTTCCTCCTATAGGGGTCACCCATTGGTGGTGGGAAACATCTGGCTCCAACTAGAACATGAGCTCTCACTAGAGTGTACGAACCATGTACTCGAATGGGAGGTCATGAGAACAGCAACAATCCTCTGGGACAAGCAAAAAAAGGCAACATGTGTCCTAGGCATACTTTGATCACCCATATTTTCATCAAATAAAAGCAAACATGAAATAAAATCTAATCTATATGCAAGTCTAATTTAGCATGAGAACATAACACAGTATTAAATTCTAATGCAAAAATCAGTATGTAATGCATCCTACTCTACTATGCATGGTTACAGTATGCAAATGCTAAGTATAGTCATATAGTCAATGCAACCAACATATCAAGAAGTCAATATAGAAACACTCGCCCCTATAATCACCCGTGCAGTAAATTGGAAAGCAAGGATAAGAACCAACATATGCAAGATTATGAGGGCGGGATGTGGAAAAACAAAATGACCAAGTACTAGGAATCATGGAAAGGAGGGAAAAGGGGACTGCAGTTTGCACCATTGGATCATTTCTTCTAACCAAAAGATGGAGATGTCGACAATCAAGCTCATGAACCTTCGATGAAGAGCTACCTCAGGCATATCATCCTCATGGCATGAGGAGATAGATGGCTCAGATACATCTAGAATGGTACTAAAAAAGAACAAGACGTGACACCATAAGTATACACAGGGAAAAACCACAATTCCTCTCCTTTAAGAGGAGGAACTGACACTTCCTTAAAACTAGGAAAATGAACCTCATCACAAACATCCACTTTTGGGCCAACAACACGACAAGGGGAATATTACTCAAACATGAATAAGAACCCTTTGTCAGTCGCATGGTAGGAAGAAGAATACTACTTAATTCCTTCCACACTAGGGCTATTGGAATCATCCTCAATGATGGAAACATCCTCTTTGGCAGGATTAGCATCATCTTGAAACATAAAGAAGAAATATTTCCAATCATTCAGATTGACTTCATAAGAAGATTCATATTGATCCACATTATTTACTGGAAGGGGCTAAATATTTTCTTCTTCTTGATGATCAAATTCAATCCACCAGCCTGCAGTCCAAAAATCATCCATACATTCCTCATCATCTTGACTATTTGGAGATTCATGATTTTCTACATCCAACATTTCCCCATAATGATCTTCATTGACTGACAAGGAAAGTTCCTTTTCCTTCTCTTTTTCTTGAACAATATCACACAAAGTATCTACCAAAAAATACTAGCGACAAAGTTCAAGGAGAAGGGCTTTGGTAGGATTCCTTTTATATTCTTGTTCCATCTCATAGAGCTTTGCTCCTTGCTTACAAAAATGAAAATCGAGATCTTTGGCTTTACATCCTTCCAACAACTTTCGGCAAGATTTCTAATATTCATTCACTTTTTCTTGCAGCAGTTGGAGGCTTTCGAGATCCAGGTCATCATCATCATCCTAAGAAGGCACGCTTTCTAGCTCATAGTCCTCTTCTTCATCAAGGTCTTTATCAGTAATTTGATCTTGTGATCTAGAGAGGAATCAGTATATCCTTCCTCAAGGATATAACCACATTCAATAAATTCTTCCTTGTGCTCACTCAAAGCTCTCTCAAACACTATGTCCAAGGTTTGACATGCTTCTTCAATGGTTTGAGATCCTTTATGCAGTAAGAAACACACAAGTAACATAGAGAAAGAGGAGATGCTCTTAGGTTCACATGATCTAAGCCAATCACCATTCAGAAAAACAGATAGGACAAATAATTCCATCATGTCATGAAGTTGAGTTATATGGCGTTTTGCAATATAGCTTATAAATTTATTACATGATTGGTTGTAGAAATTGGATTCCTATTGAATTCTGGTATACCCCATGTGTCTTTGAAACCCGACCATTGTGGGATATGCGGTAAATATATGGCAGGAAAATTTTAGATCAGCATGTTGTTGGTTACTATATGCTAACGACATGGAAGTTGCGAGGGTGAATGAGAATTGCCTTAACGAATGCTTACTTTGACCTACAACCATTGACTTCGATGTGTTGGAAAATCAAAGATATTATTAGGGTTTGATTCTCCTTTCTTGATAATTACTTGTGAGTGTGTTGGCTTCTTTTATTTCTTTATTATCTTATCTTTCATCAAGCAATTATACACATATGAAGATCACAAAACAAGAGACACAAGATATAGGCACATGCTAGGGCAAAACCCCCCTCGAGGGGAAAACCCAATCAAGATAATTCTTCCTTTCAATAGCATCCTTTGAGACTCTTTACCCTAGACCAATACCAGACTTTCCCTCCACACCATGTCAACCTCCAAGATCTTCGACCCCTTCCAGCAACTTCGACTAGGCAGCGGCTTCTAGCAACATGCAACTTCTGGTAACAGCGAAATCTTAGGAGACTATGATCTCCCAACCCAGACCACGAAACAGAGAGAGAGAGAGAGACCAAAAACTCGATTTTCTTCTTCTCTAGAGATTCCCCAAAACTCGCACTTCTTACGTCTTCCCAACAATAGACTTCGTACTTCTCCAGCTCTTCTTGAGATATCGAACTTCCTTGAGAGTGAGTGCTTCAAATGACTTTGACCTCCTTCAATATATATCAGTGTAGATAATATTGGCAAAATATCGCCGAATAGCGTAAATATCGCGATATTTTCGGCGAGCCGAAATATCGCCTAGAAAATATCGCGATATTTTCGGGAGCCGAAAATATCACAATATTTCCGAAATATCGGCGATATTTCGACAAAATATCGCGCGACGATATAAAATATCGCCTGGCGTGTTTTGCCACGGCTAGAAAAAGGAAAAATTGGTTTTTTTTCCTTCATTTCTGTTTCTGAGTGTTGGAGAAGGAAGGGGAAGAGTTTTGTGGTGGTTGTCAAGGAGGGTTTGAGGATCAAACAACGATTATCACCACCAACTAAGATTTTTTTGTGGATCAAAGATTGAAGAATAGTGAGACAAACTTCATTTCTTCCATTAACAGGTATGTTCTTAAAAACCCCTATGTTAATGATTTTTTCATAGATTTAGGGTTATGCTTGCTTGCCTCTTTGCCTACCAACATTTTGTTTCTTTGTTTTTTTCCATTTGCTATGATTTTCATGCCCATGAACCAATGCAAGGGTTTTCTCCATATTTGGACAGCAAGCTTCATTTTTTTTTTCAACTTTCTTATGCACCCTCTTATTGCCATTTTTCATTCACATTGCAAAATGTAAATAATGTAGTAATTTTTTTTGAATGAGGTGGTTATTACTTATTATTTTTTCATTTTGTGTTGGGGGGTTTAATGCTAATTTTTTGTTTTCTTTGTGCCCTAGATTTGAATTAGTTCACTACAAATGTCAAATATGCCAAAAGCCTTGGACCCATTTTGGGAGTATGGGGAGGCTGTTGGTGGGGCAAATCAGGCATATATATCATGCAACTTGTGTGGGACCAAGATGTCAGGAGGGGTTACACGATTGAAATACCATCTGGCTAGACTCTTTGCATATGATGCAGATGTAATGCCTTCTATGGTTTCTAGTGCAGAGGTTATGCAAAAAGCTCGTGAAGCAATTGCTGAACAAGACAGAAAGAAAGCTGCGAGGGATTCCTGACCAAGGCAATCTATCCAAGTGGGACTAAGGTGGACTCAAGCTTTCAACCCCTCTAGGTACCATCAAGCTTACTTGCTAACCACCAACCCAAAAATACAGGTGTGTATCCAAAACAGAGCTCAATAAACAACACCACCTTTTCAATTCCGGGATTCCAGACATCAACACAGAGTGTCGGCCAGATGTCTCCTCAGGTAATGCTTCACTCGCAAAGCCTCAACAAATCTCTTCCAATTCCTTATCATCAATACAATCACCAATATCTACCAAACCCAACAGGTTCCTTAGATAGTTGAATTTCTTATTAGGAAGAGCCTTTGTCAAAATGTTTGTGACCTATTCATCTGTCAGAACATACTCTAACTTCATGATCCTATCCTGCACCAAGTTCCTAATAAAGTGGAACTTGTTATTGATATGTTTCATCCTCGAATGAAACACGAGATCTCCAAACATCTTGATACAACTTTGATTATTACAAATAATCACAGTAGGACCAGAGACTTCTCGAACAAATATCTCAGAAGCTTCCTTAACCAAAGAGCCTCTTTTCCTACTTCACATGCAGCCACATATTCTGCCTCGACACTACTCAATGCAATGGGAACTTGCTTCTTGCTCATCCATGAGATCATAGCAGCCCCCAGACTAAAGCATCCTCCAATAGAGCTCCTTCCATCGGTCTCACTGCCACCCCAATCAAAGTCTGTGAAACCAATTAGCTTGACTTCCTTACTGTCATACTTTTGGCAGTGATGTATGGTGCCACGAAGATACCTCAATATATGTTTGGCAGCTATCCAGTGATCATGACGAGGGTCCAACTGAAACTGACTAAGAATGTTCACTACAAAACATATATCTGGCCTAGTATTTAGCAAATACATCAGGGAACCCACTAACTGACGATATGAGGTAGGATTCACGAGACTAGAGTTGGAGCTCCTCAGCTTCTTGAGATTGGTGATCATAGGAGTAACCATCGGCTTGGAGTCCATCATCCCAAATTTCTACAATAACTTGATGATGTACTTTCCTTGCCCCAAATATATCTCCCCAGGTCTCTGCCATACTTCTAGACCTAGGTAGTAATGCATCAGTCCTAGATCCTTCATCTCAAATTCAGCTGCCAACATCTTCTTGCATTCTTGAATTCTTCGTTCTACACCAATGATGAATAGATCATCCAAACATAGTAGAATAATGACAGGCTCATTATTCATGACTTCGATATATAGATTTGGATCAGGAGTACTCTTCACGAACCCAATTCTAAGAAGATATGCATCCATTCTTGCATAGCATGCCCTTGGTGCTTGCTTCAAGCCATATAGGGCCTTCTTGAGTCTGTAAACATGAGAGTCCCTATTATTCACTTCAAATCCTTCAGGTTGTTCAATGTACACTTCCTCATCAATGGTCCCATTTAGAAATGTGGTCTTAACATCCATTTGATGGATATTCCACCCCATTGTAGCAGCCAATGAAACCAACAATCTAATGGTAGTGTACCTTGTTGTAGGTGCAAAGGTTTCTTCATAGTCAATGCCTTCCTTTTGAGAGAAACCCCTTGCAACGAACCTTGCTTTGTACTTGTCTATACTTCCATCAACAACATGTTTGATCTTATAGATCCACTTCGATGTGACAACCGATTTGTCACTAGGTCTAGGAACGATTTCCCAAACCCCATTCTTCATGATGGATTGATATTCTTCCTGCATAGCTTTCTTCCAAACCTCTTCATGCTCAGCTTCTTGGAATGTAGATGGTTCGGCTTCAATCAATTTTGTCATATATGCAGCATAATCAGAATACCTTTTCAGTTCTTACTTTCCCTGGAGGACGCTTTCGCAGCTTCATGTCCTTCAGAGTCTTCTAATGTAGCTCTCAACCAATTTGGCCTCTTCCTTCAGGTTGGGATAACCACTGATTGAATAGGCTCACTTGGTCCTTCTTCTTCATCATTAGAAGGATTCTCATGATGAACTTCATCTTCTTCAAATACAAGAACTTCTTCGTCATCAAAATCAATAGGAATGTCCTTTAATTTATTGTAAGCTTGATTCTCATCAAATATGGCATCCTTGCTCACTTCAATGTGTCTTCCTTCCTTTATGTAAATTCTATATGCTTTTGAGGAAAGACTATACCCAACGAATATTCCCTTGATGCTTGTTGAGTCCAACTTCTTTCGCTTGTCTTTCGAAACATGGACATATGTTGGACTTCCAAATATGCGGAGATGATACACACTCAGCTTTTTCCCTGTGAATACTTCTTCGGGTGTAGTATTATCAAGACTCTTATGAGGACTTCTATTTTGAACGTACACAACAGTCATTGTTGCTTCACCCCATAAGAACTTTGGTAGATCTTGATCAAGGAGCATAGTTTGAATGCCTTCATCAATTGACCTACTCTTCCTTTCGGCCAATCCATTTTGTTCGAGATAGTAGGGAACAATAAGCTCCCTCTTAATACTTGCATCCTTACAATATGCCATTAACTCTTTAGAGGTGTATTCCCCACCATTGTCAGACCTTAGAGTCCTTATCTTCTTTTCGGTTAGGGTTTCCACCTCAGCGCTAAACTCCTTGAACTTATCAAATACTTCATCTTTAGTTTTGAGTAGATATAGCCATGTCTTCCTCGAATGGTCATCAATGAATGTTACATAGTAGAGATGACCTCCAAGAGTTTTGTCAAACATGGGCCCTCATACATCAGAATGGATAAGATCTAATATTTCTTTAGATCTAGATTCACTATGATGAAATGGCTTTCTAGTATGCTTCCCCAAAGAGCATCCCTTGCACACACCTTCATGATCTAACTTCATACCAGGAATACCATGAACCAGTCGACTAAGAGTAGGGATGACCCTATAATGAAGATGATCATATCTTTGATGTCATAGTTCAATGGGACCCGGTAAAGACTTCCTTCACGAACTCCAAAAACCCCAGCTTTGTCAATACAAGAGTTCTTTCCCCAAACCAATATTTTTCCATCAAGAAAAGCAATCCTTTCCCCTTTATCTTCTAACCAAGAAATAGAAAGTAAATTCTTTTTCAAACCTGGAACATAGAGAATGTTGTTGAGATGCAACTTCGATCCATTATCCAGCTTCAATGATGTAGATCCTAGGCCTCTAAAAGCATAGCTTTTGTTGTCACCCAATTCCACTACATGAGAGGATGATTCCTTTGATAGTGTGTGAAGTTGTTTGCTTTCACCTGTCATTTGTCTCGATGCTCCACTATCAATGATCCATGTATTATCATCAGTAAGAGAACATGTAAGGGCAGCCAAGGATCCTTGACTCTTGACTTTGTTGAATAAGTAGTAGAAGATCTTCTTGATCCATCTTCTAGGCTCCATCAGAGTTGAAACCCAATCGTATGTAGTTCACCATAGAGGGAGAATCTATGCCAACAAAGTGATCTTCAACTTCTCTTGACCTTAGCTTTGATACCATGTTGGAAAATCAAAGATATTATTAGGGTTTGATTCTCCTTTTTTGATAATTACTTGTGAGTGTGTTGCCTTCTTTTATTTCTTTATTATCTTATCTTTCATCAAGCAATTATACACATATGAAGATCACAAAACAAGAAACACAAGATATAGGCACATGCCAAGGCAAAAACCCCTCGAGGGGAAATCCTAGTCAAGATAATGCTTCCTTTCAATAGTATCCTTTGAGACTCTTTACCCTAGACCAAGCCCAGACTTTCCCTCCACACCATGTCAGCCTCCAAGATCTTTGACCCCTTCCAGCAACTTTGAATAGGCAACAGCTTCCGGTAACAGTGAAATCTTAGGAGACTTCAATCTCCCAACCCAGACCACGAAACAGAGAGAGAGAGAGAGACCAAAAACTCGATTTTCTTCTTCTCTAGAGATTCCCTCAAACTCACACTTCTTTCGGCCTCCCAACAACTGACTTCGCACTTCTCCAACTCTTCTTGAGATATCGAACTTCCTTGAGAGTGAGTGCTTCAAATGACTTCGACCTCCTTCAATATATAAGCTTCTTCTGGGTCGAATGGGGGTCCTTAAGCTGACTTGATCTTCCTTAGACCAACATGATGTGGAGGACACATAATTCATATTTGACTTTATACAAAACCTTTTTACATTATTCGAAAGGCCAAGAAGGATCTCTTCGAATATACAATGACTATAAACTCAATATTAATCCTAGGAGTCCACAATGGGAACTTTGACTAATATAATGATGACCCAAGCATGAAACCCATGCTTTGATAAGTCATTGTTACAATAATAAAAATTCTTTTCTTTATTCTTTTGACAAGTACATTACATAATGACTCAAGTACATAATTGAAGACCGAACATAGTTACATTTTCTAACACGATGTTTAATGAAGAACAAGGGCTTCGTTCTTCCAATGGAGTTGTCAAAAGGATATGTCAATGATGTCGTATAGGAACAAGATACATGTCTCGTGTCCTCGGCAACAACGCCAAAAATGTTGTTGCACAAACTAGCAAGCCTTGTGAATAGGCAAAAGCTAGAGGGCACAACAACACATGGGACAGAGGCCCATTGTCACCACAGCCTAAGTCCCCTACTCTTGTCAAATTTTCACCGACGAGATAAGTCCCAATAATACTCACTCATGATAGATGTCTTTCTATGATAAGTTTGGAGTGAGGGAAGGTGGATCATTCAATGGAAGGGTTCAACAAAAGAGAAGCTAGTAAGACCTTCCACGAAAAATCCTTTTGAAAGATTGCTACACGAGACCTAGAATTGAGATATATGACAAGACATGAGTGCATCCAAGGTCAAGGTAGACAAGAGAAAAGGTAATGTAAGATTTACTTCAACAAATACTAAAGCACATGCCTTCAAAGAATCCCCAAGTTGAAGGATTAGCTTCTAGGGTTCCCTCTTGGTGTGATGGCTAGGGCATCAAATCTACGAAGAATCCACCATGGGAATTCCACCAAAACTTGAGGATCCCTAGAGGAGACACTTAGGAAGAACATTTCCAAGTGAAATTCAAAATGCCTCCCTACAAAGGATTTCGTTCCAAGACCTGAGTGATCCTCTCAATCCATAAAGGGGCGAAAAATAGAGGTGAAAAGAAGGATATTTTCGAGTTGCAAGGGATCACCAAGGATTCAAGAATAATGCCTAGCAATTGGGAGATTAGGAGTCATGGAAGATTTCAATATAGACATTTTGCTCTTCAAGGAGTCCTAAAGGTATAGTCTTTCATTACCCTCTAGATATTTATACTTCTTTAAACACTTGCCAATGGAGTTTCAAGGAATAAAATGCATTAATTCCCCTAGAAACATTCATTCATTCACTATATATGAGTAACACATGCAAGATTTCTCAATAGTTACAATCTTTGAACAATATTTCAATAACTATGGCATATTAAACAACCATGAGATAATATTCCATGCATTAGACATTACAAAATTCAGAAATTTATCATCAAATAGCACTTACAAGATAGTGAAGAACATATCCATCCATAACAATGCCAATTATAAGCACCAAAAAGATAGCGAAATTATCCAAACATCAAAATTCATCAAAAAATCCCCAAAACACTCCACAAATTGCAAGTCTGAATTCTTTCTCTAGCCAAAAATCCAAGTGATGATGAATTGAGGTGAGAATAGGTCTCACCTATTTATACAAGTGTTATGAGTACAAATTTTAAAAGACAAAGCCCCTCCATGTGCTTAATATTCTAAGTAACCCACCCATGGTTACAAGCCAGCCACGATAGCTCATTAAAATTATTTTATCTCTCGTCCAAGCCCACGCTAGGCTGATGTCATGCATGTGTGCATGCCTAGAGGGGCAGCATGAAGGCCTCTTGTTCTAGAAATGTGTGAGAGTCCCTCAAAAATCACAAGGAAGAGGGTCTTGCCCTCCATGTGCGGCAAACATCTCTAAACCCCTATTTGGGTTTTGGGGACTCTAAACGGGTCTCATGGGTCTCCAAGTGGCTCAAGATCAAGTCAATGTTCCATCAATGAGGACTAGAAGATGACACATGCCCTCCCATGTCTCCCTAGGAAAGACACAACCTCCTCTAGGCCCTGGATCAGCTTCCAAGTGTAGGGTGCAATGTGTAGCCCGTTGGGGCAACATGGTCCAAGTGGATCATCATCTCTGAATAACTGGGGAATGAGCAAGCACATAATAGTGCTGAAGAAGCCCATGGTGTGGCAATCAATGCATTGCATGGATGGTTCACCCTACAAATGCCATTATGATCCTCTAGAGGGATTGGATCCCATATAGGGAGGCCAAGTCCCAGGTGAAAACTCACCTACAATCCTGTATAAGATCCAATGCGTCTCTTAACGTTCCACTACAATGATCCATTAGTGTAATTGAGTAAATAAGCTTGTTAATCAAGGGCGGAAGTGGACACTTCATAATGGGTTTCCCTTCCAAATTTAGGGCTTTGAACATGTACTAGTGTTACCTTCTTGGGTAGGAAAGGTTAATGAAGGACCCTATTAGGTGGTTTCAGCCTCTTAAGGAATGACACGTCCAAGGAATTCCCTTCAAATGGCAGGTGAAATGTGAAATAATGATGGAATGGAGTGGAGGCAAAGGGAAGGCTCCAAACCACATGCCATGGTACAAGGGTCGCTATAATGAGGAAAGCCCACACCTTGGGTATATGAATGCAGGAGGGACCAATCGTGGTACATGAATTATCCCGGCCTTTGTTTTTCCACCCCTTTTTATTTGTCTTTTGCCTTTTATTGATTTTTCTTCATTTCACTGCTCATGGCTCAAGGGGATGAGAGCATGATGCGTATGATACAACAGAGATTACCCCCTTTAAGGTGGGCAATTCATCGCCCACCAGGGGTTGGGACATTTATGGGTTGCTAAATGATGCAGGGGGCACTCATAAGAGCCCTAGGAACCAGGGTGATGGCCATAAGGACAACAGGTAGAGCTCATGTTTGTCTTTTTCCCATGTGCTATATTTTATTATCCCGACCATCTTTTGCATTTTTGGTACATGTCTTATTATATGTGGCCATATTTTTCTTTTATCTTTCTTTTTAGCTGCATCAACCTTTGGGGCATCGTTCCAGGCCCGACCCAAGGTGTGGACAAGGGGAAGGGTAGGCTAACACCTTGTGGACCCAGATAGGGAAAATGTGAAAAGGGCTTGTAATGAGCAAAGGGGATTGAGATATATAGTATCAGGAAGTGGGACCATGCAACCAAAATCGAGGTTTCCCATTTAGTGTCATTCCTAAAGCTAGTAGCCAGTAAAGGAGATCCCATGAGACTAGGATACAGGATTAACCCCCCAGTTGAGGGAAGGGAACAAGAGTACAGTTGAAGCCCGCACTTCTTCCAAGTCACCCAATAATCCATCCCTAAGTGTGCCCAAGAAAAACAAGCATAAACACCCAATTACATAATGAAAAATCATACATTTGGGATCGGATGGCCCACCTTCAAACATACGATCATGACAGATGAGCAAGGCCACGCAATGGTTGGCTCAGGTGGCAGAGATGAATAGCACATCATAGCTATCAGGTGACTGGCAAGGGGTTGTTGGTTGTCGGCTGAAGACAAATTTAAGAGAAAAATTTCTCCTATAGGGATCACCCACTAGTGGTGGGTAACAGTACCAATGTTCCATATATATATATATATATATATATATATATATAGGAGAGAGAGAGAGATCAAATATCTAGTCCATAGATATAGTCATGTACTTCCGAGAAATAAGGTAAAAATCCTTCATCTTAATTTATGAAACTAAATCCTTCTGAAGTTGTGATCTTGGTTGCTCCCTCTATCACTACAACAATCCTTCTGCAGTTCCATTTCATAAGGAAGTCCTTCTAGCGCTCCCTCTGTCACATAGGCAAGTTCTTTTTACTTTTGCTACTCCCTCTTACTTGAGAGATTATTTTAGTCACAAATTATGCTTAGTATCAATTCTTTGGTAACTTTCAAAATGTTCCTACAAACCTCATTTAGGAGATTATGGAAGAAACAATTATAATCAAGTAAAAAAATTCAAAGACGTGGGACTATTAAAAAATTAAAAAAAAAAATATCGAAGGAGAAGAACACAAATTACTTATATTTTACTTTAGAGTTGTTGACTCCCTCTTGATATGTGCTTCCTTACTGAAATGCTCCTACAATATTTATCAAGCTTATGTAGCTTCCTCATTAAACATTCCAAATTTAGTTCTATCGTATCCTACAAACCCTAGAATATACAATAGATTGTCCCTTGCCTCCAATGTCATTAATTGATCTCAACCCATGTTTGGATGTTTATCAATCTATTTGTGAGTGGAGCAACAATATAGTTTTTGTTTTCTCCCTTATTCCTACTATATAGTTTTGTACTTTCTTGCCATAAGTCAAAGGTCTTCCTTTCTAGAAAGAATTTATAATATAATTATAAAGAAAGTACTAAAGCTATGCATAAAAATTTAGAATAAAAAAAAAAAAATATTCATCTCTTGATTGAAAGAATCACTTCTTTTTGAGGTGGTTAGTTATCTTCACTCTCGACATCAGCGGCTAATGTATGTTTCTTGCCTTTCCTTTCGAGGGTCATCGATCTAGGTCTAGCTCTAGGGTTTTATCCACAAACCCTAGGGATTTCCTATCCAAGACTTCTAGTCTTCTAGGGTTTACATACATTGAGACTTCCAAATTTCATTGACACCTTTTGTAAGTCCAACAAACTTTGTCATATCCTATTGTGAGCATTTACATTATGCTGATACAAATTCAATCATGTATACAACTAGTATGGATAACTGATGAATTGTTTACCTTGGCTCTTAGAGCTTGCTTGAGGGTTTATAATCCTGAGCATGATCTTCTTCTTTGGAGCATTTACCCACCCTAGTTGATTAAACATAACTAGTCTTCGATGGTGAAAGACTCCAACCTAGCTAGTCTTGAAGGATGAATCACTCAGGTTTCTGATTAGGGCACCAACGAATTCATTCAAAAGGTCATTGTCAGCCATTAATATCTTCAGCCATTTGTGCCATCTTGTTGGTGTCTTAATAGGTTCTCATGTATACCATTTATGCCATCTTGCTAGTGTCTTAAAAGGTTCTCATCTATATTTAGATTCATACTTAATATAATAAAGTTGAGTTTGTTGCTTGTACTTAGTGTCAAATGAGGGTTTCATGTTAAATTGTATGCAACATGTTTGACGAAATATCTAATTAATGATTAGCAGAAATTCATTGCAATGACATTTTTCTGTAAGTGTTGGTTAAAAAAGTCTTAATGGTAATTGTAAAGATTATTGCAAAATTTGGTTTGGGACATTACAGTGGTATCAAAGTTGAGCATCTTGCTGGCCTGAGGGTTTTAAAGGGAATTTTCAATCTCTCATCAGTGTTGAAGTGATTGCGGCAATAGCTATTTGCTCCCAAGAGGCCAAATTGCTCATGCAGGTTTGAAATCTTAGTCACACATATCAAGATCGTTACAAGGTCAAGCCAGGGTTCATATTTATAAGAATCCTAGACGAAGGTATAGTTTTTATCAAAAAAAGGAGGGGTGCAGAGGGAGGATTATATGTTGTGTAATCCAGTTGTTGGGTAAAGGATGATTTGTAGCCTTGTGTGAACCATTGGGAGAAGGAAGATCTTATCAGAATATAGAAGAAGCCACCACCATAAGAGGAATCGAGTCAGAGTCGATAGACACCTTGAGTGAGCCACCATGTGATACACCAGTCACGGTCCAAATTAGGAGATCGCCAAAAAAAATATACTATTACAAATATAGTCAGCGAGTGGGGTCACAGATCAATTTCAAAATGCCACCAAAAGATTGAGTGAGTGGGGTCGCAAGTCAAATTCAAAGCCAGTGGAAGACATACCAAATAGCAATGGTCGTTTTTTGAGTTGTTGTTTGTAAAGCTAAGACACAAATTGTAGCTACCAAGGTCGAATTTGTGGTGGCAAGATTAAGTTTATTCTGCAAATTGGCAAGCCAGCTTGGAACCCAAATTACTTTTGTGGCATCATATTGTCCAACTCATTGTTGTTGTAGTAGCCGAGGGGTGTAGACAACATTTTTTTCTCTACAAGTTTGACTCTGATTGGTGGGCAATAACAAAGGGGCCAAGGTGAAGTGTAAAGGTGGAATAGATGAGGTAGCCCTGCAAACAACATAAAACAAAGCAAAGCTCAGAAGTAAGCAATAGGGAAGGAGTGTTTATGGATAGAATAATGCCAAAGGGGCCCTCCAGAATGAGTGGTTATTCTGTATCTATTGAAGTAATCATAGTGCGGATCATTGACAACAAGGTGAGCTATCGTTTTAGTCAATGCATGGATGTTAAAATTGGAAACTATGGCCAAACTCCATGTGGGTCATCTTATTAATGGAAGCTGATATTTTTCTTGGATCCCTCTCATCGAGAGGTGTAGGATTGATCTAAAGATCATCTGATTCCGATAAGTATTCATGGAGATATAAATTTATTTGTGTTATGGGACAATTCATCAATGTCAGCCAGCAACCAAATAAACCCCACTTGTGCTCAATGTTTTAGTATAAATAGAGGTGGCCTTCAAGTCATTTTCAACACACTTGGGATCTCTTCCTCTCTACTTGTCTTTGGGTTTTAGTAGGAGGAGATATCCTAAGGGATAACGTTGCCCTAATCCAGAGGGCAAAAGCCGGAACTGTCGAGAATTGCCGGAATTGCCGGAACTGCCAAGAAAAGACGGAACTGTCGGGAAAAGCCAGAACTATCGGAACTATCGGGAACTGTCGGAACTGTTGGGAACTGTCGGGAATTGCCGGAATTGCCAGAACTGTTGGGAATAGCTGGAATTGCCGGAACTGTCTAGCACTGCTGGAACTACCGAGAATAGCCGAAATTGCCGAAACTGTCGGAACTGCCGGGAATAGCCGGAACAACCGGGAAAGCTGACGCAGAGGGCAGAAGTTGGAACTGCCAGAACTGCGGGAACTGCGGAAACTGCCGAAATTGCCGGAACTGCTAGAACTGCCAGGAACAGCCGAAACTGCCAGAACAGCCTGAGCATTTGTCTCCAAACGAGAGCAGCATGCAAGGGACAACTAACTAACATTGGGACAGTGGTATGGTACTTAGCAGCAAATACACCAAGCATGCAATGTTACAGCTAGCATGCAAGGGATAGCTAGCATGCAACAACGAGCATGCAAAGGACAACAAGCATGCTAGCAACAACAAGCAAGCAAGATGCAGCCAACGCATAGGTCAATATGGCAACATGGTGTAGCAATGGCACATAATGCAGTACAGTGATGGGTACAATCATAATTAATGAAGCATGATGAGATGCAACATAGTGATGATGGGTGCAGCATGGTGCAGCACTGTGAGGTGCAGCATGGTGCAGCACTGTGAGGTGCAGCATGGTGCAGCACTGTGAGGTGCAGCATGATGACGAAATGCAGCACAACGATAGGTGAAGGAGTCACCTTGGAGAATCAATTGAAGCAGCATGTCTTCAACTGATCTCATGTATCATCTTCTTAGAGATGATCTATGCTCTTATCTAGATAAGTCAAAGTGTTGACTTCCGTTGTAAACATACTATCTCTCTCTCTACTGAACTATTGAAGAACATAGAAGAAGAATTGATCGAGGGTTTCCCCACATTGGGGTTCGTCCCTGGCTAGCGCCACATCTTGTGTCCTCTTGTCTTGGCTTGTCTTCTGCGATTTATGTTTATGTTCTATCTGCAGTTTATTTTAATGTTGATGTGATTTCTAATCTGGAAAAGATATTGAGCTAACTGTGAAAATTGAAATAAATTGCTCTAAGAATAGAACATACCTAAAATTAACATAGTATCAGAGCTAAAGTGAAGACAATGCCCAAGCAAGAGTGAAAGAGCAATCACCAAAGACAGTTGGAAAACGACAAACGGATCAGTGGATTCCTCATCCCTCTTCAAATTCATCGAGGGTGAAGTCGAAGCAGAGAATATTATCAAAATAGCGCAGCAGAAGTTTTTGATGGCCTACCTAAAGATCACTTCATTGGGAAGTCCGGATCTAAGGGTGGAAGGAAAGGCAAATGCCTTGGTTGCAATAAGTTCGGCCATTATGTGAAGGAGTGTCCGAATGGCAGAGACACATCTCTTGATGAAGATAACAATCATTCCAGGGACATCTTCAATGATCAAAGGAATGACAGGTAATGCAGGTCATCAAGGAAATGGCCGACTCTTCAAAGAAAGCAAGGAACCCTAGGTATGAAGAATCAAATGTTTTTTTGATAAGATAAAGAAGCGTTATCTTGTACTGGCCCTCTCCTTTAGATTCTTTGGGAATCTGGCCTATTGATTGTAGTGCTTTAAGGCATTTCATCTGATAGAAGGGTGCACTCTCTAATTTGGTAGAAATGGAAACAATCGTGGGATTATACTTGGAGCTGAAGCCACCTATCCCGGAAAGGGTGTAGGGAATGTTACCCCTCAATTGAATGAGGGTAACTCGATTCATTTACAGAATCTCTTTTATGTACCTGATCGCAAGAAGAACCTAGTGTCCATTTCAGCAATGGAAGTCGAAGGTTACAAGGTGGCACTCATCAATGGAAAGGTACATGTTTGAAAATAGAATTTTCAAATATGTTTTTGAGTTCAGGGTTGTATCAAGTTGCAGGAAGTCCAATGGGGACCATGTCCATTCACACATAGCACCAGAGGTCTGTGAGTCAGATGGTGACAGGGATGCCTGAATTCAAAAAGAGCATGAAAGTACATCTCTGAGATGTACCAAAGGAAAATCTTACAAGGGGACCATTCCCCTCATGTAGCAGGTCCATGGGTCTGGAACAACCCAAGGGATTTGAGATTGATGATCAGGAAACTCATGTATACAAGTGGAAGAAATCCCTCTATGGCTTGAAGCAAAACACCTCAGGTGTAGTATGAGAGGATTGATAGCTGTCAGATGAAGCTGAGATTCACTAGGAGTGAAACTGATCCAAACCATTGTTTGAATGTTGTGGATGATAGACCTCTCATACCAGCACCTTATGAGGACGACCTATTTTTGACAGGTGCAGACCCTCTCATTTGCAGAAGTAAGAGGGAGTTGGATTCCGGATGTGGAATGATAAACTACAAGCCTATGACTACCTCGAGGATCTTAACTTTCAGAAGTTATATGGTGATGATGCCGGACCAGATTTGGGAAATGCCTCTGAGTTCCATAAATTCATTTGCATTGATGTTCTTGGTGAACTTCCGTCCGGACATATATTTTGCAGTTAGCATGGCGAGCTCATATTTGGTTGAGCCTCACTGGATTGGTACTAAGAATCTTCTGAGATATCTTCAGGGCACAATCTCTCATGGATTGAGATACACTGCCGGAAATATGAAACTGCATGATTATTCGAATGTTAACTGGGCAGGCAGTGTGGAGGATCAGTAGAGCACTTCTCAGTGTTGGTTCTCTTTGGATTCTGCTTCGATATCATGGATGAGTAGGAAGTAGAAGTCGGTTGCTATAAGCACCGCCGAGACCGAATACATAGCTAGGAGTATGATCTCGTGTGAAGTTGCATGGTTGCATTAGCTCTTAAGTGAGTTGTTTGTACGCATGATGAATACCACTGTGATTCTCTGTGACAACCAGAGGGGGGATTCGATTATTGAGGAATCCCGTATTCGATGATTGCTCCAGCAGATAGACATCAGATACTGCCTTATCTGGGATATGGTAAGTCGATGAGCGAGGAGGCTCCATCGCATTGAGACTGATGTACAGGTCACAGACATTTTGTCAAAGCCCCAGGGAAAGGTCAAATCTGTGACTTTCTCGAACGACTTGGAGTCGTTGAGAGACCTTCTTATAAGGGTCCTGCATGTTGCATGCATTGAGCTCCAGGAGCTCTGGGGGGCTTGGGGTACTTACTAGAGCAACATACGACCACAGGGCGACTCACCCTCCCCTAGTGGTGCGCTATGTACAGGATGACAGGTTCAACCTTCCCCTGTGATACCCCGTGGCAACTGTAAAACAGAATGATTAGTTCCCCTGTCGACCGAGATGAATAGTTCTCCCGTGGAAACTGTGGAATAGGATGATTAGTTCTCTTGTGGGCCGGGATGATTAGTTCTGTCGTGGCAACTATGGAACAGGATGATTAGTTCTCCTGTGGGCTGGGATGATTAGTTCTCCCATGGCAACTGTGGAATGGGATGATTAGTTCTCCTGTGGGCCAGGATGATTAGTTCTCCTGTGGGCCAGGATGATTAGCTCTCCCGTGGAAACTGTGGAACAGGATGATTAGTTCGAAGATTAATTCTCTCCTGGCAACTGTGAAACAGGATGATTAGTTCTCCTATGGGTTGGGATGATTAGTTCTCCCGTGGCGACTGTGGGGCAGGAAGATTCGTTCTCCTGTGGACAGGATGATTAGTTCTCTTGTCGAGGCATCCTACCCATGTAGTCTGGTACTCATGGGAAGTACCTCTCATCTTATCAATGAGCAGGGAAATGGGGTTAGGGACCATAGTAGTACTATTGATGGACGCATTGTTGTATCTACTGTACTCCCTATGCTAGGATGACCTCCATTGATCTGGGATCAATATGAGTGGTTTGAGACACTCTCTTTTGATATTAATCTGGGATCAGTAAAACTGACTTCAGGCCAGTAAGAGTGATGTGACACACTCTCTTCAAATGAAACTGACTTTGAATCAGTAGAGAATGGTATGAGACATTCTCAATCAATTCTTCTTCTTCATGGTTCAGCAGAGCAGAGTAGAGCAAAGCAGAGCAGAACAATGCAGGGAACTGATGGCAAAGATTGTACAATCGGACATATGGTTCAACGGGTGAAGTTCACCCTAGTTGAGAGGGAGTGTTAAAATTGGCAACTAGGGCCAAACTCCATGTGGGTCATCTTATTAATGGAAGCTGATATTTTTCTTGGATCCCTCTCATAGAGAGGTGTAGGATTGATCTAAAGATCATCCGATTCTGATAAGTATTCATGGAGATATGTGTAGGAATTTACAGGGTAAGTTCCTCAGAAAGAATACCAAGAGGACACCGCTCACAACCAGATCTCAAATCAATACACCAGTATTTTTGACGTGGTTAAAACCCTCAGAGTGCAAGGAGGGAAACAGTCCACGGCCTGTCCCAACGTGGGTACAGACAATTTATTAATCAAAGAATGAAAATTTACATAAGCTTCTCTCATGCACGGATTACCCGAACAATGACCCTCCATGCGCTTTAAATAGAACTCATGGACCAATCGGGTGTCAAGCCACGGATCAAGTGTCGGTAATACCGAGGTGAGAGTGAACCGTCGGATCACTACATATCGTGACCGTCGGATTGTAAGTTACAAAATGTACAACGGTAAAGAAACACACTTTACCTAACTCTAACCTAACTCTATACTAGACCAAGTTGAACTTAACTATATCCTATGTGTCGGAATATCCTAACATCCCCCCTTAAGAACAACTTGGGATAGGATTGAAGGATTTACAAATATGACACAATAGGAGAAGGAAGGAGGCACTAGAGCCTATCCCCCCTTAGTGACAACTTCCTGAACTCCAAGCATATATCGAAGTTTAGTGAACTTCGCCTCTGTGAGAGCCTTTGTGAAGATGTCTGCAACCTGATCATCTGTTGGACAATATTGCACTTCAAGAACATGGTCATGAATGAGCTTTCTGATGAAGTGCATGTGTAGTTCAATGTGTTTGCTGCGCTGATGCTGGACTGGATCTTTGCATAGCTGAATGGCACTTTGATTATCACACCAAAGTGTGGTTGGATGCTGCTGCTCAAAGCCAAACTCTGATAGGATCTGACGAAGCCACAAGGCTTCCTTACTAGCTTCCACGGCACCACGATACTCTGCTTCTGCTGATGAAAGAGAAATGGCAGCCTGTTTCTTACAAGCCCATGTAATAGGTCCTGAACCAAGAGTGAAGACATAACCGGCAGTAGACTTCCGATCATCAAGGTCACCAGCCCAATCAGAATCAGTGAAACCAACTAACAGAGGAGCTGCTTTGGCACTGTAATGAATCCCAAACTGTACTGTACCTCGAACATAACGAAGTATTCTTTTAGCTGCTTTCCAATGACTTTCACGGGGGTTTTGCATAAAACGAGCAACAAGGCCAACAGCAAAGGAAAGATCAGGACGAGTATGGGTTAAATACAAGAGTTTTCCGACAAGTTGACGGTATAAGGTAGCATCAACTTCAGGAGAAGTACAAGAGACTGAAAGTTTGACTCCAGACTGAAAGGGAGAAGTGGCTGGCTTACAGTCTTCCATGTGAAAATGACGAAGAATATCACAAGCATACTTGGACTGGGAAAGGAAAATACCCTCTTGGGATTGCAAGACTTGAAGACCGAGAAAATAGTGTAAGTGTCCTAAGTCTGTCATTTCAAATTTCTTTTTAAGGCTGGACTTCACATAGTTTATAAGGTTGGGATCACTACCAGTAAGAATAAGATCATCAACATAAAGAACAAGGATGATGAGAGAGTTGCCCACTTTCTTGGTGTAGACAGTATTGTCAGAATGACACCTAGAAAAGCCAGATTCTAAAAGAAAGCTATCCATTTTGGCATACCAAGCTCGAGGAGCTTGCTTGAGGCCATAAAGGGATTTCTTAAGTCGACAAACGAGGCTGGAGTCTGTTTGTATGAAGCCAATGGGTTGTTCCATATAGATTTCTTCTTGCAAGTCACCATGCAAGAAGGCAGATTTAACATCCATTTGATGGACTTCCCATTTTAAAGAGGCAGCAAGGGAAAGAACAAGGCGGATAGAGTTCATTTTGGCAACTGGAGAGAAGGTTTCAGTGTAGTCAATGCCTTCAACCTGTGAAAAGCCCTTAGCAACTAGACGAGCTTTATGTTTATCAACTTTCCCATCTGGTCCATACTTGGTTCTGTAAACCCATTTGCATCTAACAAGTTTGCGTCCCTTTGGTAGAGGAACAAGATCCCATGTATCATTTGTCATCAATGAATGATATTCTTCATTCATAGCTGTTTCCCAATGTGGATGGCCTGAAGCTTCTGCAAAAGTGTCAGGATCATGATTTACTGGAGCTTGAGCCAGTAAAGAAGAGGCTCTTTCAAACTGAGAACGTGTACGTCGCTGATCTGTAGGATCACCGGCAAGATCACCTGCTGCATCCCGAGTAGCACGGACCCATCTTGGAAGTTGAGGATCCTGAGAAGGTGGGGAAGGATTATCATCCTCGCTTTCATCATCAGAAGAAGAAATGTTTTCAAAGATAGAAGAGATAGGAAGAGGTGGCACATCCGCCGGACTAGGCTCGCAGGCCGATTTATTTTCATCAAATTTTACATCTCTTCTAATGATAACATTTTTGGACTTAAATGGAATAAGTCTATAGCCTTTTACATCTTCAGAATATCCAACAAAAGTACATTTCTCACTCTTAGGTTCTAAGGCTTTATGCTTTTCATCTGGAATATGGGCCCATGCTTCACTTCCAAACACACGAAAGTGACTTACATCTGGTTTAATGGAACTCCAGGCTTCTTCTGGAGTGATATTCTCTAGAACCTTAGTAGGAGTGCGATTGATTATATAATTTGCACAATTAATTGCTTCGGCCCAAAAACTAAGACTGAGTCCTTTAGATTGCAGCATACAATTAGCCATTTCCTTTAAGGTGCGATTTTTCCTTTCAGCTACACCATTTTGTTGTGGAGTGTATGGAACAGTATGTTGCATTTGAATTCCATTTTCGGTGCAAAAGTTGATGAATGCATTTTTAACATATTCTCCACCATTATCAGTTCTTAGCTTAAGAATTTGATGTCCAGATTGTTTTTCAACGAATGCTTTGAAGGTCAAAAAGGTGGTAAATACTTCGCTCTTGAGTTTTAAGAAGTATACCCAAGTGCGTCTGGAGAAATCATCAATGAAAGTTAAGAAGTACTTGCAGCCAGAGAATGAAGCAACAGGAAGAGGACCACATAAATCACTGTGCACAAGCTGTAAAGGGGCTGAGGCGTGCCAAGAGGCACGTTTGTCAAAACTGTCCCGATGATGTTTTCCGAGTACACATCCGGAACAAACACCATCTTTGCAAGATACCATAGGAAGACCTGTCACCATGTTTTCTTTACATAGATGCTGAAGGGAGCGATAGTTTAAGTGACCATACCGCTCATGCCAAAGTTTGCTCACTTCATCATTATGAGCAACAAATACTGAGGGAAGATGGGATGACCCAAAGTTGTGAAACTTATACAACCTTTTGGAATCATCAGCAAGACCAGTAGCTAGAATCTGTTTAGGATCTTTTAGATCCTTGATTACAACATCATGAGGTGAAAATTCAACAATTTTACCTTCACCTGAATGAGTTATCTGATAGACAGATAGAAGGTTGCAGGATAAGTTTGGAACACATAATACATCATTGAACTGACCATTGTCTAGATGAACAGTTCCAGTCCCTACAACATTAAGAGATCTATCATCACCAACATATATATTTTTGGTGTTACAATCATTTAAAGAAGAAAACATGGCTTGGTTTTTGGCCATGTGACAAGAGGCTCCAGAATCAATGAGCCACTCATGAGAATGAGAAGAAGAAGAAGATACATTTAATGCATAACCAGACTGAGATGATTGACGATGACATGCAGAAAATGCCGTTCCGGAAGTTGAAGTTGAAGTAGGCTCCAGATGGATGTTATGTTTCTTCATTGCGGCTTCCAAGGCTTCCATCTTCTTAAAGCATTTAGATTCTAAGTGGCCATCTCGATTACAAAAGTTACAATGTCTGTCAGTCTTCTTCCATTTGTTTTTATTGGTCTTGTCATATTGCTGAAATGATCTTTCATCTTGAGGCTGAGTTGGTTTAGGACCATTCCTTTGAGGATAAGACTTCTTAGGATTCTTTGAATTTGGTTGCTGCTGGGCGGCTAACGCTTTCGAGGAAGAGTTTCCAAGATTAAGAAGACCAAGGTGTAAGAGTTTTTCTTGTTCTCTTATTAAGGAATCACAAAAGGAGTCAAAGGAAGGGGGCTTGTAGTCTTTGCCTTGACAAATGAAAGCTTCCCTGGTAGAATGGAAAGTGGAAACAAATACAGAGTAGGCTGGTCCCAACTTAGTAAGGATGGAATAAATAAGGTTACCATCTTCTTTCTTAACTTTAACACCTTCCAAGAGATATTTAAGGGTCTTGAATTTGGACAAGAAATCTTCAATGCAAGAAAAATTATTAGGATCCAAAGTAAGCAACTCATTCTCAAGTTGATGGGCTCTAATTTCATTTTTAATCCCAAAAACTTTAGCAAGTTTTTCTAATGCTTCATGAGGAGTTTCAATTTCTGCAATGTGGAATCTAAGATCAGGAGAAACAGACATTCCTATCAAACCACGTGCTTGATCTTGTCGATTTTCCCATTTTTCGGCCTTGTCTTCATCTTTGGGTTTCTTCTCTTGGTCTGTGGCTATTCTGAAGAGACCTTTACTTCTAAGTAAATCTCCCATGTAGGCTACCCATTGGAAGTAGTTAGTGCTGTCAAGAATGACTTGGCATGGACTTTCCATTTTTTGAAAAACAACTGAAGCTGAAGATGCTGAAAGTAAGTGGTCCAATGGATAGATCTCGAAAAAATAGGTGGTTTTAAAAAAAACGGCTCTGAAAAAGGCTTCCGGATGAAGAAGTTATGGCTTTTTGAAAAAAAATTGTTGACGTTGCCGGCAAAGTGCGCGAATGTGCGGGAATGAAAAAATCCGCCCCCACAAAATGGAGACTTGAACCCAAGACCTCTACTCTCTTAAAAGGTCTTTGAACCAATTGATCTATACAAAATCTTTGAGAGAGAGAGAGAGAGAGAGAGAGAGAGAGAGGGGGGGGGGGGCCTCGATTTGCGTGCTTGCCTTGGGAAGACTCTTTTCCCCTACAAAACACAAAACACAAAACCCAACACGAATATCCAAAGAAAAACGAACCTTACGGCTCGAAGTTAGCTTTAGCCAAAAAACTAGAAATTTTAAAAAAAAATCTCAAAGTTAGCTTTTAGCCGAAAAACTAAATATTTTTCTCAATGTTTCTGATTTTCCGAGATCACACTAAGGTGCAGGGAAAAGAGCATACGCATGAGAAAAATCCTTTCTTTCTGTTTCTGATTTGCCCAGATCGCACAGAGTCGCAGGGCAAAGAGCATACGCAGAAATGAAAGGTATAGATCCGGAAAAAAAAGGCTAAATAAACCGAAACCGAAATAAGCAGAGAGAAAATGACAGTAAACTGCAAAAAAAAACACTGTATACCTCCCGATCTGAAAAATGACGCAGCTAGGGCTACCGGAAACCTTTTCGCGTGAAACGAAAGGGGTTCCTCACTGAAACAGATGCTCTGAACGCAACAGAGCAGTCCTCTCGGCCCGAAAGCAGTCAGAAACAGCAGATCTAGGAAACGACAGCCGCATGCAGTTCTACCGGCTTCAGATTTGGATCACCAACGGACGCGGCCCTCAAATAGCTCCGATACCATGTAGGAATTTACAGGGTAAGTTCCTCAGAAAGAATACCAAGAGGACACCGCTCACAACCAGATCTCAAATCAATACACCAGTATTTTTGACGTGGTTAAAACCCTCAGAGTGCAAGGAGGGAAACAGTCCACGGCCTGTCCCAACGTGGGTACAGACAATTTATTAATCAAAGAATGAAAATTTACATAAGCTTCTCTCATGCACGGATTACCCGAACAATGACCCTCCATGCGCTTTAAATAGAACTCATGGACCAATCGGGTGTCAAGCCACGGATCAAGTGTCGGTAATACCGAGGTGAGAGTGAACCGTCGGATCACTACATATCGTGACCGTCGGATTGTAAGTTACAAAATGTACAACGGTAAAGAAACACACTTTACCTAACTCTAACCTAACTCTATACTAGACCAAGTTGAACTTAACTATATCCTATGTGTCGGAATATCCTAACAATATGAATTTATTTGTGTTATGGGACAATTCGTCAAGGTCGGCCAGCAACCAAATAAACCCCACTTGTGCTCAATGTTTTAGTATAAATAGAGGTGGCCTTCAAGTCATTTTCAACACACTTGGGATCTCTTCCTCTCTACTTTGTCTTTGGGTTTTAGTAGGAGGAGAGATCCTAAGGGATAATGCTACCCTAATCCAGAGGGCAAAAGCCGGAACTGCTAGGAATTGCCGGAATTGCCGGAACTGTCGGAACTGCCAGGAAAAAACGGAAAAGTCGGAACTGCCGGGAAAAGTCGGAACTGTCGGGAACTGCCGGGAACTGTCGAAACTGTCGGGAACTGTCGAAACTGTCAGGAACTACCGGAACTACCGAAACTGTTGGAACTGCCGGAACTACCGAGAATTGTCGGAACTGCCAAGAACTACCAAGAATAGTCGGAATTGCCGGAACTGTCAGGAATAGCTGGAACTGTCGAGAACTGCCGGAACTGTCGGAACTGACAGGAACTGCCAAAACTGTCGGAACTGCAGGGGATAGCTGGAATTGCCGGAACTGCCGAAACTGCTAAGAACAGCCGAAACTGCCGGAACAACCTGAGCATCTATCTCCGAAGGAGAGCAGCATGCAAGGGACAGCCAGCATGCAACAACAAGCATGCGAAGGACAACAAGCATGCTAGGGACAACAAGCAAGCTAAGGATAACAAGCAAGCAAATGCAGCCAACACATAGGTCAATATGGCAACATGGTGCAGCAATGGCACATAATGCAGTACAGTGATGGGTACCATCATGATTAATGAAGCATGATGAGATGCAGCATAGTGATGATGGGTGTAGCATGGTGCAGCACGTGAGGTGCAGCATGATGACGAAATGCAGCACAACGATAGGTGAAGGAGTCACCTTGGAGAATCAGTTGAAGCAGCATGTCTTCAACTGATCTCATGTATCATCTTCTTAGAGATGATCTATGCTCTTATCTAGATAAGTCAAAGTGTTGACTTTCATTGTAAACGTACTATCTCTCTCTCTCTCTCTGCTGAACTATTGAAGCACATAGAAGAAGAATTGATCAAGGGTTTCCCCACATTGGGGTTTGTCCCTGGCTAGCGCCACATCTTGTGTCCTCTTGTCTTGGCTTGTCTTTTGCGATTTATGTTTATGTTCTATCTGCAGTTTATTTTAATGCTAATGGGATTGCTAACCTGGAAAAGATATTCAGCGAACTGTGAAAATTGAAATAAATTGCTCTAAGTATAGAACATACCTAAAATTAACAATGGAGGAGTAGCTCGTTTGAACCAAAGCGAAGGAGGGTAATGGAGGTGGAGGCGCTGAGCAAAAATAGCATCTGTGTTCAATCATATTTGTATGTATTTATTTCTCTTTTGTGGCAATATAATTGATTTGAAATGCAACCCAAATCAATTGCACTATATTCCTTCCACTTGTGGAGGTCAAACTAGAAAGGTTTAGTAGGTTGTTGCATTAGTCGACCAATTGTAGAATAATGTTTGCACGTAGCATAGATCGTACCTATCAACAGTTTTCATTTCTATCGTAAGTTCCAGTACAATAATGTTTTCCTCTTATCTAAGATGTTTTGAAATATGAAATAGATCATGCGACAAAGATTTCTCTACGCATAATCGAAATCACAAGTAGACCCTTACATCTGGTGAACCTTCACAATCTCTTCGAACTAATTATGGCACGAGCCCAACCATTATTTGAACAATTCAATTAATGAGGTTATTAGAGGTTAGCGTGTGGGTTTGGCCACTATGCTTTGCGCCATGATTCAACTTTTGATTAATTCTCTTCAGTTTCATAACCTATTACAACAATGGCAATAAAGACCTCCACATTTTACAGTGGTTCAAAGGTCTCCACTCAACAACAAAACAGTCCTTGAAGGCAGGACCCTGGTGCTTGCCAACATGGGTATATATGCTATTGATAAATTTGATAAGATGAAAGAGATTGATCGTACTGCTAATCATGAAGTGATGGATGTATTCTTTGTATTTATTGAGTAAAGGGTTTATTGTTTTGAATGTGCAAATATTTGGAATGATGTCTCTACTATAATAAGCAGCATAAAAATTTTCTGATGAATGCAGTAATCCCAGCGAAATTTGTGTGATAAGTGTGCAATCATCTGAAGGGTTCAACAGTGGAAGGTGGATTACTTTTGACATCAAGTTTCAATGCCTTGATGGAGTTTTTGCAACAACTTTTTAAAGCAGAAGATCAATTTGGATAGTTGTCTCTATCCAAAGATGTCCTTCTTAGCTCGTTGGAGGAGGTGAAAAGGAAATTAGAAATGGTGGGGCAGCCACCTTCTTTGTTGACTCTAGCAATTATGGTTCCAATAATGACTAAATTGATTGAGTGCAGGTTATTGAGGCATAAAGATGGAGAGGTAAGGCTTGCTATTGCACATTGTCTAAGTGAAGTTTTAAGGCTTACAGCGCCTGAAATCCCTTATAAGGGGAATACAATGTGGGGAATATTTCAATTAATTGTGGGAAGCTTCCAGGGGCTAGATCAAATGGACAACCCATCTTTTGTCAAAAGGCCAAGATTATAAATTTAATGGCAAAGTTACAATCATGTGTTATTATGCCTGACTATGGTTATCATGATCTTGTTTTACAGTTGTTTCATCATTTCCTCGATGCTATCAATAAATCCATTCATGAGCACATGAGAATCATCATGGATACAAGTATTGATAAGTGTGATGAAAGTGATGTTATTTTCCATCCAATCATATTATTGAGAAATCTAGGGACAACAAATTAGGTGATTTCTCTTACTTTGATAACTACTTGTGATGTATTTTACGTAACTTAATTAGCTTCTTCTTTCACTTGATTATATTTAGTGTTCTTATCATCAAATAGCTCTCAAACCATAAAGAACAATAAAACAAGAGGACACAAGATATAGGCAATCAGCTAGGTCCAAAACCTCTCCACTTGAGAGGAAAACCCACAAGAATTCTTCTCCTTTTATAGAACTTCAATTGACGAATTCCAAGGCCTATGACCCTTGACCAAACACCCCTCCAAGACCAAGTCAATACCTTTCCTCTTCTTGCAAATTCAAACCAAGTCAACCTTGTCTTGTTGTAACTACAATTTCTCCTTCTTCTTAGACTTTGGACTGCAACTTCGACCTGCAATTCTCAACCCCTACTGCAGAAACCCTAGTTCACACGTGTGGCTGGAAGATGGATGTATTTATCTCCTTTCTCCTTAGGTTGACTTGTCTTCTCTTCCTTATCAATTCGGCTTACAAAGGAGACCTTTCTTGACCCAAAACTCGGCCCTTGATGATGCCTGCAATATTTATATTTCTGTTGCAGTAGATGATGCCCCATTCCTCTCGCACGTGTTAACAATTTGAGCCCAAAAACAGTCCAAAACTTTGTTTTTCCTTTTCCTCTTCTTTGCTAAGTATCTTGGCTTCTTTTTCGTCCTCTATCCTTTCTTGATCGAACTTGATTGATTGGTGAGTGCTTTCCAAGTGAGGTCGAGGTCACTTATATATAGGCTTCTTCTAGAGCCCTAATGAGCCGACTTGTCCTCTTCTAGTAGGCCGACATCTCCTTGAAGGATGATTTGTTGCTTGCATGATTGACAAGGTTTTGGAGGGTCTTTGACTCTAACTTTGACTCAAATAATTTTTTATTTTTTTTACAATATGTAACATACCCAAAGGGTCTTTCATACATGACAATGACTCAATTGACTTGTAGACTCAATGACAAGCCCTAGACGCAGTCAGTGGGTGCTTGACCTATAAAATAAATTTCCCTTCAGCATAGAACCCGCGCCTCAAGAATAATAATAATAAATTTATGTTCTCTTTACATCAAATACATAAAATCATGATTACATGTGTCACTATGAAGACTGAACCTAGTTACATATTTCAACATATATCTTTATATCGATTAAATTGAAACGAAAGCAAGTCACTTCTACAGTTGCTTATAACTTGGTACAGGATGTGGCCACACAATGTGACGGGAAGTTAAACCTTTACTTGCTTGATGAAGAGTTGGTAGGGTTCAAACTAGAGGAGATAGATGAGCCTTGTGTGGAAATTCAATCTTATATGATAGCCACAACAAATGAGGGGGACAATTGTATCACTTCACCGCTCTCTTTTATAGGACCTTCCAATCACAGTCACCAAGAACATGTTCAAGAAAAGATTAAACATATTAAAGAAGGACTTCAAGAGATGAAGGAAAGAACCAAGATGCTAAAGGACACCATATTACAGTAGGACAATGAGCTTAAGTTCCTTGGATTTAGGTGTGCCAGGACATCTGCCAATATTACCCATATTTAGAAACAGTTAGAGTTTCTAATGAGGCAGCAAAAGAAGCATACTTCAAAGCGGCAAAGCAACCCTCTTCAGAAGTACATAGACAAGGATTGCAGTGCCATGAATCCACATTTTCATTATGAGGATGTGAGTTGGTATGAGGAAGAAGGAGCCAACTCCTTCCAATTACTTTTACAGAAAGACCAGGTTCAAGAGAGAGAACTTCAGTATATGGGAATTCTAGTTGAAATCAGAGTGGCGCGACATCAACATGGTGGGAACATTCCTTGGGTTGGCATTTATGCACGAGACCTTTTTCAAGGGTGGTTGATAACTAAAGATGATGGAAGGCACATTCCATTGGAGGCTATGGATACTTCCTATTTCAGAAGTGCATTTTAGTTGGAATGGAGGGAGATTATGAGTTGGTATCCCATTGAGTTGATGTTTCCTGGGAGAACATTTATATCCAGATGCATAGCGCACCAGCCATCACATATTTGGAATTGCAGACTCCCAAATAAGCAATGGGAGTTGGGTGTTGGAGAATGTAACTAGGTTCGGTCTTCATAATTGTACTTGGAGTAAAAATGTAATATATTTGTCAAAAGAAAGCAAAAAGAATTTTATTAATAAATTGATTTGACTTGTTAAAGCATGGTTTTCATGCTTGGGTCAATTGTATAGGTCAAGCCTCCATTGTAGGCTTTAGGTTATTTGTCAAAGTCAATTTGTGAAGACTCCTCCATCCATCGAAGTCTCCTTGTTGTTAAAAGGATCTCCATCAAGTCGGCTTCCATAAGGTGATCACATGTCGGCCTATATAGACACAACTGCTCAAATGCTCATGTCAGCTCAATTATGCTGGACAAACACTATATATACAAGCACTGGTTCTTTGCATTACAACGTATCTCAGGTTCGGATTTCAAAGAACAAAGTTTTGGTGCTATGACACAGAATACAAGCTCGGATCTTAGAGAAGGTTGCGGCAAAGTTTTGGTGATCTCAGTGGAAATACTTTCAGTAATCTCAGAGGTAATCTCAGAGCTCGAATCTCAAAGATACTTTGGGTAACCTCAGATATAAAATGCAAATTGCAATGGAGACAATTCGGTGATGGATCACAGTGACTCAGTCTCACAATTTCGGTGCTACCTTAGTTTCGGTGCTGCTACAGTGATCACATTTCGGTGATATTAAAGTGATGTATTTACTATTTTGGTGTTATCTCATTGCTACCACAGTAAATGTCTCGGTGATGTAGTCTCAACTCTTCAGTATCTCAGTACTATCACATTATTATCACAGTGATAAGATACAAGTTCAGTGCCATTGAAAGGATCAAAGTGCGAATAAGAACGGCTACTACAGGAGCTACAAGACTGAAAAATGACAAGGATGACTTGATGGATGGAGGTAGTCTCGAGTCTAAGTTGTAACGTTCTTGGTCGTCTCATCTTGAATCTACTGAAGGAAGAATTTTGACTGGGTTTTCCCCTGAGTGGGGTTTTGCCCTGGCAGCATGCCTATATCTTGTGTACTCTTTTATTTGTTGCTTGGCATTAGTCTTGATGATAAGAAAAGATAATTAGAAAGAACAAATCATAATAATGAAAACATCACAAGATAATGTCATAATAAGAGAAATTGTTTTAACTGCCACTACTTGGATTTCTCAACATGCTATCAGAGCTATGGTCAAGGTCAAAGGCAGTTTGAAGAACACTCATACATCTTTGAAGCATTCTCAATGAGAAGTTCTATTTACATTTGTCTTAAAGATCCCTCAAGGTGACAAGTTCGGACCTAATTCAAAGAAAATAAGTCCAGGTTCAATACCACAGTGATGAATTTCGGTAAACCTCGGTGAGGAAGTTTGGTCCTATAACAGAGATAACAGGTTCAAATAAAACAAATGTTTCGTTATCATTACAAGGAGCTTGGATAAGGTATAAAGATGATCTTTATGCTTCCACAGTTCGGTGAGATACTCCCACAGTTCGGTGTTATGCTCCCATACTCTCACAGTTTGCTATTATGCTTCCACATTCGATATTATGCTCCCTCAGTTTACTTCGATTCAGTGTGATCACAGTGAAGAAAACTCAGTCATCACAGTACTGAAGAACCAAAGTATAAGGCACCTTAATGAACTGTGTCATCACATAAAGAATCTGAAGTCTGTCCTATGGAAAATGGAATTGATAGTCCAAGGAACCAGCTTGAAGAAAGGACTCTTTGAGGATCTGAGTACAAGGAGCCAAGTAAGTATTGTTACTACAACAAGTCTAATAAGTTATCAAATTAGAGGTATGTAATTCACAAGGTACGTATGTTCATAAGCGTTTGAATTTCTATTATCACTAATGGTTCATAAAATCCTTATTTCTAACTAAGTCTAACATAAAGAGTGTACTCCCTAGATAGAACCTTAATCCTCTCCCTCTAGGATTTACAAGTAATCTAGGATTCCAAGCAAAAGTCCTTGATTGAAAGAAACAATAACTTTCCACAAAATTTCATCCTCCATGCTATGTGGGAAATCTAACTTAAGAAATTAAATCATGTTCTTGGTATGACATGGTTTGCTTGTAAGTATGTATTACAGGTATAAAAGTTCTTGGCTTAGTACAAAGAAAACACTTCAAGGATCCTTCTAAGGGTTGTTGGAAAACATATGCTATATCCTCAAGGAGTATGGAAGAGGACATCCCAAGACAAGGTTTGTCAAGGAACAAAGGTATGCCTTAAACTACAAAACGTTGTTTTCTTTATAATAAATGTTTAGTCATTTGATAATCTATTACTAACATTCCTCTATCTAGTTGTCTCAAATCATAACGATTCTTGTTTTGGGTGATTCATCACTTAATAAATCTACCCTCCTTAGATCCTTAATTGTTCTTAGAGAACCCTAGACAGGTTCTCTAAAAAACCCTAACCTCGGGGTATGATAATGTCAATGTTTGAAACCCTAAAACTGCTTAGGGTTATTGGGAAATGTTATTTGAAGATTTTGTTGATGATGTCATGTTTGGGATTTCGGTATGATCATGAAAACCTAACTTGTTAGGGTTGATTGATGTTTGTCTAAGATCTAGAACCTTTGAAATTTTGGAATAGTAAGGTTTGCTTTGCTATGTTATGAAACCCTAGATCTTTAGGGTTTGGTTGGATCTATAAGTAAAAACTCTTGTTACGTATTTAGAGTCCTAGGAATGAAACCCTAGGTATGTGTTCATTTGGTTGAAACCCTAACTTGTTCTAGGTTGGTATATGTCTAACATATTAAAATTGCCTGACATATGATGTGCTTATGATAAGTTGATAAATTCCTAGATATATGGGTTGACCTAAGTGTTAATGGTCATGAGTCCTAAGGTTTGGAAACAAGCCCTAGTCAAAGTTTGATGGTCTAGGATGATGAATATAGGGTCTTGCAGCTAAACCCTAGGAGTAGTTAAATTCTCTAAGTATGTGTGATAAGACAATCTGGAATCTATGAATCTACATAGTGATTGTTGAGATCATGTAAATGAGAAAATCTAGGGTGAATATCAAACCCTAGTAGATGCTAGTCATGATGTTGATTAAGCTGTGATTGGTTTTTATTGTTGAAGCTCATGTCTAAAATCTAGGATATGTATGAAATCTTAGTGAGGAGTCTAACATATGAATTCTGAAAGTTGTTAGATTCATTGATTTGATTTGTTTCTAGGGTTTGCTATATGAAGGAACTTGTCGTTGAAAGAATATTGGAACCCTAGAATAACGAGTTTGAAATCTTAATGAGTTATGAATGTGATTTAGGGTTTGTAACTAAACCTAGGCAAGAAGTTGAAGTATAGTCTCTTGTTGATTTGTTTGTAAAGTCTAAATGCTTTCATTGTTATAAGATTTTGATATGGCTAACTTCATGCTTCTATAATTTTGGTTGTACTTGCTATCTAAGTTATGCAGGTACATCATCTTCAAGTTGGTGAAGATGATCGTAAGTAAAGTTGATATGATAAGCATGATATATGAATGACTCTGATAAGAAAGATGGAATTCATGAAAGATTCTTGTCGTAAAGAAGTAGGACTCCCTAAGTTAAGAGGGAGTCTGGATGAAATCTCCCTAGGTTAAGAGGGAGCTTGAATGAAAGGAATCTCCCTAGATAAGAGGATGGTTGAAAATATTCCTTGTACAGGAATAATTAGGTCCACTCCGTTTAATAGGGAGTAACAGATATAATTCTCTACTTCATGTGTCATGCACCAGACCAGGACTAACAGCCATAAGTTTTAGTGAAGGCCATGCGTGAGAGAAGGAAATTGGAGAATGCATTTTGAGGTGTTGTTGAAAGAAGGAAAGCAGGATCTGATTGAAGAATATGTTGTTGCATATGAAGTAGGAAAGGAAAGTGTATGATTGAGGAATCTTTTGTCAAAGATTCAGTTGATAGTCCTACTATGAAAAGTTGAGAAGCAACATCAAGTTGTCTGGAAGACCCCGAAAGTTTGTATTTCATTATGTACATGTGAAAGTATATTATTTGGGGTTGTGTTTGTACAAGAAAATCTCTCGAAGGTTTTGATAGCATGTTGGTTACCGATCAATTTGATCGGGAGAGATTTGTTGTCTTTGATCTGCTAGATCAAGGAGTTGTTGTAGCGTCTACAACCACCCTCCAAAATTTTGTCTTTGCTTCTTTTTGGAGCCTCCCTACTGAAATCTCAGTAGCTTGTCTTGCATTGCCCAGGTACTTGTGCTTTCATCAAGTTGAGCTTTTGTGTTACAGCTTCTGTTTGCTTACTTGCTTTGTTGATTAACCACAAGTTGACCTCCTTTGACTTAGTTACAATCTGGTTCTTGCACTGCCTTAGCAATTTGCGCAGTCCTAGAGGGCAACAAACCTTGCTCTCAAGAAATGCGCAGTGCAACCCTATAGTGAGCTTTGGCTCCAGAAATGCGCAGATCCAGCTCGTAGCTTGTCTTCAGCTGGGAAATTGCACAGAGCATGAGACGCAGCCAAACACAGGTTGGCGCTATGACACAGGTATTGTCCTTGATGGCAACTCACTCAAATGACAGATCACAGTTCAAGCCCTCAGAATGAAGGAAAAAGAGATATACGCAAGTTCCTCTTAACCAAGTCGCATATACACGCGGGATCGCCGATCAAAAGGCACGTATACGTATGCACGCACTTTCATGCAAGGAAAAGTGCGTACATGTGGGAAAACTTATTTTTTGGTCCATGGTATTTAGTCCTTGGTATTTGGACCTATGGTTTTGGACCATGGTATCTCGTCCGAAGTGTTGAACCCAGGTATTGGGTCCATGGTATTGATTCTCTATGGTTTTGGACCATGGTGTTGAGTAAGGCCTAAAACTATAAAAGGGGAAGGAGATCAATAGGCAAAGGCATTCACTCAAGCATTTAATATCTTATGAACAGCAAGATCTAGAATTGGGTTATGGTGCATAGTTGGATCTGAACCAAGGAGGAACCTGAGCGCTAGAAGAAGGATAAGTTCTATTGATGGGTCAAGATCTTAAGGCTTGAATAGTAATATCTTTGTGTGATTTTGATTTGTTATATTTGGCGCATGACTTGATCTATAAATCTGATAATCTGGGTATAACTGATGTCTGAATAAGTGAAAAGGGTAAATTATCTTTTATAGATCTGTACGCAGGTTCGGCACAGCAGAGGCGCGTATACACGCTGGTTAAGTAATTCAAAATAGCGTATACGCTGGTTGGCCTTAATACAGCAGCGTATGCACGCAGGTTCTACATATTGAAGTAGCGTACATCTCATGAAATATGTTTTAGCTACTTTTGTTTATTGTTGCAGTGGACTGGGTTCAAGATTGGTTTCTGGTTACTATTAATGTATTCTAGTTACAGCATTCAGAGAAGTAATTGTTTGATTCAGTTTTGATTGAAGCAAAGGAGATTGGTTGATGCAGATGTATTTGATGTTTGATTATTTTTATTGATGGATCCAGTCTGAAAATTTATGAAACGTGGTCCCTGGAAGAAAAGAGAAGGTTGTAGCCTTCTATAGGTCAGCACCTACGTATTAGTACATCAGCTAGTACAAGAGCTAAGGGGGTTGTAGCTCCCTTCTAGGAGAAGCTGGAGAACGAGAGAAGGTTGTAGCCTTCTGCAGTTAGAAGCCTACATACCGGTATAAGACTGCACCAGTACAAAAATATTGTAAAAAGAAGTTTCTTATTAAAAGAAGATACAGACAAATTGCAACAGGTGGTTTTCACCCACATTGGGTTTCCACGTTATATCTTGTGTCCATATGTGTGATGATCTGTTCTGTTTTACTGCACCTGTTTATTGTTCTTATGGTTAACGAAGTTTTGATGCACTGATTAAAGATCAACATTTAATGAATCATAAGTTTATTGATATACGCTGGTTGCATTAGACACAGTAGCGTATATACGCAGTTTCCCATAGCTGAAGTAGCGTATACAAATCTGATTGTGAAATGAAAAATAATTGATTTGATAATACTGATTCACCCCCCCTCTCAGTATTATTTCCAACAGTTGAGCTTTTGCTTTACAACTTGTGTTTGCTTACTTGCTTTGTTGATTAACCACAAGTTGACCTCCTTTGACTTAGTTACAATCTGGTTCTTGCACTGCCTTGGCAATTTGCGCAGTCCTAGAGGGCAACCAGCCTTGCTCTCAAGAAATGCGCAGTGCAACCCTATAGTGAGCTTCGGCTCCAGAAATGCACAGATCCAGCTGGCAGCTTGTCTTCAACTGGGAAATTGCGCAGAGCATGAGAGGCAGCAAGAGCCACTCAACCTAGGAATTGCGCAAAAGCATTCCCTCAACTGTTGCCCAATGCATGTGTCGCTAAGTTGCCCGATTCCCCCCAGGACTGCACAATTTCTCCATGCATGCATGGCAACCCTTCCCGAAAAAGCAAAAAAGGAAAAAGCAAAAAAGATCCCTAATTTTAGTAGTGGGAGTTACACTTGAGTTGATTTTAGAAACTGTCGCCACTTGTCGCTTTTTCCTAGATTTTTGGCCTTCGCGTCATAAACCCCAAATCGATCAAAACTATTTAAAGGACGCTACCAAAGTTGATTTGCACATTCAATTTTGGAGCTCTGGCATTCCCGACGCATCTAGGAACCTTCGGCACAGTTGGCACGACTTTTCCGTGTAAGTTTTGCTTTTCATGCCTTTTGTAATTTTTCTATCGCTTTTGTTTCCTTAGCTTCTGTGAGTGTTGTTTTACCCATTTTGTTGAATGACCGCTGGCGTTTTGATTTGTTTTAGCTTGTAGAAGTGTTGTTTTAAGTTTTGCATTGCCTTTCCTAAGCGTCGCATGCATAACTCAGCTTTTACACTAACAATCGTTGTTGCGACGACTCTCCCCACAAGCTTCATTGTTCTTTTGTTTAACTAATTCCTGCATTTGTTTTGATTGCATGCATCGTTGTTCACTCATATCTGCACCATCCTTCGCTCATGCATTCAGATCTACTTGTTTTCAAGTTGCCCTTGGGCAGATATGGGCTGCCTTAGCCCAAATCTAGCTCTTCCTGGAATGCACTGCACATTTCTGGATCTCAAGGCTATGCCTTGGCTCCAAGAATTGCACAGAGGTTGCTAGTGACTCACTCCAGCAACGCTCTGCACAATTCCAAGAGACAGTCTCGGGGTCTTGCCACTGGGATTACGCAATGCGCAGTCCTAGCCAGCATCAAAGCTAGACTAAACTGCGCATTGCGCAGTTCCAGTCACCAGCAAGCCAACTGGACTGCGCATCGCGCAGTTCCAGACATCAGCACCTCTCACTGATAGTTGGGACTGTGCATTGCGCATATCCAGCTGACACTGTGACAGTCCCTCACCTCTGAAAGTCAAAATTGCGCAATCTTGCCCGGCAATTGCCCAGTCTGTTACATCATCAGTCCTTGAAGTGCTTTTTTATTTTAAGATGACATTTGCATGCCATGAGTGTCCTCTCTGTCTCTAGGTACAACAGTTGTTGAGCAGCTTCTCAGCAGTACAGGCAACATGGTTTCCAAGAGAGTTGGATCAAAGGATACTGTAGAGAGCAGCACTGGAGATGTAGTTGAACAAGTGTCAATGAACTTGCCAGTCTATGCAAACACACAGTTGTTCATAGAGAAGGACATGAAGATTACATGGCAGGAAATAAAGGACATATTTGCAAGCAGCTTCAAGGAAGATCTGGAAGATCGACAAGTCTATGTCAACATCCACAAGTCAGGCTTGTACAGGGTTGCATGCAAGTACCCCGCCTTCCCATGTGTGGACATCATTCACTGGATTGTCTCACATACTGATCCCGAGACGATGACATTGAGCAGTGCCAGTGGAACACAGTTTGCCATGTTCAGGACAGAAAACTATCATCAGATGTATCACTTGCCACAGTTGATGAACCGCATGGATGCACTCTTTTTTACTCCCAACAGCAATGTGAACACTAGAGACATCATGAAGCATTGGGTAAAAGAGCCATCGAAGTTCAAGTCGACACCCAACCAGGTCTACAAGACTAAGTCACTCAAGAAGGCCTACCAACTCTTGATCATCTTTGCATGCCGCTTGTACGGTCAAGAGAGCACGGAGACCTTTCCGCAAAGTTGGGTGGTTGTGTTGGACCAATTGGCAAATGAAGGAAGGCTATTCAACTGGTTGGACATGTTGGCTCTTCAGCTAAAAGTGCATGTGTCTAATGCCCGAAATCTGCCTAAGGATGAGCAAGCGAGATTCTATATGTCTGCATACCTACTTGATGCAATTTGTGCCCAACAGTAGTTTCCCGACATGGGTTGGACATAAACACCATCAGATGATGTTGTGAACATCTATTACAAGTTGCTCTCTGAGTGCAGCTACCAAGGAGTCATGGCGAGGCTATCTGACCACTTCATCACCCCAGTGTACAAGATGATATTCGAACAGGATCCACCTTGCATGTCCCAAGAAGCGATGCAGGCATTGCTTAACATTGCAGATTGGTATGCCTCACCCGATGGCACCTTCATCAGGATGTTTGGCGGAGAGAAGCCTCCACATGTGCTACCAAGGTTTGCCACAAATAACTTGGTCATGCAAGAGGTTGCGTATCACATCTCCACAGGGTTATCAGCAAGATTGCACATGAGGAAGAAGGCACCATGGCCTGCTCTTCCTTTGCGGATTGGATTGTACGAGATCCAGAGCTTGAAGGATGCGGATGTCGAGGCCAAGGACTTGAAGAAGTTTGAGTTCGGCACTAAGAGTTTCAATCCGTATGATCCCCACTGCATATGCAAGAACCATTATGTGAAAGTGTATTATCCATGGATCCACGGGGCATGTCATTGGCCAGAGGAAGACCCTTGGAGGTATTGCTACAACTCCTCTAAGCTTAATGAACCAGTCAACATGGTTATAGAATGGAAAGCAACTCTGCAGGCAGTAGCACAACAAGAAGCAGCAATAACAGCAACAGTCAACAGCAAACCAGCACAGGACAAAGGCAAGAGGAAGATTGCCGAGAGCACAAAGGCTGAGCAAAGCTACAAGTTCAGAGAAGATCATCTTGTTGAGAAAGTAACTTTGGAGATAGAGGCGAAGAGGCGAAAGCGCGAAAGGAGAGCAGAATGGAGGAAGAGAGATAAGCAAAGGTTAGAAGATGCAGAGAGAAAGTTGTAGGAAACGGAAAAGAAGTTGAAAGAAGAGTAGGAGCTAAGGAGGAGAGAAAGGGAAGAGAAGCAGAAACAGGAACAGGAGGAAAGGCAAGGCGCAATGACAGAGCAAATTACGCCTATACAGGTTGAGGAATCAGAGCAGCCAGCAGATGAAGAAGAGGGTGAGCAGGTGCAGGTTCGAGAACTTGCTCAGTAGATTGAACAGATGGTTGAAGCAACGGATATGGAGTTGGAACAGGAGCCATAGGACCAAGACACCGACCTCATGCCGAGAGCATCTGAGGTCGCCCTACAGTCTCTTCCACCTCCAGAATCAAAACCAATCTCGAGCAAGCAAGGAGAAGTTGTCCTCCTTGATGATGATCCGGAGATGGATGTGTACAATCTGTCATTTGATGAGTCATGGCAAAGGATTGTACAGGCGTGAAGAAAGCATCTCCTGAATGATCATGCATCACCTACACACATAGAGGAAAGGGTGATTGTTGCAAATGTTAGAAGACATCCAGCTGCCATGCCCAATGCTTCTAAGGCTTATGCAAAAAGCCATGAGTTCAACAGTCAAGTTCTTAATAGTAGAGAATGATCAAAGGACTTGCAGGAGGCCAGGCAGAGAACAGAACCATCTGCAGGATCCGCTATGACAGAGATGAGAAAAGCGATGCTTGTTGAAGTATCAACTCTTGAGAACACCATGCGGAAATGGTTGATTTGTCACCGTGCACAAGGCGGTTGGCCATCTACATGGTTCTCGACAATAGTGCACGAAGATAGCCCAAACTCTCAAAGACATCCACGCTACTATTACGCATGTACAGGAATGGACAATGAGGTACAAGGGAGCCCCGCTTTACTTGTAGAAGATAATGAAGCCGCAAGCAGAGCTAGACAAAGCATGGATTCAGATGTTGATCCGGAATTATGAGCAGCTCCCTCCACTCATCACCAGCATTGAGGCTTCCTATGCACAGTTGTTCAAGAGTTTGGATGTCATAGTGAGGACACACAGGATCCCTTCAATCGAAACCCTCACTCAAGCCATGAAGAAGAACCAAGTCCTGCTGGAGGTCGACAGGTACATAGAGCAGTTGATGCGAGAGGCCACCAGCAATGACTTGCAGCTCAGCGTAGAAAACATGCAGAAGTACATCAGTGGTCCAGCCACACTTAAGACAATGTTGTACATGCTTCAAGATGAGCTGGACAGAGGTTCCATAACCATATACCCGGAAGCCATGGAGGCGAGAGTCCGTTTCGAGAAAGACATCACCAAACAGTACGGGGACACAATAGCGCAATACCAAGCTTGGTATCAGTTCGTCACCAAACACCATCAAGAGGATGTTGTCGAGTTGGTTTTTTTCCCAACACCCCAAGTGATGATGTTTGTCTTGTTAGGTTGACTCAAGCCTATTTTGTCCCACATGGGTATATGTGGAAATTGTATGATTATTTGTAAATATATTGTAAGTGAAATTCCAAGGGTCATTAGTGGAATGTGAACAGTCACAATGTAATGTGAAGAGTCATGAGGGTGGTCAAAGAGTCAAAGGGGAATGTCAAGGGTCAGCCCACCCTTTGTTATATATAGAACCTCATAACTCATAGTAAAGGCTTTTGGGAGGCAAGCTTTTGGCTAGGCATTGCTAAGAGAAGTCTTGGAGAGTATTATGACAAGCCTTGGCTTCTCCACAGTGTAGAGCGAGTACATCTCTTTGGGAGGAGCAGGCAATGTTGATTGTGATGTTCCATTATTAGGGCTAGTGGTTGTCAATGGTGTATGTATGGATGGAACTTTCACTTAATAATATCACTGAGCCAACATGTTTTCATGCATATATTGTTATTGTAGTTCGACTATTATGGTTACTTTAGCAATGTATGTTATTTAACTTACATGTTTGTGTATGAACTATTTTGTATGTAATTGCATGAATCTTGTTGAAGACGTGTTCTTCTGTTAACTCGTCACTTTAGATTGTGGACTATTCTGCTTCCAGCCTGTGATGTCATTCCGCTCATGTGTTCCTACTATTACAGGCTTCTAAGGGACATACTTCCTTTCCCCCTCTGTGTGTTAGAACCCCCATGCATCTCACTGGACTCGCTGCAAGGTCACACACTTGCTTCCGACAAAGTTATCATACTTACCTCTATGCGCTACCGCAGTCAATGCACTACTTTACTACCCACTGTTGTGACTGCTACTCCAAACATTTTGAGGTCTAGTTGGGACTTCTTACTGGGGAGATCCCTTGACATGTTGGCGAGTCCAACACCGTCAACAGGAGTGTTGAGGCTTTATGAGTGAAGCATTTGCTGGGAAGACATCTGGCTAGCACTTTGTGTTGATGTTTAGGTCCCGAAGTTGGAAGGGTGGCGTTGGTCATTGAGCTCTAACACGCACCTAGATCTTTGGGTTGATGGTTAGCAAGTAAACCTGATGGTACTTAGAGAGGCCGAAAACTTGAGTCCATCTTAGTCCTACTCGAATAGATTGCCCTGGTCAGGAATCTAGTCTGTGGCATTGCGATGCCTAAATTGTTGAGAGACCAATGGATAGATTGCCCTAGTCAGTAATTTAGTCCATGGCATTGTGGTGCGTAAACTACTTCATAGATGATGTGATTTGAGATCTTCCATGTACCTCTTTGATTATATGTAAATATGAATACCTCCCTCGTTAAGAGGGAGTTTTGCAGAATGTAAGTAGGCTCAATCTTCATAATTGTACTTGAAGTCAAAATGTAATATATTTGTCAAAAGAAAGTAAAGAGAATTTTATTATTAAATTGATTTGACTTGTTAAAACATGGATTTCATGCTTGGGTCAAATGTATAGGTCAAGCCTCCATTGTAGGCTTTAGGTTATTTGTCAAAGTCAAAATGTGAAGACTCCTCCATACATCGAAGTCTCCTTACCATTGAAAGGATGTCCATCAAGTTGGCTTCCATAAGGTGATCACATGTCGGCCTATATAGACACAACTGTTCAAATGCTCATGTCGACTCAATTATGTTGGACAAACACTATATATACAAGCACCGGATCTTTGCATTACAACATATCTCAGGTTCGTATTTCAAAGAACAAAGTTTCGGTGCTATGACATAGAATACAAGCTCGGATCTCAGAGAAGGTTACATAAAGTTTTGGTGATCTCAATGGAAATACTTTTGGTAATCTCAGAGGTAATCTCAGAGCTCGGATCTCAGAGATACTTTCAGTAATCTCAGATATAAAATGCGAATTGCAGTGGAGACATTTCGGTGATCGATCACAGTGACTCAGTGTCACAGTTTCAGTGCTACCTTAGCTTCGGTGCTGCTACAGTGATCACATTTCGGTGATATTACAGTGATGTATTTCGGTGATATCCCATTGCTACCACAGTGAATGTCTCGGTGATGTAGTATCAGCTCTTCAGTATCTCGGTGTTATCATATTATTATCATAGTGACAAGATACAAGTTTAGTGCCATTGAAAGGATCAAAGTGTGAACTTGAAGAAGAATCACTGTGACAAGAGTTATAGAACTGAAAAACGACAAGGATGACTTGATTGATGGAGGTAGTCTCAAGTCTAAGTTGTAAGGGTCTTGGTCGTCTCACCTTGAATCTACTGAAGGAAGAATTTTGACTGGGTTTTCCCCTAGAGTGGGGTTTTGCCATGGCAGTGTGACTATATCTTGTGTGTTGAGAATTAGGGTAGGGCAAAATTTAATTCAATTTTCTTTACTTGATTACTACTTGTGTAAGTCTTCTTAGATTATCTTTGTCCATTATTATTATTTATGTGCAGTACATCAAATAGCAATCAAAACAATAAGAACAATGACACAGTGATTAGGCTACAAGCCAGGGCTAAAACCCCTCCTCTTGAGGGGAAAACCCACAAACCTCTTCTCATAGATTCTTCATTAATTGATTACAAAGACCATGACCAACCTAAGACCAACGCTGCCTCACCTAGACAAAGACATAGTCATCCTCCTTCCTTGATTCTTCTGTCACCATCATGTTGCACCGTGTCTCATCACTGATCATCATATTGAAGCATCTTATCATATAGACTGAGATCTTATCCGAACTGAAGTATGCCATGTCAACTATATCTTATCCGTATCACTGTGTTACCCATCTAAACTGTATCACCCATCCAAAATTGAAACACTGTAACTTCCATCTGAAATTGTAGCACTGTGATCTATCCGAAGTTGCAGTATTGTCCTTTCCCTGTGATCTGAACCTTAACTGCCCATCCAAGAATCACAAAAGGAGGTCTAAACTTCTTGGTGTGTCATCCGAGCTCCTGTGGTTACCCTTCCTATAATAACTTCCGAAAAAACTCATAGAAACTGCGAGCTTTCTATGTTCTGACAGTGGGGGTATACACTCCCTTATATAGTTGTTGGGTCATACATTTGAGCCAACCTAAACTATTGAACCAACGTGTTTATATATGCAAGCCGACATGTCACATTTGAGCATATATAGATATATATTGGAGCCGACTTAAGGATGACTATGCTTGTCTATTCTAGAGGACTTTTACAAGTGTAACAACACTTCATATACATGACTCTGAATTATACATTTATGACAAGATGACAAATCCCTAAAGACATCAAGAAGTCTTTGATCTATAATAAAAACTCCTTGCTCATGAAACCCGTGTTGCAAGTATTACAAAATACATTTTTATTATTTTTGTCTTCTTCCTTACATAATTACAAGTCATTATGAAGATAGAACCTAGTTACATTCTACAAACACTCCCTCTTAACTAGGGAGGTATTCATAATTGTACTTGGTCATTCTCAATCTGAAGAATTTCTCATAAGAAGAGTCGGATTGGTAACCCATCTGTATAGCATCATATCAATCAGCATTGTCACAGTGCAAGGCCTTGACTAACAACTCCATCTCTCTACGAGATCATGAGCTACAATGCTGGCAAGACCAATGACTATAGACACCTTCATCATTGTCTCTCAAGGTACATACCCACCCAGGTGCTTACTGAGTATGACCTTCTAGGACTATTCTTATCTTGGGTTCCCAGCCCTCAAAGAATATTGGTCCTCTTCCCAACTCTTCTCTTGGATGCCCTACACATCCTCAAAGAGTATCAGATGCCAGATGATTACCCAATCCTCCATTATTTCTTCCCAAGTGAAGGCAAGAATGTTGTGTCTATCTCTTCCTCTCAACTAGGGAAGATATGCCCATTCCTGTAAAGGAATGTACCCAAGCTCCCTCTTAATTAGGGACTTGTCAAAGCTCCCTCTCAGTTGGGGACTCTCTTTTCATCAGCGGCTTCTTCTTTGTGGGTTCTTCAGCTGCTTGATCAATTTCTTTCATTAATGTCATGAAATTGAGTCGAGCTTCTTCCTTGTAGGGCATTAGCCATTGATCACTTTCCTCCTTGGTTCGTCATGTCATTCCTTTCTTCATGGAAACTGGCCTTCTTGGTACATATGTAGAATCTTCTTCATATGGCTACTTCTTTCTCATCATGCTTCTTTCAGGAATTTCCACTCACCACATGAATGCTAGTTGTACTTGCGCTTACAACTCTTGTTCCTGCATGAACTCATCCAAAGATTATTCAAGAAATCAAAACATAAGATCAAATCAAATAGTACCTTATGAGATGGCTCTTCATCATGACATCTTCCTGTAGGTATCAGCATCCTACATACATGTTGACACATCTCCCAAAGATATCCATTGTCAAGGGTCTCCATCTTTTTTAGACTTGCATTAGAGTCTTCATATCTTTCCGGGAGATTTCCTAGTCAAATCTTCTCGGTCTTTTGGATGTTGATTGCCTTCATCATGGTTGCATATCTCACGATCTCTTCCTTTCTTTCTTCACACATTCTTTTCCCAGGAGCTTCCAATCAGAGTTCCTTAATTGTAGTCAACCACCTCATACTTCATATGAGGACATATTATGTTGATTTCATCTAGTGTGATTCATGCCTTTCAGCAACCTATTATAGGAGGAGATCCCTTTTTCCTTCGATCATGCTTCTTCAAGATAGAAGTAGTGATCCATGTTACCTGCAACCATACGACATGACATTATAATATTAAATACAAGCATACATACCTCATTTTACCTTTAGGTCATCTATGCTTCTTCCAACAGCTTTCTTGATTGAAGTGTCTTCAACCCATGAATTCCACAAGATGGAGTTTTTGATGAAACACTTGCTTCCTTTCTAGAATAGTGAACCCTCCAGTGAGGATTCCATCAGAGAATCTTAAGGATCTTGCATATCCCTATCCAGCAGATGTTTCCTTTTTGACTTGATGTATGATGAGCCTTGTCCTGGATGACTTCTTCCTTTCCTTCAATGTCCAATGAGGCTCCCAAGAGCTATATCCTTCATGTTTTACTGTCATGGATCTTGTTCCTTTTGTCCTTCACGATTCCCATGGTGATGTCACGAGCTCTTGCTTCCAATGCTTCCATGATGCCGCAATGCATCTTATTATTTATCATGGTCATATCCATTAGCAAAAGATTCAGGAGCTTATGATAAGACCCTTTTGTGAAGGAGACCATCTCAGACATAGTAGAGATCTGTTACTCCTTCCCTTGGTCTTTTTCTCCAGCTTCCTCCATCTTTCCGGTTATATGAGCTTGTCTTGCTTGAGGACCAAACTTCCCTTTCCTTTCTGCAAATGTTTGAGTAACTTTCTTGCCCAAGGACACTTGTCACCTTGCTCATCAGTTAGTGCATTTAAGAACAAAGATGATTATCTTCTTATCATCTTTCTCAGATCTCCCAATTGAGATCTTATGAAGATATCCCTTCATTCTTTGATACCTTCAATTTTGTGTAGATCAGGTCTAAGAGATATGACCTTCTTTAATGCATTTTCAGAGAATATATCTTCTAGAATTTCATATATCTCTTGATGTCTCCTCTCCTGCTACATAGGGATGAGAGGACCTTTGACTGATGTCATAAGAATCCTATGAGTCCCTTGATCCTTTTCCATGCATTCAAACAATGCTTGACCTTTAGAGACTTTTCCATAGATATCAATGACTTCTCTTTCGGGGACTATATCTATCCTCCTCTCTCATGCAAGGAATTTCAATGACCCAACTAGTTTATAGATCTCCTTGCAAACACAAAGTCATTTAACCAAACTTGATTATAGAATGAAAGATACTTACTTGGCAAGAGAAGATAAAATCTTCACCTTGATCACGTTGAAGATGCATTGATGCTTCCTCCAAGTGATCTTCGAGTTGATGTGATTTTATTGTAGATCCTTGTGGTCTTGTTATAATGCTCCTTGTTGGTGCAGAATCCTAAATACTTTGACTTGTAGATCCTTGCTTGAGTTGCCTAGAATGAACAACTGAAATCCCTTTTCAAAGATCTCCTTTGAGACCTTACATTGTCTAGTACCAAGCACCGAAACTGCTCCAGACTCTAGGTTATTGAGATCATTGTGGTATGATAGAGATTGTAATGACACCAAATTTGTGGCTAGCACCGTGGTTATTTCAAGACTGAATAGAGACATTGAATTAGCACCGAGACTGTGAGAGGTATTGTTCTCTTCTTTTAAATGTGATCCGAGTTCTGAGCACTAGCATTGAGACTTCATTTTGACTGAGATCAAGTATAAGTTATCAAATTGTGGGAGAATGTGATCATATCTGAATTGTAGATCGGTAATCACCATCTGAAGATTTCAGAAGGGAGTCTAAATCTGAGCCTGAGGTAAACTATCTGAGCCATGAATGATTTGTGGAAGGTACCAGGACTACGGGTAGTATGTCACCTGACTGGAACCCGAGATTGTAGTCATATCACCAACCGAGAAATTCAGGTATCTATTCGAGTTGTTCCGTTGTATGGCTTATTCTAAATTGTCTCACTTATCTTTGTGGTAAATCCATTTTAGACAGTTCTTCATTCTAGACTGTGAACCAATCCTTGAGTGTTACTTGTAACCATAACTTAGATGCCCTTAGTTTGACTGTAACCATAGCTCTGAAACCATGTTGAGAATTAGGGTAGGGCAACGTTTAATTCAATTCTCTTTACTTGATTACTACTTGTGTAACTCTTCTTAGATTATCTTTGTCCATTATTATTATTTATGTGCAGTACATCAAATAGCAATCAAAACAATAAGAACAGTGACACAGTGATTAGGCTACAAGCCAGGGCTAAAACCCCTCCTCTTGAGGGGAAAACCCGCAAACCTCTTCTCATAGATTCTTCACTAGATGAGTACAAAGACCATGACCAACCTAAGACCAATGCTGCCTCACCTAGACCAAGACACAGTCATCCTCCTTCCTTGATTCTTCTGTCATCATCATGTTGCACCATGTCTCATCACTGATCATCATACTAAAGCATCTTATCATATAGACTGAGATCTTATCCGAACTGAAGTATGCCATGTCAACTATATCTTATCTGTATCACTATGTTACCCATCCGAACTGTATCACCCATCCAAAGTTGCAGCACTGTGACTTCCATCTAAAATTGCAGCACTGTGATCTATCTGAAGTTGCAGCACTGTCCTTTCTCTGTGATCTGAACCTGATCTGCCCATCCGAGAATCACAGAAGGAGGTATGAACTTCTTGCTGTGTTATCTGAGCTCCTGTGGTAACCCTTCTTATAATAACCTCCAAAAAACTCAAAGAAACTACGAGCTTTCTATGTTCTGACAGCGAGGGTATACACTCCCTTATATAGTTGTTGGGTCATACATTTGAGCCGACCTGAACTATTGAACTGACGTGACTATATATGCAAGCCGACATGTCACATTTGAGCATATATATATATATATATATATATATATAGATATATATATTGGAGCCGACGTGGAGCTTCTTTTTGCACATGTTAAAGCCGACTTAAGGATGATTGTGCTTGTCTATTCTGGAGGACTTTTACAAATGTAACAACACTTCATATACATGACTCTGAATTATACATTTATGACAAGATGACAAATCCCTAAAGACATTAAGAAGAAGTCTTCGTTCTATAATAAAATCTCCTTGCTCATGAAACCCATGATGTAGGTATTATAAAATACTTTTTTATTATTTTTGTCTTCTTCATTACATAATTACAAGTCATTATGAAGACCGAATCTAGTTACATTCTACAACATTGCGTACTCTTCTATTTATTAATTGGCATTAGTCTTGATGATAAGAAAAGATAATTAGAAAGAACAAATCATAATAATGAAAACATCACAAGATAATGTCATAATAAGAGGAATTGTTTTAACTGCCACTACTTGGATTTCTCAGCATGGTATCAGAGCTATGGTCAAGGTCAAAGGCAATTTGAAGAAAACTCATACATCTTTGAAGCATTCTCAGTAAGAAGTTTTGTTTACATTTGTCTTAAATATCCCTCAAGATGACAAGTTCGGACCTAATTCAGAGAAAAGAAGTTCAGGTTCAATACCATAGTGATGAATTTCAGTAAACCTTAGTGAGGAAGTTTGGTCCTTGTTTTTCAGTGCTATAACATAGATAACAAGTTCGGATAAAACAAATGTTTCGTTGTCATAACAAGGAGCTCAGATAAGGTATAAAGATGATCTTTATGCTTCCACGGTTCGGTGAGATGCTCCCACAATTCGATGTTATGCTCCCATGCTCTCACAGTTTGCTATATACTTCCACATTCGATATTATGCTCCCTCAGTTCAGTGTTACTTCAATTCGGTGTTATCATAGTGAAGAAAACTCAGTCATCACAAGACCGAAGAACCAAAGTATAAGGCACCTTAATGAACTGTGTCATCACATAAAGAATCTAAAGTCTGTCCTATGGAAAATGAAATTGATAGTCCAAGGAACCAGCTTGAAGAAAGGACTCTTTGAGGATCTAAGTACAAGGAACCAAGTAAGTATTGTTACTATAACAAGTCTAATAAGTTATCAAATTAGAGCTATGTAATTCATAAGGTATGTATGTTCATAAGTGTTTGAATTTCTATTATCACTAATGGTTCATATAATCCTTGTTTCTAACTAAGTCTAAGATAAAGAGTGCACTCACTAGATAGAACCTTAATCCTCTCCCTCTAGGATTTACAAGTAATCTAGGATTCCAAGCAAAAGTCCTTGATTGAAAGAAAGAAACACTTTTCATAGAATTCCATCCTCCATGGCTATGTGGGAAATCTAACTTAAGAAATTAAATCACGTTCTTGGTATCACATGGTTTGCTTGTTAGTATGTATTACAAGTATAAAAGATCTTGGCTTAGTACAAAGAAAACACTTCAAGGGATCCTTCTAAGGTTTGTTGGAAAACATATGTTATATCCTCAAGGAGTATGGAAGAGGACATCCCAAGACAAGGTTTATCAAGGTTCAAAGGTATGCCTTAAACTACAAAACACTGATTTCTTTATAATAAATGTTTATTCATTTGATAATCTATTACTAACATTGTTCTGTCTAGTTGTCTCAAATCATAATGATTCTTGTTTTGGGTGATTCATCGCTTTATAAATCTACCCTCCTTACATCCTTAATCATTCTAATACAACCCTAGACAGGTTCTCTGGAAAACCCTAACTAAGGGTATGATAATGTCAATGTTTGAAACCCTAAAACTGCTTAGGATTATTGGGAAATGTTATTTGAAGTTTTTTTTGATGATGTCATGTTTGGGATTTTGGTATGATCATGAAAACTAACTTCTTAGGGTTGAATGATGTTTGTCTGAGATCCCAAACCTTTGAAATTTTGGAATAGTAGGGTTTGCTTTGTTATGTTATGAAACCCTAGATCTTTAGGGTTTGGTTGGATCTATAAGCAAAACCATTGTTAAGTATTTAGAGTCCTAGGAATGAAACTCTAGGTATGTGTTCATTTGGTTGAAACCCTAGCCTGTTCTAGGTTGGTATATGTCTAACATATTAATATTCCCTGACATATGATTTGCTTATGATATGCTGATAAATTCCTTGATATATGTGTTGACCTAAGTGTTAATGGTCAAGGGTTTGGAAAGAAGCCCTAGTCAAAGTTTGATGGTCTAGGATGATGAATCTAGGGTCTTGCAGCTAAACCCTAGGAGTAGTTAAATTCTCTAAGTATGTGTGATAAGACAATCTGGAATCTATGAATCTACATAGTGATTGTTGAGATTGTGTAAATGAGAAAATATAGGGTGAATATCAAACCCTAGTAGATGCTAGTCATGATGTTGATTAAGTTGTGATTGGTTTTGATTGTTGAAGCTCATGTATGAAATCTAGGATATGTATGAAATCTTAGTGAGGATTCTAACATATGAATTCTGAAAGTTGTTAGATTCATTGATTTGATTTGTTTCTAAGGTTTGCTATATGAAGGAACTTGTCATTGAAAGAATATTGGAACCCTGGAATAATCAGTTTAAAATCTTGATGAGCTATGAATGTGATTTAGGGTTTGTAACTAAACCTAGGCAAGAAGTTGAAGTATAGTCTCTTGTTGATTATGTTTGTAAAGTCTAAATGCTTCCATTGTTATAAGATTTTGATATGGCTAACTTCATGCTTCTATAATTTTGGTTGTACTTGCTATCTAAGTTGTGCAAGTACATCATCTTCAAGTTGGTGAAGATGATCGTAAGTAAAGTTGATGTGATAAGCATGATATATGAATGACTCTGATAAGAAGGATGGAAGCCATGAAAGATTCTCCGATGTCGTAAAGAAGTAGAACTCCCTAAGTTAAGAGGGAGTCTGGATGAAATCTCCCTAGGTTAAGAGGGAGCTTGAATGAAAGGAATATCCCTACATAAGAGGATAGTTGAGAATATTCCTTGTACAAGAATAATTAGATCCTCTCTGTTTAAGAGGGAGTAACAGATATAATTCTCTACTTCCTGTATCATGCACTAGACCAGGACTAACAGCCGTAAGTTTTAGTGAAGGCCGTGAGTGAGAGAAAAAAAATTGGAGAATGCATTTTGAGGTGTTGCTGAAAGAAGGAAAGCAGGATCTCATTGAAGAATATGTTGTTGCATATGAAGTAGGAAAGGAAAGCGTATGATTGAGGAATCTTCTGTCAAAGATTCAATTGATAGTCCTACTATGAAAAGTTGAGAAGCAACATCAAGTTCTCTAGAAGACCCCGAAGGTTTGTGTTTGATTATGTACATGTGAAAGTATATTATTTGGGGATGTGTTTGTATAGGTAAATCTCTTGAAGGTTTTGATAGCATGTTGGTTACCGATCAATTTGATCGAAAGAGATTTGTTGTCTTTGATCTGCTGGATCAAGGACTATTGAGGCTTTGTAAGTGAAGCATTGCCTAGGAGGACATTTGGTCGGCACTTTGTGCTAATGTCTAGGTCTTGAAGTTGGAAGGGTGGCGTTGGTCATTGAGCTCTGATAGGCACCTGGATCTCTGGGTTGATGGTTAGCAAGTAAGCCTGATGATACCTAGAGAGGTTGAAAGCTTGAGTCCATCTTAGACCCACTCGGATAGATTGCCCTGGTCAGGAATCTAGTCCATGGCATTGTGGTGCCTAAACTTCTTCATAGATGAAGTGATTTGAGATCTTCCATGTACCTCTTTGATTATATGTAAATATGAATACCTCCCTAGTTAAGAGGGAGTGTTGGAGAATGTAACTAGGTTCGGTCTTCATAATCGTACTTGAAGTCAAAATGTAATATATTTGTCAAAAGAAAGCAAAAAAAAAATTATTATTAAATTGATTTGACTTGTTAAAGCATGGGTTTCATCCTTGGGTCAGATGTATAGTTCAAGCCTCCATTGTAGGCTTTAGGTTATTTGTCAAAGTCAATTTGTGAAGACCCATGGTATTGGTACCCATGGTATTTGTACCCATGGTATTGGTACCCATGGTATTTGTATCCACTTAATACTTACCCATGGTATTCAAGTGGCCAAAGATTATAAAAGAGAGCTTAAGATCATTCTTTAGGCATGTTCGGATAACTGGTGGATTGTTTACCTTGGCTCCTAGAGCTTGCTTGAGGGTTTATAACCCCGAGCATGATCTTCTTCGACGGAGCAATTACCCATCCTAGTTGATTAAAAATAACTAGTCTTCGGTGGTGAATGACTCCACCCTAGCTAGTCTTGAACGAGGAACCACTCAGGTTTCTCATTATGGCATCAACGAATTCATTGGAAAGGTCATTATCATCCATTAATATCTTCAGCCATTTGTGACATCTTGTTGGTGTCTTAATAGGTTCTCCTGTATATTTAGATTCATATTTAATATAATAAGGCTGATTTTGTTGATTGTACTTACTTTCTAATTAGGGTTTCTATTAGAATTCCCTAAACCCAGTACCCAGTATTTGGTTCATAGCAATTATTAACTGAACGAATATACGACTAAGTTCCTTACCAAAATATTTAGCGGAAGCAAAATTACTCAATCTGAATCACATACACATAAACAAATTTTTGCCCAATCAACAGTTCTTCATTAATAAATTAATCATGAAACTTACTTGGGCTCTCGTCCTAGGATAATGGGTTAGGAGTCTAGCAGTGGACATGGTCTCTAGGATCAATTTTGGGACAGGATAATCTGGCCCTCCTCTTCATTCAACACTCTGCCTTGCTCTCTTGGTGGTTGGTCAATCATGCCTTGAGGTTGTGGCTCTAAAGGTAGATGAGGTCGACATAGCAACAAAATCCCTTCTACCTAACGAGTTCAATTGGCAGTCGAACACTCTGCAACGAAAAAAATCAGGAATACCCCTCTAGCAATTAGAAGAGAAATTTAGGACGCTAAGAGAGGGGCCAGAATTGGTCATAGATTCATATCAAATGCGAAGTAGAGGATCAAAGTGGTAGTTGGGTACCAGATATAGGAAACACGAAGACATAGCAAACACGATATATGCAAACAATCAACATTACTGGAAGCTAAAAACAATTATGGGCAAAGTCCTGGTAGAAAGATCATAAGAACAACAGGAGATTCAGCTGAGTGTTGATGAGGTGCAAAGACAGCTCAAGAAACTGGATCACGAGGTATGAGCGCTAGAAAAAAAGTAAGCCAATTTGGAATTTATGGATTCAGAGAAGGAGACAAGACCATTGGAAACAATACAGGTGGATTCACCCATTGCCTAGATATTGTCTATCGTGTTTGTTAGTCTAACATTTAGTCGTACTTTTGTGAATATGTTGATCAAGGAGGCTCTCACACGTCCAACATAGGTCGTAGCTATTTTAGTTTTTGGTATCTAATAGTCTTTTCATCTGATTTAGACATTTTATATGGCCCAACATAGTAATGTTGTGCCACTGGTCTGCTTTCCCTAGTGGTAAACTAGCAAGCAGAGCAAGACTATCTTTTGCAATATTTTTGATGTGATTTAACATAAGAAATATGCCCAATTCACAAACACGCACGTGCACACACACAAGGATGTAAAGTAATATCAAGTATGATAATGGCAATGTCACATGCAAAAGTCCAATCTGGCATTCATGAATTAACACACACACACGGGTGTAAAGTAATATTAAGTATGATAATGGCAATGTCAGATGCAAAAGTCAATTCGGCATTCATGAATTAATACTCAAATATAGTAAATGCAAATTTTGAATATATGGATAACTAAAAACACACTAAAATATAATAAATTCAAAAATTTTAATTTATCGACAACTCGAAAGACACTGATGGCATTTACTTATAAGATATGGATCACTGGTGAAGAAAATCATGGTGCGCAGTCACCTTGTGTAGCTGCTATGTTGTTACTACGGGGACAACATCCCCGTAACCGAACTCTATAATAGCTAAGCACACCAAATTCAAATTCAGTTTAAGGACTCAAGATGCACCCCCTAGACACTTGGGTTTGGAACAGATGCACACGAGATAAAGGGTGCAGGCACCCTGGCTACTTAGCTAAACTGAAACATGGGTTACGATACAATAGGCAGGTATTCACATAAGCAGTCTGTGACTCTGTTGTCAATTCAGATTGAGGTCTGTGGTTCAATCAGATTGAGGTCTGTGGTTCAATCACATTGAGTTCAAATTATTTGCTAAGCGTCATCATAACAAGGAAAAGAAAACAAACCTGAAAGGGGGAATGCGTTCTGTGCATAGAGATAATGAATTCAATTAGACCATCTTGCTCCTTGAGACGCCCCTTCCTCCGAAGCACGTGGGCATCCGTCACACTCCCTGCTCTTAACAAGTGAGCTTCTCCCAGGGCCTCTGTGCTCAATAACATGTCCCATCGCAATCTACCACCATCGGATTGGCCTGAATTCGAGCATTTATCCACGTCATCAGCAGCCAAGGAATCGTCCCTCTCCACATCAGCCAAACGCTCGTCCGACTCGGCGACAGCTGTGGCAGAACAGCGAGCAGGCGAGCAGGCAAGGATCTTGCTCTTCTTGAATGCAACCCATCCATGGCGCTGCAGGGTGGCCGGGCATTCGGTCACATGCCGGATGCAGGGGGGCACGCTGTGAAGGCTAGAAACAGATGAATTAATGCACAATATACCAATAGTCATCCTCCCTTCGTTCCTTCTGCGGAGGTCGTTCCCGTTTCCCGCCTTGTAATACCTTCAGTATATGCTGCTAAGCTTCTTGTTTAAAGGAGTGCACGCCTTGAATGGCAAAGCTCAGGTAGTGCCACTTAAGCGAAGCTATGAAGAAGTTCACTCAACTGATAGCGCTTCCTTAATACTATCCCTAAAAAATGATTATGTTTGAAAAATATATCACAGTGGGACCCAGTAGGACTGAAACCCTTGGAAATTCTCATTTACGGATTTTCAGGTAGAGCCCATTCAATTGGAAATGTGACTTGAGGCAATGTGTAATTACACTTTATATTGATTTATGATAAGACAATTTAATATATATTATTGGTAGAAAATTGGTTGGTTTTGTGAGAAAAAAATTATGTATTGTAGTTTCAATCTTTCTAAAATCATTTTCATAAGTTACAAAGACATTTACAATTCTATAAGTTTTGAAATTTAGTTTTATAAAGTTGCTTTGTAAAAAGAAAATGATTATGTTTGAAAAATATATCACAGTGAGACCGAATAGGACTGAAACCCTTGGAAATTCTCATCTACGGATTTTCAAGTAGAGCCCATTTAATTGGAAATGGGACTTGAGCCAATGTGTAATTAGACTTTATATTGATGTATGATAAGACAATTTAATATATACCATTGGGAGAAAATTGGTTGGTTTTGTGGGAAAAAACTATGTATTGTAGTTTCAATCTTTTCAAAATCATTTTCATAAGTTACAAAGACATTTGCAATTCTATAAGTTTTGAAATTTAAATTTAGTTTTATAAAGAAGTTGCCTTGTAAGAAGAAAATGATTATGTTTGAAAAATATATCACAGTGGGACCAAGTAGGACTGAAACCCTTGGAAATTCTCATCTACGGATTTTCAGGTAGAGCCCATTCAATTGGAAATGGGACTTGAGCCAATGTGTAATTAGACTTTATATTGATGTATGATAAGACAATTTAATATATACCATTGGTAGAAAATTGATTGGTTTTGTGGGAAAAAACTATGTATTGTAGTTTCAATCTTTTCAAAATCATTTTCATAAGTTACAAAGACGTTTGCAATTCTATAAGTTTTGAAATTTAGTTTTATAAGGAAGTTGCCTTGTAAGAAGAAAAATAAATATTTTATAGGTGTGATTTTTTATTTTATTTTTTATTTTGTTTATTTTATAAGTAAGGATTTGACTTAATATATCACTGTTTAGAAAAGAGGAGGATAAAGCAATAATAAGTTTATTTGAAATTTAGTTTTATAAGGAAGTTGCCTTGTAAGAAGAAAAATAAATATCTTATGGGTGAGATTTTTTATTTTATTTTTTGTTTATTTTAAAAGTAAGGATTTGACTTAATATATCATTGTCTAGAAAAGAGGATAAAGCAATAATAAAATGTATGGGGAATATGTTGCAAAATAATAAATATAAGTTATTGAAGAAAACAAATATAGGTTATACAAGAAAATAAATCTTTTTAGAAGAGAAAAGTAAAATTAAATACAATGTCTTATAATTAACTTCTAATAAATATGGTTTTAACTTAATGCATCACTGTTTAAAAAAAGAGGATAAAGCAATAATGAATTGTATGGGGAATATGTTGCAAATGGCAAATATACCTCATCGAAGAGAATAAATCTTCTCTAGAGAGAAAAGTAAAATAAAATACAGTGCCTTAAAATTAGCTTCTAATAAATATGTATAATTGATAGGTTTTCTAGGAAAAAATATTGTATCATATTCTCTATATTTTCATAAATGATTTTTGTGAGTCACAAAGACATTCACAATTCAATAAATTTGTCTCATATTTAGTATCATAACAAAGTTTCCTCAATAATGTTGTAATAAGAAAAGTAAAGGATTTGACTTGTGATATATATCACTCTCTAAAAAAGAGGATAAAGCAATAATGAAATGTAGGAGGAATATGTTGCAAAATGGTAAACATAGATCATCAAAGAGAATAAATATTCTCTAGAGAGAAAAGTAAAATAGAATACAATGTCTTATCATTACCATCTAATAATTTAGAAGTTGGTTGATAAATGTAGGTATGAACAATAGAGTAATGCCTCCTCCCACATTTACCCACTTTGACAAGCTCTCCAGGGTAAACATGAGCTGAGTGTCACTATGATATGACCAAACTACAAGTTTCAGTTATGGAAGTGGGGCCTACAAACCGGAAGTAAATTGATATCCCATAGAGACTACATATCACTCAAGAGCCTACCAACTGCCCCAGGTGGTCAATCTCTGAGTTGGAACTCTTTTTCACTAGGTTTACACCCCAACAACGCCCTTGGCACATTTTGCATGCAATTATGAGGCTCCAACCGCACCCATAAGTCTGTCTACATGCAGTTATGACCCAATTTCCTTTGTTTGTGCATGTAGTCATGAGATCTATGCCACTTTTTCAAGCTAGCCTCCAGACCACTGCCCATAACTACTTGTAACTTTCCAGAATCATGACAATGATGATAGCAATGCTAGACAATCAAAACTTGAGCAAGATCTTGACCATTACATGTCTAATGCAAGATATACATTTCGTCAAACATATAAGCTATAGGTCATGAATGCATATCTGATCATAAACTTATGAACTTCATCTAAGAATCACCAAGAAGGATTTATCCCTCTCTAGCTAGCTACAATAGCATTTGTTCGCCCATGCATTCATCAACCATCCAGTAATTTATCAAATCATGAACAAGAGCCATAGCTAGAGCACATAATAGAACCATGCATATAACCAACATATAACCATAATAGAAACCATGACAAATCAACCATAAGATCACCATAATAACCAGTACAAGTGCTCATAGATCACAATAGAAAAATAGTTCATATTAACATATGCAAATGTCAACCAAGTTAGGGACTTCCATGTACCACCCGATCATAGATTGGTTGAACCAAAATCTCCCTTTCAACCAATCACTCGCACGCCATATTCCAAGCATGAATGTGGGATCATAAGGGTTAAAACAAAACAAAATCAACCAGGGCTTCCAGAGGCTAAACCACCTTAACCCCCAAGCACAGTGATCTCACCTATATGGTCTAGAAATCAATAACATCAACCAGATTGGTCTCTACCCAAGTTGTCAAGGGCTCCAGGAATTAGTAACTCAACCCACAGCCTTAAGGGAACCCGAGTTGTTTCAGGGCTCCAAGGAATTTGTCCCAATCCATAGGCTCCAGGGACTAGTAACTCAACCCACAACCTCCAGGGAATCGAAGTTGTTTCAGGGCTCCATAGAATTTGTCCTAACCCACAACCATAGGAAACCAAAAAACCAAATGGGGAACCCACTACATCATGGTTATACATGAAATGGCAAAGCAAGGCTGAAACCACTGGCAATCTAGACAAATCTCCATACCAATGACAACACATAACCAAGGAACCACAGGCATATACCATGTATCCAAAAACCAACAAGGAGATCACACATGCAACCTATTACCTGCAAAGTAAACCTATTGTAGTTGTTGATCCAATTGTCTCCTTGCGCTTCCTTGCTTTCCTTTGCTTTCTTTTTCCAAATCAAAGTGAATGCTAGAGTGCTCCAAGAATGCTCTAAGTGTGTTAGAGTGTAAGAGAGCCAAATGTTAAACTAACAAACGTTGTAATGACAAAAATATAAGTTAAAAGTTCTAAATTGTTTCTTTGCCGCATTTTTATTATTGGTGTCTCTTTTTTCTTCATTTTCCTTCTTTTTTCTTCTAATCTCCCTTGCATGCAAATTTGTGTCACTTCATCTTCCTTTTCTCCAATTTTCCTTTATTTTCATGTTTAAAGGCCAATTATGTAAAAAATATTGTAGATTCACAAGCTCATGCAATGTACTAAAGCATAAGACAAGATGTACTTTCAACCAGCGGAAGCCAATATATCGATGAAAACAATATGAACAAGAAGAAGATAAATCAATGGCACATAACACAAGATGTATCTGGGGAAGGCCGCCACCCAAAACCTTGCTATCTGTATTGCATATATCAGAAATATGAGTGAAGATACAAAGCTTGTTCTCACTATAACAATTTCGCACAAGTATGCTCAACTCTCTCAGCTCACAAGCTAGCTCTTGGTCAACACTTAGCCAATTCTACAGCTCTCCAAGCCCCTAATCTCTTGTGTAATTCCTATGATGAATAACATGTATTTAAAGGGAATTCATGCTTCCAAAACTGCGCAATCCAAACATAGGATCAATCTCTGATGCATGCATGATATTTACATTCTAGTAAATAATACAACTGATAGTACAATGTCCTTGCGCTCTAGTCTCAACTGGGTCTTTCTAATCGACATGCATGAATTTATGATGAGGGAATCTTCAGTTAACTAGAGTGACACTTGTGGATGCACTAGTGCACCAACTGATTGTTAACTCTTTATTGGTTCCACAAACGGTTTGGAAATAATTTAACTAAACTTAACTTGGTAAACTGAGTGATCTAATTTCCAACTCAATTTAAACTCATACTGGACCCCTAAAACTTAGGGAGAACATATACATGACTACAGAAAGAATTCCAAATAAAATCCTTAAGCTAATCAAGTTAATTAAACTTAATTAACTATTTACAAGTTGTCATGAAAATAGAATTCAATTTTAATTCTTAGTTTAATTCAAGGACAAATTAAACTGGAATTTCTTGTTTCCATTTCTCAACACTCCCTCTCAACAAGAAAGGGATTATCTACTACCCCGATCCTATCTCTATGAAACTCAAATTTAAATCTTGACAATGCCTTTGTCAAAATGTCAACATCTTGCTCCTCCGTGGGAATGTACTCTAACAACATAATTCGCCTCAATACATAATCTCTGGGATGATGATATTGGATATCAATATGCTTGGACCGATCACGAAAAACTGGATTTTCAGAGAGTTTGATACAACTCTGATTATCGCAGTAAATCACAGTTGGATCCATCTGTTGACCAAACAACCCAACCAGGATCTTCCTCATCCAAATGGCCTCACATGTTTCCTGACTCGCAGCCATGTACTCTGCCTCAGCTGAACTAAGTGCAACCGATCTCTATTTCCTGTTGTACCAAGAAACTGTCGTTGACCCAATACTTAAGATCCCTCCTGATGTGCTCTTCCATTTGGATGGACTCCTTGCCCAATTTGCATCAGTGAAACCTTGAAGCTTCACTCCCTTTGTCCTTCTGTACCATAATCCATACTGAGAAGTGCCCCTAAAGTATCTCAACACATGCTTTTCTGCCTTTTAATACAGCTTGGTAGGCCTAACCATCGCTTGACTAAGTTGGTTAACTCAATAGCACATATCCGTTCGTGTGTTCACCAAGTACATGAGTGAATTCACAAGTTGCATGTAAACAGTGGCTTCCACTGCTTCTCTTGAAGTAGCATCCTCCTTCCTCCAGTTACCTGCTAAAGGAGTCTCCATGGGTTTGCTTCTCTCCATCCAGAATTTCTTGAGTATCTTGTCGGCATACTTTCCCTGAGACACAAACAACTCCCCATCACCCTGCCATACCTCCATACAAAGAAAGTAATGATTGAGCCCCATGTCCTTCATTTAAAACTCTCTTCCAAGGTCCTCCTTGCAAGACTTGACCCGTTGATCATCACATGTCAATATGAGATCATCAACATAAAGTATAATGATCAACAGTTTACCTTCCACCACTATGTGGTATAGGTTCGAATCCGCTTCACTCATTGTGAAGCCCAACCCGGTGAAGTAGATATCTATCCTAGTGTACCAAGAACAGGGTGCTTGCTTCATCCCATACAATGCTCTCTTGAGTCGGCACACATGTGACTCGCGGTCAAAGGTCTCAAAACCTTCAAGCTGCTCTATGTACACTTCTTCCTCAATCATGTCATTAAGGAAGGTTGTATTTACATCCATCTGATGTATCTTCCGACCCATTTGCGTTGATAGTGCCAATATAGATTTGATCGATGAGTACCTTGCAAAAGGAGCAAAGGTCTCATCATAGTCAATCCCCTCTACTTGTGAAAAGCCACGAACCACAAATCTAGCCTTATGCTTCTCCACGCTAGCATCTGCAGTTTGCTTTACCTTGTAAAGCCAACAGGAGTTCACCACTGACTTGTCCTTTGGTCTCGGGACCACATCCCAAACACTGTTACGAACTATGGAGTCATACTCCTCCGCCATGGCATCAACCTAAACTGACTATTGCACTGCTTCCTTAAAGGAAGATGACTTTGTCACAACACATTTGCCCATAAGAGCCAAGTATCCAGTGTACCTCTCAGGTGACCGCCTCTGTCTGTGCTGAGAAATGGGTGCTCCCACATTCTCCCATGCATCATCCAACAATCTGTCAACCTCTCTGGTGTGCTTTCTTCCCTCTTTGGAAGACTCTGCCTGAGTGGATGTCTCCACTCCTGGATCCTCTGCATGTGGATGCTCCACATCAATCTGAGGCTCCTCAACCTTAGGAGCTAAAAGCTCCTCATCTGCATGTAGCTGAAGCTCCCTCTCAAGGGAAACTCACATGGCCTTCTCCTCATCGAATCTAACATTCCCGCGAACCACTGTCATCCTATTGGTCGACAAGTACACCTGATAGTTGTGACATGTACCAGTGTACCCCACAAATATCCCCAACTATGTTGTAGGCTCAAGCTTCTTCCATGCATATTTGGTTACATGGCAATATATCGATGACCCAAAAATCCTGAAGTGACCAACATCTGGCCTCTTATAGGAATAAGCCTCCTTTGGTGTATCCATCTCAAGTATCTGATGTGGGCTACGATTTTGGACATAAATCGTTGTGTTGCATGCCTCAACCCACAAGTATAGTAGTAGGCCTTGATCATGCAACATCGCCCTTGCTGCCCCTACTATCCTTTTGTTTTCCTCTTGCCCACCCCATTCTACAGAGGGTTATGGGGTGTTCTCAACTCTCGTTTAATCCCTTCCGCTGCACAGAAGTTCTTAAACTCGTTTGAGACATACTCACGACCATTATCACTCCATAGAGCTTTAACCTTCTTGCTCGACTCTTTATCCACCAATGCTTTAAACTCACAAAACTTTGTGAAGGTTTGATCCTTTTTCTGCATGAAAAATATCCAGCATTTACGAGAATAATCATAAACAAATATAAAATAATACATGTGTTTGGTTGTGGATGTTGTCGAGAATGGTCCACACACATCTAAATGGAATTGCTCTAGAATAGCCTCTTCTCAACTGTCTCTATCGTGAAAGGAAGACTTGGTGTATTTTCCCAAAGTACACCCCTTGCATGTATCAACTTGCTCAAGCATACCTTTGGGAAGACCGATAGAGATCTGCTGCAATATCTTCAAATCCCCATGATGCAAGTGGCCCAATCGCATGTGCCACAACTCATCATTGTATCGGCTCTGCAACCTTTCTACTATTGTGCTCAAAGCAACACACTCCTCTACCTCCAGCTTATAGAGATTCTTCATGTTACGGGTAAATTCACCCTAAGGTCTTGGGTTGGGAACCCCAACAGAGAGGAGGGCTTATAGCATAAAGAGGCATGCAAACAGGCAGTCCCAATACTTAAACTACTGAAGTAGGAAGAAGAGGTATTACCCGGAGCTCCTATGTTTGAGGTCATTCCCGTAGGGTCCAAACCCTCTGCTTCTTCCAGTGCTTTAGAACCTGCAACTCATTCAAGCAAAGCATATACAACAACAATATTAGAAAGCATGTTCATGATATAGGTGTTAGGTCATATAAGAACGTAAGCAAATAAGCATTAACTAAGCATGTAATCAAATAGGAATTAACATAATACTAATAAGCAAATCATAACATAGATTAATGCATTAAGACCTTAAATATCGGGAACAAAACAACACCTCTTTATTGATGTAAACTAAAGAAACTACGAAAGAACTACAACTCGAGTCGTTCGTCGACTCCAAGTGAAACTGTCCTCCGAATCCATCTTGCCCAAGCCTCAGGAATCCTCCTCCATAGGTATACACAAGGATGTCATAAAGGGATGAAGGACATCTCAAGAAGGAAACAAAGGTTTCTTATGACTTGGGAGTGCATAAGGCACAAGGATTCTTCGTACTTGATCAGGGATGTAAACAACTATAATATCAATATCCAATCTTTTCTCCTCCTTTAGGCCTTCCCATGGAGGTCTATTTATACTTCTCCAAATTAGTTTTTCAGTTGAGAAACAATTGGGCCACGGGCTACAGTAGGTGAGTAACAGGTAAAACCCGTAAACTCCGCCCGAATTTAAGGATTTTATATTTTTTTAATGTTTTAACACATATACGCGGGTTGGGTATAAATTGTGTAGGTTTTAACCCCATACAGAAATTACCTGCATATGAATTCTAAAACACAGAAAATAAACAATGAGAGAGCATAACACATAAAACACATATACACAGAGATTTTCCCCTGGATCCCAAAATCGGGACTACCAGCTTGATTTTTCATTATGTTCCTTTAAATGTTATAATACATATTTATACATGCTGAAGCATCCAATACCATGGACTGAAAAACCATCGCATCCAATACCATGGATCGAAAACCATTGCGTCCAAAAAAAACATGTGCGAAAATCATGCACAAAACCATAGGTGGGTCCGCCCAACCTAACATAGGGTCCAAAACCAAAATTTTACGGGGCGTTGCCCTAGACCCCATAAAGTGGGGTTATGGGTACACCTCAAACCCCCAGTGACCCCCCTCACTGCACAATTTGCGCAACGAAGGGGGTGCTCCACCCCCCCTCTAACCCCTCGGTTAACTACGTGGGCTAGTCGTGGAAAGAATATAACACAACCCAACATTCTCCCACTTGTTGTTTTCTTTCCACAGGGGACCATAAGAGAGCTTAGTCATTTTTCCAACACTGAAACGCCCATTGTTTCTCTACACCAAGAGAACTTCTCAGAGCTCACAGATTTTGTTAATGCATCTGCAGTATTCTTCAAAGTGTCCACCTTTACCAGCAACACCTTTTTGTCTTCTATCATATCCCTCACAAAGTGATACTAAACATCAATGTGCTTTGTCTTTGAATAATATGCGGGGTTCTTTGCCAAGAAAATTGCACTTTGGCTGTCACAGTCTATCCTTATAACTTCTTGTACTAACCCCATACTTGAACACAATCTCTGCAACCAAACTGCTTCCTTGCTTGCATGAGTGGCTGCCATGTATTCTGCCTTTGTAGTTTATAGTGCCACTACAGATTGTTTCTTACTCATCCAACTGACTGCACCTCCAAGTAGGCTAAACACATACCCACTTGTAGATCTTCTCTGATCTAGATCTCCAGCCCAGTCTGCATCAACAAAGCCATGAATATCCAACACTCTGTCCAATCCTGGTCTTCCTTGGTAGCACAAACCATAATCACTAGTACCACGCAAATACCTGAAAACCCGCTTCACTGTTGTCCAGTGCTTCTTCCTTGGTTTTGACATAAACCTACTCAATGCTCCCACTGCATGTGCAATGTCTGGTCTAGTACAGACCATTGCATACATCAGGCTACCGACTGCACTTGCATATGGAAGACGGGACATGTCCTCTTCCTCTTCTTGTGTCTTGGGACATTGTTCAGCAGACAACCTCACACCTACAGAAATAGGAACCTTCACCGGTTTACTATCCTGCATATTAAACCTCTACAGTATTGTCTCGACATACTTCCTCTGGTTTAACCATAGCTTCCTCTTTGTACGATCTCTTTTAATTTCCATGCCCAAAATATAGTTTGCAGCACCAAGATATTTCATGTCAAATTTGGAGGACAATTGGGTCTTCAAATCCTAGATAATTTCTTTGTCATTTCCAACCAGCAACATATCATCCACATAAAAGACCAGATAAATAACACGGTCACCAATTAATTTAAAATACACATAGTGATCTGCTTTGCTTCTGGTGAAGCCAAGTCCCTGTATAAATGTATCAAATTTCTAATACCACATCCTTGGTGACTGTTTTAACCCATACAGAGACTTCTTTAACTTACACACCAGTTCTTTCTTACCCTTCACCGCAAAGCCTTCAAGTTGCTTCATGTAGATCTCCTCTTCCAGATCCCCATGAAGAAATGTTGTCTTCACATCCATCTGTTCTACCTCAAAATCAAAAGCAGCAGCAACAGATAAAAGTAATCTAATAGAAGTTACCTTGGCAACAGGAGAAAAAATATCACCAAAATCAATTCCCGGCACCTGCGAATAACCTTTTGCTACCAACCGAGCTTTGTATTTCTCCACTTTTCCTTTTGCATTTGTCTTCCTTTTGAACACCCATTTGCTGCCAATGGTTTCCTCTAGTCGGCAACTCCACCAGATCCCAAGCCTCATTTTTGTGCAAAGATGCCATTTCATCAACCATGGCCTCTTTCCAGAGTTTTCCATCCTCTGAATCCACTACTTCCTTCACAGTTCTGCGATCATCATCAGTAACAGACAAAGCAAAATTTGAACAGAAAGCAGATGGACTATACCTTTTTTGCTGCCTTCTTTCTCGAACTGATCTTCTCACAGCCGGAGTTTGTGGCTCTTCATCTTCTGATTCCTCCTCTGGTGTAGAGTCTGATTCTTCCTCCTTTAGCTCAAACTCTATCTTCTTAGGTTCCTTTGGTTGGACTTCATGTTTAATAACATCTTTTACCTCTCTGAACACCACATCTCGGCTGTACACAACCTTCTTTGTGACTGGGTTCCAAAGCTTATAACCCTTTAAACCATCCTTATACCCAATAAAGATGCATTTTCAGATTTACTATCCAACTTGGTTCGTTTCTCCTTTGGAACATGTACATATGCATCACATCCAAATACCCTCAGATGTGAAAGAGAGGGTTTCTTACCAGTCCATACCTCTTGTGGAGTCTTATCCTCCAACGCTGATGAAGGTGACTTGTTGACCAGGTAACATGTAGTATCCACCACCTCTGCCCAGAATTCCTGTCCTAACCCAGCACCACTGAGCATGCTTCTTGCCCTTTCCGTCAACATCTTGTTCATTCTTTCTGCAACTCCATTTTGCTGAGGTGTATATGGAGTAGTCTTCTGCTGTGCTATACCACACTTCTCGCAGAATTCTTCAAATTCCTTACTGCAAAACTCTCCACCATTATCTGTCCTCAGCACCTTTATCTTCTTCTCTATCTGGTTTTCCACTAGAGCCTTAAATTCTTTAAACCTGTCAAAGACTTCAGATATCTTCTTAAGGAAATATATCCATGTATTCCTTGAGAAGTCATTTATAAATGATACATAGTACACAGACTTACCGAGTGATGGAACCTTCACAGGTCCAAACACATCACTGTGCACAAGCTCTAATATATGTTTCGCCCTCTTACCACCAGAGGGGAAACTCACCCGATTCTGCTTCCCATATACACAATTTTCACAGAAATCAAAATCCAGAGAGCTATTACTCATACCTTCTACCATACCTTTACCATGAAGTATTCGAAGGCCCTTCTCTCCAATATGTCCAAGCCTTTGATGCCACAACATGGTCTTCTCTCTAGAGACCACTATATTTTCTGCTCCACTTTCACGAACCATAGAACTATTGCACCCATCAATAACAATGCTACCTTGCAGCTTGTACAGAGTTCCAATCCGAACTCCCCGCATCAATACCAGTGCTCCCCAAACCATTTTGCAGGTATCCTTCTCGAACACTGTTTTTACACCTACATCATTTAGCTTGCTTACAGAAATCAGATTTTTGGCTAATGCATGAATATGTAGAACACCTGGAAGCATTCTAACCCTTCCACCTTGCAACTTCAACTTTACTTTTCAGCGACAAATGATTCTAGCATTCTTGTCATCCCCCGAGAAGACATCACCACCATCATATTTCTCATACTCGCAAAACACTCTCTATGGGGAGTGAAGTGAAAGGATGCACCTAAGTCAATCAACCATGCCTCATGATCTACATGTGTACTTGAAGAAGCCAAGTACACATCCCCACCTTTATCCGAGGTGGTTTTTGCCTCTGCAAAAGGAGCCTCATCAGATCCCTTTCCTTTGTCAGCAACTTTAGATTTACTGTCCCTTTTGAAGTGGCCTTCCTTTCCGCATTTCCAGCACACCACCTTTACAGGTTTTCTTGGAGATTTAGATCTCCCTCTAGATTTATATCTCCCACTCGATGACTTATTTTTGTTTCTGTTATGGGACTGTCCTCATATAGACAAGGCATCACCATTTTGGCCCTCCATATTTTTTCGTCTCATCTCCTCCGTCAGCAAGGTTGAGATTATTTCATCAAACTGCAAGGCAGTTGCATTGCTACCTATTGCAATAACCAGACTATCCCATGAATTTGGTAGAGAACACAACAAACTGATGCACTTATCTTCATCTGAAATTTTAATATCAACAGATGCTAACTGACTTACCACAATATTAAAAGCGTTCAGATGCTCTGTCACCGAGCCTCCATCTTTCATCCTCAGGTTATACAACTTTTTCCGCAGGAACAGTTTATTCACCAGAGACTTATATTGGTACAAAGTCCCTAACTTTTCCCACAAAGCCTTCGCCGTAGCTTCCCCTGATACATTCAGCAATACTGAATCTGAGACACACAATCGTATTGTGGTCTTTGCCTTCCGATCCAACTTCTTCCATTCTTCATCGGACACTCCTGTCGGTTTAGTATCCAGATCTACCGTGATCCACTGATCTTTATCCACCAACAAATCCTCCATCTTGAGTTTCTACAACTAAAAACTCTGACCATTAAATTTCTCGATCTCTATCTTTCCACTGCTCGCCATCTTCTTTCACCACCAAAATCGATCTCACAGATCTCCCACTGAACAGGGTCTACCACAGGGCCGAGCGAAACCCCTCAGCAACAAAGGTGTCCCCTTGAAGCCAAATCTACTCTGATACCAAATGTAAGTTTTAACCCCGTACAAAAATTACCTGCATACGAATTCTAAAACATAGAAAATAAGCAATGCGAAAGCATAACACTTAAAACACATATACATAGAGATTTTCCCCTAGATCCCAAAACTGGGATTACCAGCTTGATTTTTCATTATGTTCCTTTCAATGTTATAATACATATTTATACATGTCGAAGCATCCAATACCATGGACCGAAAAACCATTGCATCCAAAAAAACATGTGCGAAAATCATGCACAAAACCATAGGTGGGTCCACCCAACATAACATAGGGTCCAAAACCAAAATTTTCCGAGGCACTGCCCCGGACCCCATAAAGTGGGGTTACGGGTACACCTCAAACCCCCAGTGACCCTCCCTCGCTACACAATCTGCGTAACGAAGGAGGTGCTCCGCCCCCCCCTCTAACCCCCCGGTTAACTACGTGGGCTAGTCGTGGAAAGAATATAACACAACCCGACAGATTGACCCGTGTGTACACGCGTTTTATACATGGAAAAACAATGTATGAGATTTAAAACATTGTTTTTTAGAATTTTGACCAAGTCTGGAAGGGAAGGGTTGCCCTAGGCCATAACACAGAGCATCAAATCTACCAAGGATGGTAAATGGTGATATAACAAATGTCCCCTAATATATGAGGTCAGAAGGGGTACATGATGGCCGAAATGTATTAAGTGTATAGAAGGAATCATGCCAAGACTTGAGAGGAGTTCACTAGATTTCATCGTGCCAAGCCAGTGGAAGAGATCAAAAAGAAAGTTGTTATCTGAGGCGGGCGTACCCATGCTCAAAAATAATAAAGCATGTCCGCATATCAAATACAAAAGCGGATCCAATATGTATACAAGTATAAAAGGACTGAAAATACATAGTGGATCATCTAATAATATCCATAGAAGTACATGTCTCAATATCACATATAAAGAACTGATCAATGATGCTTAAGTAGAAAGTTTATCACTTAAGTCATAAAGTTGATCCAAAAAGTATCAAGTCAAATAGTGGAACAAATGGTACTACACGCAACTTGAGTGCCAACATATAGGATGTTGCTATAACAAACTGCAACATATAAGGTGGATGGTGTCATTGGTAGAAACAAGAGGGACTGGCAAGTGAACCAACAAATGTTGATGCAAACCCGAGGTCTTCACCGACTGTCGTGGTACATTTCTACAAAATGGGAATAAATGATCTGAAGTCGACCATGTGAGAAATTGTTTGATTACCAGTCATTGATGTATACCGCTAACAAACGTGAGACTACTCACCGATAATGATGATGAGAGCTAAGGTACCCAGTACAATCTAACAAGTGCAAATAAATGAGCTGATGTCGAACACTTGTAAGAATCTATCAATCATGAGACAATGATGTTTTCCCACTGTTGATAGCAAAGGAGTCTACCACTAATGACTACAAACCCTAAGGTACTACCAAATGGACTCTAGACCTTGTTCCCAAAGCAATGAGTTGAATTCAATGGGAAAAGATCTGCTGGAAGGAAGGCATTAAGGCATCCTTCATCAATCCAGCAAGAGTGTAACCCGTAGGCCAATAATGTGGAATGAATCAAATGAAGAAAGATGTAGTAACTCAACCGAATCACGTTTCCAGTGTACACAAGATGTAGCTAGCGCACGATAGAAACCCTCTGAACCAACCAATAATAAAAGCTAGCATAGAGGCGAGGAATCCACCAATAGGGTCAAATGGAAACTAAGGTACTACATGAATCGCAATGTGTGATAATGAAAGCTGACGTCGAACATAACGGAAACCACTCAGTCAAAAACCCATGATACTGATCAATGTTGAGCACAAGGTGTTATGAAACCCGCTCACAAAAAGATAGAAAAGATAGATCCACGCCTTAGAATTCAGCCTCTTCAAGGGGGCAACCTCCTTTACATTACACAAATGAATGATTCTTTGATGATACAAATAAAAAGACCTCCTTTCTATATATAGGAGTCTAAGGGGTCATAATATAATTAGAGCCGACATAACAATAATAATGTAAGGGCACAATAATAACAATAGTGGGCTTCTATGGGGCACAATAGTAACAATATGGGCACTACATGGGTACATCAATATAATAAGGGGTTGTACTAATAACAATAAGGGGTTATCCTAGTAGTATAGGGGCTTAACACAAGGTGACCTATCAATAATGAAAATAGGGCCAGGGTGCGGCTTTATGTCTACTCTTAGAGCAATTTGTCACAGTTGATAAGAGCAAGACCCACCAACAAGAAGTCAATGGAAACCTTCTCAAACCAGCACGAGCGAAGGACCAAATAGATGATGTTATAGTGAACATGACTTTGACAACCAGGGATGGCCGACTGAAAACGAGTCAAGAGACACTGCAAAAAGGTTGAATCAAGTTTACTTCCCTTGAACAAAAGCATGACTCAAATGTGACAATATGGAAGCATATGATAACTTTGTATAAGTTTGCCATGCAAGAGGCACAAGCAAATTCTCCATATGATTGGAAGAGATAACCAATCAAAGGAGTATTGACTCAATAACAAGGTTAAGGCTCTCCTAAGTCAAACTAAATCCCATCTCAATGGAGGAAAGACCTAATTTTCAGTGCTTTATTCAAGGGCAACACAACTGACTCTAGTTGCCATTAATCATGGAAGTAATGCCTCGTTCCCGCTCTTTTTGGAAAATGTAATTTTTTTTTGTCTTTTTCATATTTACAATGCCTGAAAAGGAATAAAAGAATGCATATGATACAGTGGAAAGAACGAGTGTCCAAATACAAATGCGCTAGTTCTTGGGAGGGGAACATTCCTATTCTCAATGCAAGGTGGCAAAACTGGTCAGTGATAGTCAAAGGAATGTTCTTTCCACGAGTAAGAGGGTGTCAAGCTACAGAGGCTAAGTGATTGCAAAGTTGATTTTGCAAAAGACATGGTCAAAAGGTGGCTTAAAAACGAGTTCAAGTGAAGCCGGATTAATGCCAAAAGGTACAAATGGTCAACATGCAATGCAGCAGTACAACTCAACACAAAGGAACCTCTAGGGTATAAATCCAGAAAAATAGCGAAGAAGTAAGAGAATGAGTCTTCAATGCACAAGTCATGGCGGGACTAAAGAGGACTCTCGAGCCTATGCAATATAGCAACATGGGAAACATATGCTAGCGAGGATCTAACTAAGATGCCCATGTAAAGGTTGGCTCTACCATCATATCATGATTTTATAAGTTGACGAGTGAAAATGGTTTTAGAACCAAGACATGATGGGGTTGACCCTATGGCAAAAATATCACAGTATGGAGGCTAGTATGAAAAATGCAGCGAAAATGATATCCCCTAACCTATATGCCAGTAAAAAAACGATACCTACCATGATGGGTCTGCAGTCATGGAATCGAAGCAGTCTCTCAAAAAATCTTCAAAGTATCCTGAAAAATGACCCATCCCAACACTCCAAGCCAAAAAGGTCATAAAGCCCATAAAAAATAAAAATAAACTTTAGAAAAAGTAATTTTCATATGTCAACTTATATAAGGACTTTTTGACTCACAATTCTTCATTTGTGTTTTGAGCAATTGAGTGAAGGAGTTGTGGAGAAAAAACCAAGCAAGCTTAATCCATCAAATTCATTCGTTCATTCAGCCTCCAATCCTCTAGGTAACCTTCTAACTAATTTTTTGATAAGTTTTATTGCTTTTTAAATGTTTTTGTCAAAAATTTGACCGTGGGAATTTAGTTTGAAAATTTCGCTCTGCATACACGCGGGTTGGACACATATGAACCGCGTATAGAAAAACCTTATATGCAACTGTGTGAATACCGAACCCGCGTGTGCGCGAATTCAAAATTTGGAACACGGTTTTAATGATTCGAAACACTTTTTTTTGCAGAATGTCGATTACTTGGCGTGAAAGAGAGCATAGTGTGATTGATAACGAAGTAATGGAAGATCCAAATGCATTAGATGCCTTATGAGGATGCAAATTATTGAAAATTTTCAAAATTCCGAATATGAAGGCAAATACCAGGTTGCTTGAGATGTTAATCCACTACTAGGATCCAGAAGAAGATGCTTTTGTTATTGATCAAATGCCTCTGAGGATTGAAATAGAGGATATCTATTTCATCACAGGTCTTTCCCAAAGAGGAGAGAGGGTCAACTCAACAGGAAGAACAAGAGGTAGCCTTAGTGTGGAAGACTATGTATGCATCTACTGTCCAGGAAACACTGAGAAGATTGGAACCCATATTCCAATCAAACATGTAGAGAGTCTAGCCCTAAGAATCCTTCTTTTTACCATTTCTAGAGTAAATGGTTCAACTTCTCTACATCAAGCCTCTCGTGTTTCAATGAGTCTTGCAGTGGAGTGTCTCACGACTATTTTTTATTAGCGCACACCCCTCTTAGCTAATATGAAAAAACAACTTACATCTATCCAAAAAGGTCAAACAAAGAACTTTAGATATGGAACCATCTTGTGTTCCTTCTTCTTTGATAGATTACCAGGGCTTCGACCCAAGGTATTATCCACCATCAGCAGCCCAAGGGATCCATGAATGGGTAGATGGGCTGAGCCAATGAAGAGACTAGGGGGCGGTGAGGTCCCTAGAAATGCGTTTGATGACGAGTTCTTCCTTTGCTGGGAACAACAAGTCATAATGGTCGAGGACTACCCCTATGCTAGCATGCACTTCAGAGGAGATCCAGATCTGTTGTTGCCACCGGATGCAACGTGGGGAGCCATAGGTACAAATGTTTTTAATATTTTTTTTTCTTTAGATTTTAAGTATAAATGAAATGAAAATCTTTTTGATGAGATAAATACTTACAAAATTATTGATTATTGATCATGACATAGATGTTGGACCAGTAAGACTTGAGGGTCTACTTGGACACAGGCGTCACGGAAGAGACACAGAAGGAGCCACAATAGAGATTGAGAGGACCCTCCATGTTGTCCAGAGAAAATTGGTGAGGTTTACTCACCAGCCACCTATGGTGTCTATAGAAGACCTTCCAAAGGAGATGCAAAGATGCGTGGTAGGAATGCCATGCGATTGGATGCCGCTATTCCGACGGGTGGAAAATGCCATCATTTTCTTCCGTGCTGCTCACCCTGAGCAGGACCCATAGATGGATGACCAGATATTTTTTTTATTAGACATGATTATGGGCATGAGCCCTAATTTTATAGGGCATCTTTGTCCCAATTTTATATATTATTTTGGACATAAAACTCTATCTATGTATAGACGGTTTATCGTGATGATCATATATATACAGATGATACTTCGATTTTATTTATTTCTTTTTTCTTTTTTCTTTTTAATGAATGATTTATGTGCCAATCTAATGCTTGATTAGCGATAGAATTTGCAAATGAATTTTCTAATCGTGGAATATTAATAAATGTGATATAAACGAATGATATCTGTAATAAACACACTCTCAGAAATTGGCCATATAAATAAGGATCTCTCACACGATAGATGTTGTTTAATTAAGATACCATCAGTTGTGAATCCAAGTAAACTACTAATGAATCAATACCAAGAGATATTGCTTAAGATAGTAAATTAATGACAACAGTATATTCAGTGACATTATTTGAAGCGAGACCGATACATATGCCTCTTGAAACCAACAACCAACTAGATGGATAATAAATCACCCAAGTCGTAGAAGCAAGGTTCCAGGTGTGTCTACTAGCACCATCGACGAACCCTAGACATATCAAATCGTCCATTAATCCCTGCCAAAGCAGATCAAAAATATCGACATAACTATGAAATTGATAGATAGATATGCACAAATATACAATATTTACAACCAAGAAAATGCTAGGCTAAAGCCTAAGCAAAATACTTTTTAAGATAGAGCCCATTTATGGGCTCCGCCAACTTGTTTCCCTCAAAATCAATTAACTCATAAGCTCCCTTTTTCAAAACCTTTTTGACAATGAAGGGACTGTACCACATAGATTTAAACTTGCCTACCCCTAAGGCATCCTTGTCTTGGTCATAGAACAAGACAAGGTCGCCTTCAAAGAAAACTCTAGGATGGACAGTCTTATCATATTGAGTTTTTACTCTCTTTTTATGAGCTTTGTTGATTATGGTTGCATCTCGACGCTGCTCATCAAGATGTTCCAAATGAGAAAGGCGTTCTTCGAGACTAGAAGTATCTGGAAGAAGTTCAACAACTAATTTAAGGGAAGGAATTTCACATTCCACAGGAAAAATTGATTCTGACCCATAAACTTGTTGAAAAGGAGCAAAACTAGTGGCAGTCTTGATTGACATTCAATATGCCCAAAGTTCCCAATATAACATAATGTGCCAATTGGATTGAGCTTTGTTAATCATTCTTTGCAAGATGATTTTTAGGGATTTATTCACGGCTTCAACCTGCCCATTAGCCTGAGGATAATACGGAGATGAATGCTCCTACCTAAAACCCAACTTAAGAGCCATTTCATACATCATCTGATTTTGTAAATGGCTACCATGGTTAGTGACAATCTCTTTAGGAATGCCAAACTGGGAAATAACTTGATTGAAGAGAAACAAGGTTGTTGTTTCACCATCATTCTTTAAAGTAGGCATAGCCTCAACCCGCTTAGTAAAGAAGTCTACAGCTACAATGATATAGTTGTGATTTTCTGTCGAAAGCAGATTGCAAGTAGTAAAATCAATACCCCACTTCGTGAAAGGAACAACAGTGATAAGGTCAAAAGTAGTCTGCACGCAAAAAAAATTGGGTTGTTGCAAGCCCAGGTAGATGATCACCTGAAGCTCCAATGTGGTAATCATTAAGCACATGCTCAGCTTCTTCTAAGATTAAACAATGTCTAAGGATTTCATCAACCCCGCGAAGATATAAAGTGTCACCTATAATAGTATAGCATTTAGCGAGGTGATGTAATTTTCTACGTTCATCCTTCGGAAAAGTGAGCGGAAAGTTTGAAGTCTAGAGATATATAATAATATATCCATACCAAGGATCTTGCGAAAAAATAAGAAAAAGATGTTCATCAGGAAAAGATTCCTCATAAACTATTTCTTCCTCGCAAGGCAACTGAGATCAATTCTACAAATACTAAGGATTTCTTAGACTTAGTAGACATGAATTTGAGATGGAATTCTTGTAAAATGGCAATCCATATATTGTATTTCGCCCAATCACTCGCCTGCTGATAAAAAATTGAAATGGATTAATGACTGCTAAGACAAAAAAATTTCGAAGCAGAATATAATGTCTAAGTCACTGGACAACATGGACAGCTGCCAAAGCTAATTTCTCAATGGGAGAATAGTGCAATTTAGGGCCCACTAAGCCTCGACTTAGATAATAGATTACGTGCTCACAGAAAGCATCATCCTCCTGAACCAAAACCATACCAATAGTTGATTTTGCTGCAGCGAGATATAAAAGGAAGTCTCTGCTATAATCAGGTGGACTCAACAAAGGAGCAAAGGTTAATGCTTTTTTCAAAGCATCAAATGAGCATTGCGTGAAATCATCCCATAGAAATGGGACCCCTTTCTTAAGCAATCTCATAAATCCTTTAGTAATCTCGGCGTAATTAGCTATAAATCTCCTTAAGAAATTGGCTTTTCCTTGAAGACTCTGAAGTTGAAAAATAGAGGACGAGGGAGGCAACTAAATTATTGCCTCAACATTGAAGGGATCTACACGAATCCCTTCAGTAGACACAATGAATCCCAACAACCGACCAGATGTGACGATGTCAACACACTTTGTAGTGTTCTAGCTAGGGTACTAGACTAGACTATATTAATTATCGACCAGGATGCGTAAGCTTAGAGGCATGCGTCTAAAGTATATAGGCATAAAGGATTGTTGACTAAGTGGTTATGATGTAGGTCACAAGGCTTCTTTACGGAAGACTGGGATATGTCACCTATCATCCAAACACTCAGGTCACCCTGCTAATACAACTGATTACAATGTTATTATTAAATGCATTTACCAAATTACACACTGAAACTAAACACTGTGTATCACTGCAACAATGATCTCAATCTCCTTACAAAAACATTACACATAAAACCCTTGTTCAGTAAACACCCAGCATTCGCTAACATTTATACAATATCAAAATATACAGAGATCATAAATGAATTGTGAAATGAAAACAAAGTTTATGATGGTGCTTTTAAGAAACAACACAGGGATCGAATCCCTTACAGGACGCACTTCCAGATCTCAGTGATGACTGTTCAGCATTACCATAAACGCAAACCAACCATAAGCGCAAACCATATACATTCAATGGAATTCGAAAGCTATGGAAATCGAAACCCAAGTAATTGTAACTGCTGTGCAAACCATATAAGACCTATTGAAATCGAAATCAAACCATACGATAACCTAAGTGCAAATAAAATGAAAAGAACAGTATACCGGTTGAACGCAGGGCCCGTCCGCGTTCCAGAGGTACACTGGACTATATTCGACCGGCTATCAAATCAATAGACGAGACACAAATCGGAACTGTAACTGGTTCTTAGTATTAAGTTTCAAAACAGAGTTTTTAGAACGATACAACGATTAACCTTCTATCCATTACTTGGACTGTATTTACATAACCATGTCATTAATGAATGTACATTCGGAATTTGGCTGTTGCCGCTTTTACTACATCGAGCTTTTCAAAATGTTTCTATCCTAACTGATCAAAAAGAACAAAAGCTAAATCAAAATAGAATGAGCTGCTGTTTCTGCCTTTGTCGCCAGTGTGCCATGCTTTGACTTGGGTTGACTGTGCATGTAGGAGAGTCGATCCGGCTGTAAGATAGGTGTTTGTCCATGCTTGGACATTCCACTTTTCATCCATGCCTTCCGTTCTCGCCCAGCTGTTGTGCCACATGTCAAACAATGAGCTCATTACAGGATGTTGGAACTTCCTGTAACCATTTCACCAAAAACTTCTAATTCTTCAACATAAAATCCCTAAATCAATTCCAATGCATTTTAATAACTATAAGACTATTAATAGTTAATTTTCAAGGATTCTAAGGAATATATGATGAAAAGGAATGGGTAAATGATGTGTTTTTAGGAGGGAAAAGGGGTCTTGGGATGATACCAACATCTCTCCCCGACTTAAGGACTTAGCATGTCCTCATGCTATCCCTGAAGTGCTTCCCTTAAACTCTGTCCCTGCCTGGATCTCTGCTGCCTTGAGCAAGGTGTCCACATTCTTTTTCACCTGGTTATCTTTTTGACCCTTGAGCTCCTATTTTAACTTTTTGTATTTTTCTTTGAGGGTCTTCTTCTGATTGTACCACTTAGTGGCCCAGTTAGAGATCTCAGTTTGCTCAGCCTCCAGTTCACTGATTCTTTCCTTTAACTTTTCATTCTTCTTCTGAGTTTCTTTACTCTGCGCCCGGAGCATTTCATTTTCTCTCTTGATAACCTTTTCTAGCATATTAGCCTCCATGAGCTCCTCCTTTAATTCTTCAATTTGGTTTTCTAGCTTCTTCTGTCTCTTAATGGGAGGTGGTGAACATTTCTCCTGCTTGTTATTGCTTTCCACCTCTATATCAATTTCTGGTCCTGGTAGTGAGTGGTCACCACTCTCAACATCCATTTGTGCAGGTGCATTGGATTCAAGTTGGTCCTCTTGTAACTGGGCTTTTGGTGTCCTCCTTGTTCTTCGTGAGTAAGTGGTGAAAATTTTATCTTTTTCGGCCCTCTTAGCATCTTCCTTTCTCATGTTCCTGGTCCTTATGCTGCCCACAGGTAGAGGTGCCTTGCTGGTTTTGGATACTGGGATTTCTTCATCAATGTCCTTCATGAACCCTGAGTCCTCTTGCACTTCTTCTTTATCTTCCTCATCTCTAATTTGATTAACAGCTAGAAATTCTTTCCATGGCTTCCCTCTTCTTTGCAATTCATGCTCAATAAGGATTTTGATTAAGCCAAAGTGATACAGGCTTTTGTCTTCATTTCCCTTCTGCTTCTGGATAGTCTTGGACATCTTGGTTAAACTTTGTAACAGAAAATATGGTACACTAATAACACATTGTTTCTTCAAATGGAGGAGTAGTTTAATGTGGTATAGATAGACAATACTGTACCGGCCTTCACAGGTTATGAATTTTTGAAGGATGTATACCATCTCATCCCAGGGATGCATCAACCAACTTCTTGGAACACCCTTCTTCCAGTTCACTGATGAGACTCTAGATCTAGACATAAACTGTGTCCACGATTTCTCCTTAAATTGCTTGGTTTTAAAATACTTCTCCCCTTCTGGACTAATCCCTATTGCTTGAGCTATAGTATCCTCTGAAACCCTGAATGAGAAGTTACCTATAAGGGCTTTTTCTCCATTGAAGGTGAAGGCAAATTGCTTGGTAACCTCCTCATTGCTTCCATGAAATTTTTCTAGAAATGGTAACCACTGTATTTCTCTAAGAATTTCAATGCAATCCTCATGATATTGTGAACTGTCGAACACACTCGGTTCGACCCTATTAGTCATAGTGACAGAGGGTCGTGCTTCTAACCCTTCTTTGTTTATGTTCTTACAATTTTAACAAAGAAATTTCAAACTGGTTACCTGGTGTATCGCTTTCCTTAGTCTTCAAGATGATGCTCAGCCGGTCGATTGTCTTATGACTGTGGTGGGAATCAAAACAGAGTGGTGATACTTCCCTCTTTCGGCGCTCACTGCCTTCAATCCTCACTGTATAAATCAACCCAAATGATAATACTTCTTTCGACGCTCACTGCTTCTGATTTTCCTTTGAAAGTTATGGGAATCGAATGCGGAAATGATGGTGGGATACCCGGCTCACTTCACAACGTATTCATTCATTTTAAAACAGAGGAGTGTTGTACGCTTACATAGATGTCACCACAAGCTGTACGCTGGGAGCATGTATATATAATGTTGGGTATGGTTTTGGGAAGTCCCTTGAATCATTGGGTACGTCGGGTGGTGGAGTTATGATTTGGCTGTGTGGAATGAAATAGATAGGCCGCTTTACATTTGTCTCTTTCTCTTGTATTTAAAAACGCAATCCGCCACGTGTCCTATTCCAGTTGGTATTCGGTCAGATGGAGGACGTTGGTATGACTGTAGGATGTATGACAAGGTTGATGTATTGGTAATGAGTTTAGGAGTATGAATAGGTTGATGTATGAGAATGATGAGAATCGATGGAATAAGGGATGATAGGAAATGTAGATATCCTTGAAATCAATCATAACAGTTCACAGTCATCAAAATTACATTAAAAATCAATCTAAGAGATTAAATGTTTAAGAACAAGAAACATATTACTCTTTTTGTTGGTCGTTATTGTATTGACATGCTGAGTAGCTAGTCCCTTTTTTGACTGTTCTTTTGCTTGTTGTAACAGGTCCTCTAAGGAAGATTGAATGCACAGGTCCTTTGAGAAAAATTTGAAGATATAACAGGTCCCTTGAGAAAGATTGAATGTAACAGGTCCCCTGAGAAAGATTGAAAATGTTCATGCAGCTCCTTATATTGATACAGGTTCACTGAGCTTGGGCATTTGATGGAGTCTTGGTGCCCAAATCCTTGTAGAAGCTTGATGAAACTTTGTTTTTTTTTTTCTAAGCAACATTATCTACTATGTATTAATATTTACAGCGGAAAATTACATGCAGTGTGTCATGCTGCCCTATGGCAGCTGTAGCAAAGTCCCCCAACCCATTACATTTCTGAGAAACCCACCTGAAGATACCTGAATTGTTCCCCAAAACCTTCAACAAAAAGACAAAAACCATCTCTGTAAAGCCCTCGCAGGGGCAGAGATTGTCACATAGAACCAGAGCTTGTGGAGATAGCCCAAGCCAAACAAAACTCAATTCCATAACGGAAGAGTGACACAGAAACAACAGATGATTCATATGACCGAGAATGACCGACATATAACAGAAAAAACATACTAGAACCACTAAAGACAGCAGGAGAGAGAACCAACCACGAGCCCAACACGCGTCCAGTCTTCATGCATGAGAGCCATCTGGGCTTAGCCCTCTCTCTCATCATCCCCGGGCTCGCCCTCCCCTGGTTTAGCTTCCCGAATCCACGCCCAGCCATGTCCTTCCGGTAGTCCGTCCATGAAAGCCGGCAACACAGGTTCGTTCTCCCGCAATTCTGCCTCCCTTGAGCTTGAGGCTTCCCCCACAGGCCGTTTGCCTTTATCCACGAGCCTACACTCTGCCTCCATTGCCTGAGGCAGATTTTCCTCTCGCTCCGGGTGGAGTCTCTCTTCCGTGACCGCGGGGTGCTCCATTGCAGAAGGCCGAGGCATGCCTTCTTCCAATTCTTCCGGTATTCTGGTAAACAAGACTGAAATATGAGCATTGATGCCCAGATTTTCTCTGGGATTGCACAGCGAGAAGATGACAGAGCCGAATGCTGGTAGAGTTTGCTCGCCATTGTTGGACCCTCCAACCTCCACAACTTGACTTGCCTGCACCTGAGGTGCACCTTCTCGTCGGTGGCAGTAAATGCAACAACAATGGTGGTGTTGGTCAGTTGCAGGCCCGCGAGCGGATCTGGCTCTCCCTGAGCCTCTGCCCCGACGGCATGGCATTCTATCACGCACCATTTTCCCAAATTCCACTTCCTCCGACGAAGCTTTCTCCCAATTCGGCTCACTATGGCAGACAAAAGACTGTAGGCATGAACCAGGGAGGACCAGCAGTCGTCCAGTCTCCCCCAATTCCACAAAGACTCCAGAATTCTCAGGACACAGAGCAGGAGCACCATCACTGTGGGCTTCGTCCTCGTCCAAATCAGCAAATTTAACGACCTCTGCATTCCGTCGGAATGTCCCTGCATTGAATGCGGCCATCCGCCTTCGTTGTGAACCCTGCGCCTTCATTAAGGCTCGAATGCTGCCTTGCAGGTTGATGGGAGGTGGCGGCGAGGAGCCTTAATGCTCTCTGTCCGTCGCGTGTCCTGTCGACCGTGCCAAGTGGCCTTAACACGTTATGCTTGGTGGCACCCGCATCCGGGCCTTGATGAAACTTTGTTGAAGTAGCCCTTGGTGTCAATTTCTTTAACAGGTCCCTTTTGAATGTCTTAAACAGGTCCCTTACTGCTGGTGTTGGTAGCATAGTTGTCTGGACAAAACAGGTCCCCCTGCATAATGTTTATAACCAGGTCCCTCTGAGATAAAACAATGACAAAACAGCTTATTTATTGAAGTCTGGAATGCTGGAACAAGCTGCTTTGGAAATTTACAGTGAAAATATAGAATAAGAAATCTTTAAGAATTTACAATGGAGAGATAAAAGAACAAAGTGCTGATGCCTCTCTCCCCGACTTAAAATGTTGACTTGTCCTCAAGTCATGATTCAGCTGATAAATCAAACAGTAAACAAAAGAAAGAGAATTCATACCCGCCAGAGACTGGTTTTCAAGTAGGAATTCGAGGTTAGAGTGTGCCAGAGACTGGTTTTCACATCTAACCCATTATTATATATATATATATATATATATATATATATATATATATATTATTATATATATATTTTTTAGTTTTTGTTTTATAAATTTTTATTATTATTATTATTTTTATTTATTTATTTATTTATTTATTTTTTTTTTACTCTGAAATTGAAAGAAAATGAAACTAAGGCAGTGGTACTGCAGCTGAGGGCTGCAATACCTCAACCTCTCTTTGTTGAGATAGTGTATGGAGAAAATCTTGCTTGCTGATGGGCTTGGTATAGAGTTTCAGGCGATGACCATTGACTGTGAAAGAGTGACCTTCTTCATCAATAGTTTTGAGCTTGACTGAACCATTGTCATAAGCCTGAACAATTTCATAGGGGCCCATCCAATGGGTGGTGAACTTGGCTTTATGATCTCTGAATTTTGAGTCGAAAAGTAAAGCCCAGTCACCTTCCTTAAACTGCTTCTTCTTAATATGTGCATCATGCCACTGCTTCCTTTGTTTTTGCATGAGGATTGTGGTTTGCTCAGCTTGCTGCCTCATCTCATCCAGTTGGTTCAACTGCTGAATTCTTTCTTTTTGTGCTTGGTCCAAATCAATTTGTAAATCTGCAGCTAGTTTAAAAGTATGTATTTGGAACTCAATAGGAAGCATTACCTCTTTGCCGTACACCAATTGATATGGTGTAAATCCTGTAGTATCTTTCCAGGTAATCCTGTAAGCCCAGAGTGCATCTTTGAGCTTCTCTTCCCAGTTTTTCCTGTTCATTGCAACAATTTTAGTAATGATCCCCTCCAAAGTTTTGTTTGTGGATTCCACCTGCCCATTGGCCTGTGGATGGTAAGGGGTACTTTTCCTATGCTTGATTTGGTATTTTTCGGTGATGTCCTTCACTAGCTTTGAGGTGAATTGGGTACCTTGATCAGTTACAATTTCCCTTGGTACCCCATACCTCACAAAAATCTCTTCAAAAAGGAAATTGACTACTGTGTGTTCGGTTGCTCTAACCAGTGCTTTTGCTTCAGCCCACTTTGTGACGTAATCAGTACATACTAAGATGTACTTCTTACCATTGGAGGTTGGGTTAATGGGTCCTATAAAGTCTAGAGCCCACTTATCAAATGGCTCTAAGTGAACTTGGGGCTGAAGGGGCATCTCATCGGTAGCTGTGGGCCTGCCCATTCTTTGGCAGTTGTCACAACTCTTTACATACTTCTTGGCATCCTTGAAAATGGATGGCCAGTAGTATCCAAGAGTAAGAACTTTGAATGCTGTCCGCTTCGCTGCAAACTTCCCACCACACGGTTCATCATGGCAAGATTTTAAAATATCAATTACCTCATCGTTTCTTACAAATCTCCTAATAATCATATCATAACCAGTGTAAAATAAATCGCCATTAAGCCATGATTATCTAGCACTTTGTTTGACTAGTCTCTTCCTTTCCTTTGCGGTAAAGTGTGGAGGTGTCCTTCCTGTAGACAAATAATTGGCCAAATCAGCATACCAAGGAGTTACTATGGAAATTGCAAATAAGTTTTCATCTGGAAAAGAATCTTCAACTGGAACAACCTCACCTGGATTTTGCAGTCTAGAGAGAAAATCTGCCACCTGGTTCTCTTTGCCTGGTCTATCTAACACTGTGATGTTAAATTCCTGTAACAATAGTAACCATCTGGTAACTCTGCCACTAGTTATTGGTTTATTCATTAAATGTCTAATGGCAGAATGATCAGTATGTACAAATACCTCATAACCAGTTATGTAATGTCGGAATTTATTCACAGCATAAATGATGGCAAGCGTTTCCTTTTCTGTAACTGTGTAGTTTAACTCTGCAGGTGTTAGATTTTTACTAATGAAATAAATGGCATAAGTACAAGATTCCTCTTTTTGGCCTAAGGATGCACCTACTGTAGTGTCAGATGCATCTGTAAAGATATGAAATGGTAGGCTCCAATTAGGCCCTCTCAACACTGGTGCGGTAGATAGTTTCTTTTTGAGTTGTTCGAATGCTTGTTGGCAGTTCTCATTCCAGTTGAAAAGTACATCTTTGGTTAGAATTTTAAACAAAGGTAAAGCTATCTTACTAAAATTTTCAATAAATCTGCGGTAATAGCTTGCATACCCAAGGAAACTTCTTACCTCTCTTTGATTCTGTGGAATTGGCAAATCAGCGATGATCTGGATCTTGGCTGGGTCAACCTGGATGCCTTGAAAAGAAATATAGTGGCCTAGCACTATCCCTTCGTTTAACATCATAAAGCACTTTTCATTGCTGAGGGACAGGTTAGCTTCAATACATCTTTTCAAAACTCTCTCAAGATTTTCTAATGCATGTTCAAATGAATTGCCATATACTGAAAAATCATCCATGTAGACTTCAACACAATCATGAATTAAATCAGCGAAAATAGCTAACACAGCTCTCTGAAATGTAGCTGGTGCGTTACAAAGTCCAAATGGAAAAACATTATAGGCATAGGTTCCCCAAGGACAGGTGAATGTGGTTTTGTCCTGGTCTTCAGAGGCTATCCTGATCTGGTTGTAGCCACTGAAACCATCGAGAAAAGAAAATGATGATTTGCCAGCTAGGGTGTCTAACACTTGGTCAATAAATGGCAGTGGGAAGTAGTCTTTGAGCGTTGCTTTGTTTAACTGTCTGTAATCAAAACAAATGCGCCACTTACCATTTTTCTTGGGCACTATAACCAATGGGGATACCCAGTGACTGTCAGAAATAGGATATATAAAATTAACTCTCAAAAGTTTTTGCAATTCCTCTCTGACAATATCTTGGAGCATGGGGTTCATTCTTCTCTGTGGTTGCCTCACTAGTTTAATGGTGCTATCTGTATAGATGTGGTGAGTGCATGTGTCGGGGTGAATCCCATGCATGTCGGTATAGTCCCAAGCAAAGGCTTTTTGGTATTTTCTCAAGAGTTTAATCAATTTCTCTTGTTGAGATGAGTCTAGGTGATTGCCTATGTTCAGAGTTTTCCCTGGACTAATCTCTATGATCTGACTCTGTGTATTGGTGATGGATTGAACTGGAAAAATGTCGTGGAATGTAGTTTGCAAAGATTGGATGGTGCATGTTTCTTGAAAGCTTTGGGCCAGAAGTACATCTGCAACATGATATTGTTCACTTCTCAAATTTTCAGACATATCAGGTTGAGCAAGGAATAATTCTACCAAATCATTATTGTCTTCCTGGAAATCATAGATTTGGTCAATGCTAAAAACAGATTGTACTTCTTCTTTATCATTAAATTTATCATCAAGCCACAAATTATGTGTTACTGCTGGTGATTGTGCCGATGGATAAAGGATGAGTTGTTTTCTTTCGGTCCCCCTTGAAATGATCATGTTGCCTGATCGACATCCTATAAATGCATCAGCAGTCGCTAACCATGGTCTACCTAGAATGATAGGGTGTCCTCCTAAATTGGATTTGGGTTGAAGGACTAGGAAATCCACTGGATACTCCCAAGAGTCCAGTGAGACAATGATGTCTTCCAAAATCCCTTCAGGAATGACTTTGGACCTATCAGCTAGTTCAAGAACAATCGTGGTATGTTGCAAATTCATGAGCTGGAGTGTTCTCATGGTTTCAAGAGTCATGACATTGATTGCAGCTCCAAGATCTATCAAAGTGTTTGGAATCCGTATGTTGTTAATGATGGTGGTCACTTTGGGAATGCCAGGATCAACATACTTCTCCATGGAGATGGTATTGGTCATAAGGCCTGCTAAATTTCCTAAAACATGAATGGTTTGAGGATCAATCCTTTTCCTAGTAGGCTTCTTGAGGCACATGTCTTTGATGGCTTTGGTATAGATAGGAATGTCTTTTATAGCTTGCAGCAGTGGGATTTTTATGTAGACATTTTTAAGCTCATCTAAGACATCAAATTGTGGTATAGACAGTGGTGGTTTTACTTGGACCAATCGGTCTGGAAAAGGTGGATGCAGTGGTTGCATCTGTTTATCTTTGGTATCATTGATTGGTTTTGTTGGATTTGTCATTTCATTTTCCTTTTATGAGTTTTCTTGTTGATTATCTGTTATTGGAGAATCTTTGTTGAGCACCCTACCAGACCTCAAATTAATGTTTTGCAAAGGCAGTGTGGAATATGAGCTTCCTTCTTCTACATTATAGGCTAGCCTCTCTGCTCTATTATTCAGATTTGGGACAGTTTGAGCAGGAATTTGAGTTGGTCTAGGAGGTTGTGAGTTAGCTGGTAATTGCAGCTGTGGTGCATTTATTGGTGGAGGAGCAGGCAGAGCTTGTTGAGGAGGTTGGGGCTGATAGACAACTTGCTGAGGATACTGCTGATATGTTTGAGAATGTGATGGATACGGCTGTTGGTATGGTTGATATGGTTGTGAGTAAGGTGGGTATGATTGAGGATATGTATGATAAGATTGAGAGTACTGTTGAGACGGTCTCCATTAGTGTTGTGGTTGGTGTTGTGGTTGCTGCCATGGCATGGGTACATTCCATGAGTTTTGTGCATACATTTGATCATTTATAGGAAACTGCAGATTTTGATTTGGAAACATACCTTGGGTTGCTGGCCTTGGCTGCCATGGTCGCTTTGTGCCCATGTAATACACGTTTTCCATATCTGCATTGGCTGCCATATTACAGTTCTGCAAAACTTTAACTTTAGGACAGTTAAACATATCATGATGTTCAGTACAAAAAGCACAAACTTGGATATTATCTAGAGGGCAATCTTTTAATGCATGTTTCTTTCGGCACTTTGGGCAGAAGATAGCCATGATATGATCTTCATCTTCTTGTTTCTTTTTGGCTTTTAAAGTGTCAATTTGGTTGCCTAGAGTGCTTAACAAATCTGTTTTAAATTCTTCTAAAAGATTCCCTATTTCGGCCCTTGTAACACTTGCAGAGGCAGATTTTGTGACCCTTGATGACAGGCTTCTCTTTCCCATTTTAGCTTTACTCCTTGAATACTTTTCGCACAACTCAGCGATTTCTTCAAAGGGTAAGGCAGAAATGTCACCTTTGCCCATCAGGTTGAGATCATCCATGTATTCCTCTTGGATACCTTTCAAGAATATTGTGCGGACCAGATCAGGAGGCATAGTTCGGTGTTTAGATTTTTGTAAGTTATAGACAAACCGTTCTAAATATTCCTCTAAGGTTTCATCCTCTTGCTGACTCATTCTAAAGATATCATCTTTAGAGTCTTTGGATCTGCAATAAGGCTGATATTTCCTAAGAAATATTCTCCTCATACCATCCCAATCAACTATAGCATGCTCACCAAGCCCCATGAAAAATTTTAAGGCTGATGCCTTTAGTGTGGCTGGGAACAATCTAAGCCTATGGGCATCATTTGTATAGCCATAAGTTTGACATACAATGTCAAACTCGAACAAGAAAGAGTCCGGATCCTCCGAAGCCATACCATAGAAATTTGGTAGCACGGATGGGGGTATGTTTTTCATTTTGATCTCCTCATCCTCCTGTGGTTCATGTATAGGGAACTTAAAAGTTGACTCCTCTTCATCTCCTTGGCGTGGTACTGAGCCAGATCCTTCCTCAACCATTATAATTGGTCTCTCTGTGTCAGTGTCACTTGGTGGAAAAAGGAGGAAGGAAGATTGTTCGGTAACTGTACTACTTTCTCCTTGTGTAGAAGGTTTAGGAGAGTGCTTCTTCTGCGATTTATGTGTGAATAAAGTTTCCCTCTCAATAAGAGTAAGTTCCTGTCCTGAATAAAATTTTTCTGCCAATGTTTGGATAACTTCCTCAGCTGGTGTTGTATTCCCTAGAGAGTCTGCTCCTGATGATGATGGGTTAGTTTTTAGATGGTGGGGGGTTTTTACAAATCTCCCTTGACTGTCTCTAAATCTAGGCATAAATGAACATGATTTCTAACCATGTTTTTGTTTATTTTTGTGTGTTGAAATTTTTTCTTTTTTTGTCTGAATCCTTTAAGTACGCCTCCCCGGCAACGGCGCCAAAATGTAGTGTTCTAGCTAGGGTACTAGACTAGACTATATTAATTATCGACCAGGATGCGTAAGCTTAGAGGCATGCGTCTAAAGTATATAGACATAAAGGATTGTTGACTAAGTGGTTATGATGTAGGTCACAAGGCTTCTTTACGGAAGACTGGGATATGTCACCTATCATCCAAACACTCAGGTCACCCTGCTAATACAACTGATTACAATGCTATCATTAAATGCATTTACCAAATTACACACTGAAACTAAACACTATGTATCACTGCAACAATGATCTCAATCTCCTTACAAAGACATTACACATAAAACCCTTGTTCAGTAAACACCCAACATTCGCTAACATTTATACAATATCAAAATATACAGAGATCATAAATGAATTGTGAAATGAAAACAAAGTTTATGATGGTGCTTTTAAGAAACAACACAAGGATCGAATCCCTTACAGGACGCACTTCCAGATCTCAGTGATGACTGTTCAGCATTACCATAAACGCAAACCAACCATAAGCGCAAACCATATACATTCAATGGAAGTCGAAAGCTATGGAAATCGAAACCCAAGTAATTGTAACTGCTGTGCAAACCATATAAGACCTATTGAAATCGAAATCAAACCATACGATAACCTAAGTGCAAATAAAATGAAAAGAACAGTATACCGGTTGAATGCAGGGCCCGTCCGCGTTCCAGAGGTACACTGGACTATATTCGACCGGCTATCAAATCAATAGACGAGACACAAATCGAAACTGTAACTGGTTCTTAGTATTAAGTTTCAAAACAGAGTTTTTAGAACGATACAACGATTAACCTTCTATCCATTACTCGGACTGTATTTACATAACCATGTCATTAATGAATGTACATTCGGAATTTGGCTGTTGCCGCTTTTACTACATCGAGCTTTTCAAAATGTTTCTATCCTAACTGATCAAAAAGTACAAAAGCTAAATCAAAATAGAATGAGCTGTTGTTTCTGCCTTTGTCGCCAGTGTGCCATGCTTTGACCTGGGTTGACCGCGCATGTAGGAGAGTCGATTCGGCTGTAAGATAGGTGTTTGTCCATGCTTGGACATTCCACTTTTCATCCATGCCTTCCGTTCTCGCCCAGCTGTTGTGCCACATGTCAAACAATGAGCTCATTACAGGATGTTGGAACTTCCTGTAACCATTTCACCAAAAACTTCTAATTCTTCAACATAAAATCCCTAAATCAATTCCAATGCATTTTAATAACTATAAGACTATTAATAATTAATTTTCAAGGATTCTAAGGAATATATGATGAAAAGGAATGGGTAAATGATGTGTTTTTAGGAGGAAAAAGGGGTCTTGGGATGATACCAACACACTTATTCGGATTCAACCGGATTTTATAAAAATGATATCGTTCAAAAATCAATCGAAAATGTTTAGGATGATCTATTCTCTTTTGAGAACGAGGAGCTAAATCATCCAAGTAAGCTTTGATAACATGTTTGATATCTTGAAAAGCATTTGATATGGCTTGTTGAAAGGTAGCTCTAGCATTTTTAAGGCCAAAAGGAATATTTTTATATGAAAATGTACCCTAGGGGCAAATAAAAGATGTCTTATGTTGATCTTCTGGACGAATAGTGATTTGATTATAACCGAAAAATCCGTCCATAAATGATAAAATTTCATTACCCACGCATTCATCGATAATCTGATCAAGAAAGGACGTGGGGTAATTATCCTTAGGACATGCCTTATTTAGGTCCCGAAAGTCAATGCATACACAAATCGTTCCTTACTTCTTGTCTACTAGGTCTGGATTCGAGACCCACTCAGTTAAAGGAATGGGATATATGAAGCCTGCCTTAAGCAACTTTTCAACCTTAACTTTGATAGTTGTTGCTTTTCTAGGGTTTACCGGTTGAAGCTTTTGGCGAATAGGTTTTTCATTTTCATATGTCTTGATCTCATGTTGGACTATAGATGGATCTATCCCAAGCATTTCCTCATAAGACTAAGCGAACACATCTGGAAACTCTTTAAAGAGATCGGTATAAGTTTGAACTTCTTCAAGTGAATAGTGAGCTCCAATGAAGACATTTTCGATAACGTTGGGATTCCTAGAGATGTTCACTGGAATAGTTTGTGAAATGACAGACATGTTACCCTCGGCCGAAAACTGTGCTGGAGCCAAAGGATTTAAAATTGCGTGAACATCACTAGTAGATGAAGAATTGGATAGGCTTGATTCTATTTCTCGCAAATAAGGGAGGAAATATGACCGATGATGCAAATCATCCCATAGTCTCTCAACACCGTCATTACTTCTAGAAATTCTTCTTCAAATGGCAAAATAGTATCTAAGCAATCCATAAAAGAAGCTGAATCTAGAGTCCAGGCCGGAGCCATATCCCCATCCGGCTCCTCTGGTGAAAAAGGAGTAGGATTGGAGTCTGCAGTGTTAACAATATACTGATAAGCAAGTTTAGCTACAAACATAGGAAATGCCATTCCACCCACTTGCCTCTCATCTAATGTGGTGGTAGAAGAGGGTAAGGGCCAAGGATCCAAAAAAAAATAAGTTCTAAAGAACTCCCTTCGAGAAGGTGCCTTGGAGGATGAAATACCATTAATTCTAGAATAGGAGCAGGAAAATCAAAGGTGCCCATTAAGGAAGAGTACATTCCAACTCCTAGATTATCTATAGGCTGCTTTGGATTGTTCACTAATGGAACAATAGATTCAGAAGATGCATTGGACTCACTCAGAGAATAATCCATTTGATCAACCATTACAATTCTCCCTTCATGAGGAAAACAAAGGATGCGGAATAACGATGATACAATAGCATCCATCTCGTAAATCCAATTTCTACCTAAAAGGAGATTGTAATCCAAATTTGCATCAACTATTTCTACTTCAATATTTACAACCTTACCCCCAACACAGATGGGAAAGGCTAGAATAATCCCATGCAGTCTATGAGAATGACCATCAAATGTTGTTAATAGAGTAGGTGAAGGAATAGCCTGAGGTGATCCAATAACCTTCCAACATGATATAGACATTACACATGTGGAAGCTCCCTCATCAACTACGGTTCGAAAGATATTGGTCTTTCGATATGTAGACTTGATTTGAAAAGCCATATGATGTGGGAGTCTCTTCTTGATGTTCGACATGTCGAATGTAAGAACAAGAGAGTTTTTTGGATCAACTGCTCTGATCGCAGTGAGTAATGCACTCCTTTGCGCTGGGCACGACTGGAGTACCTCTAACATCGACATGGCACAAGGAATCTGAGCCAAATATTCTACAATAGAGTAGTTCTGAGCTACCTTAGCATTAGGTTTAATTATCGAACGTTTTGCGAAGCCTTTCAGCATCCAAGGTATAGACTCAACTACAAGCCTCTCGATATGGAGTGGCTCTGAAACATTAGGAGTAGTCTTAGCCTTAGACGATTCTGATTCACCATAATCACATGACTGTGTAGCAACGTTAATATGTGAACTCATCATATAAACATTTGATGTATTTTTCCCTTCACCGGTACTAGAATTCACACCAGCAAACAACTGTTACCCTTGGGGAAAAGGGTTAGTTAGCACAGCCTGGGAGCTAGAAGACCCTTGCTGAACCAAAAAGCATTGAGCATCTTGAATCTTAGGGAAAAGATGAGTCAAATGGTCACCATTGCATAACTTGCATGGAAAATTTACTTTCTTCTTAGACTCTTTTTTACCCCCTCCAACATCATTGTTGGGCTTATTTTCATTACCCTTCCCATCCCGATTCTTTTTCCTACCATGCCCTTTCTTCTTCCCATCATATTGTTGGTGTCCTTTAGGGTTAGAAGTTTGAACGACATTTATAGATGAAGGTGGAGAAGGCATGGGAACTGATGGTGATGCTTGCATAGAAGAAGTAGTTTGTAAAGACAACGATTGCAATTGATTTAGCAGGTTAGCTGTGATATGATCAATTTATCCGACTAGCCCATCGGCATGGGGACTTGGCTTTGGCTTGGCTAGATCAACCTTAGATCTAGGAGCATCATGCAATTTTTTTTGAAGTACCCCGGATTGAGAATATATAAGTTCTAGCTGTTGGGCTCTAAAAATAGCTTGTTCTTTGGTGAATATACCGGAAAGCGATAGATCCTTAGAAATTTCAGGTTGCAAATATTTGAGAAACCATTCAAGAAGGAATTCTTGTGGAATATCAACTTTAATGAGCCTCTTCCTTCTCCTCCATTCCTGGATATGGTCCGAAATGTGGGTTGCCTGGTCTTGGTGGAAATTAGCTAATAACTCAGTGCCAACATCATAACGAACGTGTAGCTGAAAATCGCCTAAAAATATGGTAGCCAAATCACTAAACGAAGCGAAGGTGCCCCCTGGGAGTTCAATGTACCATTTAGCCGCATTCCCAGTTAGGGTATGTTGGAATAGTCTCAACCTTATTGAATCATCTATCAGGGAGTTTGACGAACACCATAAGTAGAAAGTGGTTATATGGTTGCCCAGATCTTCACCAGTCTTCCCTTCGAATTTGGGTATGTCCGACGGAAGTTTGGTTGGAACTGGAGGCCAGGTCGGGTTGTATCGGATCGGATCATTAGTCAATTTTGATAGATCTAGCAAGTTTAAAGTTGCTAGGAAAGGTAAGCGCAGAGGACCTTGAGGATTCCACCCGGTCTAGGAAGAATTTCCAACGTTCTGAAAAGAATACCCTGGATTTGTGAAGGCACCAGGTTTCCTGAAGTAATTCGTAGAAAAAATTGAACCATAAGGAAAACCTTATGGCCCAGAAAAAATCAGAGTTTGTCCAACTCCTGCCGAAAAAATTCCATATCCAGTGAAATTGCCCCCTAGAGAGGTGTTGAATGGAGTAGAGAGCCCTTGGTAAGGGTTCCATGCATTAGCATAGGGAGAAAAACTCTGGAATGAACTCATGGAGGAATACGACATATTCCCTTGTTGGCCGAAAGAGAACTGATTTTTGGCTCCAAGACTGCTAACATCTGGGTTAGTCCATCCTTGGAAAGGATTATAGCTTTGACCCATGGAGGGTAAAGGTATTGATCCTAAAGTTGGGTTAGAATGTGGTATATGACGACTCCCAAAAGGGAAACCCTAAAAATAAGCTGACCCACTTGCCATGGAAGTCATAGATGTGGAAGCAGCTGATGGAAAACTTAACGGAATCGAAGGAATTGCGCTGGTAGACATTCCAAAGGGGAAAGAACCAGTGTTGGAGGCAAAAGCTCAAGTGGCCCCACTCGAAGATGGAATGGAGGTAGAGCCAAAAATTGTAGTGCTAGGAGTGATTGAAGGTATGGAAATTGTACCTCCTCCTTGTACTGATAAAGGAGTTTGTACACTAGTAGCACTCATAGTTGAAACCATGCTCCCAGCAGTGGCCATCAAAGGAAAAGATCGAAATAGACCAGGGCTCAAAGGCATGTGGGTCAGAGTCCCGATGTATAATAAAATGTCTGGATAATTGGGAGGAAGAGGAGAAGAAGGAGTCAAAGGAGACTCAGGGAGTTCTTCAACCACTATCGATTGGAAGAGGACCCTAGAAAGGATTGGAGTGTTCCTCTCCAAATCTCGACTTACACCAGGTCTATTCTGTGAATCAATAGCTTGAACTGGAGGATCAATCTTCGTTGTGTCTGTTGCCACTGATTGGAAATCACCAATAAAATTTCTCCTACGCCTTCTAGAAGAAGGCTCAACACTCACAGGTGAAAGCACACAAAGCCTTCTAAACTGATGAACTGGTCGATTAGCCACTTTTAATTATTTTTAAGAGAACTAAATAAAGACTCAATTTTTTTCTATAAAGCTAGGCAAACTAGGAGCAAAGAGCACTCTCTAACAAAGTCCCTAAAAGATACAGTCAATCAAGCAACTTCCAAGTATTTCCGCTTCAGGTGATGAGGACTGGACACCAAAATACAAGAAAGTGAAATCAAGGACCTTCCAAAAATAGTCTGGGATAATGATGGCCCATGCCTACCAATGAAGGTAACAAAAACAGTTATGCTGACCTCCAAACAAAAGCCTTTGTTGGTGCAAGCACCTAAGCTTCACAAGGGTACCCTCCAGAAGTACTAATGAATGTGATGCAACGTCTGCCTCAGGTGCTGCGGGATTCCCCTCCATAGCCACCTATGTGATCCATAGGAATAACAACTATGGGCACCAGTTCGTATCAAAATCTAGGTGGAACAGTCTCAGGGTGGGATTTAACAAGCAAGAGAGGGGGTATGTCTCTTCCTTGCCTTCACTCTCCCTTGTGCTTGATTCCTAGTCACGGAGCTTTCTCGGTCTTTCTAATGACATTGGATTTCATTCATTATTCAACATCTATGTTTAATAGTTTTATTGGCCTTGGAGAGTTAACTCTCCACTCACCTATTCCAAGGCCCTAAAGATCTAGACTTGTTGGTGTAATTAATGAAAAAATAAAAAAGGTTCTAGTTCTTTTTATTTAAGCACTTGATTTTAAAGGGTTTTTCTTTAAGTCAGAGGTACAATGAGAGTGAAAATTATGGTGTTTTAATGCAAAATAAATCAATAGAAACTTAGCTATATGAAAATGAAGCTATTTTCTTCGATGAAAAGAGCCAAGTTAGAATAGCCAAGAACTTCCACAAGAAGCCTTAAACCCAAAGCCCAAACTAAAACCTCACTCCAAAAACAAACCTTAGGTTAACTAGGTTTTTCAACAAGAGGAAGATTAGAGGTTGAAGACTTGTAAGAAAGCAGAGCTTTACAGACAGTGAATGACCAGAAAATAGCAAAAAACACCAGGCAACAAACTTAACTGGGCCAAAGATTTTGAAAAATTAATTCAAAATAAGGTATACGTGACTATGTAAAGACATAGAAGCGTGTACAAGCGACTAAAACAGAGGAGACTCGCGTATACACAAGTCTATTTAGATAAACTAGCATGTATATGCTACTGTGTCTTATGATAAAAGCATATATAAAGCTTAATCGAGAAAAAAAAATCCAGGCCTGATCCAAAAGAGAAGACTTGATGCCCAAGAAGTAAAAAAAGTCACAGACATAGTAAAAGCAAGAAACCAATGAAATGGGCCCTAATCAAGAAGAAAAAACCCAATCTAGAAAAAGACCAATCTAGGAAAAACAAGAATGTTTTCCCCAGTGGAGTCGCCAATTCTGTTATGGGTAAAGTCACCCTAGGGTCTTGGGTTGAGAACCCCAACAGAGCGGAGGGCTTACAACATAAAGAGGCATGCAAACAAGCAGTCCTAATACTTAAACTACTGAAGTAGGAAGAAGAGGTATTACCCGGAGATCCTAGGTTTGAGGTCATTCCCGTAGGGTCCAAACTCTTTGCTTCTTCCAATGGTTTAGAACCTACAACTCATTAAAGCAAAGCATATACAACAGTAGTAATAGAAAGCATGTTCATGATATAGGTGTTACGTCATATAAGCATGTAAGCAAATAAGCATTAACATAAGATTCATAAGAAAATCATAACATAGATTAATGCATTAAGACCTTAAATATCATGAACAAAACAAAACTTCTTTATTGATGTAAATTAAAAAAAGTACGGGAGAACTACAACCTGAGTTGTCCGTCGGCTCCAAGCGAAACTGTCCTTCGGATCCATCCAACCCAAACCTCAGCAATCCTCCTCCATAGGTATACACAAGGATGCAATAAAGGGATGAAGGGCATCTCAAGAAGGAAACAGAGGTTTCCTATGAATTGGGAGTGCAAAAGGCACAAGGATTTCTTCAGACTTGATCAGGGATGTAATCAACTATAATATTAATATCCAATCTTTTCTCCTCCTATAGGCCTTCCCATGGAGGTCTATTTATACTTATCCAAATTAGTTTTTCAGTTGGGCCACAAGCTACAGTAGGTGAGTAACAGGTAAAACCTGTAAACTCCGCGCGAATTTAAGGAGTTTATATATTTTTTAATGTTTTAACACATATAAGTGGATTGCGTATAGGCTGACCTGCGTGTACACGCGTTTTATACAAGGCAAAAAAACATATGGGATTTAGAACATTGTTTTTTAGAATTTAGACCAACTCTGGAAGGGAAGGGTTGCCCTAGGTCATAACACAGAGCATCAAATCTACCAAGGGTGGTAAATCCCTATCTTCTTTATTTGACCCATGGAAATGTGTCGAAGGAACACCTTTCCTTTCGAGAAGATCACATCAGAGCCTCTATCCTCAAGCATGGCAACGGATACCAAGTTCTTCTTCAGCCCTGGCACATACATAACATTCTTCAAGGTGAGTGGAGCCCCATGCTCCCTCTAAAAAGTAATTGTGCCCAATCCAGTAACACTATACTTCCCGTCATCACCCATCTCATATGCATTTGGAGATCTTCTCCTCCAGGTCACTGAATAACTCTTTGTCGCCATTCATGTGGAATGAAGCGCATTGTCTAAGTACCATACACTTCCCATCATTGATGAAACCATGCATGCAATGAGGGAAAATTCCAATTCGAATTGAAAGGCCAAAGCCTCACCAAAGCTCCTCTTGAGGACTTCTTCTTGGACTTCTTAAGTGGACAATTTGTAGCAAAATGGCCCAGATCATGACAATGAAAGCACTTAAATTTCGTCATGTCTTTCTTCTTACCTCCATGATAAAAATTCGATTTGGAATGGGAAGCTTTCCCTTTCCCCTTCTTCGCCTTAATCACTAAGGCACAATTCTTTTCATCATCAGTCTTTGATTAAGAGCCATCCCTAGTTTCCTCTTGATCTCCTCTTGCATCAAATTTGACCATAGTCATTCCCAATCCGATAGCTTCTCCCGACCATCGACAAAGTCCTACTAACAATGCCAGCTCTTTGGGAGTCCTAGAAGAGAAAGAATCACCATATCATCCTCGAAAACCGTGATTCCAACACTTCCAAGTTCATCACGACACTAAGTGAACTTGATCAAGTATTTGGGAATCGTCTCGCCTTTCTCCATTTTGATTTTTCGAAGTTTTGTCTTGCAGTGCCAATTTCCTTTGGTCGTTGTTGTTCAGATACAAGACCGTCAATTTTTTCCACATAGTATATGGAGTTTCCTTGCCATGGAGACTCGAGACAATGTGGTCTCGAACTCCCTCAAGGATTATTTGCCTCGCCTTCACCACATACTTCTTCCATTTTGCCAAACTTTGTGCATCCGATGCTGTTGGCTTAGGAATTTCTTGATCAACAAATTCCTTCAAGTCATTATCCTCTAGCATATCCTCCATTATGTCCCTCCATGCTATAAAATTCAATCTGCCTTCCAAGGCATACTTGAGCCGCAAACCGTAGAACGCCATTTGCCGATCCTGAAGTATGTATTGCAAATTCAAATTTCACCTATAACCCAAAACTCAAAACTTCGAAATCTCCTCTATTATATTGTTCTAAGCTCTGATACCATGTAAAAAATCATGTAGATTCACAGGCTCATACATTGTACTAAAGCACAAGACAAGAATGTACTTCTACTTTTAACCAACATAAGCCAATAGATCGATGAAAACAATATGAACAAGAAGAAGAGAAATCAATGGCACATAACACAAGATGTATCTGGGGAAAGCCACTACTCAAAACCTATTTGTATTGCATATATCATAAATATGAGTGAAGATACAAAGCTTGTTCTCACTAGAACAATTCCGCACAAGTATACTCAACTCTCTTAGCTCACAAGCTAGCTTATGGTCAACATTTAGCCAATTCTACATCTATCCAAGCCCCTAATCTCTTGCATAATTCCTAAGACGAATAACCCGTATTTAAAGGGAATTCATGATTCCAAAACTGCGCAATCCAAACATAGGATCAATCCTTGATGCATGCATGATATTTACACTCCAGTAAATAATACAACTGATAGTACATTGTCCTTGCACTCTAGTCTCAAATGGGTCTTTCTCAGAATCGACATGCATGAGTTTCTGATGAGGGAATATTCAGTTAACTAGAGTGACACTTGTGGATGCACAAGTACACCAACTGATTGTTAACTCTCTATTAGTTCCACAAATAGTTTGGAACTAATTTAACTGAACTTAACTCGGCAAACTAAGTGATCTAATTTCCAACTCAATTTAAACTCATATTGGACCCCTAAAACTTAGGGAGAACATACACATGACTACATAAAGACTTCCAACTCGAAATTTCTAAGCTAATTAAGTTAATTAAACTTAATTAACTATTTATAAGTTGCTATGAGAATAGAAATCGATTTTAGTTCACAATTTAATTCAAGGACAAATTAAAGTGGAATTTATTGTTGTCATTTCTCAACAAATTATTGTCTCTTTGCCTTGACAATGCCTTTGCCAATTTCCATAGGCATTGATAAAACACAAGTGATACCCACTTTTAATGTTTGCCACCATTCAACTTGGAATATGCATCCCATGACCTTGGTTTTATTTTATTTACATGGAAAATCAACCATGGGTTGTTACAGACCCTTCCCCCTTGGGGGAACACCGTCCTCAATGTTATATGACGCTTATAACCAACAAAACATGTTGTCCATGGAGCTTTATAACAAAACTCGATGCAGCATATACAATGACCAACTGTAGAAACATCATGGCCACCATACTACTTATTGGAGCTTTATAACACAACCTGTTGTAGCATTTACAACATACTGCTTATGCATATATAAATATAAACAAAAACACATATACCAAACACGTCTGATCAACTAGAAAATAAGGAAGGATATGAGGTCCGCATCTGATTAGTCATCTCCCATGTAGCTTCATCGAGCCCAAAGTGTTTCCATTGCGCTTTAACTTGCTCTATTGCTCAGTTCCAGAGCATGAGTTTTTCTCTGCAGTAAAATACACTGAGGTTTTGGCTGGAATTAACCCTCTGGTTCCACCTATAATAAATACCAATCAATCACATTATCAACATCTTGGACATGTCTCTTAAGTAATGAAACATGGAAAACATCAAGGACTTTCACTGTTGGTGGCAATGCAAGTCGGTAGGCCACTGGTCCAATCCTCTCAAGGATCTCAAAGGCCCACAATACCGAGGTTCCAGCTTGGTACATGTTCTAATCCTCAAGGAGCTCCTCTTGGACTTGATGCACAAGTACACATGCTCCCCAACCTGAAACTCCTTGAATGGTATATGTTGATATGCATAACTCTTCTACCTATGCTACGCTTCCTTCAAGTTCCTCTTAATAACTTGCATCTGCTACTCCATCTCATCCAACATGCCCGGTCCAATCATCACCTTGTTCACTAGATCACTCCAGCTAATATGAATATTACAACTCTTCCCATAAAGAGACTCAGATGGACTCATATTCAAGGACTATTGATACCCATTATTATATGCAAACTCAACCAGTGGAAGATACTCCTCCCACTTGCTCTGCTAATGCATGACATACATCCTCAACATATCCTCAAGAATCATGTTAAACCTCTTTGTCTATCCATCTATCCATGGATGATAAGTTGCACTTAAAGCTAACTCTATCCCCAAGCTTGCAAAAAATTCCTTCCAAAACCTGGAAGTGGACTTGGCATCTCTGTCTGATATGATCTTCTTGGGAAATCCATGCAACCTCACTATCTCTTTGATGAAGGTCTCAATTACCTCACTAGCTAAATTAGTAGAATTCATTGTAATGAAGTGAGCTACCTTGCTCAACCTATTAACCACAACCATGATTGAATCATACTTCTTCGATTTCCTCGATAAACCTGTAATGAAGTCCATGGAAATGACCTCCCATTTCCATTTCAGAATCAGAATAGGCTGCAATAGATTAGTTGGGTGTTTACACTCAACACTCACCTGCTGACAGGCCAAACATGTTGCAACAAACTTAGCCACCTCTTTCTTCAAGTTCAGCCAATGATAGAACTTCTTAACAATTGTGTAGAATTTTTTTTCGAAGTTCTCGCATCCATAAATGTTTGAATCGATGTTTCGAGCCATCCACCGTGGCTCATCATCAGGATAGATCAGTAAGTGTGTAGGACAGATCTCATCAGAATGAATAAATAGAGTTATGAGATGGAATGGGAATGATAGTAGCCGATCATGTCATGATTAATGATAATTTATTAACGATGTTTAGTAATTGATGCAATTAATAATTTTAATATTTAGTTGGAATTAATTTAATTTCAAATTAAGAATAAAAATGTTTTTAATTAATTTTAATTTATTTGAAATTTATTAAGAATAAAAATAAATTTAAAAGTTTTTATTTTTATTTTAATTGATTTTAATTTATATTTAATTTTAATTTAGAATTGTTTTTACTTTAGAGTAAATGAACTGAATTAATTATAATACTAATCTAGAATAAATGATTAAGAATTAATATCAATATTAATGTTAATTAATAATAATTTTTAATATTAGTATTGATCCTAATTTTTTTAATTAAAAATTAATTTAATTAGTTTAATTAATTTTTGTTTCATTTAAAAATATATGAAAGTCTTATATTTTTGGTTGAAATTAATTATGATCTATAAATTAATTTTAATTTGGAATTTTATTGATATTCTTAGAATAAATTTTTAAAAACTCTTATAATTTAAAATTAATTTTACTTTAGAATGAATGAAGTTGAATTTATTTTAATTCTAATGATTTAAAATAATGTTAGTATTAATCTAAATTATAAATTTTGTTTAAAATAATTTTAATTTAATTATTTTTTAAAAATCATTTAAAATGTATAACAAATTTATTAAGAATATTATTAAAATAAAATACACTTTTTTTAAATTAATCTTGATTTAGAATTAATTATACTTTAGAAAACATGATTTAAATTAATCTTAATTCTGATTTAGAATGATTAAGGACTAATATCAATATTAGTATTAATGTTAATATTAGTATTAATCCAAATGTTGAAATTTTGACTAAGAATAATTTAATTAATTTTTAAAATTATTTAAAAATATATAAAAGTCTTTATTTTTAGTTAGAATGTAAATTAACAGTTAAAAATTGAAATTTAGGATTAGTGTTTAATAAGAATGTGAAGAGTGGAGAGAGAGAAGTAAGGTTAGAGAAGGAGGTGAAGGTCAAGCGCAAAGGGTGAAGGGATAAGTTAGGAGAGGGTAATTTAGGATGTTAAAGTAGGAATCCAATTGTCACTTATTTTCCATCCTTCATCTCGATTGAGGTTGTTAGGGTGTTTACCTTTTTTCCGAAGAAAATAGAGTTCATAATTTCTATTAAAGAGAAATAATAGAAATTACATGCTGTTGATGCCGAGGCATATGCTGTAGTGTGGTTGTTCACCACTGTTCAAAGATTTTTACAAAATTACATCCAGTAAGTCCCACTGAGGATACGGAGGTTCTGTATCCGTCATACATAAACAGTGTCGCACAAAAATAACCAAAAATAGACAGAGTTTTGAGGTATATGAGCCCTCATGCAGTGAAATAAAGTATAGAACCGATCAGAACTAGTGCCGTTATATACAAAACATTTAACATGTAGAGCAAAAATTTTAGGTGGGGAGGATGTCCCCCTGTTGCAGACCATCAATATATGGACGGTGATAGAATCTGTGCATCCCCTCTGGATTGTATTCTTCAATCAGCCAGTCTCCTAGAGGTCGATCCGCCGCTTCTTTCGAGAGCCGGTCAGCAGTTGCATTTCTTTCCCTGTAGATGTGAGAAACAGTGATCTGGTCAAAATGTGTTTTTAAAAAAACAATTTCTTCCAAGATGTGTTTCAAAGAATATGCATGACAGATAGATTTATTATTTTCCCAATCAATCACAATCTTTGAGTCCCCAAAGATTTGTATTTGTCGACAGTTTTTGGATAGAGCAAAGTAGAGAAGATGTCTCAGTGTAAGAAGCTCAGCATGGTTATTGGTGCCCGGGCCGAGTCCCATTCTCAGGTGAAAAAAGTGTGATTCTGTTAGATGAAATAATATACCCCCCCCACATCCTTGCAATGGTGCTGCCCCATCGAAATATGCCCAAGGCATATCCCTGTTGATATTTTCCGGCAAAATGTTCCTGGGTGTGTTGATTTTATTTTCAAAAGGGATTTCCATGTATGCCGCGCAGATGGATGGCGGAAGTAGTTGCCAATTGACCCTGAAGTCTTCAAAAATTATGGCATTACGCCTATTCCAAATGAACCAGGACACCACAGGCGGTAAGTTCCTGGCCTTTTCAGAAGCCACCGCAGTCCACCAGTGATCCCAGGCTGAGGGTATATCTGCACCATGCCAAACTGTGGTTATGTTGAGGGCCTGTGTGACCTGATACCATAAATCCTTTGTAACCTCGCAGGTGAGGAATAGATGGGGAGTAGTTTCCTCCTCTTTTCTGCAGAGTACACACCAAGTTGGTCCAGTAAAAGCCCGTTTTCTGAGAATGGCGCCCGTAGGTAACTTGTCTGCAATAATATTCCACATTAGGAGCCTGGCCCTAGGCTGTGCTTGTAGTTGCCAGATTTCATTCCACCAGTTTTTTTGTATGTCAGGTTTCTTAGCTTCGATAAGCTTTAAGTAGCCAAGCTTTGGTGCATAAATACCAGATTTGGCAGGCGCCCATATTAGTTCATCTTCCTCCTCATGAAGCTTGATGTGTGATTCGGTAAGTGCCTGAATGTATCCTTTCCAGTGTTCAGTCCATTCATCAGACAGATGCCACTGACGATCCGTGACCCATGCCTGTGTGAAGATAGTTGATCGTTGTAGATCTCCAATCTGTGCTAGATATTTAATGCCCCTGTTGTTGAGATGTCGGATCAATCCTTCCGGCAATAAGTGTGCGTTCCCTGAACCAGGCCATGGGTCTAAGCCAATACGGACCTGTGCACCGTTGCCAATTTTCCATAGCAAGTTATCTCGGATGAGTGGCATGGCTTTTAGTGTGGCCCTCCAGATCGCGGATATGCCTTGGAGGTTCCAAGTGGGTCTGCGAATCCATTCAATGATATTGGAGGGCCAAATATATTTTTGGTGTATCACTTCCGCCCATAGACTGTCCATCTTGAGGAGTGACCAGCCCTGTTTCGCTGTTAACGCTTGTGCAAATTCTGAGAGAGATTTAAGACCCCACCCTCCCCATCTCTTTGGCATGGAAACCAGGGACCATCTTGTCCAAGCAAAAAACTTTCCCTTTTTATTGCCATTCCACAGGAACCTGTTGCAGATTTGTTGAATTTTTTGAAGGATGCCTTTTGGAATCCATGTGAGGGACATCCAGTAGACTGGGGTAGCCTCAAGTACAGATTTAATCAGCAGTAGTCTACCAGCTTTTGACAGTAGTCGATGTTTCCAGCAGATGATCCTTTTTTCAATTTTGTTTATGAGCCATGACCAGTGTTCAGATTTATATCCATCCGGCCTTAATCTGAAACCAAGGTATTTGATGCCCTCCAGCATGTTACATTCCAAGAAGGGGAAGTGCTGGGTCGCCAGCTGAGTTTCCTGATATGTGCATCTCATCATGGATCTGGTGGATTTCTCCCTGTTGATCTCCATGCCCGTGGCTTTACAAAAGAGTTGTAGAATGTCATTTAGTGCGATGATGTCCCGGACACTTCCATTGAGAAAGATTAAGATATCGTCAACAAACAGTAGATGGGTAAGAGAGTACTGTTCAGTGATTTTGAGACCGCTGAAGTCTCCATTCCTTTTTGCATCAACAATGAGCCTGCTCAGTCCCTCCATAACAATAAGGAAGAGTAGAGGGGAAAGAGGGCAGCCTTGCCTGATACCCCTGTTGATATTAAAGCGAGCAGAGGCTGCACCATTAATAAGGATGGCAAAGGAGACAGTAGATATACAACCCATAATCCAGTTTATGAGCGTATGGGGGAATCCCAAATGGGTAAGAATCATCTTAAGATAGAGCCAATTTACCTTGTCAAAAGCCTTTGCAAGATCGATCTTTAAAGAAATACCTTTGAGGTTCTTCAACTTGATGGAGTGTAAAGCTTCCTGGGCTGTGCCTATGGCCTCTTGGATGTGGCGGTTTTGGAGAAAGGCAAATTGTTCTGCAGATATATGTGTGGACAAAATAGGTTTGATGCGGTTGGCAATGATTTTGGCGATGATTTTATAGAGGCAATTACAGAGAGAGATAGGGCGAAAATCATTGAAGGATGAGGGGTCATCAGATTTGGGGATCAGGGCAATGAAGGTCTGGTTCATAGGCGGATGAATGTGCCCAGTGATCCTGCTCTCCTCAATGACATCCAATAAATCCTCGCCCAGCAGGTCATAAAAAGCCAGGTAGAACTCCACTGGCCAGCCATCTGGCCCCGGACTCTTATCTTTCTTAAACCATTTGAGGGTACTTTCCAGCTCTTGTATAGTAACCGGTTGACTGAGGTCTTCAATGTCCTCCTGTCCAACGAACCGAGGAAACTTTCCTGCAAGACTGATGATGTCTGGTAAATTGACAACATTCGGCGCCGTGAATAGTCGCTTGAAGTGTGTTACCCCCAGGCTAGCAAGTTGCTGGTGAGTGGTAGCCCAACCATCTGGTTCCCTTGGTAGCTTCCAAATGGTATTTGATGCCTTTCTGCCATTGGCTATGTTGTGAAAGTATTTAGTATTACTGTCCCCAGCTTTGAGCCAAATGGCTCTGCTTTTGAGTCTCCATAGCTCCTCCTTTTCTTGTAATATCTTCGATTTTTGCCCAAGCAGCTGACTTAGTAATGTTTTTGAATCGTCGGATTGATAGCCAGTCCCCCTCTCATCAGTCAATAGAGCTATCTGTTCTTCAGTATCCTTCAGTATCTGTTCATCTCGGTTCCTCTTAGATCTCGCCCAGGTCTCGGTCAGTACTTTGAGCTTCTTTAGTCTACCACAGAAATCCATCGCTTTCCTCTGTTCCCTCAGCTGGGGTTGAGATGCCCAGAAATCCGTGACCAGCTTGATGTATTCCGGCTCTTGGAGAAATCCAGCAAAGAATTTAAAGGGGGATCGCGGCTTTGATTTTTTGTCACTGATCTGAAGTAGGATCGGGTGATGATCAGATAGACCCCCAGTACTGACCCATTGTCTGTATAAGGGGAATAATTGTATCAATTCCTCGTGCATCATATATCTGTCTAATCGCCGCCCCAGAGCAGCCTCTCCTGTGCGCTGATTGTGCCAAGTAGGAAGCTTCTTGTTCATGGGGATATCCACTAGATGATGTGCATCTAGTAACATGTTCATTTGATCCGCAATAGGGTCGCACTGTGCATGTTGACCCCAGGATTCTCCAACCCCCAATGAGAAGTTGAAATCGCCCCCAATCACAGTATTCTGAGTGATATGGTTGCCATTTAGGAAGTTTTGCCAAAATGGGAGTCTATTCTGATTAGGCCCGTATATATTAATAATTCTGATGGGGATGCCCAAGTCACCCATGAATATGTCCATGCCGAGGAAGCCACTACCCCCCCAAACTGAGAGTGGTCTGCATTTTCTGGGGTTTATTCCAATGAGCAGTCCGCCAGATCGACCACACGCATCCAATCCATGTAAAACCCAGCCAGGGAGCATAGCTTGTAGACTTCGCACCGCCACCTCGGATGTGCAAAGTGTTTCCTGAAGAAAAATGATATCGCATCTAGATTCATGCAAGAGTCTTTTCAGAGCCAGTCGTTTTTTGGGGTTGGCTAGTCCCCTGCAATTGTATGAGAGCCAGATCATGGGGAACCGCAGGTCAGGGGCTCAATAGCTCTAAGTGCCCGTTCGATGGTAAACTGTCGCCCCATGGCAACGTCCGCAACAGCATTTAGCTTTGCTGAAGAGATATTAGATGGTCTGCCTCGCTTTTGCTTGCGATGGCGACCAGGAGATGATCCCAGGCCCAGTATTCTAGAACGTGCTCGGGGCCTCAGATGATAGTGATGAGAACCGGATCCGACCGGAGAGGTAGGGGAATCAGGACAGCCCAATACCAGATTGTGAGAGGGAGGAGTGGTAGAGAAAGTGGGTGGAGGTGGAGCAATGGTGCAAAGGATGGAGGGAAGGGGGGCATTTTCTGAGAGGGAGGTCCGCAAAGGAGAGTATACAAAAGATTGCATATCATCAGAAAAAAAGTGAGTACAATTTGGGATGGAAGCATTACCCGGATGAGTAGGTGCAGCCTCCGCAGTCTTAGGTGCTGCCTCCGCAGTCTTCGAGCGAGTACGCGGCGGTCCAGGTGTAGATGAAGCCTTCCTTCGAGCATTCTTTTTGGCACTATCACCCGCTTTCTTGGATGGAGTCTCCTGTTGAGTCTGCTCCCCTTCCGTAGGAATATTAGCTCCTGCATTTTGTCCCTCTGTGGTCTGCTGACGAGGTCCTTTGGTATCCTCGGAAGTCACCCCCGAATTCAGTGGACAATCCTTATAGAGATGGCCAATTTTATGGCATCTTCGACAGCGGAAGGGAACGCCTTCGTAGTCTAGTAGCTGTTTGCGAGAGACATGGTTGTGGTGCAGAGTGATTTTTTCCTCTAAACCCGGTCTGGTGTCCAAGTGGACTAGTATGCGAGCCATTGTCCTGATGCCCGTTTTTTCATACGATCTGTCGTGCTCCAGGTAAGTACCTAGAGTGTCCCCAATTCTCTTAAAAGCATACGGGGTCCAAAAATACCAGGGCAGACCAGGTAGGCGAACCCATATGGGTCCAGCCCCCAGTTGTTCTCGTTCCGGGTCGAAGAGGAGATCCCACCGCTTGAGCATGACTGGAGCTAACTCAATGTGCCAAAACTGAGAGAGGATCCACTCAGTGTATTCTGGTCTATGGAAATGTAAGGCGAACCAGCCCCTCGTGAGAACCATGATATCTGGAAGTTCTTTGAGTAATGTGCCCCAAATCTCCTCCACCCAAAGCTTGAGTCGTTCCACAGTGTAGGTGCGTCCACGGACCCTACCGACCAGGACCTTGCGAGCAGCATCCATCACATCCGGCAGCGGGGCTTCAGGCCCAAAGTTGATGTTGAAATCCGAATCAATTGCTCGAAGGCATCTGCCTTTTATCACCTTCTCTGAGCGCTTGCCAAAAGGAAACTCCTTAAGAAGTTTACGGCAAGGGTCAGTTGAGCTATGCTGTGCGGAACCAGCGGATCGAACCGGTATCGGCGGGGTAATAAAACATCCCGAGCGAATCGGAGAGCGGGGAACAGAGCTACTAGTGCCAGGGAGAGGGGATAGGGAGGAGCGGTGGGGGGGCTGTTGGGCCAGCGGCATAAAGGAAACAGATGGTGATTGTGAGTTTGATGGAGGCGGAGGTGGTGGGGGCGGAGGTAATGTAGGTCGGTTATGAAACTGGAGCGGAGCGTCGAGGGAAGGCGAGTTCTGAAAGCATGAGCCCAACAACTGAATCGTCGCGGGGGATAGGGGCGGGCAATCAAGTGGCGAGGAGTCCGCGAGGTTGAAGTCTGTAGTTTTGTTCTTCCCAGTGTGCGGCAGGTGCGGCTGCTGAGACGAAGCACCTGTCTCGTAGCCCAGTGCAACACTTCGCGGTATCATATGGGGCCGCTTTGTATGCGCCCAGATGTCTTGATGAGGCGTGGGGTCCACCTCATAGTCAACAATGTCTTCATCTCCCATGCTGTCTGTCGGTGCAGTGTATGCCAACAAGAATCGAAACAGGGAACCGTCCAGCGGAAAGGTAGGAGGGGCCAGTGCGCCAGTGAAACCAGGAGGGGACCGCAGAGTAAAATAATGCGCCGAGAAACCCGAAGCCGCTGTCGTTATTCAGTCCGTTAGTGCTCCCAGTCCCCAAGAGCCCAAAACGCTTGTCGCCATGGTTAGACTTCCCTGTAACAAACCCTAGGGTTAGGGTTCCGCCATAGTCTTAGAGCTCTCCTCCTCCCAACTTGACCCACAACTTGCTTGGGGGACTAAGGTCGTTAGGGTGTTTACCTATTTCTATGGCTTCTCTAAATTTTCCATGGTGATAATGATCATTTTTGGCTACCACAGTGGAGTTTTCAATAGAGACATGATGATTGGTTTTACTGGAATGTTCAGCCAACGCTGAGGTTTTTGAGTGGTTCTGTTTTATGTTGGCGGCTTGCTCTTGAATCCTAGTAAGGATAGATCGACCAATTTCTCCAATGTAGGTTTTTCCAAAGTCTTTTGGTATCCTAGGTGGCCTGAATATGGCTTGACATGAAACTCCTTCAAGATAATCTTCTTTAGCTCACTATTATTTGGAACATAAATCGTGTTCTTGAATCTCACCAAGCCAACTGTTATGAGGTGATACTCCTCATCTCTATCACCTTCACCCTATTGTTGCAATCTCTGCTTCGGCTGTTGATACCTCTCATCATGTTGTCTTGCATGCAAGATCTGCTCTTGTAAATTTGTTCCATATGAATTCACAGTTGAAATATGATTCACCTGCACTTTCTTGTAGAGAGCATCTCCAACCTTATTCTCCTTGCCCGTGATGTATCTGATCTCAAAGTCAAACTCACTGAGGGTAGCCAACCATCTAGCTTATTTGGAATTCAGATTAGGTTGGTCAAACAAGTACCCCAATCCACTATGATCACTCATCAAGACGAACTTCATGCCAAGAAGATAATTTCTCCACATCTTCAATGCATGAATGATAACTGCCAACTCAAAATCACGAGTCACATAGTTCTGTTCTTGCTCATCCAATTTCCTTGACTCGTAGCATACCAACTGCCCTTCCTGCATCAGGACCCACCAATTCCTTCCTTGCAATCATTTGTACAAACCACAAACTCCTTATTAGGATCTGCAATCTTCAAGGCGTCGAAATTTGTAAGAAAATGCTTCAACTACTCATAACTAGCTACACACTCCTTAGTATATTCAAACTTCTCCCGTTTCCTTTGCAAAGATGTAATAGGATAGCCAATCCGTGAGAATTTCCTAATTAACCTCGTGTAATGACTTGCTAGTCTCATGAATGATCTGACCTCATCCACATTCCTAGGAGTTGGCCACTCCATGATAGCTTTAATCTTTTCTAGGTCCACTGTTATCCCCTCCTTGGAAACAACATGTCCCAAGTAGTGAATCTGAGACTAAAATAAACTACACTTACTAAACTTGGCATACAACTAATGCTCTCTCAACAATCTCAACACTATTTCCAGGTGCTCTGCATGCTCTTCCTCATTCTTGGAGTATATCAATATATCATCAATAAACACTATCAAAAACTTGTCTAGGTAAGGACACAACACATTATTCATCAAACACATGAAAGTGGTTGGAGCATTAGTAAGACCAAAAGGAACGATGACAAACTCATAATGTCCATACCTTGTACGAAATGTAGTCTTGTAGATGTCTTCTTTGATGTGAACTTGATGATATCCTAATTTGTTGAGTTATGGTATGTTCTATGATTATAACATTTTACTTCTTTTTCTTTTTATATTCCACAGATTAGCAATCACATGTACATAAAGTAAAGTACAACTAGAACATTAAACGATCGATAGAAAACAAGCCAAGACAAGAGACACAAGATGTGGCGGCTAGCTAGGGACAAACCCCACAATGTGTGGGGAAACCCTTTGATCAAATCTTCTTTTATCTTCAATAATTCAACAGAGAGAAATAGTACAATAAATCTGATTTATATCAGCAGTAGCAAACCCTAGATCAGCAACATTAGCATTAGCAACTTCATCATCAAACTAGGGCAGACGATATCTCACAAAGCGACCGTCGGATCGGCTTGATTCCACCACCAAAATTTGCGGCTTCCAAAGGAGGTTCAGATGAACCTAAAATGCAGTTCAGATGAGGATATCTTTTGGTCCACGCAGGTCAAACTTTACTTCTGCAGTTGCAGCTTCGGTTTCAGTAGCTTCCTTCAAACTAGGGCAGTTGATATCTTGCAAACTATCCGTCGGATTGACTTGATTCCACCACCAAAAGTTGCGGCTTTAAGAGGAGGTTCAGATGAACCTACAACGCAGTTCGAATGAGGAGATCTTCTGGTCCATGCAGTTCAAACTTTACTTCTGCAGTTGCAGCTTCAGTTTCAGCAGCTTCCTTCAGCAGTCGATATCTTGCAAACCGTCCGTCGGATTGACTTGATTCCACCACCAAAAGTTGCAGCTTTCGGAGGAGGTTCAGATGAACCTACAGTGTAGTTCAGATGAACCTACAACACAATTCAGATGAGGAGATCTTCTGGTCCACACAGGTCAAACTTTACTTTTGCAGTTGCAGCTTTAGTTTCATTAACTTCCTTCAAACTAGGGCAGTCGATATCTTGCAAACCGTCTGTCGGATTGACTTGATTCCACCACCAAAAGTTGTAGCTTTCAGAGGAGGTTCAAATGACCTACATCACAGTTCAGATGAGGAGATCTTCTGGTCCACGCTGGTCAAACTTTACTTCTGCAGTTGCAACGTCAGTTTCAGCAGCTTCCGGCTTCACATGTGTGAGGGAGAGACCCTTTTCAGCGTAGTAGAGAAGAGACTCTTTTCTGCACAGTAGAGAGAGAGAGAGATGTGATGAGATGAGTCCAAATGAGGAAAATTCCTCCTGTATTTATACACATCATTGGTGTTTGAATAGATGCAACTGTTGGGCTTCAGAGCCTACATGAGTTGTAGGTCGGCTTGATAATAATTCCATAATCAAAATAAATTCATATCTCCATGAATACTTATCAGAATCGGATGATCTTTATATCAATCCTACACCTCTCGACGAGAGGAATCTAATAAAAATATTATCAGCCATGAATAACATGACCCACATGAAGTTTGGCCTTAGTTGCCAAATTTAAAATAATCTGATATCAATCTTTGAGAACATTGTTGCTCCCTTCAATTGACCAAACAAATCATCAATCCACGAAAATGGATACATGTTATTGATAATCACCTTATTCAATTGTCTGTAATCAATGCACAACCTGAGAGTACTGTCCTTCTTTACAAACAATATTTGTGCACCCCAAGGCAACACACTGGGCCTTATGTACCCTTTATCAAGCATCTCCTTAAGCTACAACTTCAATTCCACCAACTTTGGAGTACTTATCTTGTATGATTCCTTAGATGTTGGTGTCGCTCCCAACATCAACTCAATAGAAAATTCCACTTCTCTATGAGGAGGCAACTCTGGAATCTCTCGAGGAAACACATCCTGAAACTACTGCAAAACAGGGTACCTCTTCAGGACTTCATCATCCTCAACGTCCTTCCCTTTATCACTAGAAATATGAACTACAAATAATACACATCCCTTTCAACAATTGCACTTTCCTTGCATAGTTGTAACCATTCTCCTCGATATAGGATTTTTTTTCCCTGAAAAACTCTCCTTTTCCCATCATCATCCAATCACTCAATAGCCTTGTCATAGCAGTCCACCATAGTCCCGTGAATGAACAACCAATCCATGCCTAAAAGCATACTATATGAACCCATACGTAACACATTTATATGTGTTGATGTATCCATACCATTAAGCTCAAATGCACAAGATCTCACCTAATGATGAAATCTTCTCTTCGTCCCTATAGCCAACTGCACCAACAAAGATTTTGCATGCACATTTTAATTCAAGCAACACTTATCCACCAAGTCAGGACTGATATAACTACAATTAGATCCAAGATCAATTAAAATGGAAACAAGTTTATCATGAATCTCACCTTCCATCTCAATAATGGATTCCTGATGATATGCCTGCCTATTATCCACTGTTGCATAAATATGAAGAATACTTTTCCCAACATCTCTAACCATCTATGCCTCCTGAGCACTATAAATCTGAGGCCTGCCACCCTGGTGCGGTGGGCACTCACTCCTACGATGATTTCCACCACAAGTCCAACACCTCAAAGGCTTCCTATCATTACCCTTATTCTGCTCCTCAGGTTGAAATCAATGTCCTCCGTCAACTGCATTGAACTTCTTATAAGGTGCCACATTATCCTTATCACCTGCATCCTAAAGTCTTCCTAGATTCTTAGCCCACTTTCCTTTAGTATTCTCATTACCTTTCCAATCCCGCTTAGGCTTAAACTTGTGCTTAGACTGCTCATAATAATGCTTCATCTTCTCAATGAATTCCTCCATTGACTGAGGCTAATCATACTCAATTTGATCTTTAAATTCTAAAGGAAATCCATTGATGAACCTTTGGACCTTTGCCTTCTCATCCTTAAAGTAGTGCGCATACCTCAACAATTCCAAAAACTTGGTCATGTACTCTTCATTTGTCATGGAACCCATCTTGAGCTCATAGAATTCCTTTGCCTTTCCGTCGTAATATCTCTCCAACAAGTACTTCTTCCTAAAGAATCTTTTAAACTCATGCCAAAGCAACTCCTCTACCCTGATGCCTCTGACATGCTTCACATCTTCCCACCAGATATCTACTTTTCCCTTGATACTGAAGATCGTTATCTTGGCTTTAATATTCTCTAAACAATCGTGCAATCCAAAGAACTTCTTCTTCCCAAGCAGCCATGCTTTTGCATCTTATGACTTCTTCACTTCCCCATCAAAAGTAGGAGGCTTGGCTTTCTTGAACTCTTTTGGAAAATATTGCTTCTCACTCCTCTTATAGGGATGATGGCGGTGATGGTGATGATCTCTCTCAGAACAGGAGCTATAATAAAATCCATGAGTGTTAGCCTGCCTGTCAGGTGTATCCAAGAATCTACCACCTCTAGCTATGTCATCCATGTCCAACCTGTGTCCTCTATGAGACCTACTACCATATGCCCCATTTGTTTTTTCTTCCTATCCAAAACTGATCCCCAACTGTCAATGCTTCTGTAAATCTGAAAGGCTCTAGAGGATGACTGCATTAACTTTTGCTTTCTTTTCCCGAGCTCTGGCAAGTCTTTCTTGTGCCTCAATCAACCTGTTATTATCTGCCTTGCAACTTTTGATACCTGCCTTGAAACTTCTCAGTGTATCTGCTAAATCGGGAGAGTACTCTTCTCCTTGTTGCTCAACTGACCTTTCCCATTCCATTGATTTCAGATCAGGCATGTAAGGGGAGTCATGTGAACTGCAATCCACCATTCTACTCTTCATCCCTGATATTCTACCTCCTACAAGCATGTCATGTTAGATAAACCAATAGAAGGCATAATCAAATCATACCTTAGTGTATCTTAGGGGAGGCTATCTCATATGCACAATTAATCCAGATTAACACGAAATAGATACATAATGACATCAACATATCAACCTCATATCAACATATCAACTTCATGCATGATAACAAAAATTGCAATAATGATGACATGCATGATAACCATAACCATCACAATACATGCATAACATTATGATTTAGCCCATCCAATCCAAGTGTTTGAACTTGGAAGCTCTTAGACCACCCTATGATATCAGATATCACCCAAAGATAACAGAACCCACTCTAATACTACCCTGTAACATCTCCTCCCACATTTGCCCACTTTGACAAGATCTCAAGGGTAAATATGAGCTCAATGTCACTATGATATGACCTGACCTCCAAGTTCCAGTTATGGAAGTGGGACCTACAAACCAGAAGTAAACTGACATCCCTTAGAGACTACAGATCACTTAGGAACCTATCAACCACCCTAGGTGATCAATCCCTAAGCTGGAACTCTTTTTCACTAGGTTTACACCCCAACCGCATCCTTGGCACACTATGAATGTGGTTATGAGGCTCCAACCACATCCATAAGCCTGCATGTATGTGGTTATGACCCAATTTCCTCTGTTTTGTGCATGCGTTCACAAGATCTATGCCCTTTTTCATGCGAGCCTCTATACCACTACCCAAAGCTGCCTGTAACTTTATAGAATCATGACAATGATGATAAAAATGATAGACAATAAAATTTTTAGCAAGATCTTGACCATTTCATGCCTAATGCAAGATAGACATTTTGTCAAACATATAAGCAGGTCTTGAATTCATATTTGATTATAAACTTATGAACTTCATCTGAGAATCACCAAGAAGGCTCTATGCCCTATATATCTAGTTCTAATAACACTTATTATCCCATGCATTCATCAACAATCTAGTAACTTATCAAACATGAACAAGAGCCATAGCTAGAACACATAATAGAACCATGCATGTAACCAAAAAAGTAACCATGACAAATCAATCATAATATCAGCATAATAACCAAACAAGTGCTCATATTAACATATGCAAATGCCAACCAAGTCAAGGACTTCCACGTACCACCTAACGATAGATTGGATGAACCAAAATCTCTCTTTTAGTAACCCACCCCTGCGCCATATTTCAAGCATGAATGTGGGATCATAAGGGTTAAACCAAAAAAAAATAAACCAGGGCTTCCAGAGGCCAAACCACCTCAACCCTCAAGCACAGTGATCTCACCTATATGATCCAGAAATCACTAACATCAACCAGATTGGTCTCTAACCATGTTGTCTAGGGCTCCATGAACTAGTAACTCAACCCACAACCTTCAGGGTACCTAAGTTGTTTTAGGGCTCCAGAAAATTTGTCCCAACCCACAAGCTCTAGGGACTAGTAACTCAACCCACAACCTCTAGTTAACCTAAGTTATTTCAGGGCTCTAGAGAATTTTTCCCAACCCACAACCATAGGAAACCTGAGAACCAATAAGAGAACCAAATGGGGAACCCACTGCATCATGGCTATCTAAGAAATGGAAAGGCAAGGCTGATTCAAACTTAAACAAGAACGCAAAAACTTATAGAGATAATCATAAACACAGAGATGCAACAACAAAGCACTTCATTTCATTAATACAAAATACTGAACTACACTTACAAACAAAATGGAAATAAGATAGCTCGAGCGATGGTAGCTTATCTCTTAGAAGAGATGTGGTGGATACATGCCTTTGCACTGTGTTACAATGAGGCTCAAGGGTCTATTTATTATTTGAAAACATGAGAACACCCTAAACAACCAAAACCCTAACCCAAGGAGATGTAACACCAAGAGTTTGTGGGCCTCGTTGGGGTTAGTTGGGTATCCAACTTATCGGGGTCGTAACTTGGTCATATTATCTCCATTTGGCGTGAACGATATCTTGTTGGAAAGGTCTCACCGAGTACTACAGGTTTATGGCTACAAGCCTATTACGGACCCCAAAAGACCGCCGTTTAGGGGGTCAAAATTGCTCTAGAAGTTCAAGACCCAAAAAACTGCTAAAAATAGTAAATACTGAAATGAACAAGGAAACAAATGAAACTGACTTGGGATCTAGGTGGAATAGGCGGGTGGCCACCAATATCCACCTAGATCATTCCTCCCCCCTTAGGAAGCAATGGTCTCCATTGCGTGCAAAGCCTCCATGAGGTGAGGAAATTTATGTTGAACTTGGTCCCTGGTGAACCACTTGCCCTCGTGAAGGAGTTGGCCTGCTTTGACAACTCGATATAAATGTATCATTTGTTGGTGACTAATCCATGATCTTTTACTTATAGATTCATCATAATTACATGAATAAAAGCTTATTAATCGTGGGACTTAAAAGTACACAAAACAATGCGGGAATAACATGTTAAACAAGAAACAATGATACAAAGATTTGATTACGGAGTTCATCCAATATGGACTACGTCTCCGGGCCCTGCTCAATTGTGAGGAGGCCTTCTTTGATTAAGTGGCATAAAAAAGAAATAAAAATACAAGCAACATTATTTACAATCCTTATACATCCAAGCTGGAAGATGGACAAAGAATGGAGAGCCCAACTTCAGAAACAGACAGTACCACTGACTTCCTGGCAAAAAATCATGCGAAAATGCCTATTTAAACACTTGATTTGGATAATCAGGCTTTCGACAACCTCTCAGAACCTTCTTGCTGCTCCAAGCGAGGTCCCGACCTGTTGCTAGGTCAAGGTATGTTGCATACAATGACTTCTCAACTAATCTGCCAGTCCCCTCTGCCTTCTTCCGACACAAAAGGGTCTTTTATAAGCATGGCGTCAATCCCAAAGTACTCAAGGCAGTTTTAACACAATAAACGAAGTTAAGCAGGCGGGATCGGGCCGGAATGATATATGGAAACAAACTTACAATTATGGCGAAACCCCTTACAAACATGGCGCGAAACTTCTTCAACTGCGCATGGAAACCAGCGGCTCTTACTATCGTAATTTCCAACCATCGGCAAACAGTCCCAAACCCAAACAATATGGCACTCTGCGATACAACGGACCCACCTTGGTTTTAAATCACCATGTATAAGACATCGCATTCGGCGTTCCCCATAGAAAATCGCAATCGACTCTTCCCTCAGCGGATATCAAAGTCCATATACTACGATAACAACAGACCCACTGGGTAATGAAATATAGTGTATAACATATCGTGTCCGGAACCCTATCACAATTGCAACAGGGTTTAATGATGGGGTCACTTCGTAAACACTAGCCCCTTCTGCGATTGTGATATGTGATATATCGCATCGCTACTAGGCTCTGCCAGGGGCCGATTCATAACACTTGTCCACCTCTGATATGTTATATGTGATATCACAATCGCAAATCTGAAATGCTGGGGACCAATTCCTTAACCTGCAACCTCTGTTTTCCGCGATATGCGATATGCAAGACACAATGGTAGCCTGCCACTTGGCACCTCCCTATTTGCTGAAAATTTTGCCATGTCATCTCCTCCTGCCACTTGGACAAGTCAAACTTGAACTTTGACTTGCTCTACCTTAGTCATATGACCTCGGATTTGAGTGTCATTCGCACTGTTGGAATCAGGATGATGAGCACTTAGATCTGATGCTAAGTTTATCCAATTTCTACCACTTCGATTTTTGAGCCTTTTACCATGCCACTGGTAGTTTTTGAAGATTGACCTAGATCAATCCTCCCCACTAAGATATTTTGGACCCCCAAAATCCCTTTTAGTCAGTTGGCAAGTGAGGAAATTTCTCCCTCACTTTCTCTTTTTCCATCCATCGAGCCTTACTTAGATGCCTTCCTTTGAAGCCCACACAAATGTACTCTACCAAAAACATTAACACATCCAACACACTGTTTGTGTCCTCGCCAAACTACAGTTTCAACCACATGCATACAAAACTCGCACATCCTTTGTAATCATATACAAGCATACATAACTAAAACAACCCCGCACTTGCTAAGAATTTATAACACATACTCTTTGGTCAAGTTCTACACTATAGAAATCAATATCCAACAACTCACAAAAATACCAAACATCATCGCTGCATTTTTTAAGTGATGGTAAACACATCATCACTTTTACATTTATTAGCAACACATGGCTTACAAACAATGGCCATAACAAGCTATTACATCTAAAAAACCATATTTTAGTTAATAAAGAGGACTGTCATGACTGTGGTAGATTTGTTTGTTGATCATTTTCACCCGTTGGCTTCTTTATTGATACTTTCTCAGCACAGAGCATATTGTACATGGCTACTTGGTGTCCCACCTCGTTGCAGTGACTACCAGGGTTCTTTCTCCTCCAAACTTTCTGAATCATCTTGGAACGCTTTCCCCTGATGTGCCTCTTCAGACTCGTGATCCTTTTGAAGGGTGGTAGTTTTCTTCTACCTCTCCCTTTTGTCATTCCCCCTAGGCCTCATCTCAGGGTGTAGTTTCCAGTAATTCTCTTCATTGCGCCCCTCTTTCTCACAATGTGTACAAGAGGGATTTTCTCCTCTTCTCTTGGTTGGTGCGACTCTTTTTGGGTGGTCATTTTGTTCATGCGTCCCCCGGCTCTCAAGATACATGGCCTTCACACTAGCCTCATCTATAGTAGTAGGCTCGAACAATAATAATCAGTGTCATATTTAACTATGTAAGGAACCAATATACTTAGTTACAATCTCTGGTGAATCTAATGGAATGCTCAAATTCAATGCTTGTTTCCTAAATTCTTCAGTGAAAGTTTTTCACATTTTTACCCTTGCTTTGCCTTAGGTGTTGCCATTTTGTTAATGCTTTTTGTTTATATACCGAGGGTAAAACTGATTCCGCAATGTAGAAACAAAATTTGACCATGAGGAAAGAAGGTTACCCATTTTGTTCCTGCCTTGCAATTTGCTATCCCACCAAACGAGAGTGGTGCCACTTGGTCAGAGGGATGCCAACTGGATCTTTGCCTCATCTTCTTCGATCTGTTGGATCCAGTAGTAGAGCTCAATATGCCTAATCCAATTGTTGAACTTTTCTGCATTACACTCTCCAACATACGTAGGCAAGTCAAAATTTACATCTAGTTTAAGGAAAGGTTTCTTAGATGTATGTCTAGAGTTGCGATTGGAGTGATGAGAACTATCACTTGAATAAGGAGAGGGAGGGGGATATTCTCCACCATCTCCTTGATGTGTCGATCCGCGATCATATGCATCTTTCTTCTTGTGCTGGAGGGCCTTCTCGTACTCTGAAAATAATTTATCCACTTTCTCGGCCATATTGTCGAATACCTTGCAAAAATTATGTTCTTCTTCCTAACGAGCCTCTTCATTTTCCATGTTTCTTCTTCATTATGCATGTCCTTCTTTGGATCAAAGGACTTAAGCGTTCCTTCTCCTTTTCGTGGCTTGTTTCGGGTTAGCATATCATCAAAGACCTGCTTTGATACCACTTGAGCCAAGATTTTTTTACTGTTAGATGCATCAGAATTAGATGAAACAAAGCTTATTAACCATGAAACTTAAAAGTACACAAAACAATGTGGGAATAACACGATAAGCAAGAAACCATGACAAAAAGATTTGGGGTCCAATATGGACTACATCTCCCACCTTGCTCAATAATGGGGAGGCCTTCTTTTATTAAGTGGCATAAAAAAGAAATGAAAGTAGAAGCAACATTCCTAGCAATCCTTATACCTCCAATATGGAAGATGGATGAAGACTGGAGAGCCCAACTTCAGAAGTAGAGAGTACCACTAACTTCCTGGCGAAAAACCATGCAAAAATTCCTATCCAAACACCCGATTTGGATAATCGAGATTTTTGCAACCATTCAGAACCTCCCTGCTGCTTTAGGTGAGGTCCTGACCTGCTACTAGGCCAAGGTCTGCTGCATACAATTACTTATGAACTAATCTTCCAACACAAAAGGGTATTTTATAAGCATGGCAGCAATCCCACAATACTCGGGCAATTTTAACACAATAAACCAAGTTAAGCAGGTGGGATCAGGTCAAAATGATACATGGCAACAACCTTACAATTATGGTGAAACCCCTTACAAACATGGCACAAAAATTCTTCAATTATGCATGGAAACTGATGGCTCTTACTATCGGTGTTTCCAACCATCGACAGATAGTCCCAAGCCCAAACAATCTGGCACTCTGGGATACAGCATACCTGCTGTGGTTATAAATCAAAATGTATAAGACATTGTGTTTGACAGTCCTTGTTGCAAATCGCAGTCGACACTTCCCTTGGTGGATATCAAAGTCCATATACTGCGATAACAACAGACCCGTTGGGCTATGAAATATAGTGTATAACATATTGCGTTCAGAACACTATCGCAATCGCAACTGGGATTGTTGTCAGGCTACTTCATAAACACTATACCCTTTTGTGATTGTGATATGTGATATATCGCATCGCAACTAGGCTTTACTGGGGGTTGATTCATAACACTTGTCCACCTCCAATATGCGATATGTGATATCGCAATTGCAAATCGGCAATGCTGGGGGCTGATTCCTTAACCCGCGACCTCTGTTTTACAAGAAATGCGATATGCGGGACCCAATGATAGCCTGCCACTTAGCGCTTCCCCATTCGTTGAAACTTTTGCCATGTCATCTCCTCCTTCCACCTGGACAAGTCAAACTTGAAATTTGACTTGCTCTAACTTCTTCATATGAACTCAAATTTGAGTGTCGTTTTCACTATTGGAATCAGGATGACGAGCACTTCAATCCGATGCTAAGTTTATCCAAATTCAGCCACTTTGATTTTTGAGCCTTTTACCATGCCACTAGTACTTTTTGAAGATCCACTTGGATCAATCCTCCCCACTAAGAGATTTTGGATCGCAAAAAGCCCTTTCAGTCAATTGGGAAGTGAGGAAATTGCTCCCTCACTTTCTCTTTCTCCATCCATCAAGCCTTACTTGGATTCCTTCCTTTGAAGCCCACACAAATGTACTCTACCAAAAGCATTAATACATCTAACACACTGTTTGTGTCGTCGCCAAACCACACTTTCAACCACCTACACGTGAAACTGGCACATCCTTTGCAATCATATACAAGCATACATGACTAAAATAACCTCGCACTTGCGAAGATTTTATAACACACACTCTTTGGTTAAGTTTTACATGATAGAAATCAATATCCAACTACTCATAATGAGACCAAACATCATCGTTGCGTTTTTTAAGCGATGGGAAAAACATCATAAATTTTACATTTATTAGCAACACATGGCTTACAAACGGTGGCCATAACAAGATATTACATATAAAAAAACCATATTTTACTTAATAAAGAGGACTGACATGACTGTTGTAGATTTGTTTGTTGATCATTTTCACCCGTTGTCTTCTTTATCGATACATTCTTGGCACATAAAATATTGTATGTGGCTCCCTGGTGTCCCAAATCATTGCAGTGACTATCAGATTTATTTCTCCTCCAAACTTTCCGAATCGTCTTGGAGCACTTTCCCTTGATGTGCCTGTGATAAGGGTTTATGGATCCCTCACTATCACTGGAATGTGTTGAGGTGCCCTCATCATCTGTCGTCGGTAGGTCATTGGCTGTTTTAGAGAATTCGCCAACTTCCTTCCTGAGATACCTGAAGCCTGCATGACGAGGCAATTCCTCCACTTTGATGGGGTTTACGATGCCCTGGCCATTAATGCCAAGGCCCTTCCCCTGGTACCCCATTTTCTTCAACAATTTGGATCCAATACCTATAGTATTTTTTTTCAAAAACTGCGAAATCATCATTAGGAAAGGTACATGAAGCTGAAGAGTCACTTTTTACCTCAAGGCGGTTATGCTACAACTTTTCCAAGGCTTCGTCCTTGTCTTGCAATTGGCGTAGCAACCTTTGTTTCTCCTTTTCAGCTTCCTATAGGAGTCTCCTTAGCTTAATATTCTCTACTTGAGTTCTTTGGTTGATCTCCTCAAGTTCCTGTAGCCATGCCTCATTAGGTGTCATTTTCACCTTAGGTACAACATCTATTGAGAGCTTTGTTTCATCATCCAAATCAGAACCCAGATCGACAGGTCCATCTGCTGCGATCCCAAGAGCTGTGATCTTCCTTTCGTCACCAGAATCTGACCCCAGGTCAATTGGTCTACCTCAGGTACATCCCACAGCTGTGACATTCCCATCTTCATATGATTCAGACTCGTGATCCTGTTGCAGGGTGGCAGTTGTCTTATGCCTCTCCCTTCTGTCATTCCTCCTAGGCCTTAACTCAGGGTGTAATTTCCAGTAATTCTCTTCGTCGTGCCCCTCTTTCTCACAATGTGTACAAGAGGGCTTTTCTCCTCTTCTCTTGGTTGTTGCGACTCTTTCTGGGTGGTCATTTTGCTCATCCATCCCCCTGATCTCAAGATGCATGGCCTTCACACTGGCCTCATTGATAGTAGCAGGCTTGAACGATAATAATGAGTGTTGTGTAAGGAACCGATATACTTAGTTACAACCTCTGGTGAATCTAATGGAATGCTCAAATTCAATGCTTGTTTCCTAAATTATTCGGTGAAAGTTTTGCACATTTTTACCCTTGCTTTGCCTTAGGTGTTGCCATCCCATTAATGATTTTTTTTTATATACCAGAGGGTAAAACTAATTCTTCAATGTAGAAACAAACTTTGACCATGAGGAAAGAAGGTTACCCATTTTTGTGTTGCCTTGCAATTTTCTATCCCACCAAACAAGAGCGGTGCCACTTATTCGAAGGGATGCAAACTGGATCTTTGCCTCATCTTCTTTGATCCATTGGATCTGGCAGTAGACCTCAATCGGCCAAATCCAATTGTTGGTCCTTTCTGCATTACACTCTCCAGCATACATAGGCAAACTTTACATCTAGTTTAAGGAAAGGTTTCTTAGATGTATGTCTACAGTTGCGATTGGAGTGATGAGAACTATCAATTGAAGAAGGAGAGGGAGGGGGATCTTCTCCACCATCTCCTTGATGTGTCGATCCACGGTCATCTGCATCTTTCTTCTCGTGTTGGAGGGCCTTCTCGTCCTCTGAAAACAATTTATCAACTTTCTCGACCATATTGTAGAATACTTTGTGGAAATTATGTTCTTCTTCCCAACGAGCCTCTTCATTTGCCATGTTTCTTCTTCATTGTGCATGTCCTGCTTCAGGATCAAAGGACTTAAGCATTCCTTCTCCTTTTCACAGCTTGTTCTGTGTTAGTATATACTCATGAAATTCACATCAACAAAGACCTGCTCTGATACCACTTGATCCAGGATATTTTACTTATAAATGCATCATAATTACATGAAACAAAGCTTATTAACCATGGAACTTAAAAGTACACAAAACAATGCGGGAACAACACGATAAGAAAGAAACCATGACACAAAGATTTGATTACAGAGTTCATCCAATTTGGACTATGTTTCCGGGCTGTGCTCAATAGTGGGGAGGTATTCTTTTATTAAGTGGCATAAAAAAGAAATAAAAGTACAAGCAACATTATTTACAATCCTTATACCTCCAATATGGAAGATGGATGAAGAATGGAGAACCTAACTTTAGAAATATACAATACCATTTACTTCCTGGCGAAAAATCATGCAAAAATGCCTATCCAAACACCTGATTTGGATAACCGGGTTTTCTGCAACCTCTCGGAACCTCCTTGCTGCTCCAGGCGAGGTCCTTGCCTGCTTCCAGGTCAAGGACTAATGCATACAATGAATTATGAACTAATCTACCAGTCCCCTCTGTCTTGTTCTGACACAAAAGGGTATTTTATAGGCATGGCGACAATCCCACAATTCTCGGGCAGTTTTAACACAATAAACCAAGTTAAGCATGTGGGATTGGGTCAGAATGATACATGGCAACAACCTTACAATTATGGCGAAACCCCTTACAAACATGGCACGAAACTTCTTCAACTACGCGTGGAAATCGACAGCTCTTACTATCGGCATTTCCAACCATCGGTGGACAGTCCCAAGCCCAAACAATCTGGCACTCTGTGATACAACGGACCCGCCGTGGTTATAAATCACAATGTATAAGACATCACATCCGATAGTCTCGAATGACTTGTATCTTGGATGGGTCCACATGTACACCCTTCTCATCAATAATTTATCCCAGATATTGAACCTGGGTCAGGCCAAAGGTTCATTTCTCTAAGTTACCACACAACATGTGTTGTCGCAGGGTTTGAAGGACCTGTCAAATATGGTGGAGGTGCGCTTCCCAACTTTGGATGAAGATCAAGATGTCATATAAATACACCACCACAAATGAATTGGTGAAGGGTTGCAAGATGTTGTTCATCAGTCCCATGAAGGTTGTAGGGGCGTTCTTCAATCCGAATGGCATGACCAACCATTCGAAAAGGCCCTCCTTGGATATGAAGGAAATCTTCCACACATTAGAGGGTTTGATAGGCACTTGGCGATAACCTGACTTCAAGTCAAACTTGCTAAAATATTTGGCCCCTTCGAGCTGGTCCATAAGGTCATCAATCCGCAAGCATGGGTAACTATTCCAGACAATGATCTTGTTCAGTGCTCAATAGTCAATACAGAGCCTCCAGGTCCCATCCTTCTTCTGTACCAATATAATCGGGCTCCCACAAGGTGATGAACTTGGCTTGATGTGCCCTTTCTGCAATAGTTCTTGAATCTGCCTCTTGATCTCATCATTCTCCAGAATAGAGCATCGATAGATCGTTCCATTGGGTAGTGGCGTGCCCAGGGTCAGATCAATGGAGTGCTTGACCTGACAGTGCAGAGGTACCCCTGTGGGTGAGGTGAAAATATCCTTGTACTCCTCCACGACCTTGTCCATATGTTGTTTTTGTGTAGAGGAGCCCTGCCTAGAAGCCATGGCCACAACCTTCTTCTTGCCTTGGGGGTGAATCATAAGGAAAAAAAATTTCCTGGTCTGGGAAATGATCTTACTGCATTTATTTGTTGTGATAAAAGAAATGGCGGTAGGTGGGGCTACCTTCAGTATCCTGTACAAATTATTAGCCAAAGTAATAATCATAGAGCGAGGTCTAAACTCATATACATCATGTCGTTTCCACAAGTATGGTTGTCCTAACAATACATCACAAACTTCAAGAGGAGCAACGTCACACAATACCTCATCTGTGAAGGGCTTGATGTTGTAGGGAAGGCGACACTGCTAGTTGGTGAAGCCACCTGATGGTGTACAACTGTGGATGCATTGTAGTCTTTAGGCCCAGCTGCTTCACGACCTCTACTGAAATGAGGTTCTTTTGGCTCCCGTTGTCGACAATGAACTGCAACGAAGAACCCTTCACCCACATCTATGAGTGGAAGAGGCATTCCCCCTCCTTTGGATCTTCAGGCTCAATCTTTTGGATCTTGGTGGTGGCCACGGTGGCACTAGGCTCCGCATCAATGATCTGCTTCCCTTTGTCAGTTCCCTTATCGGGTTCTGATTCAAAGTCGGAACCTGCATCTAATTTGGAAGCCTTCAGCTCGGCCACTAGTGACTACTTGGCCCGACACTCACTTGTATTGTGAGTGGAGCTCTTATGGAACTTTTGATGCCTCGAAAATCGCTGCATCAACATCCGGGAAAACCACCCGGTCCGAACCTTAAAGGCAGCTCCTTTTCCGTTTGGTGTGGTGGCTCCGACTAGATATAATGGGACCAATTTCCCAATGGTTTGTAAATAGGATGGATAAGTGATTGATCTTATATTATCTAATGATAATGATGAATGATTTATTCTATAATGCAAATTATAAACAACTAATCTATCCCGGGAAATTTCCACTTTAGTGCAACTTTTGATTATCTTTATCCACAAATAGGCATATAGATGACTCCATTTATAAATAAAGATATTTATTCATATGATAATTACTTTGTTAAAGTAGTTGAACAAAGTAATAATTAAAACATTATTACACTTTTCCTCATATATCATTGACATAAATATGATTGAAAGAATAACATTCCTTAAACATTCAATAGTGAAAAGTAAAAGGAATGTTGTTAAAACACATACATATATCTAATGATAGCAATAATTGAATAAACCTAATTAATATAAAAGAATGGAACAAAAACATAGATAATAGTACTATATGTAATTTGAATCCCCTTCGATATCAGTCGCATTGAGATCCCGTCTTTCAACTTAGAAATACTCTCACAAAAAGCAATAGTGCATATCTTATCAAAGCATTCTTCATTAAAATTCAGAATATAGGCTCAGTCTTCATAAAAAAATATATATCGGAAGCACAATAGTGCAACTCCCGTCCCAAGTTTTGATACAAAAATTGAGGACTCTTTCCAAATACATGAAAGGGTCTATAAATACTTACTAACTAACTAACTATGAAATAAAAAAGTTGTGAGATGGTATAACCAAATCATGAAAATCTCCTTGAAATAGACATGCTTGCAGTCGGTAGAACGATTCACTGTTTCGGCTGATTATCTTTTGGCTTGAGCTGGCATATAGCGAGCATTGGTTGCAATTCTGGAGGGTGACTCATACGTGAATGCAGTTGGGCTGAATACGTAGCATCATTAATTTCAGGAATCATGTAACCGATTGCATCGGTTAAACATTTTATTGCTGCCTTTTGACTATGGGGTTTAACCAGGATGAACCAAAAGATGTCCCAAGTTAAACTTTGGTTGCCTGCGATTAATCTTTCCTTCTTTCCTAATTCCTGTTTGCACTTTTGTTCCAATGCTTTAGGTGATGGTAGCTTACCTGGAGTACATTCTAAAATCAAATTAGATAGATAAAGTGTATCATTGATTAATTCAATCAAATTACCAGTTGTTGATCTACATCTTGAAGTTGCCCGCTCTGCTTTCATCAATTGAGACTGCCATTCCAGGAAAAGAATTTCCTTGTGCGATTCCAGAATTTGAGGCAGATTTGCAGCTTGTCCCTCCTTGGTTTCTTGCCAAGCAAGAAAGTCTGTTAATGTTTCATTGGCCTGCTCCAAATTTTGTCTTGCTTCAACTGATTTATCAACCATTGATGAAGAAATTTCACAGAGGGGCTCAGCAAGAGAAATATTATGACATAGTAAATTTAATTGATTAATCAATGCTTTATTGATCTGGAGTGCTTCGGATTTGAACTCTGTTGTTTGAGGAAAGCCCTTGAACTTTTCTATTTGTTGTGAGAGTTGAGCGATTTGCTCATCTTTCGTTTTTCTCAATTGTTCATTCATTGACTTTAGCTTGGCCAATGCTAAAGATAATTCTTTTTGCTTGTGAACTGCACTTTGGTCTATCCTCTTCTTCTCCTTGAGAAATTGCTCATTTAGCTGATTGTTTAACTGCTGTTGTGCTACTAAACGCTGCTCTAATTGCTCTATTCTTTGTTGCCTTTCAGATACCTGTGCCTCAAGTGAAACAATTGTTTGATCTTTTTCTTTGAGTAAATTGCTGACTTCCGATGCTTTATCCATAGTAGCTGCCAAGTATGCCCCGACATATTGAGAGAGTTTTGTGAGGTCTTCGGAAGGGTTAACTTCCTCTCTCCATACCACATTAGCCATTTCCATTTGCGCAGGTAAAAGAGAAGGTTGATCAAGCTTTCTCTTTTTCCTTTGTCTTTTTACTACAACCCTGTGCTTAGGGCTGTAGAAGACATCTAAAGGTGGTATTTCTTCTACATGCAGGATGATTTCATCGGATGGATTCTCTAGAATTATCTCCATATCCTTTTGAGTGATTGGTGGGCTGCTGGTTCCTTCAGTTGGAATGTTTTAGTTGCTGTCTTGTGACCAGTTGTCACTTCGGGTGTACTAAACTCCTGTAAATTCTCAGTATTACTTATAATGGAATCGAACTGCTGCCATTCTTTAAGAAGCTTGGGATCAATCTAAGTATCTGTATCTGTGAATTGAATATCTTTTCCTTTTCCATGTTCCTGTTCCTGTTCCTTTATCTTTTCGGAGACCTTTTCGATATCGGAAGTCTTACCAATAACTATTTGTTCAGTCTGAGCAGATGACTGGACTGTAGGAGCTGTGACTAAGAGGTCTAAAGGCAGAGTTTGTAACCTCTGTTCTCTAAGCCTATTAAACACTTCCAGTCTTTCATTTTGATATTTGATTTTAGCCAATGCTTTAACTTGGAATAGAGATTCAGATGAGGCAAATATATCATCGAAGACATCATCTTCATTATCAAATTTGGCAAGCTTGGCTTGGTCAAGAACATTATAGGCCACCTTTCTGGTATCATACTGTCTATTAGGAATTGTGGCAAGCTTTAGTGTTTGCAATTTCTCTGTCTCCTTCTTTGCGTTCTTGTAATCATGAAGAGTGAAAATGCCACACCGTAATGGGAATGTAGGCCATATCTATTTCTTGGAATTTTTAAGGGTTTTGGATGTCCCATCTACTGTTATTTGATAAGCCAATTCCTGAGCTAACAGTTTATCAGGCACATACAGGGGAAGGACATGGGGTTTTGTATTGCTACCAAAAAGCCTTATATAAGTGAATTTTTCCTCCCCAAACCAACTGCCCACTGCTGTCAAATTTGTTTCTGCTTCTGGAGATATCCAGGGAGCAGGCTTATAAAAAATAGAGTAATAAATAGGCAAAATAAAACCATTGTAGATTTTATACAGGTGATTTTTGTAATTGGCCTTCCATAACTGCTCATGATAGATATGTATTGGTTTGGGGTCTGCGGGGGTCCATCTCCACCCGAGCAATGGAAATTCAGAATTAAAACAAATAGTGTCCATAATGAATGCACTATAATAGAATGGGGGAATGGTCCTAGTAGTATGATATACATTTGCCCTGTACTCTAGAATTGTTGTGGCTAGTTTATCAGATAAAATATTGGCCCAATCCATCACATAGCCATTGATCTATAGTAAATTTAGCAGAGTCATGTATTTCCCACATTCTACACATCATAGCTCTAGCATAATAATAAGGAGAAGCCAATGAGTCTACGGAGTACTTACTCGATGATTCATGCTTGTGCTTCTCAAGGAAGTGTCTCCACTGCTTAATCGGGGCTGATTCTGACTCGTTTTCCTTCGCAAAAGCTTCTAAGAATGCTTTGTTGTACCGCTTCTCAGGCTCAGGTAAGTGATACATTTTCCTTAGATCATCGGGCTGAAACGAGCTGAATATCCTTCGGTCAGTAGTGCAAAAGATTCTGTTTGTAATTGGAATTTTTTCCACCACCCATCTCACGACATCAGTATATGGGAGGACTTTAGCTTGTGCTGCTATTCTGTGAAGAAAGGAGCATGCCAACTCTTTGAGAGTTCCTTTAGACTTATTAGTTGAATCAGCCGTGGCTTCTTCGGATAACTCTTCAAGCTCTTCTACTTCAATCAAATTATAGATACTCTCCCAGCTTGTGTTTCCCAGTCTGAGACATGTTGTGTCTGATATCAATCCTTTTTTACTTGGTCCTGGATCTTTTGCTGGAGGAGCTGCTGTTGCAGACTTCTTGGATTTCTTTCCCATTTTCTTCAGATTTCTAGTTTCAGCGGAATTCTGCACAAGCGATTGAAAAACCGTGATACAGAGAAATGCTGCTATAGACCAATATGATAATGAAAAAGAGCTACGTCGATTGGCAGGTGATAATGGAATATAGTTAAAGTTTGCCGCGGATGAAATCTAAAGAAAAGATCTACCCTTAACTGCTTCATTGAATAGTTGTTTAACCTGTCAATCGTGGTAAAGACTGTTTTAAATGCCCATCATGTCGTTTATATGCTGAATGATTAATTCAAGCATGCCTTAGATTTCTTTGATGGATGATCAATGATAAATCGCTAATCGGCGATCGGGAATGTCAAGGTGCAGGCTTTAATACTTGCTTTAAATATCTCCAATCGCCGAAAGGTGATATAATGCATGCAAACCATTTTAAATACATTTTCGAGATGTGCGCCTAATTAATATATCACAATCGGGAATAGGCTCGGGATTTCTTGTTTTGTCACTGTGATTTCGCCGATTGCCGATTGCGATATGCTTTGTCGCATTGGAAGGTTTTGAACATTCCTTGTTTATGTGTTGGTGATCCGGATTTAAATAGGAACGCAACAAATTACAGAGATAACCATATACACAAAGATGCAGCGGAAATAATACTTCATTTCATTAATGGAAAATACTGAAATATGCTTACAACCAGAAATGGAAATAAACCAGCTAGGGCGATGGTAGCTTATCTCTGAGAAGAGATGTGATGGCTACATGCCTCTGAACTGTGTTACAATGAGGCTCGAAGGCCTATTTATTGTTGAGAAACAATGGAAAACCCTTAACATTCCAAAACCTAACCCTAGGAGATGAAACGCCAAACTGTGGGCCCCGTTTGGGGGTAAGTTGGTACATCAACTTCCCGGGGTCGTAACTTTGGCATATGATCTCCGTTTGACGCGTACAATAGCTCATTAGAAAGATCTATCCGAGCACTATCATTGTTGGAATGGGCAACCCATGTTGGCCATGTTGCCCCCGGATTCCCCAAAAAAACGTCGTTTAGGGCCTCAAAACGGCTCCGGAAGTTCAGGACCCGAAAAACTGCTAAAAATAGTAAGTTGTGCTACAATTAAGGAAACTGAAAATGCTAAGAAAGACAATGGTGGGGGTCCAGGTGGACTTGGCAGGTGGCCACCAATATCCACCTGGATCATTCCTCCCCCCTTAGGAAGCAATGGTCCCCATTGCGTTGAGCTCCTCCATGAGATGAGGAAACTTCTGCTGAACTTGTTCCCTGGTGAGCCACTTGCCCTGCTGAAGGAGTTGGCCTGCTTTGACAACTCGATACAGTTGGATATTCTGTTGGCGAGTGTTCTTGATCTGTGTGTCCATGATCCGATCAGTTGCAGCTTGTTCCATGCAATCTGGATTTAATTCTGTGGGTTTGAGCTGTTCTGCAATGTCGGATGTGTCTAGCAATGGTGGAAAGTATGGCCGAAGGCGGTCCACATTGAACACTGGGTGCAGGCCAAGGAATGGGGGAATGCTGAGCTCAAATGCATTGTCTCCCATAGCCTTAGTAATGGTGTAAGGACCATATGGGAGTGGTCTCAATTTCCGATTGGCTCCAGTAAGGCGTTCCTTTTGCAAATGCAACCAGACTTTGTCGCCCACCTGAAACTTGTGTGGCACCCGATGTTGATCATGTCGCTGCTTGTACTTGGCATTGGATTTCTCAAGAATGTCATGGACCTGCTGGCGAATATGTTGGATGCGCTCAATGAAGCTGGTGGCCTTATTTGTTTCGGACTGGACATGAGCTGAATTCATGTGAGTAGCTGCAAGTGGCATGGCCACATCAATGGGGCATAGTGGCTGGAATCCCAAACCCACCTGAAAAGGGCTATGGCCAGTGGAGCTGTGAAGAGCTCGGTTGTAGCTGTGCTGAACATAGGGGAGGCTCTCATCCCATGTGCGTGGATGCTTTGAGTTATACATGCGCAGAATGTGCACAATCATCCTATTGACAACCTCTGTCTGGCCATCAGTTTGAGGATGGAAGGCTGTGGACTTCGTGAGTTTGGTGTCCAGCATTGACCAGAGACTGGACCAAAATGTGTTGAGAAACCGACTGTCCTGATTTGAGATGATAGACTGTGGGATCCCAAAGTGCACCCACACTCGTTCAAAGAAGAGTTTAGCAGTGGCTTCTGCTGTGATATTCTTCTTGCAGGCCACCATATTGGCCATCTTCGAGAACCTGTCGACGACCACAAAAACACAGTCATTTCCATGCTTAGTGGAAGGAAGGCCTGACATGTAATCCATGGAGATGGATTCCCAAGGTTGACTAGGGGTAGGCAACGGGGTATAGAGGCCGTGCTTCTTAATGGCTGGTTTGGCAATGGCACAGGCAGTACATGATCGGATGTACTTCCCAACATCCTGTCGAAGATTCGGCCAATAGAAATAATTTTGCAGTACTGCCACTGTTTTCTCGACCCCGAAATGCCCAGCAGCCCGACTGTAGTGTGCTTCCCAAATCATCTTGGCACGCTCGCTTGAAGGAACACAAAGGTGACCGAGGTGGCATAATAGGGCATCCTGGAGGTGAAAATCTGCAACCTGCCGACCCTCCAAGAGTGTCTGGTATGTGTGGCCGAATTCTGGGTCGCTTTTGTAGAGAAGTGGCCAATCAGAAGTCTCGTGCCCACAAGAGTTGAGCACGGTGGTTAGCGCCATGATCGGTGGTCGACTGAGGCAATCTGCAACATTATTGGTGCTGCCCTTTTTATACTTGATATTCAAGTGAAACTGTTGTAGGTATGTAGACCACTTCTGATGGCGATCATTCTGCAATTTCCCTTGGGTCTGTATGAACTGCAGAGGTCGGTGGTCTGTGTGGATGACCATTTCCTTCCCCAAAATGTAATGCTTCCATTGTCGGTAGGCCTGTACAATGGAATACATCTCTTTATCATAAGTGGGGTACTTCCGGACTGTGTCTGAAAGTGTTTCACTGTGATATGCCACTGGATGTCCATGTTGAGTAAGGACTGCCCCAATAGCATAGTCAGAGGCATCTGTCTCGACCTCAAATGGTTGTTGTAAATCTGGTAACGCGAGCACTGGTGCTGTGCAGAGGCGATCCTTCAACTCCCTGAATGCCTTCTGTTGAGATTCAGACCAAAAGAATTTTGCTTTCGCCCCGCCCTTGGTGACTTGACTCAAGGGCCAAGAAATATGAGAAAACCCCAACACAAACCTGCGGTAGAAGTTGGCAAGACCTAGAAAGCTGTGGAGCTCTGTTAGAGTGGTTGGAGAGGGCCAATCCCGAATGACTTGGATCTTGGCTGGATCGACATGCACCCCCTGTTCATCAATGATGTATCCTAGATACTGAACCTGGGTCATGCCAAAAGTGCATTTCTCCAAATTGGCACATAGCTTGTGTTGCCGTAGTGTTTGGAGAACCTGTCGGATGTGGTGGAGGTCCTCTTCCCAACTCTGGCTGAAGATCAGAATGTCATCCAAGTATACTACTACAAAGGAGTTGGTGAATGGCCGCAAGATGTCATCCATTAGCCTCATAAAGGTTGCAGGAGCATTCGTCAATCCGAAAGCCATGACCAACCATTCGAAGAGGCCCTCCTTGGATTTGAAGGCACTCTTCCACACATCGGAGGGTTCGATTGGTACCTGGTGATATCCCGACTTCAGGTCGATCTTGCTGAAATATTTCGCCCCCTTTAGTTGGTCTAGGAGGTCATCAATCCGCGGGATCGGGTACCTATTACGGACAGTGATCTTGTTCAGCGCCCGATAGTCAATACAGAGTCTCCACGTCCCATCCTTCTGTACCAACACGATCGGGCTCCCACAGGGCGATGAACTCGGACGGATGTGACCTTTCTGCAGGAGCTCCTGAATCTGCCTCTTGATTTCATCGTCTCCAGAACGGAGCGCCGATAAATTGGTCCATTGGGTAGCGCGCACCTGGGGTCAGATCGATGGAGTGCTTGACTTGACAGTGCAGAGGAACCCCTGCCGGGGAGGTGAAGATTTCCTCGTACTCCTCCACAATCTTGTCCATCTGTAGTTGTCGTGCAGAGGGGCCCCGTTTGGAGGCCGCGACCACTATCTTCTTCTTTCCTTGAGGGCGTATCATCAGGAAAACAAATTTCCTGGTTTTGGAAATGATCTTACTGCATTGTTTTGCAGTAATCAAAGAGAGGGCGACAGGTGGTGCTACCTCTGGTATCCTGAACAACTTATTTCCCAATGTAATAATAACAGCATGGGGCCTTGATTCATACACAGCATGTCGCTTCCACAAGTATGGTTGTCCTAGTAATACATCACAAACTTCAAGGGGAGCAATGTCACACAATACCTCATCCGTGAAGGGCTTGATGTTGTATGGAAGGCGACACTGCTGGCTCACGCGAAGATCTCGTCCTTGGTGAAGCCACCCAATGGTGTATGGTTGTGGATGTGTTGTGGTCGGTAAGCCCAACCGCTTCATGACCTCTGCCGAAATGAGGTTCTTTTGACTCCCGCTATCAACAATGAACTGTATCGGGGAGCCCTTTACCCACATCTGGGAGTGGAAGAGACGCTCCTCCTCCTCTGGATCTTCGGGTTCATTTTTCTGGATCTTTGCGGTAGCAACAGTGGCGCTGGGGTCCGCATCAATGATCTGCTTCCCTTTTTCATACCCCTTATCGGGTTCTGACTCAGAGTCGGAACATGCATCTGATTCTGAGACCTTTAGCTCAGCCACCAGTGACTGCTTGGCTCGACACTCACTTGTGTTGTGAGTGGAGCTCTTATGGAACTCACACCATTTTCCAGTGTCCTTTCTCGGCTTCGCGGCGCTGTTCTTTGCTTGCAACTTCGGCTGGTTGTCTTGGGCTGTCCCGCCTTGGCTTTGTCCTTTGTTCTGTGGTTTAGGGGCACCTTTCCCATGCTTTGGATTCGCAGATCCAAAGTCTCTCTTCTTTTGTTTAAGCTTCTGCTCGACCTTGACGGCATACCGGTATGCTGCGCCGAGCGAGGGGATGTTTAGGAATTGTATTTCTTCCTGGATGTACTTTTGTAGGCAACCACGGTATTTGAGTATCAAATGTTGCTCCGAATCCTTGATACCCAACTTTTTGCGAAGGGTATGGAAAAGATTGATGAACTCTGGCACGTCTTGGTCCCTTCCCTGCCGCAGCGTGGTCCACTTTATGTATTCATCCTCATAGCTCCCGACAGGGTAGTACTGCTCCTTGATGGCATCCCGGAACGAATCCCAGGTGGGTGCGGCTGAAAATAGTGAGCCAGTACTTTCATCCTTCTGCTCGCAGTAGGTTTCCCACCAGTCCTTGACGTGGGGGGCTGCTTTGAGGAGAGCAAAAACAATCTTTTCCCGACTCGAAAATTCATGAACATAAAAATAACCCTCTAGCAGATTTAACCATTTATCTACGGCATTTGCGTCTATTTGACCCTCGAATATGGGGATTTCAAAATTAACTTGTACCTTAAAGGGTGTGGCGTTTCCAGAGTAGCTGCTGGAAGCCGATGCGTTGCTTCTGGGTAGCCGCTGAAGGATCTGGGCAAAGCTCTCCATCATCGCGTTCCGTTGTCGCTCGAGGGCTTCTTCGAGCAAGATTTTGATGGGATCTCCTGCCCCCTCGTCTTTCTTCTCGTCCGCCATGGGAGGCCGTCGGGATTTGCGAGGCTGGTCTTGCAAAGGTTCAACCAGTTCAAGCCCTAACTCCTTATATCCCGACCTTGTTGGGGACATGCAAAGAAAAACAGAGAAAAAGCAGACCGCTCTGATACCACTGATCCGGATTTAAACAGGAACACAACAAATTACAGAGATAACCATATACACAAAGATGCAGCGGAAATAATACTTCATTTCATTAATGGAAAATACTGAAATATGCTTACAACCAGAAATGGAAATAAACCAGCTAGGGCGATGGTAGCTTATCTCTGAGAATAGATGTGATGGCTACATGCCTCTGAACTGTGTTACAATGAGGCTTGAAGGCCTATTTATTGTTGAGAAACAATGGAAAACCCTTAACATTCCAAAACCTAACCCTAGGAGATGAAACACCAAACTGTGGGCCCCGTTTGGGGGTAAGTTGGTACATCAACTTCCCGGGGTCGTAACTTTGGCATATGATCTCCGTTTGACGCGTACAATAGCTCATTAGAAAGGTCTATCTGAGCACTATCATTGTTGGAACGGGCAACCCATGTTGACCATGTTGCCCCCGGATTCCCCAAAAAAACGTCGTTTAGGGCCTCAAAACGGCTCCGGAAGTTCAGGACCTGAAAAACTGCTAAAAATAGTAAGTTGTGCTACAATTAAGGAAACTGAAAATGCTGAGAAAGACAATGGTGGGGGTCCAGGTGGACTTGGCACGTGGCCACCAATATCCACCTGGATCAGTTGGCCTGTTGTTGTCATCGTTGATTTTCCGATTGCGATATGCTTTATCGCATCGGAGGAATTAAGGGGCTTGATTATATTGTGCTTGGCTTTTGGCTTCTCCGATTCCCGATTGCGATTGCCTTTTCGGATCGGAGAGAATGGATAAGGGTCTTTGTGGCTTTTGCGTATGTTTCCTTTGTCCTTATGATATGCGATCTTCCGATCACTTTATCGCAATAACAAAGAGTTTTATAATATTTTAAAAATCACACTTTATTTTCATTCAAAAGGCTTTTATAATCATTCATTTACCTTAAGATTTTTCCTAAGGGTTTTCCCTTATGATGTTTAATACCAATTTTATTTATTAACCCTCAAATCTTATTTAAGTTGATTTAAAGGGACCCATTTCTTATTTAAAATTTTATATAAAGATTTTATAGGAAATGGGGGGTTGTTGTTTACCACAACATGAACTGACACCATTTTCCCGTGTCCTTCTTCTTCTTTGTGGTGTTGTTATTTGCTTGCGGCTTCAGTAGGATGTCTTAGGTAGCCCCGCCTTGGCTTGGTCCTTTGTTCTGTGGTTTGGGGGCGCCTTTTCCTTGCTTTGTATTTGCAGATCCAAAGTCCCGCTTCTTTTGTTTAAACTTCTGCTCAATCTTGACAGAGTACTGATACACCGTGCCGAGCGAGGAAATGTCCAGGAACTACATCTCGCCTTGGATTTAATTGTTTAAACAGTCATGGTACTTGAGCACTAAATGTCGCTCAGTATCCTTGATACCCAACTTCGTGCGAAGGGTATGGAAAATATTTGTGAACTCTGGCACATCTTGGTCCCTTCCCTGCTGTAACGTGATCCAATTTATGTATTTGTCTTCATAGCTCCTGACAGGGTAATATTGTTCCTTGATGGTGTCTCGGAAAGAATTCCAAGTCGGTGCCGCTGAAAACAGCGAGGGTTCACTCTTTTCCTTTTGTTCATAGTAGGTTTCCCACCAGTCCTTGACATGTGGGGTGACTTTGAGAAATGAAAAAGTAACCTTTTCCCGATTGGAAAAGTCATGAACTGAAAAATATCCTTCCAACAGATTTAACATTTATATACGGTGACTACATCTATCAGGCCTTTAAATATGGGAATATCGAAGTTAAATTTTACCTTAAAAGAAGTGGCACCTCCAGAGTGGCTGCTGGATGAAGATGCATCGCCTGTGGGTAGATGTCGAAGGATCTGGGAAAAGTTATCCATCATCACGTCGCTCTGTCACCCGAGGGCTTCGTCGAGAAACATTTTGAAAGGATCTCTTGCCCCTCGTCTTTATTTTCTTCCACCATGGGAGGTTGTCGGGTTTTGTGAGGCTGATCTTGCAATGGTTCAACCAGATCAAGCCCTAACTCCTTATACCCTGACCTCGGTTGTGATATGCAAAGGAAAATAGAGAAAGAGCATACTGCTCTGATACCATTGATCCAAACTTAAATAGTAACACAACAACTTACAGATTTAATCATAAACACAAAGATGCAGCAGAAAAACACTTCATTTCATTAATAGAAAAATATTTGAGTATGCTTACAAATAAAATGGAAATAAGATAGCTCGAGCAATGGTAGCTTATCTCTGAGAAGATATGTGGTGGTTGCATGCCTCTGAACTGTGTTACAATGAGGCTCAAGGGCCTATTTATTATTGGAAAACATAAGAAAACCCTAAACAACCAAAACCCTAACCCCAAGAGATGTAACACCAAGAGTTTGTGGGCCCCGTTGGGGTTAGTTGGGCAGCCAAATTCCCGGGGTCGTAACTTGGTCATATTATCTCCATTTGGCTCGTATGATACCTTGTTGGAAAGGTCTTGTCGAGTACTACAGGGTTCTCCGTAGGCCTATAGCTATAACTACGGGCCTACTGTGGACCCCAAAAAACACCGTTTAGGAGGTTAAAACTACTCCGAAAGTTCAAGACCCGAAAAACTGCTAAAAATAGTACATGCTGAAATGAACAAGGAAACAGATGAAACTGAATGGAGGGTCTAGGTGGAATAGGTGGGTGGCCACTAATATCCACCTGGATCAAACGCTGAAACCACTATCATTCTAGGAAAATATCCATGTCAATGACAACACATAACCAAGGAACCACGTTCATATACCATGCATCCAAAAACCAACAAGGAGATCACACATGCAACCTATTACCTGCAAAGTAAAACTGATGTAGCTATTGATCCAATTGTCTCCTTGCACTTCCTTGATTTCCTTTGCTTTATTTTTCCAAATCCAAGTGAATGCTAGAGTGCTCCAAGAATGCTCTAAGTGTGCAAGAGTGTAAGAGAGCCAAATGCCAAACTGACTAAAGACGTAATGACCAAAAGTAAAGCCAAAATTTGTGAATTGTTCCTCTGATGTCTCTTTATTATTGATGTCTTCTTTTTCTTCATTTTCCTTCATTTTTCCTCTAATTTCCCTTGCATGCAAATTTATGTCTCTTCATCTTCCTTTTCTCCTGTTTTCCTTTATTTTCATAATTAAATGACAATCATTGCCTGTTTGCCTTGCCAGTTCCTTTGACAATTTCCATATCCATTAGTAAACCACAAGTGATGCCCACTTTTAACGTTTTCCCACCATTAAGCTTGGAATACATGTCCCATGACCTTGGTTTGATTTTATTTACATGGAAAATCAACTAGAGGTTGTTACAAATAGGAAAGAGTTAATACCAAGTTAAAGGAAAAAGTTTGATACACCTTTGAAGAGATGCAAGGGCAACATTGTAGATAATAGTTTTTAGATTACATAAATAAGTAATGTTGATTGTTACCCTGATGTAAGTTGTTATTTAGAGAGATTTATTATAGTACATGTATTGTACTTGATGGCATTTTTGTAGGAAGAATTAATTGCTCACATGTCGATCAAGGCAAAAGACCTCAAACCAACATTGCAGCCCATAACATCTTGAGAGAAGACCAATAAGTGGCCCATATTTGGAAGTAGAGGTAAAAATAGACCATCCTACACTTTAAGGAAATGATGAGGTCATTTAGGGATGATGCCACATATGCCTTCCAAATAAGATGGTAAGCCTTGCCTTACAATATACAACTTAGACAACACCATTTACCTACTAGACTACATAATTCCCTCTCTAGAAAACCTCTTTACAAGAGGCTCCTGTATGTTGAAAAGTGTAACTAGGTTCGGTATTCATAATGACATATGTAATTATTATTTTATGTAATTTATGTAAAGAAGAAAATAAAACTATTTTTGTGATGCTTGATTCATGGGTTTCATGATCATGAATTTTATTTTTATAGTTAAGGTTCCCATTGTGAGCCTTTAGGGTTGGTCATTGCGTCATAAAGTCTATTGAGTCAATGTCAAAGTTTGAAGAACCATTTGGACATGTAATTTATTGTAAAAGAAAATTTGTTAACCCTCCAAGACCATGTCACAAACTCTCCTTCAAGTCGGCCTAAGGAGGATTCTAGTAGGATTTGTCGACCTAGGCACTAGTTTAATTTTGCTTATTTTGATGGGAAAAACACTATATATAGGGTGACCCGGCCTCCAATTGAGTACATAATTTCAGACAAGCAAGAAGAAGATAAATAGAAGTGTGAAGATATGAAGAATAATCCCATCACCAAGTAAAGTAAGGAGGATCATCACCAAATTATTTTTTGATATATTTTTGGGTTAGTACACTCCATACGTGCAAGGATCTAGGGATGTCTATTGCAGGAAGGACCGAGATACCACAATCATATTGAGAAGGTAGATTTTGTGAGAAAACAAGGTGATTCTCAAGCCAAGTTGAAGGAGAAAGAGTCTCCATCTAGAGCGAAGAGAATAAAGTTGTTACTCTCTCTCATATGTTACAGCTAAGGGTTTCTGAAGTAGAGTCGATAAATGCAGAACTGAATCAAGGGACTGAAATCCAAAGGATAGCCAAAATAGTGGGACCAGAAGGAAGTTTGACCATCGTTAACTCATGGAATAAGGAGTCAAGCTTGTGACTTGTTCTTGGAGAGGTTGTTGTGTCAAGGGTATTGGTATTCATCAATTAAAGTCTCTATAAGAAGAAGAATTCATTTGGTTTTCCTGTCAAGTTGGAGAGGTTTTGGCCCTGACTGATCGCCTATATTCTGTGTCTCTTGTCTCTTTATTGTTTATGCTTTGGTAGTTGTTTGATGAAGAATAACACTATAATAATCTAGGTAAAGAGAAGATCCTGATCTAAAGAAGTAAAAAGCATTTACAAGCAATTAACATTGAAAGAGAAATCACTTAATCTTCATGCCCTAGATTTATCAAGATGGTTTTAGAGATAATGTAACAAATCAAGGAAAGGGCATCTCATGAAGGGACACATAAGAACTCAAGGATCAAATCTCGAAGGACATAAAAGCAAATACAAGATCTACAAAGAAGGGTCAAAGCCTTAGATCAAAGAATAAGTATACACCAAAAGAAGTCTTGGGATCCTCAAAAGACCACAAATACCCTACTCAAGTTGAAGAGACCTACAAATCAAAGTATCTTGTAGAAGCAAGATCAAGGACGTTATAAGGAAATCTACCTCTCGTTGAAGCAAGGTCGTTACCATTGAATAAGATCATCTAAGAAGCATCAAGACATCATCAAGAAGTCATTATTGATCATCATCAACAAGGACATCACCATCAAAGGATATAAAGTGATCTCCCTCTTTATGGAGTCAAGGATCACTCTTGAAGAGAACTATCTTCATTAAGGAGAAGTTCTCTATTATCTATATCATCATCAAATTAAAGGAGGAAGTAAGTGGAAGAAGCATCTTCACAAGTAAGTATATTTATGTCTACATCTGAATCTATCAAAATGACATTTTGCAAGGAAAACAACAAATTGGTTGGGGCTTCAAACTTTCTTGCATGGAAGAAGAGGATAGATTTGAATCTAATTGAAAATGAGATCATGGAACATGTCAAAGTCTCAGTCACCATACCTCCAAAAGCATATGCTCAATCACTTGCAAGGTTTATGAAAGGGGAAGAAAGGGCTCAAAGGATTCTCATAGAATCCATTAAGGATCCCCTCATCCCATATGTATCTAAACTCTAAAATTCAAAAGAAATATATGACAAACTGGTAGAGTTGTTTTTTCGTAAGCATTGCAGGAGAATTTATCTCATTAAGGAAATAAATCTACAAGCTAAAGATATCAAAAGAAGAAATAATAGCCTCATACTTTATGAGGATATCTGAAAGAAGGGATCAACTTCAAGATACAGGAGAAATAATGTACAAGGAGATGACCACCGTAGTACTAAATGCACTACCAGAGGAGTGGGGTAACTTTACTTCAAGAATTTATGGGAAGAAAGAAGCTATTCCATAATCTATGGCCACTATGCAAGATTGAAGAAACAAGGATGAAGGCAAAAACCGATGTAGGATCAAATGAGCAAACTCAAGCAGATGCTTCTATGGAAAAAATAAAAGGTAAGTTTGGGAAGTTTGGTCCTCATAAAAGAAAGAAGAACATGGCAAAGGTTCAATGCTATGGATGTGAAGAATATGGGCATTACAAGAGAGATTGTCCTAAGGTCAAGAAGGAGAAAAAAAAAAGAGGTAGAGAAGAAGCTCGTATTACTAAAGAAGTGGAGGAAGTTGAGAGAAATAAATCAAAGAAAGAGGAAGTAAAATATATCTACTATGATTAAGATAGTCTTCCTCACCTAGTTATTTTTAAGTTTATGCCTTCGTGTTTTTTGCTGTAAGATATGAATTAAAGAAAGAATGCATCATGGCATAATAGAAGAATTAAAAGCAAGAGCTTGTAGAGAAGCATGAAAGATAGCTAAAATAGAAGTCTATGACAATAAACCATGCAAGGATATAGCTCTTGGTAATCTCATTAAAAGCATAAGTGGTACTTATGGGAAAAATAAATCCATCTAGCATCGAGCTCATCTTACATCATTGGAAAGAAGCATTTGGAGGATGAAGATGATCAAGATCCTCCGTTGGAATATTCATTGGAAGGTTCACGTACTAGAAGAAGCAAGTGTCTCGCCGGGAATTCCAACATGTATGGGATTCATGGAATGATGGTATGATGTCGAAAGAAGTGAAGCAAATCAAGGAATTGAAGTTCTTTCAATCAAGGAAGCTGTTGAAGGATGTCTAGATGACCTAAAAGGATAATGAGGTCTATATGCTTGTATTTGATAAAATAGAGTCATATCATATGGTTGCAGGTACATGGATAAATGCTCTATCTCAAGAGCATGATCAAAATATAGGACATTCTCTTTTTAAAAGGACGTAGGAAGGCACGGGTCACACATTGACTAGATGAAATCAACATAATATGTCCTCATATGAAATATGAGGTGGTTGACTAAAATTGGAGGAACTCTAATTGCAAGTTCCCGGAAAATAAATGTGTGAAGAAAGAAAGGAAGAGACCATTAAATATGCAATTATGGAAGATGCAATCAACATCCAAGCACTGAAATATTTGACTCTAATATCTCCATGAAAGATATGAAGACCCTGATGAAGTCTGAAAAAGAAAGAGACCCTTGACAACATATATCTTTTGGAGATGTGTCAATATGTATGCAATATGTTGATTCTCACAGGAAGATGTCATGATGAAAATCCATCACAAAGGTAATTTTGATTGAATGTTCATTTCTTATTTTTGAATAATATCTAGATGGGATTATGCAGGGCTGCAAGGGAAGAGTTGTGGATGTCTTTTGCGACTGATGCTAATGTATTAGGATGAAAGATCCTTAAGGAAACATGGCATGAAGGAAGACCAAATATGGACTAATGGATCACTTTCCAATGAAAGGAATAATGACATGAATGACTCATGGATGAAAGTGATGGATGATTTGTGCCCTACGAAGAAGTCCCGAAAGATGTAGACTCTATTACAAAGAAGATATTCATGACATCAAAGGAAGGAGTTCTACAAGCAACTAGTTGTCCCATGATCTCCACCTAAAGAGTTGTTGGAAGCAAGTACCTGATCAAAAGGGAGCTTGGACAAGTCCGTGATTAAGGGTGAGCTTGGGTACATTCGTTTTGTGGAATGGGTTGGTCATCCCTGGTTAAGAGGGAGTGAAAGATATGGTTCTCTACTTCATGTGTCATGCACTAGACCAGGACTAACAATTGTAAGTCTCAATGAAGGCCATGAGAAGAGATAGACACATCATTATTGTCTTCACTTGGGAAGAAAAAATGGAGGATTGGGTAAACATATGGCATCTGATAGTCTTTGAGGATGAGTTAGGGCATCCAAGGTAAGAGTAGCCATAGAGGACCGATATTATTTGAGGATTGGGAATCCAAGATAAGAATGGTCCTAGTGGAACACACTTTGAGAACCCGGGTGGGGTATGTTCCAAGAGAGTTAATGATGAGGGTGTCTATACATCATCGATATCACCAACATTGAGCTCTAGTCTTATGGAGAGATAGAGTTGTTAGTCAAGGCCTTGCTATGTGACAATGTTGGATGATATGATGCGATACATATGGGTTACCAATCCGACTCTTCTTATGAGAATTATTTAGATTGAGAATGTAAAAGTACCTTGTATAGATTATGAATACCCCCTAGTTAAGAGGGAGTGTTGAAAAGTGAAACTAAGTTCGATATTCATAATGAAAAGTGTAATTATGATTTTATGTAATTGATGTAAAGAAGAAAATAAAATTATTTTTGTAACGCTTGATTCATGGGTTTCATGATCAAGGAATTTTATTTTTATAGTTAAGGTTCCCGTTGTGAGCCTTTATGGTTAGTCATAAAGTCATAAAGTCTATTGAGTCAATGTCAAAGTTTGAAGACCCATTTGGGCATGTAATTTATTGTAAAAGAAAATTCGTTAACCCTCCAAGACCATGTCACAAGCTCTCCTTCAAGTTAGCCTAAGGAGGATTCTAGTAGGACACGTCAACCTAGGAACCAGTTCAAGTCGGCTTATTTTGATGGGAAAAACACTATATATAGGGTAGCTCGGTCTCCATTTAAGTACCCAATTTCGTACAAGCAAGAAGAAGAGAAATAGAAGTGCGAAGATCCCAAGAAGAATCCCATCACCAAGTGAAGTAAGGAGGATCATCACCGAATTGTTTTATGATATATTTTTGGGTTAGTACACTCCAATCGTGGGAGGATCTAGGGTTATCTACTACAAGAAGGACTGAGATACCACAGTCATATTGAGAGGGCAGATTTCGGGAGAAAACAAGGTGATTTTTAATCTGAGTTGAAGGAGAAAGGGTCTCCATCTAGAGTGAAGAAAATCAAGGTGTTACTCTCTCTCATATGCTACAACTAAGGGTTTCTGAAGTAGAGCCAAGAATTGCATAACTGAATCAAGGGACCAAAATCCAAAGGATAGCTGAAATAGTGGGAGTAGAAGGAAGTTTGACCATCGTTAACTCAAGGAAGAAGGAGTCAAGCTTGTGACTTGGTCTTGTAGAGGTTGTTGTGTCAAGGGTCTTGGTATTGGTATTCGTCAATTGAAGTCTCTGTAAGAAGAAGAATTCGTTCGGGTTTTCCTCTCAAGTTGGAGAGGTTTTGGCCTTGATTGATCACTTATATTTTGTGTCTCTTGTCTCTTTATTGTTTATGCTTTGGTAGTTGTTTGATGAATAAGAACACAATAATAATCTAAGTAAAGAGAAGATCCTAATATAAAGAAGTAAAAAGCATTCATAGGCAGTTCTGATTGAAAAATAAATCACCTAATCTTCATGCCTGAGATTTCTCAACACTGTAAAGGTTGGGAACATAATGGATTGATTTGAGATTCAACAACATAATACTGCTAAGACTATCAAAAGAAACTAGTCAAGGTCAAGAAGAAACTAAATGTAATATGATAGAGGATTCATCTGGATCCTCTTGGCATGCGGAGTTTTCCAAATACATTACATGGGATGCAAAACAAGTTTTCAAAGCATTGCAGGACAAGGATTAAGAATATTGAGAGAAATGATAGTTTCCCAAGAATGTGCAACATTCCAAGCTAGGGGTTATGATAGACCCATCCATTAGATACTTTATAAGGTCCATATATCATGATATTTCACCCACATCCTACATTTTTGACCTTGTATTAGCAACCATTTTGAAATTTGCATGATTATTAATTGAACATATGGCTACTCAAATTAATAGTCAACTTTGGATTTTTTTTACCTCTTTTTGTGCAGTTGTAGAGAATATTTGTGTTATGTAACCAACTCACAAATAGATAGATCAACGACTTAAAAATTGTCCTCTTCGAGGGGAAAATATCCTTTACATTACGTAAATGAACAATTCTTGGATGATTCAAATGACAAAATCTCCCTTCTATATATAGGAGTCTAAGGGGTCACAATATAATCAGAGCCTACATAACAATAATAATGTAAGGGCACAATAATAACAATAGTGGACTTTTATGGGGCACAATAATAAAAATATGGGGACTACATGGGCACAACAATAACAATAAGGGAGCCACACTAACAATAGCAATACGAGAGGAAAGGAGCGAAGCCCAACACATGGAAGAGGAGCCTGAAATCATAAATATTGGAGAATTAGACATACTTGGATTAGAACAAGCTTGTAGGAAAAAAGAATATGACAAGATCCCAGAAAGACAGCTGGAAAACTTGGAAGTCATCCTTTCCAAAGCACAACAACAAAGAACCCTAGGCATTCAGCCTGGAAGTCAATGGGATGGCAAAAACATTCCTAAAGATAATAAAAAAAGAGGAAGGAAAATAGATCTTCAAAGAACCATCCGCATTGGGGAAATGCTCGTAGAATCGGGAAGATATTCCAAGCTTACAAAGTATTACAATCCCCTACCCAATAATGAATCATGAAGCTCACTTCATGGTATATCAGAGGGCAAAATAGCCCCGGGAAATACAAAATGATAAAAAACATGATTCAGAAGGAGAAACCCCAAGTCTTCTTCATGCAAGAAACTAAATGTAACTCTACAACACTAGGTCAAACCCTTGCCAAAGCATGGCCAGGCAGTCAATCAGTAGCAGAAGATGCCTTAGGCACTTCAGGAGGTCTAGCAATATTCTGGGACGAACGAGCTATCACGCTTACTAACATTCATGTGAGTAAGCACTTCATACAAGCCACCTTTCATATTACAGGGACAAACATGCATGGTCACCTAACCAATGTCTACTTCCCCCAGGAGGCAATGCATACGATAGACATTTTGAACACTCTATCTTTGATCAACTCCAACAGAACACATCCCCTCTGGATCACAGGAGGAGACTTCAATATGATTACTAAGCTGGAAGAAAAAGGAGGAGGCAGGAACAAACTGGATAATGAAAGCATTCATTTAAAAAATTTCATCCAAAACAACTGGCTCATAGATATGCCATTCAACAGTGGAATCTATACTTGGAATGACAAACGAGCAGGCACACATCAAATTGCCTCTTGATTGGATAGATTTTTTCTTTCCGACAATGCCATCCATCTTGGAGGAGACTTCTTGGCCTCAATCTTACCTCTCACAGGCTTAGATCACTAGCCAATATCGCTCCAATGGCAACGACCGGGGAGCACTACACGACGGCCTTTCCACTTTGAAGTGTTCTGGTTGACGCATCTAGATTTCAACAATCTGATAAATGCGGTTTGGAAAAGTTTCAAACCCCTGGAGTGGCTCCAAAATGTATCAATTCCAACAAAAACTCAAAAATCTTAAAAAGCATATCAAGCAATGGAATAAACTTACCTTTGGCAATATCTTCCAAGCACAGAATGCTCTAGATAAAGAAATGAAAAGGTTACAGCATATGATCATCACGGAAGGAAGATTCGAAGCACTCTCAAAGCAGGCAAAACTCCTTCAGACACAAATAGCAGAAAGAGCAAAGCAAGAAGAAATACTTTGGAAACAAAAATCAAGAGTTAGATGGCTTAAGGAGGGAGAAAGAAATACAAAATTTTTTCATCGCACTACTATCCAGAGGAGAATGCACAACAACATCACTCACATCCAGAATCGGCAAGGGGAACGATTGGAAAAACATTAGGATGTAGAACAAGAGCTTCTTACTTATTTCAAGCAGGTGCACCAAGAACCACAAGTTGATAAACAACCAACCGTAGATAAGATCATCAAGAATATCCCAAAAATAACAACAGAGGAACACAATCAACTCCTCCTTTGGCCAATATATTTACAGGAAGTGGAGAATGCAACGCGACAACTAAAAGAAGGAAAGGCGCCTGGCTCTGATGGTTTTACATCCAATATCTTCCACAAATTCTGGAATCTAATGAAAGAGGAGGTCTGGTAGGTTGTTCAGGAATCTAGGACTAATATATGGATGCTTCCATCTATGAACACGACCTTTATTGCCCTCATCCCCAAGGAAGTGCAATCTCAGACTCTTGACAAATTCAGGCCTATCGCACTCTGTAATGTCATTTACAAAATCATTTCCAAAGTTATTGCCTCTCAACTGAAGCCACTACTACCACTACTTATCTTGCCAGAGAAATTGGGATACGTGGAAGGTTGGCAAATCACAGATGGCATCATTCTAACCCACGAGATTATTCACTCCCTGAAGCAGTTCAAAAAAGCAGGTATGCTTCTAAAAATTGATCTCTCTAAAGCTTTTGATAATTTAACCTGGAACTACACTCAAAAGATGCTGATTGCCTTTGGGTTCTCCCCCCCTGGGTTAGATGGGTCATGAGTCTTATAACTTCCACTTTCTTCTCCATTCTGGTCAATGGAATCCCTTCCACCCCCTTCCATCCTTCTAGAGGAATCCAACAAGGCGATCCACTCTCCCCTTTTCTATTCATTCTAATGGCGAAAGGGCTTGGAAGAAGTATCAAAGGAGCTCTTCATTCCCAATAGCTAAGAGGCCTCTCCTTTCCCAACGCCCCTGCTTTTACCCACCAACAATTTGTGGATGATAACATGCTGTTTGGCCATCCATCGGTTCAAGAAGCCCTCAAATTAAAATCCCTTTTGACTGAGTTCTCGGATGCCTCTGGTGCCAACATTAATAAGGCTAAATCCAAAATCTTTTTCTTCCACACCCCTTCTATCACTTAATCTTCCATAGCTCGTATCCTTGGATTCACGATAGCCACTCTCCCCTCTAAATATCTGGGGGCTCCTATGACTGATTCTGCTTTAAAGCACTCTTCCTGGCAACTGCTTTTGGAAAAATTGGAAGCTCGCCTCTCCTCTTGGACTTATAGAGCCCTCAATATGTCCAACCATCTAGTCTTAATCAAAGATGTCTTGCAATCCATGTCTCTTTATCTTTTTTCAGTTCTAGCAGCGCCAAAATGGGTACTCAAAAAAATCAAACATCTTTAGAGAACCTTTATGTGGGGAAATTTGGGGCAAAATAGAAAATGGGCACTAGTGAAATGGGCCACGGTCTGCCTTCCAAAAATCTCAGGAGGCACTGGGCTTCATGATCCTCAACATAGTAATGCTGTCATGGGGGCATGTATTTGGTGGAAATGGATCTCGACACTGCATACTCCCTGGGCCATCCTCTAGACAACAAAATATGCCAACAACTGACCAATAGATGATCTAATCCGACTCACAGAAGCAGGCTCAGGATCCTTAATCTGGAACGCGGCTAAACAACACAAAGATATTATCCAACAACACAGCTTTTGGGAAGTCAGGGATGGTAATAATGCAAGGTTTTTGGATGACTCTTGGCAACAAAGACCCAAGCTGAGGGACCTGATCAAACCCCACCAAATCCCAGATTGGGAAGAGAAACAGATGGACAAGGTCAGCCAGCACTGGATGCCCACTCTCACACAAGGATACTGACAATGGATAAGCTCAGACCACATCATTAGGCAAGGTACAAATTCCATTCAGAAAAATTTGGAGGTAGAGCTTCTTAATAGGAAAATTCGTTTTTCCGATAATAAGGATATAATAAGATGGGGTTACGAGGCATGAGGAACCTTCACCACACAAGAGGCATACAATCTAATCATAAGGAATCACACAGTCAAGGATCCTCTTTGGAACAAAGTTTGGGCCCCCAACATTTGACCAAAAGTATCCACTTTCCTCTGGTTGCCATGTCAAAACAAAATCTTCACTTGGGACAATCTACGGAAAATAAGCTTTCGCGGGCCCTCCATTTGCCCCAACAGTAAACAACAGGAAGAAACTACTCTGCATCTCATGAACTCCTGCCCATTGGCAAACAGAATCTGGGAAAAAGCAAGCTTCAGATGCCAAAAAGAAGGAAGAATTAAAGAGGATATCACCAACACCGTAAGTAACTGGGCAACCAATCCATATAAGAGTGAACTGTTAAACTCTTTATGGAAACTCATCCTAGGTCTTCTCATGTGGACAATATGGAAAGAAAGGAACCGTCGCATCTTCAAAGACCAATCCACACCTTTAGAAGTCCTATGGAACAATGTTTGCCAAAACCTTCAGGAAACTTTAATGCTCCAATCCTGGTATGAAGAAGACTTTCCTTCCATTCCACAGGAACAAAATATATGGGCAAACTGGAATCTTCAGTTAAATCAGGCACAGGCAAATCATAGTAAACTCTCTTCACACAACAAGATACCAAACAAATGGCTCCCTTCGCCCCTTAACATGATACAACTCAATTTCAATGGAGCATCCAAAGGCAATCCGGGCAATGCAGGGTATGGTGGAGCATTTAGGGATCATAAAGGTAAACCTCTTCTAACCTTCATAGGCTCAATTGGCTGGGATACGAATAACTCGGCTGAATTAGAAGGGCTATGGCAGGGGTTTCTCCTTGCTCAACTTCACGGTTTCTTCCCACTTTTACTTGAAGGCGATTCCCAGATTCTCATTAACATGGTTAATCAGATTCTGCAGGGGACACCATCATACAAAGTGGTCAGCAATTGGAGATTGGCGAAAAGATTAGAGCTCATCAAACAATGGCTCTCCGCCCACAGAGCAGTCACCTCAAACACATCTGCAGAGATGGCAACAAAGTGGCTGATCTCTTAGCTAACATAGGAGTTGACAATGGCCAGACTTTACATATAGGCTCGCTTAACACTATTGCCACTGCACCCTAGATAAAGGATTACTATGAATTGGTACAGAGTGAATAAGCACACCCAAATGCGGGTGATCTTAATGGCATTAATGGTGATTAGATGGAAGGACGACGGGAGGCCTGGCCACATGGCCGCCCGCGTCCCCTCCCAGGCTAGAATGAAGCGAATTCATGGCGACTTGCAGGTGCCATTAATAGGGTGCTCCAGTCGAGAATTCTCTATCAAGCTCAAGGCAATGGCCTCCACAGACCATGATGCAGTCCTTCCTCCTCCAATCCATAGCACTTGCCCTCCTCAGGCAGCGAAGCCTTGCTCTCGCACTGTCACTGGAAGCCACTGTTGGTTGCTCAGCTACGTGGATGTGGGAAATGGGTATCATTTCTCCCAAACCACGCATTGTAATTTGATTCCAGCCTAGAATTCCTTAGCTCTTCCTCTGCATAGCCATTCTTCTGATTCCCCAAGTGATAGCTCTGCAACGAATTCCGTCATGGCGAGCATCCGCCACCACATACGAAGTAGAAGAGGGGGCAGTCGTGGCGGAAGCATCCATCCTCCTGCTACACCTAGCCCTTAATCTGCCTCCCGCTCCCCTTCTCTTGACATCTCAAATCCGTACAACACCTTCTCTGGCCGGTATCCAGACACCCGCAGTGGCAGAGGGCGAGCTCAGCTCCGGGGTGTCCACAGGCTGGACGTAGCAGTTCATACGGCCAATTTTCCCCTTCCCCCTCACCCGGCTCCTCACGCGACTCAATTTCAATTCCATAGCACTCTTCACAGCCCTGTTATCACCGCCACTGTCACCGTTACCTTCTCTGAGGAAAGTGACCAACATGAACCTTTGCTAAGGAACAATGGTGAGCAGTAGAGGGCCACTCAACGGAACAGGAGTGCCCAAGACCCAGGCAAGCAGCAGATGGTTGAGGACTATGCCACCCCACATGGAGAGGAGCTGGTTGGCAGCCAACCGAACGCCGAAGGCAAGGCTAGAGACACGAAGGCAACCGGTGGCAGCGCAGGAGACACGTCCGGCAAGCATGCAGAGAAGGCAACTCTGTTGGCACTTAACCAACTCATGGAATTCAGCGCGCACGTCAGCAGAGGAGGAGGAGTGGTAACAGTACGCATGTCTTATCGAGGAAGAGCTTGCCCCATACAACCTCCAGGAGGTCCATCATGATTGACACTAGGATGCCAGGTATCGCCCTTCTACCAGCTGGCATTTTCTTTTGCTGATTGAATGATTTATGCCATGTTATGTTTTGTAAAAACTTTCCTTTTGGTTGTTTTTTGATATGTTTGGAATTTTTTGTCAAAACTTGTGACCCCTGCGTGGGTTTTTATCTGCTTTCACGGACTGGTTTCCCCATCGATGGGGCAGTCGCGCTTATACTGTGATATTTTTTGACAAACGCTGTTCAGCACTGCTGAGGTGAGAGCCTCGATGTACTTTTATTTTGTTTCATATCAATAGAAAAGTCCGTCTTAGAAAAAAACAATAACAATACGAGGCTACACTAGTGTTATAGGGACCTAACATGCCCCTCTCCTTCAAAAAAAGTGGTGTCCTCAATGCTTAAGTAGTTTTGGATGCTTCTGTATAAAATTCTCATCCTCCCACATGGAATATTCAACGTGTAAGCTCTTCCACTTGTTGAGATACTATGAAATTGATCAATTCGTAGCTGTCAAGTTCTTGTTTCTGTGACTACTTCAAATTCCAATATGATTTTTCCTTCCTCGTTAATTTCTGGAAATATTGTTTGAACTGGGAGCTTGTCACCTATAAAACCTTCTTTAAGCATGAAACATGGAAAACTGAGTGCACTCGGGAAGATGTAGGAAGCTCCAATTTTTATGCCATAGTACCAATCTTTTGCAACACCTTGTAAGGACCATAGTACTTTGGTGATAATTTATTATCCTTATTAGCTTGCTTGAGGGACATTTGTTTGTATGGTTGTAGCTGTAAAAATACCTAGTCACCTACATCAAAACTTATTTCACTACGATGTGGATCTGTGTGTTGTTTCATTCGATTCTGCACCAAAGTGAGGTTATCCTTTAAGAGTTGGAGAGCTTGTTGTTGATGCCCGATGTGATATTTCGCTGCTTGAACCTTAGAATTTTCTCTTAAAAATGATGTGCCGGATGATGGATACTATCCATAAAGTGCCATAAATGGGGTCATTTTTGTTGTAGTATGGAAGGAAGTGTTATACCACCATTCAGCTAGAGGTAGCCACTTGACCCATTGTGTTTGTTTATCAGATACAAAGCAACAGATATATCCTTCCAAACATTTGTTCACTATCTCAGTTTGATCATCAAATTGAGGATGATAATATGAGCTATGAGCTAATTGAGTACCCAGACAAGAAATTAATTCCGTCCATTTCCAGTGAAAATGGGATCTCTGTCGCTTACAATAATATTTGGGTTTCCATGTAGCTTTTGGATTCTTTCCATAAATGCAATAGCAACTGTACTGGCTTTAAATGGATGAGATAACACACCAACGTGTGCATACTTGGTAAGTATATCAATTACCACCATGATGACACTCTTTCCTTTAGCATTGGGTAAACCTGTGACAAAGTCCATTGAAACCTCCTCCCAGTGTTGACTTGGAATGTATAAAGGTTGTAATAGACCCAGGGTCTTAATTGTCTCAACTTTATTTTGTTGGCCAACGAAACATTCTACCACAAGCTTTTGAATATCATATTTAAGGCCATCCCAAAAAAATTCCTTCTTGACCCTATGGTAAGTTCTTAAGAATCCTGAGTGCATTCCTAAGGGAGAGGTGTGCAATTCCAAAAGAATCTTTTGCTTAAGTTGGAAATTCTTACAAAGATATAAGTGATCTTTGTACCATAATGAATCATTTTTCCAGCTAAATGTATCAAATGTATTGGTATATTGCTGCAATGTTTGAATGAGTGTTCACACTTCTTCATCATTCTTCCATTCATCCCTTGCTTTGATTGTCCAATCTGGTTAGATAATAAAAATGGCACAAAGCAATGCTTCTATATCCTTATCCTTTCTTGAGAGTGATTACGCAACAACATTTTGCTTCCCTTTTTTGTAGATGATTTCAAATTCATAACCCAACATCTATGTGACCCATTTTTGTTGCTCCTTTGAAGATAATCTTTGTTCCAAAAAGTATCTAAGGCTATTATAATCTGTTTTTACCTTGAAGTGTCTTCCCATTAGGTAATGTTACCATTGATTTAGTGCATGTAGTATTGCCAACATTTCCTTCTCATAAATAAGTGTATGTAAATACTTTCCTTCGATTGGATGATTTTCAAAAGCAATGGGTCTTCCTTCTTGCATTAAAACAACACCAATTCTATTTCCTGAGGAATCACATTCCACAATAAAGGTTTTTGTGAAGTCTGGCATAGCTAAGACCGATGCTTGGCACATTGCCTCTTTAAGATGATCAAAGGCCTTAGTTGCTTCTGGAGTCCAAGAAAATGCATCTTTCTTTAGTAATGTTGTTAGAAATGTTGCTATTCTCCCATAATTCTTAACAAACTTGTGATAATACCCTGTCGACGTGAGAAATCCTCGTAGATGCTTTATGGTTGTGGGGATTTTCCATTCCTTAATGGCTTTAATTTTGTTAGGGTCTACATTAACACCCTCATTGTTGAAAATAGCAACAAGAAATGTTAAAAATAAAATCCAGAAATTCCAATTTAATTTGTCCTTGAATTAAATTTTGAATTAAAATTGTTATTCTTTTCTCATTGCAACTTGTAACAGTTAACTACGTTAAGTTGACTTAGTTAACTTAGTAATTTCGAGTTGGAAGTTTTTCTGTAGTCATGTATATGTTCTCCCTAAGTTTTAGGGGTCCTGTATGAGTTTAAATTGAGTTGGAAATTAGATCACTTAGTTTACTGAGTTAAGTTAAGTTAAATTAGTTCTAAATGGTTTTTGGAACTAATAGAGGACTAACAGTGAGTTGGTGCACTAATGCATCCACTAGTGCTACTCCAGTTAACTAAAGATTTCCTTATGAGAAACTCATGCATGTTAGTTCATAGAAAGACCCAGTTGAGACTAGAGTGCAAGGATAGTGTACTATCAATTATATGATTTAGTGAGTTGTATAGACCATACATACAATCAGGAACTGGACCTAGTTTGGATTGTGCAGTTTTGGATGCACTAGATTCCCATTAATATGGGCTATTCAACCATAGGAATTGCGCAAGGAAATAGGGGCTTGGAGAGCTAAAAAATAGGCTAAGGATTTGGCTTCAGCTAGCTTGTGAGCTGAGATTTGATTATACTTGTGCAGGGATTGTTCTTGTGAGAACAAGCATTGTATTATCATCTCGGATTTCTGATTTAATGCAATACAAATAGTGGGGGTTTTGAGCTATGGCTTTCCTTGGATACTAATTGTGTTATGTGCCATTGATTTATCTTCTTCCAGTTCATATTGTTTTCATCAATCTATTGACTTCCCCTGGTTGAAAGTAGAAGTAGATTCTTGCCCTGTGCTTTAGTAAATTGCATGGGCTTGTGAATCTATAGGATTTTCTACATGGTATCAGACTTGAATTCAATATACTAGAGGAGATTTCGAAGTTTTGAGTTCAGGGTTACAAGTAAAATTCGAATTTGCAATACATACTTCAGGATCGACAAATGGCGTTCTACGGTTTTCGGCTCGAGTATTCCTTGGATGGCATCTCGAATTATATAGCTTGGAAGGACAGGATGGAGACCGTGTTGGAAGACAATGGCTTAAAGGAATTCATTGATGAGGAAATTCCTAAGCCACCAGCATTAGATGCTCAAAATCTGGGCGAATGGAAGAAGTGTGTGGCAAGGGCAGGGCAGATAATCCTTGAGGAAGTTCGAGATCACATGTTAGGTAAAATTGACTCGGGGTTTGAGTCAAGGTTGACCTGGTTGAATAATAGTGGTTTTGGGCACATGGTATAGTGTACCTATGGTGTTATGGTCCATGGTATTGCATGTAATGGAGCCTATAAAAGGTTGGGAATACTTCATTGTAATGTAGGCCTGGAGGTGAGCGGTAAAGGCTCACTTGGCCGAATTGGCCAGGGTTTTGGCCAATGCTAATGAGATCTCATTGGGTTGGGTTTTCCCCCAGATTTAGGGTTTTCTTGGATAAACTTGTGTGTTTATGTGTTTATGGTTGTTGCTAGTTATTTTTATATTTATTCCTCTTAGTAATTATTTATGTTCTACAATCAATTTCTTAACAATTGGTAACTGAGCTTAGAATTTTGATCCAGCCTGTGGATCAAATCTGCTTCTTTCTATGCCCTGCGTTTGAGTGGAAGCAACTTGCATTTTTGAGCGGCTTACATTTTTCCTGGAAGATTTCTGTTGTTGTGTGGATCTGCCAGTGACTGCACAAAAATTCGAAGGGAGATCGTGGATTATTTTGGAGCTGCGTGAGAGAAGTTGAGCATGCTTGATGATCTGCACAGTGGTATCGGCCTTTTGGAGCGAGGTTATAATTTTTTCTTCAGGGTAGTAGTTGTATGAAGGAAAAATCTCATGGTAGAAATTAATTATTGTGCCTAGATACTTTGCAGATCTGCACAGATCGGTAATTTTTTTTTGAAATGCGTTGTCTCATGTCTCAGGATCGATCTTGGAATGCGCTGTCATTCCCATGAAGAGCCCCAGAGCGATGAGTCTATAATTGAAATGTAAGATCTGGGGTGGATCTCAGGATATATTGCTGAGAGAGAGTCTGGCATGAGGCATCGATGCAACCAAGCAGAGGCATATCTATATCAACAAGCTAATGTCGATATGCTTCTTGACAAAGGAGACAGGCCCAAGTCAATGGCCTAGCTAATGCACATGAACCGAAAACCCTAAATCGATGCAGAGATCACAAAGAAAACTATGAGCGCCTTTGAAGGTCAACCGATTGAGTAGAGACAAGTGTTGTCTGTTGTGTGCGATCATCATATGAGGGAGACCAACATTTTTTCGATGGCGGCTTCTGTGCTGGAAGTTGGTGATGGCCCACACCTTAATTTTTATGCAAGAATCTACCCCTGTGTAGAAGCCATTGCCTGATAAACGTTGCAGCAAGGAAATTCCAGAAATCTTGTGACTTTTAGGCATCCCTACCACTACAGGCACCAACAGTAAAAGATTTTCATCGCAATCGAGGGCATGTATACATGTCAGTTAGTTTATTACGGTTCATTTGCCCATGCTTTGGGAGACTACGCTACCGTCGTGAGTCACAAATTTGATAATGGCTCCTCCAATCCTAGTGTCTTTGATGGTCATATATTCACACGGTAATGTTGCAGATCTGGGTGAGATGTACGGGTTTTTTTTGTCGAGTTAAGCGATCATCTCCACGTAAATGTGATGAAGTATGACTATTTTTTCCATAATGTGGATGTCTTGAAGCTTCCACGAACTTCACACTCATACATGTGGACATGGTTGATATTCTCAGCGTGAATGGAGATGCCCATACATATTGATTGACAAGAAATTCCCTAGTTGGTGCAACGCTTTCCAATCGGCTAGATATGGAGCTCGTTTCTCCCATGTGAGGTTTATTACATCAATTTAGTTTTTTTTTTTTTTTTTTTTTTTTTTTTTTTTTTTTTTTTGTATTGATACAGGTTGCCACAACTACAATGCAGCGAATTGGTGTGGCTCTCTTACAGATCTAATCCGATGGTATGTTTTTTTGGGTTGGTTAGAAGTAACAATTTTCTTATGATGTAGGAGTTGTGACCACGTAACAACGCTCCTGTATGAGAAGAATCTGCCATATATATAATTTTTGGGATTGATGCACTGTCTTTATCTCACTTTTCAAAATAAGTACGTGAGAATGATGATGATATGTGCACGTGAGTTATTTAAATTGATGAACCATGTATCTGAAAAGAACGCTTAGATAACTGGAGGTTAGAACGGCTGGTGACCCATGTAATCTGGTAGATGGGTTTTTTTTATATGGACATTGATGTCATATGTACAAAGACAACAATAAAGGAAAACAAAATATTATGGAGTCAATTTTTTTTATTACATGTGAATGGGCATACTACTGTAAGACTTGGTATGACATGCGTACCCCTCGGTAATCACTAGTAAAGTCTGGGTTAGACCTAGGTCATAGGGGGGGTGCCAGGTTAAATACCTCAGGTATTAAACTTTGAGGGGGGTAAGGGCTAGAGTGAGCGTGTTGGGTCCCTATAATACTAGTGATTACCCCATTACTATTGTAGTTATACCCCCTATTTATATTGTTGTGCCCCTATTACCCCCATATTGTTATTTCTGTGCCCCATAGAATCCCTCTATTGTTATTTTTGTGGCTTTATATTATTATTGTTAGGTCGGCTGGATTATATTGTGACTCCTTAGACTCCTATATATAGAAAGGAGGTTTTGTCATTTGTATCATCCAAGAATTGTTCATTTATGTAATGTAAAGGAGGTTTCCCCCTCGAAGAGGCTGAATTCTAAGGCGTGGATATCTCTTTTCTATCCTTTTGTGAGCTGGTTTCATAACATTTGGTATCAGAGCTTTGGATTCTATGGTTTCGCTGCTCCAAACAGGTCATCGTGGCATTTTCGCTATAATTTTTTTTCTGTGACGTTTCAGAAGTCGCAAAAAAAAAACCCATTTGAGAAGAAATCATGCTGAACCTTGGGTCCAAATTTCAGAGCTTTTCGCGCGATATTTGCTGAGATATGATCTGAGGAAGTTGGTCTTTTTGCAGACTCCTGAATTACATTCAAAACAGGTGACCTGGGGAAAATCGTCATAACTTTCTCTCTGGGGATCGGATTGAAATTTCGTAAGAAGGTACATAAAGAGGACGGACTGTAATTTCTTGTATGTGTGTTATAGATTCAAAGGTTGAAACAGGGACTCGTGGCATGTCGTACAAGTTCGCTCTACTGAACCAGTCTAAAAGCAAGTCACTGTGGGAGATTTCACATAACTCTTCCTTGGAGAATCCAATTTGGCTCAGAATTGTGGCATTGGAAAGAGGACGCAGAAGGCTACTACAGGTAGAAATTTCAGAATTGGATGATTCGAAATTACAGAGATACATCAGATTCAATATCAAGCTTCTATAAAGTGAAAAAAAGGTGTGTAGTTTTTTTTCTTTAATTTTTGTGTAAGCTTGGTTTAACGGAATTCAAAGGGCATAGTAAAGCATTATTATCGGTAACCGATGCCCCGAGGAAAGAAAATGCAAACACCTAGTAAGGAACCTGAAAGCTCTAGCATGACTCATGAAGAAGAGGAAGAAATGCTACATGATATATCAAAATTACAAGAACAAGTGCAACAAATGTCACGCTCACAAAAGCTAACAGAAGCTAAGGTAAATGGCGTGGAATCTAAGATAAAGGGCATGGAAGCTAAGATGGAGGATTCGATGGCAAATTTGAAGATAGATTTGAAGACAGACATGGAAGAATTGAAGAAGTTGCTACAAGAAAGGGTCACTAATGGTGAAAAGGTAGTAAAGGAAACTCATGATGAGAACAAAAGAAATGTTAATCATGATTCCATAGACTCTAATGTTGGATCGATGACTCACCATGTTCCAAAAGTCGATATGAGGAAGTTTGATGGCAAGGATCCCGCCACATGGATATTACAGATGGAGCAATTCTTCGATCTCAATAATGTGCAAAACACACAAAAGGTACGTATGGCAACTTTATATTTGGAACCAAATCAGTTTGTATGGTATCAATGGCTTTGTTCTCGTAAACAATTTATCACTTGGGCAATTTTTACGGAAGAATTGATAGCACATTATGAGGATACAAAAAGCAACACTTTTTTTAGCCAATTGATAAGTCTCAAACAAAAGGGTTCAATAATGGATCACATTGAGGAGTTCCAAAAATTGAACATAAGGGTAAAAGATATTCCAGAGGAGCATAGGATTGATGTGTTCATAGGGTCTTTAAAGGATAATATCCAACATGATGTGCGCCTTTGGGAACCTAATTCATTAGAGAAGGCATTCAGGTTAGCAAGAAAAATGGAAAGCAAAATTATGGCAACTAGGAAGCATACCATTCACAACTATAAAGACGGAAGTGTTGTTGCCCATAGTCTTCCACAACCTACAAGGTTGACACCACAACAATTGGAAGAAAAAAGAGCAAAAGGGCTTTGTTACAATTGTGATAGCAAATACACAAAAGGTCATAAGTGTGCTGAGAAGAAATTATTCTACATAGATTGTGAAGAGGAAGAAGAAAAGGAGCAAGAAAAGTCAAAAGAAGAGGATATATTCCAGGAACAAAGCCTAGATGAAGAACAAATAAATCCGACCATATCTTGTAATGAATTGGCGGGAATTACCACTCCTCAAACCATCAAGATAGAAGGACAAATCAAGAAGAAAAAGGTAATAGTGTTGATTGATTCAGGAAGCACCCACAATTTTATTCATTGTAGGGTAGCAAAAGAATTGAATTGCTTCCTATATCCAGCACCAGAGTGTCAAGTGATGATTGCAAATGGAGGAACAATAAATTGTTTTGGAAAGTGCCATAATATCAAGCTATCCATGGGAGAATATGTATTGACTAGCCCAATGCTTTCCATTCCAATGGGAGGTGCTGATGTTGTACTAGGAGTCCAATGGCTACAATCCTTGGGTACAATAGCTTTTAATTTTCAAGAACTTTTCATGAAATTTTCTGTGGAAGGAAAGGAAGTTGAATTAAGGGGTATTGTAGGGAAACCAGGAAAGATAATCAGCTCTAATGGCATGACAAAGCTTCTAAAAAAGGAGCAAAGAGGTGTAATTGCACAATTATGTTCGCTAGATGTTTCCACATTGGAATCATCTATTTCTCCAGATCTCCAAAAAGTCTTGGACAATCATTCCAAGGTATTTGAGACTCCCAAAGGTCTCCCACCTATGCGTGATCATGATCATGCTATTCATCTGATTCCAGGAAGTGTTCCTCCAAACATCAGGCTGTACAGATATCCATATGTCCAAAAAAGTGAAATTGAACGTATGGTTGCAGAAATGCTAGAGGCTGGTATAATTCAACCGAGTCAAAGTTCTTTCTCAGCTCCAGTAGTATTGGTGCACAAAAGGATGGATCATGGCGCATGTGTCCAGATTATAGGGAGCTCAACAAGCTCACTATTAAAGATAAGTTCCCCATTCCTGTTATTGATGAATTACTGGATGAATTGCATGGATCAATTTACTTCACCAAGTTGGATCTTCGTTCGGGATATCATCAAATTAGAATGAAGATTGAAGACATTCCGAAAACGGCATTTAGAACTCATGAGGGTCATTATGAATTTTTGGTCATGCCTTTTGGCCTTACCAATGCACCTTCAACATTTCAAGGTTTGATGAATTCAATTTTCAAACCATTCCTTAGAAAATTTGTGTTAGTATTTTTTGATGATATACTAATCTACAGCAAGTCTTGGAAGGATCATGTTGAACATGTTGACAAGGTGTTACAACTATTGGAGGAGAAACAATTATATGCAAAAAGATCCAAATGTTTCTTTGGAGTCCAGGAGGTGGAATATTTGGGTCATATTGTATCTCATGAAGGAGTTAAGGTAGACCCTAGCAAAATTAAAGCCATTAAGGAATGGAAAATCCCCACATCCATAAAGCATCTGCGAGGATTTCTTGGGTTGACAGGGTATTATCGCAAGTTTGTTAAGAATTATGGGAGAATAGCAGCACCTCTAACAACATTATTGAAGAAAGATTCATTTTCATGGACTTCGGAAGCAACAAAGGCCTTTGAACATCTTAAAGAGGCAATGTGCCAAGCACCGGTCTTAGCTACGCCGGAATTCACAAAAACCTTTATTGTGGAATGTGATGCTTCAGGAAATGGAATTGGTGCTGTTCTAATGCAAGATGAAAGACCCATTGCTTTCAAAAGTCGTCCAATCAAGGGAAAGTTTTTAAGCAAAGCTATTTATGAGAAGGAAATGTTGGCAATACTCCATGCACTTAAGAAATGGCGACCCTACCTAATGGGAAGACACTTCAAGGTAAAAACAGATCATGATAGCCTTAAATACTTTTTAGAACAAAGATTATCCTCTGAAGAGCAACAAAATTGGGTCACAAAGATGTTGGGTTATGACATTGAAATCATCTACAAAAAAGGGAAGCAAAATGTGGTGGCAGATGCACTCTCAAGAAAGGATGAGGATGTGGAAGCATTGTTGTGTGCCATTTCTATTATCCAACCAGATTGGATAAACGAAGCAAGGGAGGAATGGAAGAATGACGAAGAAGTGTGGGCACTTATTCAAAAGCTACAACAAGATTCCAGTACTTCTGATACATTTAGCTGGCAAAATGATTCGTTATGGTACAAAGATCGCTTATACCTCTGTAAGAATTCCCAGCTAAAACAAAAGATTCTTATGGAATTGCACACTTCTCCCTTAGGAGGGCACTCAGGATTTTTAAAAACTTACCACAGGGTTAAGAAGGAATTTTTTTGGGATGGCCTTAAATCAGATATTCAAAAGTTTGTGGCGGAATGTTTGGTTTGCCAGCAAAATAAAGTTGAAACAATTAAGACACCAGGTCTATTACAACCTTTATCCATTCCAAGCCAACATTGGGAGGAGGTTTCAATGGATTTTATCACAGGTTTACCCAAGTCTGAGGGAAAGAGTGTCATCATGGTGGTAGTTGACAGACTTACCAAGTATGCACACTTTTGTGCATTATCACATCCATTTAAAGCCAATATAGTTTCTACTGCATTTATGGAAACAGTTCAAAAGCTACATGGAAACCCAAAGATTATTGTAAGTGACAGAGATCCCATTTTCACTGGAAATTTTTGGACATAATTATTTTCTTGTCTTGGTACTCAGTTAGCTCATAGCTCATCTTATCATCCTCAATCTGATGGGAAAACTGAGATAGTAAACAAATGTTTGGAAGGATATCTTCATTGCTTTGTATCTGATAAACAGACACAATGGGTCAAATGGTTGCCTCTGGCTGAATGGTGGTATAACACTTCCTTCCATATAGCAACAAAAATGACCCCATTTATGGCACTTTATGGGTATCAACCACCATCCATCACATCATATTTAAGAGAAAATTCTAAGGTTCAGGCAGTGGAACATCACATCGAACATCAACAACAAGTCCTCCAACTCTTAAAGGATAACCTCGTGTTGGAACAAAATAGAATGAAACAATAGGCAGATCAACATCGCAGTGAAAGAAGTTTTGGTGTAGGTGATTGGGTATTCCTACGGCTACAACCATATAAGCAAATGTCCCTAAAGCAAGCTAAGAAGGATAATAAATTATCACCAAAGTATTATGGTCCGTACAAGGTGTTGGAAAATATTGGTACTATGGCATACAAATTGGAGCTTCCTGCAGCTTCTCGATTGCACCCAGTTTTCCATGTTTCATGTTTAAAGAAGGTTATAGGTGACAAGCTCCCAATTCAAACAATATTGCCAGAACTTGACGAGGAAGGAAAAATTATATTGGAACCAGAAGCAATCACAGAAACAAGAACTCGACAGCTACGAAATCGATCAATTTCAGAGTATCTTATCAAGTGGAAGAACTTATCCGCTGAAGATTCCACATGGGATGATGAGAATTTTATGCAGAAGTATCCAGAACTGCTCAAGCGTTGAGGACAACACTTTTTTGAAGGAGAGGAGCATGTTGGGTCCCTATGATACTAGTGATTACCCCATTACTATTGTAGTTATACCCCCTATTTATATTGTTGTGCCCCTATTACCCCCATATTGTTATTTCTGTGCCCCATAGAATCCCTCTATTGTTATTTTTGTGGCTTTATATTATTATTGTTAGGTCGGCTGGATTATATTGTGACTCCTTAGACTCCTATATATAGAAAGGAGGTTTTGTCATTTGTATCATCCAAGAATTGTTCATTTATGTAATGTAAAGGAGGTTGCCCCCTCGAAGAGGCTGAATTCTAAGGCGTGGATATCTCTTTTCTATCTTTTTGTGAGCTGGTTTCATAACAGAGCGGGATTGTCTCACTTAGCAGGTGTTGGCTGGATTTGGTCAAGGAATCCCAAGTCAAGTTTAAAGGGGGAATTGTTAGGTAAAATTGACTCGGATTTGAGTCAAGGTTGACATGGTTAAATAGTAGTGGTTTTCGGCACATGGTATAGTGTACCCATGGTATTATGGTCCCTGGTATTGCATGTAATGGAGCCTATAAAATATTGAGAATACTTCATTGTAATGTAGGCCTTGAGGTGTGTTATCACTTAAGAAATAATATTTCAAATTCTGAACATCAATTTTTAAAATTTGTCAAAGGGTTGGTGTCAGTTTTGGGTCTTGTCTTTTCATCTTGTTTTAGAGTCTAAGATTTTGAATAGGAGTCTTGTTAAGAGTTTTGTTGGTATATCAAAAGGGGTCAATTCTCTGCTTTAGTCTATCATTGGTCTCATATTTCACATGAACATCATATGTCGAAATTGCTACAAAACTGTCTAGGTGATTTTGTAGCGCAAAAACCCAGTCTAAGTGATTTCGTAGCACAAAACCCAGATTTTGCACTGGCTGCGCTACGAAATCGGGGATTCATGTAGATCCGTAACAAATCTTGTCTAGCTGTCATATCTGTCAAAATCCGTTATTCTTACATCATCAGTGGTCAGTCCATACACTTCGCCGATCACTTTCAACCGCTTATCCTCATCATTAAGGTTGTTAAATGTCTTGGTATGCTCAGATTACAAGTTTCAAAAAGAGCCAAGTTGTCATACTCATCATTATGATTGGCTTCATGCATGAGGAACGAATTGAGCAACCTTTCAATTTGAATTTATTAAAGATCAAGCGAGGCAGTGATCGAAGTGTGAGACAGTGCCAGTCTTTCAAATTTTCATTCTGCTGGAGTTTCATGGAGGGGTATGCAGAGAGAAACGAACATAGGTTGGGCACGTGCTTGAGGAATGAACCTGAGGGTTTATACAGCATCCTAAAGAATGACGAAGTTGAACAATCCTTCAAACAGGTTGGCTGTTGGAGGTTTTGCGAAAAACTTCAAGGAGGCCATATGCAAGTCACCAAGGAGTTCGCTTTAAATTTCACAGGATTGAATTCAAAGGTTGGGGTACTTGAGTTGCCAATCTCTCCAGAAGTTATATCGACAGTCAAAGAGATTCCAAGGGGACAGGAAAAATGTTTTAAAAATTTCAAGTTTGACATGACCCTCTGCAAGGAATTTCTGAAACCAGAGTTCATTGATTCATACTTAAACAAGTCCATGCCCAGAAGTTCTGTCAAAGATTCATATGCTAATTTGCTTACCTGCATACAGAGGTACTTCACCTACGAAGGGAGGTATCATAAGGTGTATCCTTATCACTTCAAGCTGCTACTTCATTTCACTGGAAAGATCTCTATTGATTTACCCTTCTACTTGTTTCGTAGCCTAGGAAAAATGTGTGACAAGGTCCAGTTAAAGAAGGAAGCCTGTGAGACCTTGTTGTTTCATCATGGCTTAGTCAAGTTGATCATTCTGCATCATCTCCAGAAGATAAATAAAGAATGGTCTGGGTTCATGTTTATGTCTGGCTTCAAGACTGAAACCGATCTCAGTCCTTAAGCTACGAAAAGTTCTCCACCAGCAATCAGTCATCGTGCAGAAACAAGATCAATGAGATTAATAAAATTGAAGGCTAGGAAATAGGTAAAGGAGCCCACCAGACCACTGATAATCCAAGACACACCCTAGCAGTCCCAGAAACAGAAAACTCAGATCAAAGAGGGTGTACGTGAATCATCTACAGGTGAAGCAGTCCATAGAAAAATGACCAGGAGTCAATTAGCTAAAGAAAAAGGCAAGAGAGTGGTTGTTGAGGAAAGCCCAATTTCAAAGGGTAGTTTGAACGACTTGTTGCAAGCTATTGATATTGAAGAATCTCCCTTGGTTCGAGCAGACTTGATAGAATCAGGTATAAACAGAACCAAAGGGATCAAAGCCTCGAAAAAGCTCAAATTTGATGATCAGGTTTCTAAGTTTGTCTTTAAACCAAGAAGACCTGTGACGAGGCGTTCAAAAAAGATCAAGAGGAGTTGCCACAGTCAAGTGAAATAGAGGAGTTAGCCAAATCTCATGAAGAACCTGTGACTACATCAGAAACACCATCTCAGTTGCATAAAAATGATAAAAGTAAGGCAATTATCCCTCAAGAGGAACATAGTGTTGAAGAGTTGAAAAAGAAGTTGAAATTAGCAAACCTTGAAATTGCTAAACTGAAGAAAGCTTCAAGGAAACATGTAATTAAAGAAGCTCATTTTAACAAAATGGAGGCTCTGTGGGAAGACAAAACAATTGCAATACCTGAGGTGGTCGACTGTCATGCTCAATACTACACCTGGTCAGTCCCTGCAATAAAGGAAGCAAAATTCATCAGAAAGGTTAATACAAGACTGAGAGCTGGGATCAGAATCATGAAGAGGCAAATCGAGGACTTGAAGATACAATTAAGCCAGCGGGAAGGATTTCCCTAGCTAAGGAAAATCACGCAGCAAGTAAGGTTAAGTCCTTAAATTTTGATGAATTACCTTTTTGAAGTTTTCCTTGAAGAATGATGTCTCGGAATTTAGTTTTGAACAACTTTAGGGCAGAGGAAAAGGACATTCCAAGATAAAGAAGCTCAAGACAGTCGAATTTTGGCATTTAAACTGTGTTTTTGTGATTACACAGCAGTTTCGTAGCACGCTACGAAACTGCTGAAGATAATGCCTAATGCACAGTAGTTTCGTAGCGTGCTACGAAACTGCTGTAGCTACATATTTTGATGAAGTTGACCAATTTTGAGGGACAAAAGGGAAACCTTTTTGAAAAGGAGTTTCTGAAGAAGGATCATTTACACAAGACAAGCATTCAACAAGGGAAAAACGAGCAAAGGAAAAGTATATATAAACCATAAGCCATTTGTTATAAAAGTGATCACAGCCAAGTATTATTCATCATACTTCAGGCAGAATTAAACAGGTGTTATCCTCATACACGTGCATGGGCAAGGTCTACAGTACATGAAAAACATGATAGTCCAAAAACATTTTTGTGTAATCAAAGAAGAACAACAAGGATAATCGATTTCGAATATCCTTGTGGAGACCAAAAGCAGAAAAACAGGGGCAGTTTCCTACTTTCCAGGAGCAGTTGAGAGATGAGACATTAAGGGCCAGCAAGCAGTTTCAAACATCTACCAAAGCTAAACTGAAGAAGGCCATTTGTCAAAGAACAAATTTGGATTGTATTTAATGCTACTACCAACATGATGAAGAGTTAGAATCCTAATTGTCTTAGGTCTCTAAAACTGCTAGTTAGCAGTCAGTTGTATTTATTAGTTAGTTTTAAATGTTAATAGGTGTCATCATAGGAAGAATTCGAGTTCCCCTCATGCTGGAGGAGGAATCTCAGTTATATAAAAAGCTCTATATAGTAGAAGAGCTGATGTACAAAGGGTTGGAAATTTATTGAGAAAAGCTCTAATATTTGGCTTTATGTAAAGAATCTGTTTTTTAGTAATACAACACTTTAGCTTTGCTTCTCAGGAATCAGAAGGAATTCGATGCTTTGAATGTCTTGTATTATTCTCTTCCTATTATCTACAGTGGTATGAATGTGTGATTACTTAGAAATCACTAACAGTGCTCTAATTTCCTTCATGCATTTGTAAACTGTATTGGCCCTATGTGTTTTTGGTATATTCTACATGCATTGAGTTCTAAATGCCCTGACTTCTATGTAAAGCTAACCTTACTGTCAATACTGAAGCATATCTGACTCCATAAGCCCAATGGATACTTTCTAATTGTGTTTCCACCACTTACACTTTTACATTTGTTTCATAAGAGTTAGCCATCTTACTCATAAGAAAAAATCATTAATCCTTTGAGAGAACCCTCTCAGGTTGAGGAGGCTAAGCCTCAACCAAAATTAGGTTTGAAATAGTTACTTAAAGTCTACCTGATCAGCAGCCTATCAGGAACTAATTTTGAGATAACAAGGTGAGCGATAAAGGCTCACTTGACCGGATTGGCGAGGGTTTTGGCCAATGCTAATGAGATCTCATTGGGTTGGGTTTTTCCCAGATAAACATGTGTGTTTATGTGTTTATGGTTGTTGCTGGTTATTTTTATATTTATTCCTCTCTGTAATTATTTATGTTCTACAGTCAATTTCTTAACACCACATTATCTCGAGTCTCCATGGGAAGGAAACTTCACATTCTATGTGGAAAGCATTGAAGGACTTTTTCTAGAATAGAAGTGACCATAGGAAGTTGTCACTAAAAGATAAAATTCAAAAAATCAAGATGGAGGTTGACAAATCAATTCCAAATTACTTGACCAAGTTCACTCATTGTCGGGATGAGCTTGGAAGTGTTGGAATCACTGTTGCCAAGGATGATACAGTGAGCCTAACTCTTCTAGGACTTCCTAATAGTTAGCATAGTTATTAGGACTTTTTCAATGGTCAGGAGAAGCTTCCAAATTGGGAATGACTGTGGTCAGATTTGATGCAAGAGGAGATCAGGAGGAACACCAGAGATGGGACCTCTTCCAAGGAAGTGGAAGAGGATTTTGCCTTAGTGAGTAAGGAAAAGAAGGCCAAGGGAAAGAAGTCCCAAGGTGAGGAGGGTGGAAAGAAGATGGACTTGATGAAAGTCAAGTGTTTTCACTATCATGAGCATGGGCACTATGCGAAGAACTGCGCACAGAAGAAAGCAAGCAAGAAGGAGTTGATGGTAGCGGCAACAGGTGAAGCTCTAGCTTCACAATTCGAACTTGATTTCACTCTCATTGCATGCATGGTTAACACTATCATGGGAGGCATGTGGTATCTTGACAACGATGTCTTGTTCCATATGATGTGGAATAAAGATCTATTTAGTGATTTTGAGGAGAAAGACCTCAAGTAGAGCATAGAGTTTGGAGATGACGAGAGGTATAGAGCTACCAGGATTAGTATGGTTACCTTTCAGAGGGAGTCTGGCTCCCCTCTTAGGATCAAAGATGTGATGTATGTTCCAAGACTAAATAAGAATCTTGTTTCAGTCATGGTATTGGAAGACTGTGCCTATGTTGTGGTTTTTAGTAAGGGAAATGTTTTCCTTAGACACATCACCACGGGACAGGTGAAACAGATTGGTTCACAGGTCAAGAACCTGTATGCTCTTGAGGTTCAAGATGCATGCAAAGCATTGAGGAGCAAGGCAATTGTTAGAGACTTGGTGGTTGAGAGGGAGAGTAAATTACCTCTCAACATGAGTCCGAGAAGCAGCCTTAGAAGTAGCTTCAGGAAGTTGTGGAGCAGCCACAACTAGAGACGATGAGAGGAGATCGAATTGAGACATCCACTCATGTAGAGACCTCCAATAGGGGGAAATTTCGAGCTAGGTGGGCAGAGGGTTCACATGTAGCCATACCTCCAGGTGTGAGGTGGGGCGATGTGAAGTGATAATCCCAAGAGGGTTGAAATTGGGTAGGGTCCATTGAGAGATTTTATCTCATGGATCATACCTTGCTACAAGAGCCCATAGTACATAGTAGCGGGATGAATCAATGGTGCTTGATGCAGTCAGAGATCAGAGTGATAGAGGCTAGAGCAGTCAGATATTGAAGAGTGCAGAGAAGGGTTGAAAATAGTTCAAAAAGGCAGAGTCAGCAGAAGCATAAAGTTTTTAGTTGATAGAGGCAGTAACAGTTAGAGACTTTGATGACAGATGCATCATACTGATTCAGGTTGGATATTTTTTTTTTGGAGTTGTTGTAACAACAAAACTAGAGAGAAGTGTTGCATGCAGAACATTCCAAAGGTTCAGGATCAAGATCGAGTTGAATTCCTTTCTTGTTGAGAGGGAGTGTTGAAAATAGCAACAAGAAATGCTAAAAATAGAATCCAGAAATTCCAATTTAATTTGTCCTTGAATTAAATTGTAATTATTTTCTCATAACAACTTGTAATAGTTAATTAAGTTAAGTTGACTTAGTTAACTTAGGAATTTTGAGTTGGAAGTATTTCTGTAGCCATGTATATGTTCTCCCTAAGTTTTAGGGGTCCAATATGAGTTTAAATTGAGTTAGAAATTAGATCACTTGGTTTACTGAGTTAAGTTCAGTTAAATTAGTTCTAAATTGTTTTTGGAACTAATAGAGGAATAATAGTCAGTTGGTGCACTGATGCATCTGCTAGTGCTACTCCAGTTAACTGAAGATTTCTTCATGAGAAATTGATGCATATCAGTTCAGAGAAAGACCTAGTTGAGACTAGAGTGCATGGACAAAGTACTATTTATTGTATGATATACTGAGTTGTATAGATCATGCATGTAATCAGGAATTGGACCTAGTTTGGATTGTGTAGTTTTGGATGCACTGGATTCCCATTAATATGGGCTATTCAGCCATAGGAATTACACAAGGAAATAGGGGCTTGGAGAGTTGCAGAATAGGTTAAGGATTTGGCTTGAGCTACCTTATGAGCTGAGAGTTGATTATACTTGTGCGAGGATTGTTCTTGTGAGAAAAAGCATTGCATTATCATCTTGAATTTATGATTTAATGCAATACATATAGTGGTGATTTTGAGGTGTGGCTTTCCCCGGATACTGATTGTGTGATGTGCCATTGATTTATCTTCTTCTGGTTCAAATTGTTTTCATCGATCTATTGGCTTCCGCTGGTTGAAAGTAGAAGTAGATTCTTGTCCCGTGCTTTAGTAAATTGCATGAGCTTGTGAGTCTACAACATTTTCTACACTCATGAGATACAATATGACCCAGATATTCCACCTACTGTACTCTAAAGAAACATTTGGAGGTTTTTGCATATAGTTGTTTTTTCCTCCAATAGATTGAGAACCCTGTCAACATGTTGAACATGATCCTTCCAAGACTTGCTGTAGATTAATATATCATCAAAAAATACTAACACAAATTTTCTAAGAAACGGTTTGAAAATGGAATTCATCAAACCTTGAAATGTAGGAGGTGCATTGGAAAGGGAAAAGGGCATGACCCAAAGTTCATAATGACCCTCATGAGTTCTGAATGTTGTTTTCATAATACCTTCAGTATTCATTATAATTTGATGATATCTTGAACGAAGATCCAACTTGGTGAAGTAAATTACTCCATGTAATTCATCCAATAATTCATCAATGACTTGAATGGGAAATTTATGCTTAATTGTGAGCTTGTTGAGACCCCTATAATCTCGACACATGTGCCATGATCCATCCTTCTTTTGCACCAATGCCACTAGAGCAAAGAAAGAACTTTGACTAGGTTGAATTATACCGACTTCTATCATTTTTGAACCCAAACGTTCAATTTCACTCTTTTGGGCATAGGGATATCTATAAGGCCCGATGTTTGGAGGAAAACTTCCTCGAATGAAAGGAATAGCATGGAAATGATCACGAATAGGTGGGAGGCCTGTGGGAGTCTCAAATACCTTGGAAAGATTGTCCAAGACTTTTTGGAGATATGGAGAAATAGATGATTTCAGTGTTGAACCTCTAGTGAGCATAATTGTGCAATTATGCCTCGTTGTTATTTCTTTAGAAGCTTTGTCATGCCATTAGATCTGATTATCTTTCTTGGTTTATTTGTGATACCCCTTAATTCAAATTCCTTTCCTTCCCAAAAAAATTCAAGAAAAGTTATTGAAAATTAAAACCTATCGTACCCAAAGATTATAACCATTGGACTCCTAGTACAACATCAACACCACCCATTGGAATGGAAAGAATTGGACTATTAAATACATATTCCCCCATGGTTAGCTTGATATTATGGCACTTTCCAGAGGAATTTATAGTTCCTCCATTTTTAACCATCACTTGACACTCTGGTGCTAGATATAGGAAGCAATTCAATTCCTTTGCTATCTTACAATGAATAAAATTATGGGTACTGCAGGAATCAATCAACACTATTACCTTTTTATTCTTGATATGTCCTCCTGTCTTGAGAGTTTGAGGAGTGGTAATTCCTGCCAATGCATTACAAGATATGGCCGGATTCATTTCTTCTTTCTCTAGGGTTGGTTCCTGGTGTATATCCTCTGCTTTTGAAGTTTCTTATTCCTTTTCTTCCTCCTTTTCACAATCTATGTAAGATACTTTATTCTTAGCACACGTATGACCTTTAGTGTATTTTCTATCACAATTGTAACAAAGATCATTCCTCTTTTTTCTTCCAATTTTTGTGGGGTCAACCTTGTAGGTTGTGTACGGCTAGGAGAAACAACACTTCCATCTTTATAGTTGTGAGTGGTAGGCCTCCTTGTTGCCATAATTTTGTTTCCAATTTTTCTTGCCAACCTAAATGCTTTCTCCAATGAATTAGGTTCCCAAAGGCAAACCTCATGTTGGATGTTATCCTTTAAAGTCCTTATGAAGACATCAATCTTAGGATCCTCTGGAAGATCATTTTCCCTTATATTCAATTTTTGGAAGTCCTTAATGTGCTCTACCATTAAACCCTTTTGTTTGAGATTTATCAATTGGCTAAAAAAGGTGTTGTTTTTTGTATCCTCATAATGTGCTATCATTTCCTTTGTAAAAAATGACCAAGTGACAAGTGTTTTATGAGAACCAAGCCATCGATACCATACAAATTTATTGGGTTCTAAATATAAAATTGCAATGTGTACCTTTTGTGTGTGTTGCACATTATGGAGATCAAAATATTGCTCCATCTGTAGTATCCGTGTTACTGGATCCTTGCCATTAAACTTCCTCATATCGATCTTTGGAATATGGTGGGTCCTTAATCCCATGTTAGAGTCTATAAAATCATGATTAAAATTTATTTTTTTCTCATCATGAGTTTCATCTAATACATTTTTTCCATTAGGAAGAATTTCTTGTAGCAACTTTGTCAAACCTTCCTTCAAACCTTCCATGTACGCTTTTAAACCATTCTTCAAATCTTCCATGTCTGATTTTAAACCATTTTTAAAATATTCCATGTCTGATTTTAAACCATTCTTCAAACCATCCATCTTAGCTTCCATTTCATTTTTTGTTACTCTTTGCGAGAGCGAAATTTGTTGCACTTGGTCTCATAATTTTGATATATCATGTTGCATTTCTTCCTCTTCATCATGTGCCATAGAAGAGATTTATCGTTGCTTACTAGGTGTGTCCTTTTTTGTTTGTTTGTTTCGAGAAATTTTGAAATCAAATGATATCTATGCCTCACTATGCCCTTTGAATCACTTCAAACTGATTTTTCAAACAAAAGTTATGCAAAATTTAAAAAAAATTACACTTTTTTCTTGCTTTTTAGGAGCTAGATATTGTAGCTCTTGTATCTCTATAATTGTGAATCTCCAAGATCTGAAATTTTTTCCTGTAGTAGCCCCCTGAGTATAATTTCCAACCCAACAAGTCAGACCAAGATTGGATTCTTCAAGAAATATTTATGCCCGATCTCCCACGATGACCTGATTATAGACTAGTTCAGTAGAGCGAACTTGTATGGAGTTCCACGTGTCAGTGTTTCAACCTTTGGCCCTGAAAATGGTATCCAAAAGACTAAAGTCCATCCTGTTTTTGTCACTTTTTATGAAATTCAAATCGGATGCGCAGAGAGAAAGTTATGACAATTTTCCCAAGGTCACCTGTTTGAGATGGAATTCTAGAGCTTACAAAACCCTAACTTCCTCAGATAATATCTCTGAAAATACAATGAGACAAGATCTAAAATTCATACATGACGTTCACCAAGATTTTGGCTCCATGTGGTTTCAATTTCAGATTCTGAAGCTTCGTAGAAAAAAGTCATGTCGAAAATTCCACAATGACCTATTTGAAACAACGAAACCATAGAATCCAAAACTCTGATACCAAATGTTGTGCAACCAACTCACAAATAGATGGATCAACGATTTAAAAATTATCCTCTTTGAGGGGGGAACCTCCTTTACATTACATAAATGAACAATTCTTGTATGATTCAAATGACAAAACCTCATTTCTATGTATATGATTCTAAGGGGTCACAATATAATCAGAGCCTACATAACAATAATAATGTAAGGGCACAATAATAACAATAATGGGCTTCTATTGGGTACAATAATAACAATATTGGGACTAAATGGGCACAATAATAACAATAAGGTGGATACACTAACAATAACAACAATGGGCTACTCTAGTATTATAGGGACCTAACAATTTGATAGAACATGTGATCAACATCTAAGAGGATTTATGGGGATTATGTCCCCACTTGTAGCAATTTTGATTTCCAACCACCATTAAACATTTAAGACAACTTGAGGAACATGTGTGGTATACTAAGTGAAAACAACCTTAATTTTAATATCATGGAGGCAAATCAACCCTCCCTTCAAGGAGGTTGTTTTCCCATGCTTGTATATAAGAAAAACTCAAGGCTAGGCCTAAAAAACAAGGAGAAAACTTTATTGTTACTTTCTTTTTTGTTCTAAAACTTTCATGTTCCTATACTAAGACTATTTTTTATTCAAAAGTTAATGGATACACACATTATTTACAAGGAAATTATCATTGAAGTTTTATGGTTCTCTAAGCACCTTGGGGAGGGCCCAGCCATAGAAGATTCATATACCTCTATGTACCATCTTCTTTCTGATAGGATTTTCACGTCATTCGTTTTATTATGTAGTAAATTAGTGCACATAGTGATTTATATGTTCTTGAAAGTTGGTTAATTAACATATTTTTTCTAAGTGGTTTTTATGATTTACACATGAAATATCCAAGTTATTTTATGAGTATTTAGCCTTCAAACATTGAGTTGCTTCTTTAAAATTAGTTTTAGAATTTTTTTGCATCCTATAGAATTGCAAGGTTTCTTATAGAATTGTAGCGAACCCTTTTTTTGGTATTTTCCTTCATGTTAGTGAGTATTTCACCCTTCATTTCATAAATGGCATTTAGCAAGATGATTTAATGAATAGGGGGTCAAAGAATTGAATAATTCTATTTTGAAGTTGCTTTCTTTCTCACATTCAAAATATTGTCTATTTTCTGCAATAATGATAATGTTTTAATTTGTAAAGCTTGGTGCTAGGATTTACATTTATGTAGGTTAATTATAGCCCTTTCTATTTCTACAAGTAGGAATAGTTATTTTACCTTGCAACCTACCAATATTGTTTCATTTATTGCAAGTTATTTCTACAACTTAGTATTTCTTATTTTACTACAAATAGAATTAGTAGCAATTTGCACTAATTGAGTGGCTAGCCATGGATTGATTCCCCCTTCACCTGAATAATCAATGTAACATTTGCTTTCATTAGTATATTAGTAGTTGCATTAAGGAGTGTAGAAAAGTATGGGTTGCACATATAGTTCAGGGGACCTCTTAAGTTTGTACAAACCTTTAGTTGACATTTAAAGTTTAGAACTTTAGGAGTGGAATATCGTAGTTGTAATTTTGGAGTCCATTAGTCACTTTCCATGATTTAGGGATGCCTTTGCTATAACCATCCCTAATATTCAACCCCACTACCCCTACCTTCCTTAACACTTAGTCATTTTCAAGATGTCACGACATGGTGTATCTCTCAATCCCACCCAACTACCTTGTCTCAATTACGTTGTGTCCCACATTCACTCTTAACACTTAGCCATTTTGTTGAAAATGGAGCAATAAGCCTCCCTTCATCTCAATGTATCCACTCCATACCCTACACCCATTATATGACATCCATCTCTTAGTTTCTTTTGGGTGATATCTAATGTGGAGCACCATTCTTGAGGGGGAATAAATAATCATCGCTACCACATCAGTCATGCCTTCAAATATATCTAAGTGTTAAACACAACAAAAATTTCTTTGAAAGCCTACATATTTGTTGTTGTAGTCATCATCATTCATAAGCCCTGATGATGGATCCCAGTTGGGATTTGAAACGTTGGCACAAAAATGTTCATACTGTGGATTCTCCGGTAACTGAGTCAAATGGTTACTAACTAGTTTGACATGGAATATTATGACAAATTGTTGATGGATTAAATAACATTCAATGTACTTTTCTCATTAACTAGGATTAAAAGCATATTACCACTATTTCTATTGAAATTAGCAAAACAAATAATGGTGAGCCAAAAAAGAGAGTGTTATTGTGGAGACACTACCAATATGATCGAATGATAAAATAAAGACTTTCATTGGTCCATAACACATAAATGACACTCTAGCTTGTTAGAGGAAAGGGAGAACTCAAACAATGTCTAGATTATTAGAGCAACCAAAGCAGGTTGCATGCCTAAATATTTTGATTTCATAGACATAGTCTCTTATTGTATAACCAAATTTGATAGAACATAGAGGTTGATCCATCTCGAAGAACTAGCTGGTAGGAATCTGCGCCAATCCACACCAAAGCTGTTCATAAAGATGTTGTAACTCCTGACCCCAAATAGAGTCTTCAAACATTTTAAGGCTAAATCTTTTATGAAGGACCACATAAAAGAGTTAAGCTCCTGAAGAGATTCTTTGAAGATCCAACTATAAAATTAATGCACTTTACATAAGTGTAAATAAGTTCATTACCCATCCCTTATAAGGAGTTTGCATGACTTGTTTTTTATGTAACCAGTTAACAAAACAAAACAAAAGATAGATCAACAACTTGAAAATAAGCTTCTTCGAGGGAGAAACCTCCTTTTACATCACATAAATGAATAATTCTTGGATATTAAAATGACTATATGTCCTTGGTATATATAGAAGTCTAAAGGGTCAGAATATAATTAGGGCCTACATAATAATAATAATGTAAGGGCTCAACAATAAAAATAGTGGGATTCTATTAGCCACAACGATAACAATATGGGGGCTACACTAGTATTATAGGCACCTAAAAGCCCCTCTCCTTCAAAAAAGCGTTGACCTTAACCCTTGAGTAGTTTTGGATGCCTCCGTATGAAATGCTCATCCTCCCATGTGGAATATTCAATAGGTAAGTTCTTCCACTTAATGACATACTGTGAAACTGATCGATTTTGTCATTATTAGATTCTTGTCTCTGAGATTGCTTCAAGCTCTAATATGATTTTTCCTTCCTCATCAAATTTTGGCAATACAGTTTAAACTGTGAGCTTGTCACCTATAATCTTCTTTAATCATGAAACATGAAAAATTGGGTGTAATTGCGAAGATGCAGGCAACTCCAATTTTATGCCATAGTACCAATATTTTTCAAGACCTTATAAGGGCCATAACACTTAGGTGATAATTTATTATCCTTTTTATCTTGCTTTAGGGACATTTGTTTGTATGGTTATAGCTATAAAAATACCTAATCGCCCACATCAAAACTTCTTTCACGTGATGTTGATCTTCCTGTTGTTTCATTCGATTTTGCGCTAGAGTCAGGTTATCCTTTAAGAGTTGGAGAACTTGTTGTTGATGCTCAATGTGGTCTTCTATTTCTTGAACCTTAGAATTGTCTCTTAAAGACGATGTGATGGATGGTGGATGATATCCATAAAGTGCCATAAATGGGGTCATTTTTGCTACGATATGGAAGGAAGTGTTATACCACCATTCTAGAAGAGGTAACCACTTGATCCATTGTGTTTGTTTATCATATACAAAGCAACGAAGATATCCTTCCAAACATTTATTCACCCTCTTAGTTTTCCCATCTAGCTTCATTTTCATTTTCATTGTATTTGAAATTGATGGCGTTTGGGTGCAGGCAGTAGTGTTAATCTCCCAAAATGTGAGATTATATCTTCTAATTCTGTTTCCGGATGTAATTGCTGGTTCAATGGGCTCTCTGTCATCCATCTATAACCTTAGAGCTTCCACTAAATTAGCAAACTCCTCTAAAACCGCAGAGTTCCGCTAAACCTCCACTAGTCCGGACCTGACGGTAACACAAGCCATAGTTTAATAAGATTTGAAGTCCACCTTCTACAAACTCATCGACACTTCTTCACCGTTGATCTGTTCAAGATCCAATGGTCACCTCACTTCCTGACCTCGAACTTGCTCCTCGCCTGTCAACCGTTGATCTTGCTCCACCAGATCTAACAACTCAAACGAATATCACCCGGTTAACTTGCGCACTTTAAACCCGCCCGATAAGTGGTTTCTCCCTCTCTCCTCTCTGCTGCATGTCATGATGTATATGGAATTGGAGCCAATCAAAAAATACCGCTTACGACATTTCTTCCGCCCGAAATCCACTTGTGGGTTTCTCCAACCGCTTCAACTCGTTAAGTGTCGGTTAATTTTTGCGCCGAACACCGTTGATCTACCTCGACCGAGATCTAATAGTCAAAATTAAATCTTCACGCGTTGCATCCATAGTATTCCTCCATTGATCTCGACCATCCGCTCCACACTCAAAATTCACGAGAAACTCAGTTAAAAATAAAACACAGAATTTAACACAGTCAACACAATTTCATTCAATCTTACAGAACACCAATTAAACTTCGAATTTCACAATAACATAGAGATTTCGAAGGAGATTATCCTTTGGGATTTAACAGAGAATTTATCATCCACATACACAGAAACTAAATTTTTCCACTTTACTAGATTCGCTCCAGGAAAGCCAAATTTCTTCAATAGCCAAAATCCCCTTACAATAGTGTGAAAATTACACAAGTACTAGTTCATCCTAACAACCAGACCCTAAGTCAAAGGCTAAAATTTATTAACCCTATCTATCCTGCGAGGCATTCTCCTCGAGAATCTCCACTACAGCTAACTAACTAAGATTTATTACATCATGATCAAATCTTATATTCTAGCTCTATGCTTAACTAGAAAAACATGGAAATTGATGGCTAAAGGATCCCACTCCTTTTCCTGTAATATTTTTTTGTATTTTTGGAATAATTCTTTGAATTTGTCTTCAAGCCTTATGCTCCTGCATCAGACTCCTGAGGAAAAAATTCTTCATGGGCTCTTGTCCATGAGTTCTTCTACAGAACTTCCCAATTTTTGTAGCATGTTTTCTGTTACTCAAGTAGCTTCAGCAATTGGTTGATCCTTCCATTTGACCAAATACTGAAAGTACTCCTGTCCTCTAGTTTTCTTGAACACTTTCTTGTCTAAAATCCTTTCTGGTTGTAATTCCTTTGCTGTAGGTAACTGTTTTACCCAGTCAATTTCCTGTGTCTCTTGGTCTTTTTCTGTATCATTTGAAATTTCACCTTCATACTTGTACAAATCAACAACATTGAAAATTGGAGATATTCCAACGTCAGGGGGTAATTCAATTTCATATGCATTTGCATAAAATTTCCTTAATACTCTGCATGGTTCAATTTTTATGAACTTCAATTTGTTATACTCCCTCTTTGGAAATCTTTCATTCCTTAGGTGTGCTAAAACCAAATACCCAACTTCAAATTTCACTTCTCTTCTTCTCATGTCTGCTCTGTTTTTGTACTTGATGTTTCTATCCTGTAGCTGTTGTTTCACCTGTTCATGTATTGCTTGTATTTCTGAAGCAAAATCTTCTCCCTCTGCACTTCTCATCTCATCTTTTCCCAAGTTTCTTAACTCAGACACTCCTCTTGGATGCATTCCATAAACTATATGGAATGGACTCTGCCCTATACTTTTGTTAGGTGAGTCATTATATGCATATTCAACCTATGCCAATACTTGATCCCACTGTTTTGGATTTTCTGCAATAAGACTCCTTAAAAGATTACCCAAATTCTTGTTCACAACTTCAGTCTGTCCATCAGTCTGTGGATGATAGGCAGAACCGAAACTCAGTTTAGCTCCCAGCTTCTTCCATAGTGTCCTCCAGAAATGTCCAACAAATTTGGAATCTTTGTCTGAGACAATACTCCTAGGCAACCCATGCAATCTTACAATGTCCTTGAAAAAAAAATAGTAATGTGAGTAACATCACTAGTTTTATAACATGGAATAAAATGTGCCATTTTTGAAAATATTTCCACTACAACAAAAATTGAATCATTTCCTCTTTGAGTCTTTGGTAAGCCCAAAACAAAATCCATACTTACTATAAACCAAGGCCTATCTGGAATTGGTAATGGAACATACAAACCTGTGTTTTGGCTTCTTCCCTTTGCATATTGACAAACTTTGCAAGTTTTCACATAATTTTCCACTTCAGATCTCATTTTCGGCCAGAAATAGAATCTGTTCAACTGTTCATAAGTCTTATCTATACCAAAATGTCCTGCAAGTCAACCACTATGTTTCTCTTTGATTAAGTTATCCCTCATAGTACAGTTTGGTATGCACAGCTGATTTCTCTTAAACAACAATCCATCTTGTAAGAAATAATCCAACCATTTATTCCTATCCATCAAAACAAGATTCTTACAAGCTTCAAATGCCTCTTTAAAATCTAAATCTGTCTCATACAATTCTTTAAGAAAATCAAAACCCAACACTTGAATTTGACTTTCTTGAAATAATGTATTTCTCCTACTTAAAGCATCTGTAACTTTATTTGATTGGCCATTTATATGCTTCAAGACAAAATGGAAACCCTGAAGATAATCTACCCATTTGGCATGTTTCTGGTTAAGCTTTGGCTGCTGCATAATATAGTACAATACATGGTTATCTGAATAAAGTATGAACTCTTTTGACATTAGATAATTCTCCACTTCTTCAATGACTGCACGACTGCATAAAACTCTTTATCATGAGAAGAATACTTCTTCTTTGAATCATTCAGCTTTTCACTAAAATAAGCTATAGGTCTGTCTTCCTAACTTAAAACACCTCCAATAGTTTCTCCACTGGCATCACATTTCACTTGGAAAGGTTTATTAAAATCAGGTAGAACCAAAATAGGGTTTTCAACCACTGATTTTTTATTTATTTTTTTTGCTTCAGCAGTCCATCTAAATGGTTGTTTATCCTTCTTTATAGTGTCAACAATAGGAACATTGATCTTACTAAAATTCATTATGAATTTCCTATAAAAACTAGCAAGCCCATGAAAACTTCTTACCTCAAAGATACTTTTAGGTGAAGGCCACTCCATGATTTCCTTGATCTTCTCTGGATCCATCTTCAATCCTTCAGCGGAAATAACAAAACCCAAACACACTAATTCCTCTTTCATGAATGAACATTTCTTCAAATTCAACAATACTTTCTCTTGCTGTAACCTTTGTAAGACATAATTCAGATGTCTCATGTGCTCCTCCTTAGACCTGTTGTAAACTAATATATCGTCCAGATATACTATTACAAATTTACTAATAAACTCCTTAAGAACTTCATTCATGAGTCTCATAAATGTACTTGGTGCATTTGACAACCCAAAAGGCATTACTCTCCATTCATACAATCCTTCATTTGTCTTAAAAGAAGTTTTCCACTCATCCCCTTCTCTTATCCTTATCTCATGATACCCACTCTTAAGCTCTAGTTTTGTAAAATACTTTGCTCCACTCAAACAATCCATCAAATCTTCAATTCTTAGTAAAGGAAATTTGTACCTGATTGTGATTTTATTGATGGCTCTTGAATCAGTACACATTCTCCAGCCTCCATCTTTCTTTGGACTCAACACTGTTGGTACTGCACAAGGACTCAAAAATTTCTTTGATTAGTCCTTTGTCAAGAAATTCATGAACCTGCTTTCTAACCTTTTCATTTTCTGTGGGAGTCATTCTGTAAGCTGCTTTGTTTGGTAGATTTTCTCCAGGAATCAAATCTATATGATGGCTAATTCTTCTAATGGGTGGTAACTCATTAGGCAAATCATTAACAATGATATCACAATAGTTGTCCAACATTTCTTGAATTTCAATGGGTAAATCAGAAACTTTAGTAGAAGTCATTATTACCTTGGGCTTGCAAATTACAACAAAATTCACCTCATTTTCTTCAATTTGCTGTAAGTATTCCTTTCCTCTTAGCAATAGAGTTTTTGGATCAGTCTTCCTTCCTAATGCATCCTCTTCTCCCATAGGCAACAATGTATGATTAACACCATCTTTACCAAACTTATAGATGTTTCTTTTCCCATCATGCATAGCTCCTCTGTCATATTGCCAAGGTCTCCCAAGCAATATGTGACACACATCCATATGCATCAAATCACATACAATTTTGTCCTTATATTTTCCCAACTGCAACTCCACTTCACACTATTCATTCACTAACAACTGATGTCCCTTTTGTAACCATGACACCTTGTAAGGTGTTGGATGTCTCATTGACTTCAACTTCAATTTCTCTACCACTTCTGTAGAGACCAAATTATTAGTGCTGCCACTATCAATAATCATCTGACAACATTTTTCTTGATCCTTACACACTATTCTGAACAAAGTATTCCTTTGTGATGGTTCAACTATCTCCTTTGCTGGCTTGAGCAAAACTTTATTGACTACCAAAGATTCTCCTCTCTCTGGTACATTTTCTTCTTTTGTCGCTACTATGGCTTCTTCCTCAACTTGAGCAACAATTGAATTCCTCTTACTTGTTCCTGCATTCTCTAGGCATTCAAAAGCTTTGTGTCCCAGTTTGTTACATCTGTAACATCTTACTTCTCTTCCTCTGCCTCTGCCTCCTCTTCCTCTGGAAAAACTCCCTCTGCCACCTGCATCACCTTCTGTGGTTGCATGCTGGGTTGAGCTACTGCTAGCTCCATCTCTAGGTGCTGTAGATCTTCCTCTACCACCTTGACTTCCTTTTCCTCGGAAAGTACCTCTTCCTCTGGCAGACTACTTCCTCATGAGTTTTTCTTCAACTTTTAGTACCACCTGATAAGCTTCTTCTACTGTTTTAGGAGACAGTATACTTATCTCATCTTGAATGTCCATCCTAAGACCATTCACATATCTAGCCACCTTCTCATCTATATCCCGAGTTTGTCTAGCTCTTATACTTACCTTATAGAATTCCTCTGTATATTCTCTCACTATCATAGACCTCTGTCTAAGATTACGCATCTGTCTGAACAAGGTTTTCTAATAATTACTTGGTAGAAACTTACCTCTTAGCTTTGCTACCATCCTATTCCAATTCCTGATTGGTTGCTTGCCAAGACTGTTTCTTTAGGCCTGCACTCCATCCCACCAAAGTGCTGCATGTCCTTTTAACTTGGTGACATCAAACTTTACTTTCTTCTCATCTTCTGTTTCTTCATAATCAAAGAATTTATCCATGCCATTAATCCAGTCTATCAATTCTTCTGGATTCAATCCTCCTGCATATATTGAAACCTCAATTTTTGGCCTAGCTGTGGATCTCAACAATGATTGGAAGAATCTCATCTCAGGAGTAACTGCTATAGTTTCCTCCTCTTCTTTAGTTTCAACCTCAGGCTCACTAACATCTCCATCATCTATATTTCTCCTTGCTATCAATGCTTCTAATCTAGCCTGCATATGTTGCATAGCTTCCATCACCTCAGCATTTGCAACTGGTCATCCTCTTCTACCACGTCCTCATCCTCTTCTAACTCTGAAAGCCATATTGGATTTCCTTCTCTTGCTTCTGAGATTCAATTCAGTGTCAACAGGTTGCTTTGATACCACTAATGATGGCAGTCTGGGTGTAGGCAGGAGTGTTAATCTCCCAAACTGTGAGATTATATCTTCTACTTCTGTTTTCGGATGTAATTGCTGGTTCAATGGGCTCTCTGTCATCCACTGATAACCTTAGAGCTTCCACTAAATTAGCAAACTCCTCTAAAACCACAGAGTTATGCTAAACCTCCACTAGTTCGGGCTCGACGGTAACACAAGCCATAGTTTAATAATATTTGAAGTCCGCCTTCTACAGACTCGTCGGCACTTCTTCACCATTGATCTGTTCAAGATCCAACGGTCACCTCACTTCCTGACCTCGAACTTGCTCCTCGCTTGTCAACCATTGATCTTGCTCCACCAGATCTAACGGCTAAAACGAATATCGCCAGTTAACTTGCACACTTTAAACCCACCGAATAAGCAGTTTCTACCTCTCTCCCCTCTGCTACATGTCACGATGTATATGGAATCGGAGCCAATCAGAAAATACCGCATACAATATTTCTTCCGCCTGAAATCCACTTATGGGTTTCTCCAACCCCTTCGACTTGTTAAGTGTCGGTTAACTTCTGCGCTAAACACCGTTGATCTGCCTCGATTGAGATCTAACAGTCCAAATTAAATCTTCACACGTTGCATCCATAGTCTTCCTCCGTTGATCTCGACCGTCCACTCCACACTCAGAATTCACGAGAAACTCAGTTAAAAAGAAAACACGGAATTTAACACAGTCAACACAATTTCATTCAATCTTACAGAACACCAATTAAACTTCGAATTTCACAATAACACAGAGATTTCGAAGGAGATTATCCTTCAGGATTTGACAGAGAATTTCTCATCCACATACACAGAAACTAAATTTTTCCACTTTACTAGATTCGCTCCACGAAAGCCAAATTTCTTCAACACTCAAAATATCCTTACAATAGTGTGAAAATTACATAAGTACTAGTTCATCCTAACAACTAGATCCTAATTCAAAGGCTAAAATTTAATAACCCTATCTGTCCTGTGAGGAATTCTCCTCGAGAATCTCCACTACAACTAACTAACTAAGATTTATTACATCATGATCAAATCCTATATTCTAGCTCTATGCTTAACTAGGAAAACATGGAAATTGATGGCTAAAGGATCCCACTCCTTTGCCTGTAATATTTTTTTGTATTTTTGGAATAATTCTTCGAATTTGTCTTCAAGCCTTATGCTCTTGCATCAGAAATTGAAAGCAATAAAAAAGAAAAAAAATCTATTTTTGCATTGCATTGGAATAGTACATTGAAAAATATGATTAAGAATATCTTGTTTGCTACATCTTTGATTGTTGCATCATTGTTTGTTTTTTCCTTCTTGTAGATATATCTTAATTGAAATGAAAGAGTTATTTTCATCATGCTAGTTGTATCATAGGATGTTCAGGTGAATTCGTACCGTGAGCTTTGAAATTGAAACTTAATTGAAGATCAACCTTAAAATTCATTCAATTAATATAAGGAGCACTTGGAACATTCACGACACACATAGAGGTATAGGATAGAAGACATGTTCGAGAGTCATTAAATGTATGATCTATCATTATTTTTTTTGTGTTACATTATGGTGGTAGTAAGTATTCCACGTACGTAAGTATATCAAATCATTCTCCACATACCTTCGGGTATATCAGATGGCACTCCTGATCCAGATTTAAACAGGAACACAACAAATTATAAAGATAACCATAAACACAAAGATGCAGTAGTAATAAAACTTCATTTCATTAATGTAAAATACTGAAATATGCTTACAAACAACAATGGAAATAAACCATCTAGGGTGATGGTAGCTTATCTCTGAGAAGAGATGTGGCGGCTACCTTCCTCTGAACTATGTTACAATGAGGCTCGCAAGCCTATTTATTGTTGAGAAACAATGGAAAACCTTAAACATTCAAAAACCTAACCCTAGAAGATGAAACACCAAACCGTGGGCCCCATTTGGGTAAATTGGTACATCAACTTCCCTGGGTCGTAACTTTGGCATACGATCTCTGTTTAACGTGCATAGTATCCCATTAGAAAGATCTATCTGAGAACTACAACTTTGGGAAGAGAAAAATCAGTCCATGGACCCATGTTGCTCCTAGTTCTCCCAAAAAATGTCATTTAGGGCCTCAAAACGACTCCGGAAGTTCGGGACCCGAAAAACTGCTAAAAATAGTAAACTGTGCTACAATTAAGGAAACTGAAAAGCTGAAAGAAACAATGGTGGGGTTCCAAGTGGACTTGGTAGGTGGCCACCAATATCCACCTGGATCATTCGTCCCCCCTTAGGAAGCAATGGTCCCCATTGCGTTGAGTTCCTCCATGAGATGAGGAAACTTCAGCTGAACTTGGTCCTTGGTGAGCCACTTGCCCTGGTGAAGGAGTTGGCCTGCTTTGACAACTCGATAGAGTTGGATATTCTGCTGGCGAGTGTGCTTGATCTATGTGTCCATGATCTGATCAGTTGTTTCTTGTTCCATGCAATCTGGATTTAACTCTGTGGGTGTGAGCTGTTCTGCAATGTCGGATGTGTCTAGTAATGGTGGAAATTATGGCCGAAGGCGGTCCACATTGAACACTGCGTGAAGGCCAAGGAATGGGGGAATGCTGACCAAGGACCATATTGGAGTGGTCTGAGTTTTCAATAGGCTTCGGTAAGGTGTTCCTTTTGCAAATGCAACCAGACTTTGTCACACACCTGAAACTTGTGTGGCACCCGATGTTGATCATGTCGCTGCTTGTACTTGGCATTTGATTTCTCCAAAATGTCATGGACCTACTGGCGAATATGTTGGATGTGCTCAATTAAGTTGTTTGTCTTATCTGTTTCGGATTGGACATGAGCCGAATCTGCGTGAGTAGCTGCAAATGGTATGGCCACATCAATGGGACATAGTGGCTGGAATCCCAAGCTCACCTGAAAAGGGCTATGGCCAATCGAGTTGTGGAGAGCCTGGTTGTAACTGTGCTGAACATAGGGGAGGCTCTCGTCCCATGTGCGTGGATGCTTTGAGTTGTACATGTGAAGAATGTGTACGATCATCCTATTGACAACCTCTGTCTGGCCATCAGTTTGAGGATGGAAGGTTATAGACTTAGTGAGTTTGGTGTCGATCATCGACCAGAGACTAGACCAAAATGTACTGAGCAACCTACTGTCCCGATCTGAGATGATAGGCTATGGGATCCTAAAGTGTACCCACACTCGTTCAAAGAAGAGTTTAACAATGGATTTTGTTGTGATATTCTTCTTGCAGGTAGCCATAATGGCCATCTTCGAGAACCTGTCGATGACCACAAAAACACAGTCTTTTCCATGCTTAGTGGAAGGAAGGCCTAACATGTAATCGATGGAGATGGATTCCCAAGGTCGACTAGGGGTAGGAAGCAGGGTATATAGGCCTTGCTTCTTGATGGTTGATTTGGCAATGGCATAGGCAATGCATGATCTGATTTACTTCTCGACATCCTGTTCAAGATTCGGCCAATAGAAATACTTATGCAATACTGCCACCATTTTCTCAACCCCAAAATGTCCAGCAACCCGACTATAGTTTGCTTCCCAAATCATCTTGGCACGCCCGCTTGAAGGAACACAAAGGTGACCCAGGTGGCATAACAGGGCATCCTGGAGGTGAAAATCTGGAACATGCTGACCCTCCAACAGTGTCTGGTATGTGTGGCTAAATTCTGGGTTGCTTTTGTAGAGAAGTGGCCAGTCAGAAGTCTCATGCCCATAAGAGTTGAGCACAGTGGTTAACGCCATGATTAGTGGTCGACTGAGGCAATCTGCAACATTATTGGTGCTACCCTTCTTATACTTGATATTCAAATGGAATTGTTGTAGGTATGTGGACCACTTCTGATGGCGATCATTCTGCAATTTCCCTTGGGTCTGTATGAACTGTAGGGGTCGGTGGTCTATGTGGATGACTGTTTCCTTCCCCAAAATGTAATGATTCCATTATCAGCAGGCTTGCACAATGGAATACATCTCTTTGTCATAAGTGGGATACTTCTGGACTGTGTTTGAAAGTGTCTCACTGTGATATGCCACTCGATGCTTGTGTTGAGTAAGGACTGCCCCAATAGCATAGTCAAAGGCATACGTCTCGACCTCAAATGGTTGTTGCAAGTCTGGTAATGCGAGCACTGGTGCCATGCAGAGGCGATATTTCAACTCCGTGAATGCCTTCAATTGAGATTCAGACCAAAAGAATTTTTCTTTCACTCCTCCCTTGATGACTTGACTCAAGGGCCAAGTGATATGAGAAAATCCCAACATGAACCTGCGGTAGAAGTTGGTAAGACCTAGAAAGCTGCAGAGCTCTGTCAGAGTGGTTGGAGATGGCCAATCTCAAATGACTTGGATCTTGGTTGGATCCACATGCACCCCCTGTTCATCAATAATCTATCCCAGATACTGAACCTCGGTCATGCCAAAAGTGCATTTCTCCAAATTGGCACATAACTTGTGTTGCGCAGTGTTTGGAGAACCTGTCGGATGTGGTGGAGGTGTTCTCCAATACAAATGAGTTGGTGAATGGCCGCAAAATGTCATCCATTAGACTCATAAAGGTTTTAGGAGCATTCATCAATCCGAAAGGCATAACCAACCATTCGAAAATTCCCTCCTTGGCTTTGAAGGAAGTCTTCCACACATCAGAGGATTTAATTGGTACTTGGTGATAGCTTGACTTCAAATCGATCTTGCTGAAATATTTTGCCCCCTTCAGTTGTCCAAGAGGTCATCAATCTGTGGGATCGGGTACCTATTATGGACACTGATCTTGTTCAGTGCCCGATAGTCAATACAGAGTCTCCAAGTCCCATCCTTCTTCTATACCAACACGATCGGGCTCCCACAAGGTGATGAAATTGGACAGATGTGACATTTCTGTAGCAGCTCCTGAATTTGCCTCTTGATTTCATCATTCTCCAGAACGAAGCACCGATAGATTAGTCCACTGGGCAGCGGCGCACCTGGGGTCAGATCAATGGAGTGCTTGACTTGACAGTGCAGAGGAATCCCTGCGGGGGAGGTGAAGATGTACTCATACTCCTCCACCGACCTTGTCCATCTGTAGTTGTCATGCGGAGGGGCCCTGTCTCGAGGTCGTGGCCACCGTCTTCTTCTTTCCTTGAGGGCATATCATCAGGAAAATAAATTTCCCGGTTTTGGAAACGAGCTTACAACATTGTTTTGCAGTAATCAAAGAGATGGCGGTAGGCGGTGCTACCTTCGGTATCCTGTACAAATTATCTCCCAAAGTAATAATAACAGCACGGGGCCTTGATTCATACACAACATGTCGCTTCCACAAGTATGGTCATCCTAATAATAAATCACAAACTTCAAGGGGAGCAATGTCACACAATACCTCATCTGTGAAGGGCTTGATATTATATGGAAGGTGACACTGCTGGCACACGCGAAGATCCCATCCTTGGTGAAGCCACCCAATGGTGTATGGTTGTGGATGTGATGTGCTCGGTAAGCCCAACCGCTTCATGACCTCTACTGAAATGAGGTTCTTTTGGCTCCCGCTATCGACAATGAACTGTAGCAGGGATCGCTTTACCCAGATCTGGGAGTGGAAGAGACACTCGTCCTCCTTCTGGATCTTCAGGTTCCTCCTTCTGGATCTTCATGGTGGCAACGGTGGCGTTGGGTTCTGCATCGATAATCTACTTCCCTTTGTCATTCCCCTTGTCAGGTTTTGACTTAGAGTCAAAACATGCATTTGATTCTGAAACCTTTAGCTCGGCTACTAGTGACTGCTTGGCCTGACACTCACTTGTGTTGTGAGTGGAGCTCTTATGGAACTCACACCACTTTCTTGTGTCCTTTTTCGGCTTCACGATGCTATTCTTTGCTTGTAGCTTTGGAGAGTTGTCTTGGGTCGCCTCGCCTTGGCTTTGTCCTTTGTTCTATGGCTTGGGGGCACCTTTCCCTTGCTTCGGATTCGCAGATCCAAAGTCTTGCTTCTTCTATTTAAACTTTTTCTCAACCTTGACGGCATATCGGTATGTCGTGCTGAGCAAGGGGATGTTCAAGAATTCTATTTCTTCCTGGATGTACTTGCATAGGTAGTCGCAGTACTTGAGTACCAAATGCTGCTCCGAATCCTTGATACCCAACTTTGTGCGAAGGGTATGGAAAATATTGGTAAACTCTGGCACGTCTTGGTCCCTTCCCTGCTGCAGCGTGGTCCATTTTATGTATTGATCCTTATAGCTTCTGACAGGGTAGTACTGCTCCTTGATGGCATCTCAGAATGAATCCCAAGTGGGTGCGGCTGAAAATAGTGAGCCTATACTTTCATCCTTCTACTCGCAGTAGGTTTCCCACCGGTCTTTGACGTGGGGGGCTGCTTTGAGAAGAGCGAAAATAATCTTTCCCGACTGGAAAATTCATGAACAGAACAATAACCCTCTAGCAGATTTAACCATTTATTGACGACATCTGCATCTATCTGAGCCTTGAATATGGGGATTTCAAAATTAACTTGTACCTTAAACGGTGTGGTGTATCCAGAGTAGCTGTTGGAAGCCGATGCATCGCCCCTGGGTAGTCGTTAAAGGATCTAGGCAAAGCTATCCATCATCGAGTTCCTTTGTCGCTTGAGGGCTTCTTCGAGCAATATTTTGATAGGATATCCTGCCCCCTCATCTTTCTTTTCATCTGCCATGGGAGGTCATCGAGATTTGCGAGGTTGGTCTTGCAAAGGTTCGACTAGTTCAAGCCCTAACTCCTTATATCCCAACCTCGTTGGGGACATGCAAAGAAAATAGAGAAAAAGCATACTGCTCTGATACCACTAATCTGGATTTAAACAGGCACACAACAAATTACAGAGATAACCATAAACAGAAAGATGCAATGGAAATAATACTTCATTTCATTAATGCAAAATACTGAAATATGCTTACAAACAACAATGGAAATAAACCAGCTAGGGCGATGGTAGCTTATCTCTGAGAAGAGATGTGGCGGCTACATGCCTCTGAACTATGTTACAATGAGGCTTGTAGGCCTATTTATTGTTGAGAAAGAATGGAAAACCCTAAACATCCAAAAACCTAACCTTAGAAGATGAAACACCAAACTGTGGGCTCTGTTTGGGTAAATTGGTACATCAACTTCCCTGGGTCGTAACTTTGGCATACGATCTCCGTTTGACGTGCACAGTATCTCGTTAGAAAGATCTATCCGAGAACTACAACTTTGGGAAGAGCAACATCGGTCTATGGACCCATGTTGCTCCTAGTTTTCCCAAAAAACGTCATTTAGGGCCTCAAAACGGCTCCGGAAGTTCAAGACCCGAAAAACTACTAAAAATGGTAAATTGTGCTATAATTAAGGAAACTGAAAAGTTGAAAGAAACAATGGTGGGGTTTGAAGTGGACTTGGTAGGTAGCCACCAATATCCATGTGGATCATTCCTTCCCATATGAAAAGCATACCCGAATACTTCCTACCATACAAGAAACATTAGACAACACTACCATGGATTGCGCTTCCATGTACCTCTTGGTATATTTTGGAAGTCCCAATTTGGTTGCTATCCTTCCATAGGTAACCAAGTCAACCGCCTTGGTAACTATGATACACCGAACACAACATTCAGGGAGGTTGCCTGCACATATCAACAACGGTATATTGCAGTTTATTGTGACTTGTAAACCCTTTTTCCTAGTTACCCCTTTTGTTTTATTTGTCTTTTTAATTTCTGAAATCAATTAATTCATCGTAGAATAACACCCTAAACAACACCATCATTTGTGTAGAATACAAATATTGCCTCCTTTACCTTAAGAGGCAAGACTTGGTTATCGTAAGAATGAGAAAGCACAAGATATCAAACCTAGTAATTTAGAAGCTACCCCTTCTAGAACCACATATGAAGTTAATCAGCCATAATCATCAATTCCCTTAAGTACTGAACTTGAAATTACATCGTTACCAATTGGTAAGTCTGACACAGTCGAAACTAAATCCCTTGAAACTTTAGAACCTGAGGTCATTGATCCCGAATTTCTAGATTCAGATACATTACAACCTAGGGAACGTCGACTAACTGAACCAACTACTTCAGAGACTTCTTCTTCTCTTCCTTTTCCTTTGTCTCAACCACAACCTATATATTCGTATCATGATGGAGAACAAATTCCACCTGATCTTTTGAGCATAGAGGAAATTATTGAAAAGGATTCTCCTGAATCTCAAAATCTTGTTTGCATACCACTTCGACAAGGTTTTCCTCCTTTGTACAAAAACGTTCCCATCTTCACCTCTAATACTCAAATGCGAGCTCCTTCACCTAAGACTCCTCATTTTAATTCACATTTAAACCTCCCTTGACAAAATCCTTTCAAAAGTTTAACCATGAGTGAATCAATGACAATATCTCAACCTATGTTTGCTATCATCAGTGAATCAACCAAAGTTGCATCAACTTCTATTTTTGTAAATTCACTAGAAACTCATTTGTATGGTGGTCCATTAGTGCCAATTGGCTACCAGTCGTTGTCTAGAACCTTTTTTGGTGCGTCGACTAGTCCATGGACTTCTCCTTTATAATCCTCATCTGGAATACTCTCTGGTTCCTCTTTAATGAGCACCTCAAAACAACCTACCCTGTCATATACTAGGTACTCTCCTCCTGGGGGGCAGTAGCCTCTATACACTCTTTATTTTCTAGCAAGGGGGCAACCTATTTATGGAATGCCACCATCTGTTGATTAATTGTCACAAGTTGGTGCTCCACCCTATTTGAGTCCACTTCCTACAAGTGTTCCATTTCCAAGAATGGATTCTACCCCTTGGAATCCTACGTTTCCTTGTCAATCTGGTTTGGTCTTAACTCAAATCATGACTTCTCAACCTGTTTCGTCTATGCCTTAGGTCCCTACTTGTTAACATGTTCCATCCATGCCTCAAATTGTGTAAGTTACACCTCAACCTGTTCAGGCTGTATCCCAAATACAACCTAGTCAAACAATACATGGGGTTCCTCAAATCCCATCTACTAAGCCTCTCTAGGGTGCACTACAAACTCCACCTCTTGGTAAGTCTATACCTTAGATGCAAGTAAACCAAACTGTGCATGGAATTCCACATGTACTAACTAGTTAACCCAATATCATAATGATACAAAATCCATCTGGACAACCATTCCAAGGCGTTCCACAAATTCTTGTTGGTCAAACTACTATACCGAAAATGCCATATCAAGGACAACATATCTAAACACATTTGTTCCAACCTTACAAAGGTTTTCATGGAATTGGACAACCTGATTATCAAAATCCTATGTATCCTGGAGTGCAAATACCAGTTGCTCAACCCATTCCATCATACCTAGGATACCCTTCACCACTGGTTATCCTATATCCACAAGGTCAACCTCCACATATGGAATTTAATAGGCAATTTCCATTTATTGCAACACTTGAGTTACCAGATTTATCCCGGCCAACAAATGACCCCATTTGTCATTCTCAACCATGGTTAGACTCGTACTATCACATGGTTAGAATCGTACTACCAAGTGACGAGGTAGAAGACCCCGAATATAGTTCCATCCATCTGGTTGCGCTTTCAAGATTCATACAAGATCACAAAGTATGATGGCTATGATCGCTTAGAAAGTCATCCAAGCATGGGTCCACTATTTTTCATCAGTGGACATGACTTTGATTATTGTACATGTAATATTGGCTTATAGACTGAGTATGGGTATGCCTACCTCAACAATGATATCATGATGATTATGTATTGTAATAGATGATGATCTCAACCAACCTTTTCTTGATCTGGACTTGTCACAAAGTAAAGCACTTCAGTCCTCAGCCACTACTTCTGACTTTGTACTTTAGGGGGAAATATGTTATAGGTCATTTTGTCACATCTACTCAAATGTCCTGGAGACTAGATCAATCAACATCCTTAACACTTTGTAATCATCCCTTTGCAAAGCCTTAAGCATTATCTCTCTAAAAAATCCAAATATTCTGGGTTAAACATATCAAAACCTAGTTTTTAGGCTTATTGCACTTTCTCTTCTAGCAACCTGCACTGTTGCATGTTGCATAACTGGGAAACTGCACTGACCAGTGCATGTTGCCTTTGCTACAAGTGTAATGGTTCTAGAATTTTAGGAGAAATAAAAAATAATTTCGAATCTTCTCTTTCTAGAAGCTTCTAAGGTGGTTTTAACCATTTATTGTTGATTGAGATCCCTAACTCCTATCCTAGAGGTCTTATCTCTTATCCCTAAAGCTTATCTCTTACAACATGAAAGTGGATGATCCTATGATTTCGACAATTTGGAATGGGCCAAGCCACATTCGTTGGAATTTTGAATGTTTTCCTTTTTCTTCGGGAGCCTTATCCCATTTTAAAACTAAATCTCCAATTTGAAAATCTTTCTTAGTTACCCTGCTTGAATCAAAGGAAGTCTTTACTAATGCTTGATGATGAGCGTGTGTTATTTTATCCTGTTCTCGTTGCTCTTCTAGCTTAAATATCTGTAATTGTATTAGTTGTAAAGATGAAGTTGGTGTTTCGTCAATAAATTGAACTAAGGCCAAAGAAGGAATTGCTAGATGAGTTGGGAGAACTACTTCTTTCCCATAAACTAAATTAAAGGGAGAAGTGCCAATGGAGGCTTTCTGTGTTATTCGGTCTGCCCACAGAGCATACATCAAAGATTTGTGCCAATTTTTATGATTCTGATCGATGGTTCGCTTAATGATTCTGATTAAGTTTTTATTCATTGATTCGGCCAACCCGTTCCCTTGTGGGTAATAATTGGCAGAATATTTAAGCTTAAAACCTCTTTTAAGTGCAAATTCAGTCATAGCATTGCCAGAAAAATATGATGCATTATCAAACATTAAAGCAGAGGGTAAACCAAACCTGGTGATTATGAACTGATCTATGAAATCAATGATGTGCTCAGCATTAGCTGTCTTGAGAGGAACTGCTTCTACCCATTTAGTAAAATAATCTGTAGCTGTAAGGATATACCTATGCTGTTTAGAAGAGTGAGGAATGATCTCACCTATTATATCCAATCCCCATTGATCAAAGGGTTGATCGATATTGACTGGTTGCAAAGGCAATGATGGTTTCTTTTGTCTTCTAGCAGCAGTTTGACAAACTTGACATTTCCTCACATAGCTATGCACATCTTTAAATAGTGTAGGCCAATAGTATCCTGTGCGTAAAATTATATGTTTTGTAGCATCTCCCGCATAATGTCCACTTTCTGGTCCATCGTGGAGTTCCTGCAACACCTTTTCAGCTTCAGATTTATCAAGACATCGAAGGAGAACAGAATCATAATTCATCCTAAAAAGTACATCATTTACGAGTTGATACTGCTTAGCCTTCAATCTTAAAGCTCTTTTCTTTGTATAATCTAGATTTGAAGGAGCATATCCGTTCTTTAGCTAAAATATGATATCAACATATATTGATTCAATATCATTTGGGCTTACCTCATACATTTGTACTTCTTGATTTGAATATGGCATTTCAGAAATAAGCGATGCTCTAGCCAACATCTTGCAAAAGCCTTGACCTTTTACAATATTTGCTGGCTTGATCTCAGCGTCATATTCTTGTAAGGCATTGACCCAATTTTCTCTCTTTTCACCCACGTCTTTCTATACTAAAAGATTTATTACCGTTGGAAATGGTACTATGACTTTGTATGGGTTTTAAGAAGAAAGGGTCTGAAATTCTTGATTGCTTTGAAAACAGCATAAGCTTGTTTCTCAACGTTAGAATAATTTAATTCAGCCCCTTGCAGATTTGAACTAGAGAAGGCAATTGGGACTTCAGCCTTGTCTTGATTGGCTTGAGTGAGTATCGCAGCATATGATTTATCAGAGGAAAATGTATACAAAATGAAAGGATTAGAAAAATTTGGAGTCGCTAAGGATGGGGCATTAACAATCGCTTGCTTAATCAAATTGAACACTTCATATTCCTCTTGGCCCCATTTGAAGAGTGAATTCTTCTTGATCATTGCTTGTAATGGTGACATAATCCTTGAGAAGTCTGGAACAAATCTTTTAACAAAATTAATTTGGCTAAGGAAGGATTGCATGGCTTTCTTGTTATGAGGCAACGGTATTTCAGAAATCTACTCAATTCTATAGGGATCAATATGGATTCCATATTTTGACACTATAAATCCAAGAAGTTTTCCTTCACTTAATGCAAAAAAGGACTTTTTTGGATTAAGTGAAATCCCATACCTTTGGCAACGTTGGAAGATATATTTTAAGTCTCTAAGTAAATCACCACTGATTTGTTTACTAATCCCTTAAATGCGATGTCCATGGCCCTTTGAATTGTGGCACCAACGTTAATCAGACCCAACGACATCTTTTGATATGCATAAGTACCCCATTTGGTTCTGAACGTGGTTTTCAGTTGATCGTTAGGATGGACCAAAACCTGATTGTAGTAAGAGAAACCATCTAAAAAGGACATTAATTCTGATCCTGCAACCGCTTGTAATATTTGTTCCATAGGAGGTAGGGGAAAATTATCCTTTTGGCAGGCTTTGTTAAGATTTCGAAAGTCAATGAAAATTCTAATATCTCCATTTTTCTTTCTGATGGGAACCAAGTTGGAAACCCATCTAGAATGTCGAACGGGAAAAATAATCTTGGCTTTCAATAATTTATTGAGCTCAGATTTAATCTGGCTTTCCAGATTAGGATGGATCTTCCTCAGCTTTTGCTGGACAAATTTTTCATCAGCTACCATTGGGATAGTATGCTGAATGATTGAAGTGTCGTAAGTCTTAAGGTGATCGTAGTTCCAGGCAAAGACACTTTTGTATTGTTTTAGGAGATGAACATAGGCTAATTTTTCTTCAGGGGCTAGGCCAAGACCTAGGTTGATATTCTGTGGCTTGGTATCAGTTCCTAGATTTACTAATTCATAGCTTAGAGTTGAACTTTGGAGTTTTGAATTGGTAGATCTTTTAAATTGGTCTTTCAAATCATATAGGTCTTCCAACTTGAATATAGATTTTGGTATAGCATTATTAGTGCTTCCTTGTTGTAACTGTTTGTCATGTTGGTCCTCATAAATTATCTGATTAGTGTAAGATCCTTCAGATGTCAGGAAACTTACAATATCTGGATCATCGTTGAAAATTCTTCAGTTTGTAACATTATCAGGGATCGAGGGCCTAAAGATCAATTCGATTGAGAATCTATTTGGGCTACAGTCTTCTGATGTAATGAGCTTGGAAGCTACATTTGACAAGAGGTCAACACTAGCATTTTGGAGTCTGGGAATAGGTGAAATATTAAATGCTATAAAATGTTCAGTCAGATCTTGTACTAAAGATTGATAATGTGTTAAATGACCTGATAGACAATGTATAGTATTTCGTACATGTTTAATAACAATCTCAGAGTCTCCGAAGACTTGTAGATACTTGATATCTAATTTGATTGCTTTGTACAGTCCTTGGACTAGAGATTCGTATTCTGCAGTGTTATTTGTGCAATCAAACTCAAGTCTACATGTTAGCATAGTTTTGTTTCCCTCTAGACTAACTAATACACATCCTGCACCTGCTCCATCATTAGACTTAGAAGCATCAAAAAATAATTTCCAAAATAAAGATTTATTTACATGACTATCTATAAAATTAACACATTTAGAACTATCTGTTTGAGAAAAGTTTTCTACTTGAGACAGAACAAAATTTTCTAAGTAAGGTGAAGTGTGAGGGTTGAAATTTCCTAAGAAAGAGTCAACAGAATAGTTGCCAATTATATTGTTGTTGTATGCTACAGGTTCATTTTCTCCTTCCAATTCCTTCACTATGTATTTTTGGTGTCTTTCTCGCTCAACCTTTATCTGATTTGGTTTACCGTTGTAAGGGAGCCACATATGTGACCAGTGAGTCGCAAAGTATCCATGAAGCTTTTCAGACCAATCCCTACTAAGAATTAAGCCATAAAATTCGGGAATGTCTACAACTAGAATATCAATGCCTTAACATACCTTTGGATTAGATGACAACCTTATGGTAACTTGATTTAGTTCACCGATTACTTCAACCTGCGATCGGTCCAACTGAACTATGCATACTGCAGATTTTTGAGGTTGGATATTTAAATTTGCACATATTGTTTTAGGTAACATATTAGATGAAGCTCCTGAATCTATCAAAAAATTATGCAAGTTTTTATTGAAAATTTCGTATGTAAGAAGTAATGGGGGAGTATGAGATTTTGACCTACCTCCAATTAAAGTGATATCATTCGGATCAATTTTATTTGCCATATTGGTTGGAGGTCTTCCCATCTCATGAGAAGCTTGCAAGATTACAGCAGCAGGCGGAGGTGCAACAGGTATTGCATGTAACTCTTTCAAAAGTAGCTTTTGTTGTTGTTTCAATTTTCTCGATTCATGAAAAGTAATGTTAGCCCCGGTCTTCTTTATGTCTTCAACGATATTATACTCCATATCATCAAAAACACTTAGTGTTTTAGACAGAGTTGGTGAATCGTATTGGACCAGGCTTGTTTGAGTCGCTTTTGGTGATGATTTCTTACTTGCGACTTTATCTTTGGATGCTAAGCTTACGCTCTTCTGTTTAGGACTAGGTTGTGGAGGATCGAGTTGATTTCTACTTCTGGTAGTGACTGGTGATGCCTCTTGATCCTCTTCATCTGGAAGGATGAAGTCCCACATTCCCTATACTTCAACAACTTCATCTTCATCAGTAGGTTCCTCGTTAGAAACTTCCTCTTCTTCTCCTTATGATTCTGATTTTGTTATAGCATTGGGCGGCTTTGAATCAATTGAAGGATTTTTTCTATAAGGCTTGTAGGACTTTTTAGAAGAAGTCTCTGCTACTTGTCTATTAATGTCAACCATTTCGTTAGAAATGGTTTTTAGGACTTTCTGCAATCCATCTAAATCAAATGGGTCTTTTGAGTGTTTTTTCTTAGAATCATCTCTAAAAGTAACCTTCTTAGATTTTTGTTCATCGACAACGTTTATCTTTTCTAAACCTAAGACAAATTTTTCTAATGCTATCGATTCCTTCATGTTTTCAGCCAATGTTGTCTTTGCAGCCCTATCAACGAAGATCACTATGTTTGATGGTAAAGCAGATATATACCATTCACTTCAAACTTCTTCGCTAGGCTTGGAAGCAGTCAGAATTTTGTTCAAAATCTTGTTGAAACAGGAGTTAAAATATTTGATAGGTTCTCTTGACTCAGTCTTTAGATTTGATAGATCATTGATCAGTGTTGCTGTAGATCTATCATCTCTGAATTTAGTCAAGGATTGATCTGGGAAAATGTCCCAACTAATGATGGATCCTGATGGTAATGAAAAATACCAGGATTTTGCCACTCCTTGTAAAGCGTAAGGGAATAGCCAGACAATAACATCTTCATTAGTAACCCCATTTAGATTTACAGATAACATAAATTTGTTTATGTGTTCTTCTGCTAGCATGCCTGCTTCAGGATTAAACTTGGGCAGCCATTTTTTGGGATGGGCCTGTATTTGACTCAAGGGCGCATGCATTAAGACTGCCCCTGGGTTATTCCATGGGGTGGCCATCACTGAACTACTAACAAAGGAAAGCGCAAAGGACGTTCCTTGTGGTTGAGAAGATGAGGATATTAAAGTGCCAGATGATTGAGAAGCATATGTTGAAGTTCCAGTACTCTGGTGGACAATAATTTGAAGTGGAGGGGTGGATGGTTGACTTCGCAGTGGAGAAGTTGAAATGGATGTTGATGATGAAAGAGTCTCACTATCAGACCCTTTAGGTGACTTCCTTGCCCTTTTACTTTTAGGCAGAGATAATTCAGTTGGTTCAATACCAAACTTTTCACTTCATAATCTGTTAAGAGGATGAGAAGGATTGTATTGCGAAGTCACACTACCTTGAGATATTTCAGACTTTTGCGGTGATATGGAAAATCATTGAAGTTTATGAATAAAAGACTAAACTTTAGGAGGTTCGACAATGGATTTCTTTGAAATGTTTGGGTTTGTGGCAGTGGTTGTTGTTTTATTGACTTCTCGCTCAAGATTAAAAGATTCGAAGTGCGATGGAGAAGTCGGGGGATATGTTGAGGGTGATTTATTCTCAGAATGGTATTTAGATTTAGATTTACTAGCCATTCACAGTTCAGAGCCCTCCTTATAGCACCAAATATGTCGAAGCCCCGAAAATCGGGTCTACAACAAGGGGGATACCCACCCGGTTTGGACCTTGAAAGCAGCTCCTTTTCCGTTTGGGATGGTGTTTCCAGGAAAACTAGTGTCTTTTCAATCTGCTAGTCCCACTAGGATTGGTAGCTATCCTAGAAACAAACAACAAAAGATAATTGCGATTTCCTTTATGTATGATAGATAAGAGAGAAGCAAAGGGACCAACCTGGATCTTCCGCTTGAATCCTTTCTTTATTTCTCTCTCCCTTGATAGAGCTTGCACCTCTTCTCCTACTTATCCCGCTCAACAAATACTTGTAGAGACAAAGTAACAAAACACCATCAAAGCATCTCGATCTATTATATCATAAACAATGCAGAATCAGAAATACATCGATCATACAATGGCATTCACAAATAAGAACATTCACAAATACATGATTGTATGGAGGAAAACTCAAAGAACTTTATTAATAGTAGAAAGGAGAACAACAACCCAGCTGTATGATCCAGCATCATCCTCCCAGTATCAAAGCCTTCTTCACCTCATGAAAAGCAAGATCACACAACAATACAATGTCTTTTCTCAAAGATAAACTATTAGCACTTCCTTACAAGTTACAAAATTCCAGCCTCCAGATCTCTCAGATGAGGGATCCATTTATAGATGTATGCAAGGGTGTGAGTCATATCTGGGTTTCTAATTAGTGTCATTCCACTTGTTGTTCTTGGTTCCACTTGGAGATTTCTTGGATCTCTTACTCATCCCTGGGCGAATTCAGAGAGGAAAGTGTCACATGAGAAGTTTCCGGAAGATTCCATGAGCATCCACTTAGCAAACTGTCTCAGACATTTGTCCATCCTCGCTCATCGCACCCTACAGAAGGCCTCTTCAGTATGCATCGCACTTGGCTAGTGTATAAGTCAGTATGCATCGCACCTTGACAGTGGGGCAGTTAGTATGGTCCAGTTTTGGCCAGTTCTGAGTGGTTTTTCAGGTGGAACTTTTGGGGAATGATGTAGTCAGTTGACCATGATCTTTTAGGGTATGAAACAACAATTTTAGGGGTTAAAGAGCCCTTGGTTTATCGACATATAAGATTGGGTTTGCAGTGCCCAAATATGTCTATAACAATTGCCCCCTAAAGCATAAAGTCGTAAATCTTTTGATGTCGGGTGAAATGCTTTATCATGAGGATCCGAGGATTCGAACTGGAAGGTGGCCTGTATAAGATACAATACAATACATCATCATCATATTATTTTCATGATCTAGCTGAGGTGGGCATTCCCATGCTTAGCTTTATAAATTCATTTTCATGTACATAGGACAGATAATTGTCTGCAGTTGCAGCTTTGTTCTTCTTATGAAGATTCATCTTCCCTGGCTTAGATGACTATTTGTGCAGCTTCTGTGTACATTTTATGTCTTTATATCCCTGAATATATTGTAGCCCGGATGGATGAAACTAGATCCGGGGTCTTCAAACTCATTCAATCTTCACTCGATGTACAAGTCAGTCCATGTGAAAATATGTCCTGATGTTGAACATGGAAAGACATCGCCTGATTACCAGCCAATAATGTAAGCTGTTAACAGAAGTGAGAGGAATCACCGATAATGATAATGACCCTCAAGGTACTACAATACAATTCATGTGGTGTGAATATATGATCCGATGTTGAACACCACGCAAAATCTCTCGGTCCAAGGCCATTAGTGTAAACCTGTCGCCGGAAGTAAGAAACTTGCCATTGAGGCATGCAAGCTTCAAAGTACTGAAAGGGTTGTTTATAAGTCAACTTCTTAGATAATGAGCTGATGTCGACAAGAAGTGACTCATCGTAGGAGGGCCTTAATGTATCCCACGTCTACGACACAAACGAAGCAAATGATTTTCTGGAGGTGAAAACAATCGAAGACACAAGGTTCAGGAATGGCGGTCATGAAAAATGGGGGTTGAATGTATTGCAGTGGATAAGGCATTGACTGGATGGTGAATTCTCTAAATGACTTCTCTTGAACATATCAATGACATTGAGATGGATTGGTAGCGTTAACCCCAAAATACAGATGGTATGGAGGACCAATGGTGATACGACCGGTGAACGGAATAACCCAACCCGACTCAATCATGGCGATGGAGTGAAAGTGTCATGTTCAAGAGTGACCTGATACCATAAAATTCTTCAAGTTTTATTCCCTTTTTCCCCAGCCATTGCTGACTAGTACCTCTTTATTTTTTGTCAAGCTTGAGGAGGATAACATATGGTTGATCTATAATTTTGCCTTCGGGAAAACCTATCACTATGTTTTAGTGAGTCTAGCGACAGTGAAACTCGTTCTTGTCTGGGTGTACAAGTTTGTCGCTATTTTTTAACGAGTTTAATGAAAAAGATAACTCGGTCCTTTTCATGTTTAGAGAGTTTGAAAAGGGACGAAAGTAAAACTCTAGTAGTTCCTTTTCATAGCATAATCCCTTAGGTCTAAAAAAGATTAAAATAATTCAAAAGGGATGACTTTTCGATCACTTTAGCAAGCCGAAAAAGACAAGCGCTAGAAATTTTTCATGAGATAATCCCTAAGGTTTGAAAAGTTTAAAATATATAGGAGGGATGGCACTTCCAATCACTTTAGTGAGTTGGAGAGGCCAATTGCTGGACAATCTTTTCATATTTAGCGAGTCTGAAAAGGGTTTAAAGTGGACTCCTTTTTTGAGGAATGAGTGGTATTCGAGGTAGCAATTGGTTCTGGGTAATCTTGGAACTTCTCAAAACATGGTGATGTGAAGAGGGTGGCTAACAAGACCACTCATCGTAGCTGTTCCTCAAAATGGTAAAAAATCAAGTGGAAGCGTATGATCGGCCAAACGGATGGAGTGATGGAGGAAACACAACCAAGGTTCAAAAGGCCGATATAATTGTGATCACAAGGGTTATTTACTGAAGGTGGGTTCATTTTTTAACGAGCTTGAACCCTGGGGGAACGTATGCTCAGTGGTAGGTTTATTTTTTAACGAGCTTGAACAATGCGATAACATTGCTCATAGCCTTTTTTATGTAGGCTAGAAACGACCAAACTACAAAGCTAAAAAACACTAAAGAGCTAAGGAACTACTGAGGTTAGGTAGGATGGTTTCATCAACGGTTTAGACAAAACCCTTCCTTTGCTCCATCCGCAATATAGACGAAGGTGAATGGTGGATCAGACCAATCACCTAACCTAAGAAGTTGAAAAACTAAAAAGCTAAAAAAGCTAAAAAAGCTAAAAAGATAAAAAATGAAATTGGTCCTTTTTTTTCTTGCATAAAAAAGTTTGCATGCCCCCAGGCATCATGAAAAGGAGAGTCTCCAGGTAACCATATGGGAATCACTGTGGTTAAGCAGGATTGTTTTTGTCAGCGGTTAGACAAAAACACTTCCTTGGCTTTGTCCGCCAATTAGACAAAAGTGAGTGGTGTGTCAGGCCAATCACTTAACTTACAGGGACATTCATATGGTAGGATGTTTTCATCCACAAAATATACAAAACACTTCCTTGGCTTTGTCCACTGAGTGGACAAAAGTGAATGGTGTGGGATGGCACTTCCATTCACATAACCTACAGGGAAACCTATCTTTTCAGCTGGGTTTGTCTGCCAAATAGACAAGGGTGCATGCCTGTTGTGGGGAAAAATTCCTATGCAGGACGATCCTATCTGCCTAAGGTGTGACAGTGCCTTAGCAACAAACAGAGACAACTATTCTAGTATTTCTTCCTTTATGAATTAAGAATGAAGAGAGATGGATGGACTAACCGGTGTCTTCCGTTTGTCCCTCGATCTAGTTTCCATTCTCTTGGAGAGTTCCCAGCTACTTGCCTTCTCGCTCGCCCAACTTCAAGAGGTTTCTGCAAGATCACAAGAAGAGAACACTACACAAGACATGGGTTCATATTCATAACCAGTTCAGGATTAGAAATAAACTAAACATACCAATGCAATTAAACATCAAAAATACATCAGTATATAGGAGAAACCAAGATAGCTTTATTGATGAATAACAAGGTTCAGGAAGAGATACAACCCCGAGGGCTCCAATCCAGCATCTCCTTCCCAGCAAATGGAATTCCTATCTTCACCCCCTTCAAAGCATTAAGCACCCAATGATTCCAATCTCAAACCAACAACAATTCTTTGCAATAACAAAATTCCAGCCTCCAGATCTCATGGAGGAGAGATCCATATATAGATGTTTGGAGAGAGGATGAGTCAGCTTGAGATCTGACTAGTGTCCTCTCCCTCTATCAGTTCTTGATTCCACTTGGAGATTTGGAACCTCTTACTCATCACCAGTCGAATTCCCTGAGGCAAGTGTCATTTTGGAAGCTTCCTGGGTTTTGACACCTTATGGAATGAACTTGCCACATGTCCACACTCGCTCAGCGCAGGTAGCCAGTGTTGTCTTTGACATTCAGCATAGGTAGCCAGTGTTGGCTTTGACATTCAGCGCAAACAGCTAGTGTAGCCACTGAAATGATCCTGAATTGACTTGTTTTTGAGCAGTTTCTGGTGGAGAACTTTTGTGAATTGCTGTGGTTTGTTAGCCTTGTTCCTCTAGGGGTAGGAACAACATGTTTAGGGACTTTGGATCCCTTAGATTATGGACATTTCATGCTCAATGCTGTAAGGCACAAAAATGTGTCAGGCCAGGGTAACTCCAACAATTAATGAGCGCAAGACAGAACTGATTATCTTATTCATTAGCCAACTATTATTTATACATACACAAAACGGATCAGTTCATCTTCTAGATGACTGTCCAACTTCACCTCATCCGTTTCGGATTAGGTGTCAACATTCCCCCCCTTAATCTGAAGGGATGTTGGTGAGTCCAAGCATCATTCTGAATCTTTCAAGCTTTTCTCTTCCAAGCGCTTTGGTGAAGATGTCTGCAATTTGCTCGTTTGTGGAACAATGACGGAGATGGATTGTTTTGGCCTCAACATGATGTCGGATCAGATGATATTTAGTATTGATGTGCTTAGTGCGATCATGGAACTTTGGGTTCTTGGCCAACTTTATTGCAGATGTGTTATCAATCATGAGTGGAGTAGATTGTATTTGTTTTACTTGCAAATCTTCAAGAATTTTCCTGAGCCACACAATTTCTTTCGTTGCTTCAGCTGCTGCCACGTATTCTGCTTCTGTTGTGGAATCTGCTGGTACTGATTGTTTGCGTGATCTCCAGGAGACAGCTCCTGATCCAAGACTCATAGCATATCCTGAAGTAGATACCCCAGTTTCTTTGTCTCCATCGAAGTCTGAATCAGAGTATCCAATCAAGTTGAAGTCGTCCACCTGTGTATACTTGATTCCAAGGTCTTGAGTTCCCTTCAAGTACCTTAGAACTCTTTTTGCAACAGACCAATGTCCCTCACAAGGCTTTTGCATAAACCTGGAGAGGATTCCAACAGCAAATGAAATGTCTGGTCTGGTAGTAGTGAGGTAGATGAGACTTCCTACAAGCTGTCTATACTTTGTTGCATCCTCAAACTCCTTTCCTTCAATAGATGTGAGCTTCAAGTTTTGTTCCATTGGAGTAGAAAGGGGATTGCACTCTGTCATGCCAAATCTGTTTAACAAATCTTCAATGTATTTCTTTTGAGAAAGAAATATGGACTTTGGATGTTGGGTTACTTCAATGCCAAGATAGTAATGAACATAGCCCAAATCAGTCATTTCAAAAATTTTTCCTAATTCTTTCTTTATGGATGCAATATAGCTTTCATTGTTCCCTGTCATTAAAAGATCATCTACATATACCACAAGATATACAACTGTTTTGCCAACTTTCTTGACAAATAAAGTTGCATCATCAAGATCAAAATGTTTGAAGTTGAGTTTCAGAAGATGCTCAGTTAGTTTTTCATACCAGGCTCGTGGTGCTTGTTTGAGGCCATACAAGGACTTCACAAGTTTGCATACTTTGTGTTCATGTCCTTTCACAGCAAATCCTTCAGGCTGGGACATAAAAACATTCTCTTTTAGATCTCCATTCAAGAATGCAGTTTTTACATCCATTTGATGGACTTTCCAACCGTTCTGAGCAGCTAGTGCAAAGAGTGTCCGGATGGTGGCCCATTTTGCTGTGGGAGAAAAAGTTTCCTCATAATCGACCCCTTCCTTTTGTGCAAAACCTTTTGCCACAAGCCTAGCTTTGTGCTTGTCAAGTGAGCCATCAGCTTTGTACTTGTTCTTGTAGACCCACTTGCAGCCAATTGGTTTGGTTCCAAATGGAGGATCAACCAGCTTCCAAGTGCCATTCTTTATGAGGGCATCATACTCCTTCTGCATCGCTTCTTTCCATTCATCATGAGAAGCAGCTTCTTTGAAGGAAGTTGGTTCAAAATCTGTAGACAAGTTCAATTCACAATCATAAGTAACATCCATATCAACAGGTGAATTAGAGTTATCTATATCACCTCCATCTTGTCGGTTTGAATTTCTGGTTCCTGTTTTTCCAATTTCATCAGGATGAACACTTTCAAGTGTCTTTGTCAGCCACTTTGGGGGACCTTTCTGAGATGGTCCAGGCTGTTCTGTTGATTGAGTTGGGTCTGAATCAAGATTGAGTCTCCCAATTCTATCAATTACATCACTTAAAGCATCATCCGTTGTTGGAGTGTCATGCAGGGGAGATTGTTCTTCAGAAGGAGATTCCACATGTTGATCTAGTATAGGAATCCCCCCTTCAAGATGTGGAATCTGATTATCAAACTCTTGAAATGATTTTGGTTTTGTGAATCTATCCAAGCGATCAAGTTGCCGCTCAACAACACTGTCAGATTTGGATGATTCAAGAAAAATGACATCTCTAGATAAACCAAACTTTTTATTTACTTCATCATAAAGGCGGTATGATTTAGATGTGTTTGAATACCCCAGGAAGATACACTTACGACTTCTAGCACCAAGTTTGTTTCTATGTACCTTTGGTATTAAAGCATAATAGGTGGAACCAAATATCCTGAGATGTTTTACCGAAGGAACATGTCCATACCACAATTCATAAGGAGTCTTGTTTCTTATAGCACTAGATGGACATCTATTCTTTATATATGCAGCACATAGAACAGCATCAGCCCAAAACATTGTCTTTACATTTTTGAAGAAAAGCATGGATCGTACCATATTCAAAATTGTTCTGTTCATTCTTTCAGCTACACCATTCTGTTGAGGATTATAAGGCACAGTTGTTTGATGTTTAATCCCATGTTGGCGAAGATAGTGTTCAAATTCATTTGATGTATATTCTTTTCCATTATCAGTGTGAATAGACCCAATATGAGATTGTGCATCATTTTCAATCCATTTATGAAAATTCTTGAATGTTTGAAAAGCATCAGATTTGTTCTTCAAAAAATAAACCCAACACATTATGGTGTAATCATCAATAAATGTCATGATATATTTATTTCCATTTGCAGAAGGAACAGGCATTGGACCACATAAATCTGAATGAATAAGTTCAAGCTTCCTATGTGCTCTTGAATGTGAATCATGAAAAGACTGTTTGCTGTGCTTTCCTAGAATGCAGGCATCACATTGTTTATGTTTTCTAGGAATTGTAGGCAAACCAGCAACACCATTTTTCTTCAACAAGCGGAGACTATCATAGTTTAAATGTCCAAATCTAGCATGCCATAATAGACTTGATGGAAGTGTACCTTCATCATGATGAGAAACATATGAAAAATGTTGTGCATGAGTAGAGGTTCCTTGCAGTTTAAGAAGTCTTTCTTCTTCTATACCCCTCATGACAAGTGAATGGTCAGATGCCTTTCTTACCTCAAGCTTTCCATCAAACATATGAATGGAGTGACCTTGCTGGCGGATGTGGACCAGGGACAACAAGTTTCTCTTGAGCTGTGGGAGATATAGAACATGATCCAGAAGAAAGTCTGGAAGACCAGGCAGTTTAAGCCTGATTGTGCCAAGCCCTGATGGCTTGATTTTTGACTGATCTGCAAAGTATACTGCTCCATCAACATTGTCAGTGAAATCTTCAAAGAAATCTTTCCTATAAGTCATATGACAGGTTGCTCCTGAATCAAGCAACCAGTCATTTTTCGAAGAAGCAAGTGAAGCATTAAACAAATCTTCATTTACTCCAATGTTACATTGTGCCTCAATATAGTGAGCGGATTCAGGTGCTTTACCTTTGTCTGTGTCATCAGTTTTACCTTTCTGCTGATTTCTTCTCTGCTCAACTTTGTCCAATGGTAGCTTGCATGTAGAAGCATCATGTGATCCATTTCGTTTGCAGCGAATGCAATGCAGATCTGCCTTTTCTGCTTGAGGATGTCTGCCCCCCCTGCCTCTGAAGTATCTTCCTCTTCCTCTTCGTCCACCTCTTCCTCTTGTAGAATCTTGAGCAGGATGCTTTTCTTTATGAGCAAGGCAAACAGTCTCTTCAAAAGATTCAGGGACTGTTTTCTTTCCAAAGGCTTTCTCTCTTTCAGCAAACTTTTTCACAAGAGTGTCAAAGGTTATATCTTTAAGATTTCCATTTGCTTGTAAAGACTCAAGATAGTTAGAGTAGGTAGGATAGAGTGCTTTGAGAAAGGCAATAAGAGAGATATCCAGCTCAACCTTAGTGGATTTAATATCATGCACTATAGACTTTATTTCAGATGCAAGAGTAAGAGGATCATTATTTTTCAGTTCAAGAGTGAAGAGTTTAATCGTGAGCTGAACAACTTCAAGTGCAGAATGTGTATCATAGAGTTCTTTCAGCTTTTGTAAAGCTTCAAAGGCAGTGGAATAGGATGAAATATGACGACTTACTTCCTCATTTACAGATGCTGCGATCAATGCAAAGGCTTTGCTGTTCTTGTTTTCCCAAATGGCGAGTTCTTTGTCTGATGTGGGCTGCACAGGGTCTCTGTCTTCTTCTCCGACACACACACCTTTCCACAGCTCATTGTAGATGAGGGTGTGTTTTACCATCCGAGACCATTCAGAATAGTTCTCCTTGCCAGTGAGAACTATTCCGACCATAGAAATGATTGAATGCATTCTGTAAAAATATCTCTGCTAAAAAAAAACTTCTGTTGATAAAAGACTTCTGCTGGAAAAAAATCTTATGCCACAACAAGACTTCTGCTACAAATCCCTCTAATGTGTGACAGAAGGCATCAGAATTTTATTGAAATATTATAACACTTTGTGCTTCAATACAGCATAAAACAAACTGTGCAAATGTTCTGTGCAAATGTTCTGCTCTGAATGCTTTCGAAAACTGCTTATATAACTCCTTGAAAACACAATTAATGTAGCATAACTAACATGATCTCATTTTTTTTTTAATGCAGAAATAATCCACGCTCATCGAACCACCATACACAGTCTTTGATGTCAGTCTTTAATGGAAAATGGCTTGTATAGGAGCAGTTCCAAAAAAACGCAGTCATTAATAGAAAGCAGTCTTCAATACCATAAAAACGCAGTCTTCATTACAAGAACGCAGTCTTCAATACAATAAAAAATGCAGTAGCAATTTTTACAATAAGACGCAGTCTTCAGTCTTCAATATCAAAAAAAAACGCAGTCACCATTACAAGCTTAAGCTTCTGCCGTTCCTTCAACCTCCACAGATTCTCGACATTGAGCGTTACCGGGTTCTCTTTATATTACGAAAGCAGTTCCACGGTGAAACAAGAAAATGGCTTGAATAGGAGTGTAATAAAAAACAACGCATTCAAAAACTCAAACATAGAGTTCTTTGAACAACGCATTCAAAACAGAGAAGTATTTTGAAGGTCTTTGATTCTCACAACTGACTTTTGAAAAGCGAGATTTGGAAGGTAGCAACTAACCACGCAAAGACCCAAAAATTTGCGCTCATACACAAAGACCATAAAATTTATAATCCGCAGATCCAAAACGTCAGACGCACAAAGGCTTTGATACTATAGGCATACAAAGCAATGATACATCCACGGAATCACAACGTCCACAATGATGAAAGTTTCGACGGAGGCTGTGGCGACTCAGAAAACATCCTACCGGAACGATATCTCACTCGATAGTCCCTTCTAGACTATGGATAGCTACTGTAAAATACACTCAGTTTTTAACTTTCCTCACGTCTGCAATAACACAACCCACATTCTATGAAGACGCTCAATTCTAGGATTCAATACCTGTCAATTCCACAGTTTACGATTCTCTTATTGAGGCAACTGCAGACATACGATCGGACCATGAGGGGACGCAGAGTGTATATGGGAGAGAAGCGTACTCAAGAAAAAACGGATGCACAGATGCGTTGTCAGGTCAGAGGGGCAGCGAATTCAGGTCAGAGGGGCAGCGAATTCAGGCAAACATTCATACAAAAAAAATGCGCAGTCTCTCAGAGAAAACGGATGCGCAGTCTCTCAGGACAGAGGTTTCATGAGGCAGCAGAAACCTGGCAGAGGAGTTACACTATTTTGGGACTGGGACCTGGGCTCTGATACCATATCAGGCCAGGGTAACTCCAGCAATTAATGAGCGCAAGACAGAACTGATTATCTTATTCATTAGCCAACTATTATTTATACATACACAAAACGGATCAGTTCATCTTCTAGATGACTGTCCAGCTTCACCTCATCCGTTTCGGATTAGGTGTCAACAAAATGTCTATAACAGTTGCCCCCTAAAGTATGAGGCTGTTTATCGGGTGAAATGCTTTATCAGGGGGATCCGAAGTTCATTCAATGCTGGGAGGAGACCTGTAATAAGATACAATACAATACATTATTTTTCATATTGCTTTCCTGATCTAGCTGAGGCGGGCATTCCCATGCTCAGATTTATAAATTCATTTTTCCGTACATAGAACAGACAATCGTCTGATGGTAGACTGATAATTTTGATGAAATTATCATCCTTTGAGTAGGATGATTATCTGCTGCAATGATGTACATGTCAATGTCTTTATCTTTCCTGAATATATATCGCAGCCCGGATGGATGAAACTATATCTAGGGTCTTCAAACTCGTTCGATCTTCACTCTAAGTACAAGTCGATCCATGTGAGAAATGTTCTGAAGTCGAACATGGAAAGACATCGCTTGATTACCGGTCAATGATGTAAACCGTTAACAAGCACGAGAGGAATCACCGATAATGATAATGACCCTCAAGGTACTGCAGTACAATTCACGTGGTGTGAATAAAGGACTTGGCGTCAAACACCATGCAAAGTCTTTCGGTCGAAGGTCATTGATGTATACCTGTCGCCGGAAGTGAGAAACTTGCCATTGAGGCATGCAAGCTTCAAAGTACTGAAGGGGTTGTTCCTAGATCAACTTCTTGGATAATGAGCTGATGTCGACAAGAAGCGATCCGTCAAAGGAGGGCCTTAATGAATCCCACATCAGTGACACAGAACGGAGCTAATGATTTTAATGGAGGTGAAAACGATCTGTGACATATGATTCAGGGCGGCGGTCATGAAAGGATGAAGGATAATGTATGGCAGTGGATGGGACACGGTTGACTCTTCTGGACGACTTCTCTTGAACATATGGCGACACTGATGCGATGGATTGGTAGCATTACCCCAAATATGGATGGTATGGCGAGACCATGGTGATGTGACCGGTGAATGAAACAACCCAACCCGATTGTGGTACGGAGGAAAAGTGTCATGTTCAAGAGCGACTTGCTACCATCAAAGTTTTCTTGAGTTTCTCCCAATTTTTCCCCAGTCATTGCTGACCAATACCTCTTTATTTTTGTCAAGCTTGAGGAGGATAACATATGCTTGTTCTATAACCTGCCCTTCGGGCAAGCCCATCGCTATGTTTTAACGAGCCTAGCGATAGTGAAACTCGTTCTCGTCTAAAGACAAGTTTGTTGCTATTTAATGATTTTAACGAGTCTAACGACAAGGATAACTCGGTCCTTTTCATTTTTAGAGAGTCTGAAAAGGTACATAAAGTTAACTCCAAAGGTCCTTTTTCGTCATCTAATCCCTTAAGTCCGAAAAAGTATAAAACAATACAGAAGGAATGAGTTTTCGATAGTTTTAACGAGCCGAATAAAACAAGCGCTCGATCTTTTTGTGCAATAATCCCTCAGGTCCAAAAAGATTAAAATCTAGAGGAGGGATAGCTCTTCCTGTCCCTTTAACGAGCTGGAAGGCCAAGGACTCGGCAATCTTTTCATATTTTACGAGTTAGTTGATACGAGCTTAAAGAGGACTCGTCTTTTGAGGAACGAGTGATAAACAGGGTTAGCAGCTGATTCCAGGTACAGGTTGGAATTTTCCAATCACGGCAGTGTCACAAGGATGGCTAGGTGAAATCACTCTTTGCAGCTGTTCCTCAAAATGGGTAAACAAACATATGGAGGTGAACGATCGACCAATGGAAAAGTGGAGGTGACGGTGCAAACACGACCAAGGCTTTAATGGCTGATGATATTACATTCACTGTGGTTATTTACCGGGATAGTTCATTTTTTAACGAGCTTAAACACGGGTGGAAACATTTGCTCGATCTTATGTTTATTTTTTAACGAGCATGAACTGTATGCTAAAACTGCTCGATGATAAGTTTGCATGCCCCCAGCATAATAATGCAAATCGAGGTGCATGCCCCCCCTAAGCTTCATTGCATTCAACTTGGTGGTTGGAATGAAGGTTTACCTTTGAGATTTGGAAAGAGGATTGTTTCATTTTTTAATGAGGTTGACACAGTAAAAGAACTGTCCTCATGACTCCTTGTTTCATTTTTTAACGAGGTTGACACGAGATAAGAACCGTCCTCGGAGCCCACTGTATTTACAGTATTTCTATTAGGGCGATGATCCACGCTGACAAAATGTTTAGGAATCTTCCGAATCCATTAGATATAGAAGATTTCATATTGTAGGTTTCCACTGTGGCCACTTCCGCCAGATTACTTGCAGGCGGTAGGGCAAAAGTACCCATTAAGGCAGGGTCTTTTAGGAGACCTACTCCAATATTTTGAAGCGAATGATTGCTTCCATGGATCATCGGAATGCTTCCCGTAACTTGTGAACTGTCGGGGAGGAAAGTTTGTTGGTCGACGACTGTAATTCCTCCTTGAAAGGGAAATGCAATCTTCCTGAAGTAGGTCGACACAACTGCGGCCATGGCATATATCCAGGGCCTTCCCAGTAGGATGTTGTTCAACTTGCAAGTTACTTAAAATCCCGTATGGAGTGTATGATCGTCCATCAAATGCTTTTAACTTCGTTGACGATCTCGACAAGGGTGGTGAGCCTAAATTCTTCCAGCAACTCATCGACATAATACACGTAGATGCCCCCTCATCAATAATTGTTCGATGAACAATTTTGTTGATGGCTTTCACTTGAATAAGGAAAGCTAGTTGAGCTGGTAACTGAGGGTCATATCCTTTATGATCAAAGGCCACAAGATTGGAATCCCTTGGGCCAACCCCACCTATTGCTGATAATAAAGCTTGCTCTTGGGAGGGGCAATTTTGCGGTACCTCAAGTGTCGACATAGCGGACGACGATTGGGCCAGGTCCTCTATTATATTATAATTCTGTGCTATTTTTGCACGAGGATTAAATGTCGATTTGTGTACTACTCCCTTTGGCGACTTTATCATTGGTTCAGGAATGATGGGTGGCACAAATTTGGTTAAAGTTGTCGTTGAACTACTAGGTTGTTCATTAGCCTTGTTATTCGACAGCCGTGGATTTCCATAATCTTTATTCCTTGTCAAAGCATCATTTTGATGCCTTGAGACAGACAACATAAGCACTTGGGATCGGGAAGCATTTTGATTAGCAACCAGTTTGGTTCCCGGGCTTGGAAACGGATCAGTCAATACCGCTGGGGTTTTTGAACTCTTAAAGAGTTTCTTAACTTCAGCTATATGTGGACAATCTCTCGTCCAATGATCCTCATCGCATATATGACACCCCGCAGGGGGTTTCCTTTTTCTCCCTTTCTTTTTCTTCTTGCCCCCTGGTTGCTTCAGTTATTTGCCCTTGTTGGTCGACATGACATTTACTTCCGAGGCAAGAAGTTCCTCATTTGCATTTTGACTAGAAATCTTACAGGCCTTTTTAGATGTAGCCTTTGTCGATTTCGTATCTGTTTTTCCAATCACGCCATCGTCGGCATGAGAGTCATTGTTTGATTTAGGAGGAGGAGGAATTGAGAATTCCGGTCTAGGGGCGTCAGGTATTTTGTCGTAGAGCGTGCCAGACTGAGTATAGACCAAGTCCAGATATTGCGCACGAGCGATGACTTGCTCTTCTGTTACGACTCCCCCTTTTGCCACATCTTCCGTGATTGTAGGAAGTAAGGATTTGATAAACCATTCAGCTAATAGCTGATCGGGAACGTATGTTTTCACCATCCTACGACGACGTCGCCACTCATGTATATGATCAGATATGTGAGTGGCCGTTGTCTGTTTGAAGTTGGTTAGGAGTTCCGTTCCCGTTTCATACCTTATCGGTAATTGAAAATGGGTTAAGAAAGTCGTGGCTAAGGTAGTGAAGTTGTCGAATGAAGCTCTAGGCAACTCAATATACCATTTTGCCGCTGGACCCGTTAACGTCCTCTGAAAAAGGCGAAGCCTTATCGAATCATCATTTAGGGTGTTTGATGAACACCATAGATGAAATGTCATCACGTGATTCTATGGATCTTCACCTGGATTTCCATTAAATTTAGGAATGTCCGATGGATGTTTGTGAGGAATCGCTGGCCACCAAGGGGCGTAAGCAATTGGATCGTTTGTTAACCGGTGTAAATCGGGTAACTCTAAAGTTGCCATGAATGGTAACTGTTGATTCAGGTTAGGTGAAGCATACCCAGGGTACGATGGAATTGCTTGAGCAGTGGGCCTTTGCATACCAGCATAATGTAATTGATGTTGGTATGACTGATACGGTTGGTGGACTTGACCACTGTAAAGCGGTTGGTTTTGACCGTTTTGAATATACGGTTGTCCACTGTTCGCAAAGATCTGCTGCTCAGAACCTTGGTACACTTGCTGGAATTGTGGTTGTTGGTATTGCACCAGCCATGGCTGTGAAGCCATGTTCTGTTGTGCTATACTAACTGTTGGACCAAGGTGTGGGGTAATTGTACCCGTTTGGACCTATGTCGCCCCACCAGTAGGTGATTGTGGTTGAGTCACAGGGTCAAGGGGCTGTTGCATTACAACCTGAGAAATCTGAGGTTGACATACAACAGGTAACGTTTGAACTTGCGACACTGTCACAATGGCCGGTGTGGTCGAGATGTTCGACATAGGTACACACTGTTGCATAGAATATACAACCCTTGGTTGTTGAGGTAGCATAGGTACCCAACCACTTGATGTAATTCCAGTATAACCTGAATACTGTTGTGAACTCCCGTATGGATACCCTTCCGGAGGGGGTAATGAAAGGGCATACTGCCCCCCATACGGTAGCAATCCGGAACTCAAGGGGATTGTTTGTCCTTGGGGACTGGATTGCCCAAATTGACCTCCAAATGGATCAATCTGGCGAGTCTCAACATAAGAGTTGCCGGATATTATTCCGGAGGAACAAACTGGAACAGACCACACTGTCGAAATAGTCCCTGGGTGGACTCCTTCTAGCGGTTGTGAGCTAGTTGGGACAGATGGTATGCCGGCAAACATTGTCGGAGTGACGGCAGGGGCTTCTGCTGTCGCTGTGTCATTCGACACAGTCCTAGATGTTGACGGTTGTTCAGACATTTTGAGTCTATCCAATAGATTGCCTAGCGATTCTACAGGAACTTCCACTTGTGGTAGACTAACTTCTGATGAAGGAAATAGAGTGACCCCGACTCCAAAATGAGTTGGAGTACTTGCTTGCGGATCCTCTACAATTTCCTCTATCGCAATCAAACCAGGTGGAAGAGGAAGACCGTCAGGTCCGTAAAATATTTCTAGTGCCGAAGAAGGGGTTGAATCGACAACGACAATTGTTTGAGGAGCAAGACTCTCTGAACCGGTTATAGATGGAACTGGTTCAGTAACGCAAGTATTTGCCCCCAGACTAGGATCAGTGTTACTGTCCCTCTGTGGCTGTTGAACTTCTTCTATAGAGGCAGGGTTTCCAGAAATGTTTGGAGTAACCGGAACCTCTGATGTCGTCGGAACACTTGTTCTAACTTTGATAGGAGATTTCGAACCGGTTAAACGAGTTCGCTTTGTCCGTACTATTTTCGATTTCGGAGACAAAGACGGTTGACTCGTAAGCCTCCGCGAACGACGGGTTTCAATTGACTTTCTTCCACGATTGCAGATTACTTGATCAACCAAAATACAAAAGGAGAAAGTGTGTTTCCGAATTAAATGAATTTTTTAGACGCTTTTAGACACAACTTGCTTTTTCACTTTTAAAGAGTCGAGAAAAAGCTAAAGATGACTCTAGTCTCCTTCGATGTTTTAACGAGCCCGAAGTGACAAATGCTCGGATGGAATTTTTCTGTTATAGAGTCTGAAAAAGGCCAAAAGGAACTGCTCTGGAGTTCTAGGCAGAGGGTGTGCCAAACTTTTCGCAAAACCACAGAATACTTTTTAGGGTACGGGCGGTCGATCTTCCTGAATGCTGTGTTCAGTGCATTGCGATCAGTAGGGCGGCCGACACGGCTTCCTAAGGATAAAGGTTTTATGCCTATAGGGGTCTCCCAATATATACGCGACGGTACGTGGGAGCACAATCCGTACTGGCGCTATCGTCCCTCAGGAGGAATCACCCACCATCCACGAGATCGACAGTCACCAGGCTTAACGACGCCGGAACACATCTCTAGCCTAGACCTCTATGTTGTGCGTTATGTTGCAAAGCGTTGTTAAGTTCATTCAATTTATTTTAGGTTGATCTTTTTAGAAGTTTGCCTTTCAAGGTTCACCACGAGATGTATGAAACAATTCCTAAATGTAGTCTAAAGATGATAAGCAAGCTTTATATCTTTTCAACTTTGAAAATCCTAGCTACTAAGGGAAAAGAAAGACACCATCTTTTCTCAAAGAGCAATCAGCACACTCTAATGCACTTTTCCTAAATCAAACATGCAAACTATCAAGATGCAAATGCACAATGCAGGTGTTTGTTTTCCGCTTTCTTAGTATTGATGCCTACAAAGAAAGCTTTTTGTACAACTTTGAATTTGCTTTTAAATGACAAATACAAAAAAGTTTACTTTTTCGAAATCAGAGAGGGTAGAAGAGATTACAACACTTAACGATTTTCGAAATGAATACTTGTTTCGACACTTAAAAGAGACAAACTCAAACCAATAAGCAAGAGTAAATGTATAATCAACTGCAAACAGCCAATGAACTCTCTCCTAAGATCACAATCAACAGATCTGAATCAAGGGCTACAGGATGATTATTTCACTCATGCAAAGGAAAACTGTAAATGATGCCACAAACACATAAAAACACTCACAGTCTTTTTGTACAAAAGGAGGCGGAATCTAAGCAGAGAAAAGGAGTTATCAGACTGGTACCTATGCTGGTTACAGGCTGCAAAAATCAGAGATCAAAACAAGGCAAAACAGAGCAGAGAACCCCAGTTGCACAAGGCCAAACTGGTTCAGCGCAACCACAACACAGGGGTTTTGACATTCAACGCAGGTAGCCTTCACGGGACCTGCGTTGAAATGCAGAATCCCTTCATTGGGTCTGCGTTGAAGGGGAAAATCTTGTTTCTCACTGGTTCTGGGTCACAGATTGCTATTTAATCTACTGTTTCAGGCCAAATAAAAGCAACAAACAAGGTACAATCAAAGGGATGCTTTGAGGGAGTACTAAGATCTATCACAAAGGATCATCAAATCATTTGTGAGTCCATTGTTCAGATCATAGACAAGTCCAGTGATTGGATCAAAGCAGCAACTGTCTACTTTGCATCTGGGAATAGGAGATGCAGTTCGATTGTTGCTGTCAAGTCTATGAAACAAACAATGATAGAAACACAAATAAAATGACTAAACAGATCTCTCCAGTGGAGTCGCCAATTTGTTGTGGGGAAAAATGCCTATGCAGGACGATCCTATCCGCCTAAGGTGTGACAGTGCCTTAGCAACAAACAGAGACAACTATTCTAGTATTTCTTCCTTTATGAATTAAGAATGAAGAGAGATGGATGGACTAACTGGTGTCTTCCGTTTGTCCCTCGATCCAGTTTCCCTTGTCTTGGAGAATTCCCAGCTACTTGCATTCTCGCTCGCCCAGCTTCAAGAGGTTTCTGCAAGATCACAAGAAGAGAACACTACACAAGACATGGGTTCATATTCATAACTAGTTCAGGATTAGAAATAAACTAAACATACCAATGCAATTATACATCAAAAATACATCTGTATATAGGAGAAACCAAGATAGCTTTATTGATGAATAACAAGGTTCAGGAAGAGATACAACCCCGAGGGCTCCAATCCAGCATCTCCTTCCTAGCAAATGGAATTCCTATCTTCACCCCCTTCAAAGCATTAAGCACCCAATGATTCCAATCTCAAACCAACAACAATTCTTTGCAATAACAAAATTCCAGCCTCCAGATCTCATGGAGGAGAGATCCATATATAGATGTCTGGAGAGAGGATGAGTCAGCTTGAGATCTGACTAGTGTCCTCTCCCTCTATCAGTTCTTGATTCCACTTGGAGATTTGGAACCTCTTACTCGTCACCAGTCGAATTCCCTGAGGCAAGTGTCATTTTGGAAGCTTCCTGGGTTTTGACACCTTGTGGAATGAACTTGCCACATGTCCACACTCGCTCAGCGTAGGTAGCCAGTGTTGTCTTTGACATTCAGCGCAGGTAGCTAGTGTTGGCTTTGACATTCAACGCAAACAGCTAGTGTAGCCACTGAAATGATCCTGAATTGACTTGTTTTTGAGCAGTTTCTGGTGGAGAACTTTTGTGAATTGCTGTGGTTTGTTAGCCTTGTTCCTCTAGGGGTAGGAACAACATGTTTAGGGACTTTGGATCCCTTAGATTATGGACATTTCATGCTCAATGCTGTAAGGCACAAAAATGTCTATAACAATGCCACCTAAGCTTTGTTTCATTCACCAGACTACTCGCTGTAATTAGGTGGATGGAATGAAGGTTCCTTTACGAGATCAAGTGAAAGACTCGACTTGGAACTTTGCTCAGATCCTTGGGTTAATTTTTTAATGAGGTTGACACAAGTCAATGAACTATCCTCCGGCGACCTTTGATCACAACTCATAAGGGGTCATGAAGGAAAGATCTGGTTCCAATGCCCCCAGTGCATAATGTACAACATCACTGAATTGATCGTCAGATGATGTAGGTATGGAAGAGGTTGCCACATAAATAACCCGTGGCGGGGATGATACCATTGGTATAAATGGACCATTTAGGAACGATGGTTGACTAGGAGTTATATTTGGACCAGGAAATGAAAGATGGTCAACGGTGACAATTCTGCCTTCATGTAGGAAACCAATCACTCGAAAGAGTGTTGAAACAATAGCTCCCATGCGATAAACATAGTCACGCCCAAGAAGTAAATTGTAATCTAAAGGTCCTAGGACTACCATCACGTTCAAATAAACCGTTTTTCCTCCCAAAGTGATAGGCAACTGAGCTTTGTTAAAGCCCAACAGATTCTGTGTAACAGGCACAAGCAGTGGTGAACTAAGCGCTTGCCAAGAAGTTGAGGAAAGGATACTCACTGATGCACCTTCATCTGTAATAGTGCCAGATACAAGCATATTACAAATTTGTACTATGATCTGGAAAGGCACATAAGAAGGAAGGCGGGATTCTACCAGTTGATTCCAATCGAAGGAAGCAACTAGACTACTTGGAGGGGGCACCATAGAAACGGGAGAATTAACCCCTTGAGTTACGAGAAATGGAGGATTTTCCTCTTGTCTTTCTGGAACAAGTGGAATGCCTCCAAGCTCATTTGAATCTGAGGTAACAAAAAGAACTTGAGTGGTATCATTTTTACTCTCTTCGGGAAATGTCCGATCAGCTGAAGGTGAAATGGGGTCAACTGTTACCTCCACCTGTTGATTTTTGTCGTGTATAGACTCATAGGATTCACTTTCAGAGAGAGGGGTTTCCACTGACGGTTGATTTTGGTTAGTCAGCTCATCAACTAGTGAAGGATTTAGAGATAGTTCGGATGGAAGTCGCTGCGGTGAAGCAGGATGGTTATCCAACACTCTTCTAGCTTCATCCAAATAGGGACAAAGGTGAAAGGGGTGTATACCTTCACATAACCTACATGGAACTTTGACCTTTCTTTTCTGTCCATGAACTTCACTATCACTATTTGATGGAGTGCTACCAACATGATCACCAGAGGTTGATGACACCGGACGGTGCGAACGGGAAGACCATTCTTTCAAGATCCGAGGAAAATAAGGACAATTTCGATGAAAATGGTCTTCCGCACAGATTATGCATGGATATTTGACTTTGTGTGGCTTAATGGATGGATTTTCATTAGATATTGCATTCGAAGCAATGGTTGCTTGGTTGCCCCCTTGCTGAGTTGGCTTCTTCTTCTTCTTCTTCCCTTTCTTCTTCTTCTTAGCCACCTAGTTACTAGTACCAATACTTTCACCAAGTGAAGAGGAAGAGGGGGAGGGAGAAACAAACGAGGAAGAAGGCAAAGGGTCAATTTTAGGATTAGGCGGAGGTTGATTTGATTGCAGAGGAATCACGATATTTTGAACGACAGAGGTTGAGAATAGCCATATCGGCACACCAATTGTGATTCCTGGAAGGGACAATGTAGCCATATACGGAGCACCAATATTTCCCCAAGAAGGAACTGGACTAGGATTCCCCTCAAGAGGGTTTCCATGATTGGTGGACTCCATCATCTCAACCTAAGATCAACAGAGTAAATAGGGATGTTGTTCCAAATTTAATAAATTTTAATGATGCTTTGACACAACTTTTGCTTTTTCAATTTTTAAGAGTTGAGAAAAAGCTAAATATGACTCTAGTCCCTTTGATTTTTAATGAGCCTGAAGTGACAAGTGCTCAGATGGACCTTTTCTTTTAAGGAGTCGAAAAGGAACGAAAGTGACTACTCTGGAGATCTAGACAGAGGGATTACCAAACCAATTGCAAAACTGCAAAATACACCTTGGTGATAAATTAAAGAGAAATCACCAAGGGCTTATGTACGACAGTTAATCTTCCCGAATGCTGTGTTTAGTGCATTGCAATCGATAGGGCGGTAGACACAGCTTCCTATGGATAAAGGATATAAGCCTATTGTGGTCTCCCTATATATATTCGACGGTATGGGGAGCACAAGTCAGTGCTAGCACTTTTCGTATCAAAGAGGAGGAATCACCTAACCTTTGATGAAAACGATAGTTACTAGATTTTACGACGTCGGAACACGTCTCTAGCCTAGACCTCTATATGTGTTGCGTTAGGTTCCAAAGCGTTGTTAAGTTCATTGAAATTTATTTTAGATTTGATCTTGTTTAGAAGTTTTCATTTCAAGGTTCACTGTGTGATGTAGATGTAAAATTCCTAAATATGCAATCTAAAATGATAAACAATCGTTGTTTATTTTTAGCAATGAAAATCCTAGCTACTAAGGAAAGAAGATTACGATTCTTTCAAATAAAAAGCAAAGAACACACACTAAATGCACTTTTCCTAAATCATTTTTCGCACACAGTCTAAATGCAAATGCAAATGCATGTATTTGTTTTTTGTTCCCTTTAATGTGAAAAATGCCAAAAAGTAAAACTAAGTATAGATCCGAAATATTTTCTTCAAAGTGACACTTCAACAATTTCTCTTCAAAATGAAAGGAAGACTAAACGACACTTTTTGATTTAGAATAGAGAATGCTTTTGACACTTCAAGATATAAACAAATCAAATCAAATACATGACAAAAATTTCAATCAAATATCCAAGGAATGAAGATTTAATGACACTTCACTTTTGATACAAAACGACAGTTACGACACTTTTTTGCACCAAAACAATAGTTCGATTTAAGCAACTTTTCGACAACGGATTGAAAATGATGGAAAAATACATAAAAACATTTACTAATCCTAATGAATGGAGGCTGAAATATGTAAATCAAGGAGGCTTCAACAATGATATACTGTTCATAAGCAGCAAAACAATTGAACAGAGCTGAAAGCAAGGACAAAAAACCCAAATTTCAAGGAGAGAAATAGGAATACTCAGTCATCGCACCTGTGCTTCATAGAAACAGGGATGCATCTCACCTGCTACACTCAAGAAGTGTGATGCATACTGGCTTCCAGTGACAAACAGTGTGATGGGCCCGAGAGTGCAACTGAGGTGGGTTTTGGCTCAAATTTGTAACTGATTTCAGTGAGTTAAGCTGAGATATTATGGATAGTAAAGAACAAAGTACAAAGGTATAATCTTGGGAGGTTATTGAGCTACCAATAGGGCATCTAGAATGCTTGTAAGTAAGATGTTCAAATCATAAACTAAACCGGATATTAACTGAAGCAACATTCATCTACTTTGCAATTGCAGGGCAAGAGCAATTCGAAGGCTATCTGGCTAACTTCAGGCTCTGTCTATAATTTATAAAGCAAACAATAAAAACCAAACAAACAAACTATTCGATCCCCAGTGGAGTCGCCATTTTGTTTCCGGGAAAAATAGTGCCTTTTCAATTTGCTAGTCCCACTAGGATTGGTAGCTATCCTAGAAACAAACAACAAAAGCAAATTGCGATTTCCTTTATGTATGATAGATAAGAGAGAAGCAAAGGGACTGTTAGCACTTGAAATTTCACCTCAGGCTGAAAAGGCAAATCTCAAAGCTACATCAAACCATTCAGCCTCGTAGCTAGCCCTACGGGGCAGGAGAAGGCTCTCTCCGGTCAATCTCGGTGGATTTTTCAATGGGATGAGATGACCAACACGGTAACACTGATATTAGGCTAGTAAACTGATTATAAAGGTTGATTTGGGGTTTTTTGGGTTTTTGGTGGCAATTGGAGGGAGTGCAATTCAGGGTGCGGGGATTGAGCTCAGGTTTTGCAGGTGGGTCTTTGGGGCAAGGTAGGAGTTTGTGCTGATGCCTTTAGCTGAGATGGATGATCAAGGAGGAAAGAAGAGAAGCTAAAGAGGGAAAACAATGACTTTGAATCCTCTTTAGACAGTGGAAAACATAAACATTAAACAAATTTGAAAGCTGAGCATGACATGCATGAATTCAAACTTTATCACTTCATTTGTTTAATTAGCAGCAGTAAAGAAAGGGATGGAACACATAAACACACTTACAATTACAATAAGAGAACAAACCATCAACACAAGAGTCCACAAGAATCCCAATGATGTCTGCAAAAACCCTGGTCTTCCTTTTCCTCAAATTGTAGAGATACAAGTAAAATATACAATAGGAGCTTCTCCCTCAAGAGTCCAACCATGAAAATGAGCAAGAGAAGGCATAATATAGATGATCTAACTCCTTTCCCCACCTCTAGGGGTCGAGCTCAGCTTCCTAGGAGCTGTTTCAACTAATTCTAAACTGAGCACTAGATAATAGGCAGTCAAAACAACTTGCTTCTAAAACTTAGGAAACCTATCCATGCATTAAATATTTACCATTTACATCAAAGAATCTTCTAGAAGTGATGAAGGAGAGTAAAAGTATCTAAGTGCCATGAAAATTACACAAAAATCCATCATTTACATGCCTCAAAAGTCAACCAAGATGAAAACAGTGTTTTGCTGGCCGAACTGGTCAAAACAGGCAAATTTCCCTGACAGGTCGCGCACATCACTCTGACAGGTCGCGCACATTCACAGCTCTGTTTGAGAGCCTTCGCGGTGTCCAAATCAGGTGCAAGATAGCTCGTTGGAAAGGTCTGCGAGTCTATTTTCCAACCCCACCGAAATTTTTGAATTTGGAGTTGATTTGACCCCTCAAAAGTCATTTCTCCCAAGACAGCTTTCTGCAACTCAAAATAGGGGCAGAAAGTCAAAATTTGCATGTATTTTGAGCTTTTGGAAGCCCAAATCTCCATAAAATCTGAAACCCATCCATAGGCAAGTGTATTTTTGCATGAAAATTCCAAAAATGCAAAGTTTTTCCCGTTCTGAGTTGCCCCCATGTAGGGTCGCGCGCGGGGTGAGACCCGTCAAATGGCCAAAACCTGTAAAATTCCCAAAAATGCCAAAAATGCTTCAAAACTCTCAAAATTTCTTGGGTTTGCTGCTAGGAGGATGCTAATGAGTATCATGGTGAGTGAGAGAGGCCTCAGCCAAGATACGGAGTGGGTTGGTCTTCTTCTTCCTCTTGCGGGCCTCGGACAACCTCCTCTGGAATATCTTCATCTTTGCTTTGCAAACATGCATCCTCGCCCAGTAATGATTCTTCATGTTCCGTAGCAGTCTCTTGTCCTGGTTGGCCTTCTCCAACAGCCTCTCCAAGTGTGCATTCACACAGATAAGCATGGATTCCCTCTCCTTGGGCAGCAAGTCACCGGGCCTCCTACGGTTGATGACTCGGTCACTTCGAATCCTCCACAGCTCATCCAACTCTTTCTCATCCTCAAGTTGCTTGTTGCACTGCTCAAGATAGTTTATTGTCCATTGGGCCATGTCGAGCTTCTGCTGTAACAAGCGGTTTTCCGCCTCTCTCTGTCGGATGATCTCATGCAAATCTGAAGTGGGGGAGCGAGCATCAAGATCAATGATGTCAACCTGTGTGTCACCAGCTCTCTCCTCCTCTGTCATGGGCTGTTTGCCCTCCCGTACTGCTGATGGAGAACGCGAGGCCCCTTCCACCTGGTGTGGAGATAACACTCACTGACCTATAGATGATGATGGCGAGACCCCTTCCACCTGCTGTGGAGATAGTACTCGCCGAGCTGCTGCAAACAAGGCCCTCGGGCCTTTCTGATAAGTGAGCTGAGGTGAGGAAGCAACATGTCTCGGAACAGTGATCTCAGGCTGGTGTGACGGACCTCCCTCCTCATAAATGGCCTTTGGCTCTGGCTCTGGCTGTGGTGGCACTGTAAAGAACTCATGAGAAATGAAGTCTGCCCATGGAATGCCCTGCTGACTCAACTGATGGGAAACAATGAGCTGGATGAGACCATGATGGCACAAACTCCTATACTGCTGAGCTGGGGACCGCCTCTGAAACACGGACACCATCCTCTGAATGTCCTGGAAGAAGAAAACCAGGATGTTCATCATCCTCACTTGGGTAAAGTGCATCAACAGGCGAATGTGATAAGAGAAGACCTGTGAAAATCTCCCCTCACATGTGAAGTAATGCATGATAAGCCGCATGATCGGAGCATACTCCCCCCGGAGGAATCTGAAAGGAAAGACCCCCGACAAGTGGCTCATGAATGCTGGCCTGACATATGGCTCAAAATAAACATAATCCAACATTTTGCGCTTGGGCCACACCTCACCCACATTTGGTATCCCGGTAGCCTCTGAAATCACCTCCGGAGATAGCACAAAATTCACCCCTGCAAGAGTGACCTGCCCATCATGAAGGTGCAAAACAAATAAGCGGGCCAACTCCCCGTGGTGCTGAATCTGGGCAAGCCTCTCACAGAACTGAAAACATGACATATAACGGAAACAATTCACTGCCATAGGACAGGCCTGCAACTCTGCCAAAGAGGTGGGCTCCTCTCTTTTATGATGACCACCTTTGCCACCCCTACGAGGCCTCTGCTGTACCTCAACCTCTGTGGAAGAAGACCGGTCATCACCTTGCTCATAGGTTTCAGTGGTTGACATGGTGCTTTTGAGCAAAGTGGAGAAAATAGATAAAGTAGATTGCTGCCCTTGCCTGCAAAAATGCTGAGTTGTATGCTGTTTTCAAGGGGAACAAAATCATGAAGGAAATGTTAGGGGAGGGGATTTTTCATAAGGAAAGGGAAACATATAAAAATAGGGAATTTCTAAGGGACAATTCACAAACTGTCAAACATACAATCTCATCTTAATCACCGGGAAATCATTTGCAAAGAAATGTTTTTATTAGGGAAACATGGATGATAATAACCAAGGGAAAGGATATACATGCTCAACAGGGGGTAAGGGACAACATGTATAACAGGGGTATGGGGCAGCATAGATCACTAGCATCAACAACTTGCTCTTTGATTTTGTCCTTTGACTGTACATTATAAGGCATACTCTGTTTTTCAAGGGATTCATGTACATTTGATGCTAAGGGAAACAAGGGATTCTTTTACATTTGTCATAGGGGAAGGAGGGCTTTATTTACATTTTTGTCAAAAGGGGAAAATGGATTTCATTGACAACTTCAAAAGGGAAAAGAGTTGTATTGAAACAAGAATATTAGGGGATAGAAGGGAAAAGGGAAAACAGGGTTTAGTTTTGGGAGACACAGCAACATTATTTTTGTAATGAATACTCAAAGCAATATGTCTTTTTGATAAATATACACAGCTGCATTGTCTTTGTTTTTGCTTTGAATATACACAGCAATATGTTCTCTGTTTTGTAATGACTATGCACAGCCATATTGCCTTTCTCTCAGTTTTGTCATTTTGCCATCATATTGCCTTTTTCTTTTTGCACATCATTTTGTTTTTCTTGCATAGAAATTTGTTCTTTTGCTGTGTGTGTTTTTATATCACAATGGAGGGTATTAGGGTTTTGGGAATATGTTTAGGGAGGGATAGGGTTTGACATTTGGAGATGGGAAAATTTTAATTTCTTTGCAAATGACATATGATAGAGATGTATAATGACAATTGCGAAATCAATGGGAAAAAATGGAGGGAATATAAATGGGAATAAAAACCTTGAAAAAAACACCAACCCTAGCACTATGCCTACATGAACAAGCAATAACTAAAATCCATTTCTCTTTACATTCTTGGTAGCAAAGATATATATAAGCACAAGCCCAACATCCTTGATTCAAGCATCCAACACATTAAAAGACCCTACCTCGATTGATTTGGCAAGCACGAGGGCGATTGAGCAAATTTTGAAGCGGTTTTGTGAGTGACAGGTTGACGGGTCGCGCACAGGCTTTGACAGGTCACGCACGGGCTGACAGGTCACGCCCGTTATGTTTTTGCACTGCGGAGAGGCGCCTGACAGGTCGCGCACAGTCCCTGACAGGTCGCGCACCTGAAAAACGACCAATTTCTCTGCACTTCGCCTTCGTTCGCCTCTTCGCCCTATCTCTTTGCCTTGCAAGCTCTTAGATGCACAATGAGGGTGTTTTAGAGGGAATTTGACTCTTTATAGGCCCAATTTGAAAAAATTTACTTACCAAACCCACTTTCTAATGTTTTGTTTTGGCATTCACTTTTAACACTGATTTGAGTTTTCTTTGTCCTGAATTTGGCTCTTTAAGTGCTTTAACTCCGTTCTTTTTGCAGGTAGACCATCTGATGGACTCTGGCGAGAAGACCAGGGCTATTGCCGACATTTTGAAGAATTTTTGAAATTTCCTTATTTTTTGCAAAATTGACATGACCTTGGCTTTAAAAACAGGGTTTTTAAATCCAAGGTATAAATGAGCTGTACCTGATGAAGATATCAATGAAACATATTTACATACCTCCTTCTGGCTTGCTGGGGACTCATGGACTTTTGACTCATGACATTGCAAAGACTTTTGACCGAAACCCTAGACCTAAGACTTTGGACTTCAAGACAAAGCAAAACAAATGTGACACAAGCTCATTAACTGATACGACCTGATCCAGCAAAGCCAAGAAGGGAACAAGGACCAGCTCCTCCATCAGTTTTATGGCATGCCTAACGAAATGCAAAACTGACATTGATGAGACACCTACCTATGCATAATGCAAAGAGCTTTTGATCACCGATGGAGGGCATCATGACCGACACTAACAGGGACCAACCTGGATCTTCCGCTTGACTCCTTGCTTAATTTCTCTCTCCCTTGATAGATCTTGCACCTCTTCTCCTACTTATCCTGCTCAATGAATACCTGTAGAGACAAAGTAACAAAACACCATCAAAGCATCTTGATCTATTCTATCATAAACAATGCAGAATCAGAAATACATTGATCATACAATGTCATTCACAAATAAGAACATTCACAAATACACGATTGTATGGAGGAAAACCCAAAGAACTTTATTAATAGTAGAAGGGAGAATTACAACCTAGCTGTCTGATCCAACATCATCCTCCCAGCATCATAGCCTTCTTCACCTCATGAAAAGAAAGATCACCCAACAATACAATGTCTTTTCTCAAAGATAAACTATCAGCACTTCCTTAAAACTTACAAAATTCCAGCCTCCAGATCTCTCAGATGAGGGATCCATTTATAGATGTCTGCAAGGGTGTGAGTCATCTCTGGGTTTTTGATTAGTGTCATTCCACTTGTTGTTCTTGGTTCTGTTAGTGTCGGTCTTGAGCCCTCCATCGGTGATCAAAAGCTCTTTTCATTTTGCATAAGTAGGTGTCTCATCAGTGTCAGTCTTGCATCCCATTAGGCATGCCATAACACTGATGGAGGAGCTGGTCTTTTGTTCCCTTCTTGGTTTTGCTGGAGCAGGTCATGTCATTTAATGAGCTTGTGTTATACTTGTTTATTTTGGTCTTGAGATCCCAAGTCTTAGGTCTAGGGTTTTAAGTCAAAAATCACTGCAAGGTCATGAGTCAAAGGTCCATGAGTGCCCAGCAAGCCAGAAGGAGGTATGTACATATGTTCCATTGATATTTCTCATCAGCTACAGATCATTTATACCTTGGTTTTAAAAACTCTGTTTTTAAACCCAAGGTCATGTGAAATTTGCAAAAATAAAGAAAATTTTCAAAATTCTCCAAAATGCCGGCAATAACCCTGGTCTCCTCACTAGCATCCCTCAGATGGCTAACCTGCAAAAAGAACGGAGTTAAAACATTCAAAAGGCCAAAATCAGGACAAAATGAACTCAAAAACAGTGTTAAAATGAATGCCAAAGCAAAAACATTACAAAGTGGGTTTGGTAAGTTAATTTTTTCAAATTTGGGCATATAAAGGCCAAATTTCCCTCTAAGGAGCCTCATTATGCATTTGAGAGCAAGCAAACACACTTGAGAGGTCGAAGAAGGCGATTTGCAGCAAAATTGGGTATTTTCCTGGTGCGCGACCACTCAGGCAGGGTGCGCGACCACTTGGGTGGGGCGCGACCACTCAGCGCAATTTTTGCTGTGTAAATTTACAAGGGCGCGACCACTCAGCAGGGGCGCGACCACTCAGCACGGGGGCGCGACCACTCAGGTCGATTTGCCCAGGAACCTCCAAAATCGACCCAAACTCTCTCTCATTCACTCAATCGGTCGAGGTAGGGTCTCTTTATACATTTGAAAGCTAGAGATATGAATTCATGGGCTTGATATGTATGTTATCACAGAAAAAATGCATGGAGAAAGGATAAGAATGATTGTTTGTGTTGTAGGCATTATGCTAGGGTTATGTTTGTTTTTCAAGGTTTATAATTCCTTTTTCCCTCCTTGGTTTCCCATTTTGGTTCACAAATGTCAGTGTGTCTCTCTCTTTTATCTCATTTGCAAACTATACTAAAAATCCCATCCCAAAGTTCCTAAAACCCTAACCCCTCCTCAAAACCCTAATGCCTATCTATCCTTCCCAAACCCTAATGCCTATATACCCTACTCAAACCCTAAAGCATTATCACACAGCAGTTAATAAAACAAAAGATATATAAAAACACATCAAAGATAAAAAGAAATGTTATGAAAAAGAAAAGAGTATATATATATGGCAAATGCATGTGCATGTTCACCACAAAAACAGAGTCAAGTATTACCATGCCATAGCCTAGCCACTACAAGAGCAAAAAGACATATTGTTGTGTAAAAATCAGAGGCAAGGATGCTGTGTAAACATTCATGCCAAAATCAACAATATACAGCTGTACATGATGCTCAAAATGGACAGTTTGCTGTGATAGGGTTTGCACAGGAACAATTGTTGCATCTCCCCAATTTTAAACTCTGTTTTCCCTACTTTTCCCTTCATTAAAATCCCAGTTCAATTGCTCTATTCCTTCCCTAAAAATCCTAGTGCAATTGAAATCCCTCTTCCCTTTTGTCAACATGTAACTAAAGCCCCTTTTTCCCTCATGACAAATGCAAACTAATGCTTTGTTTCCCCTTAGCATCAAAAGCACATAAACTTGAAAAAACAGAGTATGCTTATAAAGTACAGTCAAAGACAAATTAAAGGAGCAGCCTGTTGATGCTAATGATTGATGCTACCCCATACCCCTATGATCATGTTGTCCTTTACCCCATGTTAAAAAGAATATATTGTCCTTTCCCTTGGTGACCATTACACATATTTTCCCTAATAAAGTATTTATTTGCAAATGATTTCCAAATGATAAGAGATGAGGAACATGTTTGATATTTTGTGAATCAGTCCTTTAAATTCCCTGTTTTTATATATTTCCCTTTCCTTATTAAAAGTCCCCCCCATAACATTTCCTTCATGATTTTTTCACCTTGAAAACAGCATACTTCTCAGCATTTTGCAGGCAGGGCAGCAATCAGTTGTGTTCTTTTTCTCCACCTTGCTCAATAACATCATGTCAACCACTGAAACTAATGAGCAAGGTGATGACCGGTCTTCTTCTTCGGAGTCTGAGGTACAGAGGCCTCGGAAGGGTGGCAAAGGTGGTCATCATAAGAGAGAAGAGCCCACTTCTCTAGCAGAGTTACAGGCTTGCCCTTTGGCAGTGACTTTTTTCCGGTACATGTCATGTCTTGAGTTTTGTGAGAGGCTGGCCCAGATTCAGCACCACAGGGAGTTGGCCCGATTATTTGTTTTGCACCTTCATGATGGGCAGGTCACTCTTGCAGGGGTGAATTTTGTACTATCTCCGGAGGTGATTTCAGAGGCTACCGGGATACCAAATGTGGGTGAGGTGTGGCCCAAGCGCAAAATGCTGGATTATGTTTATTTTGAGCCATATGTCAGGCCAGCATTCATGAGTCATTTGTCGGGGATCTTTCCTTTCAGGTTCCTCCGGGCGGAGTATGCTTCTATTATGCGGCTTATCATGCACTACTTCACATGCGAGGGGAGATTTTCTCGGGTCTTCTCTTCTCACATTCGCTTGCTGATGCACTTCACCCGGGTGAGGATGATGAACATCCCGGTTTTCTTTTTCCATGATATTCAGAGGATGGTGTCAGTGTTCCAGAGGCGGTCTCCAGCTCAGCAGTATCGGAGTTTGTGCCATCACGGTCTTATCCAGCTTATTGTTGCCCATCAGTTGACTCAGCAGGGCATTGCATGGGCAGACTTCATTTCTCGGGATTTCTTCACAGAGCCACAGCCAGAGCCACAGCCCGAGCCACAGCCAGAGGTCATTTTTGAGGAGGGAGGTCCTTCACATCAGCCTGAGATCACTGTTCCGAGACACATGGCTTCCTCACCTCGCCTCACTTATCAGAAAGGCCCGAGGGCCTTGTTTGCAGCAGCTCGGCGAGTACTTTCTCCACAGCAGGTGGAAGGGGTCTCGCCATCATCATCAGCTACAGGTCAGCGAGTGTTATCTCCACATCAGGTGGAAGGGGCCTCGCATTCTTCATCAGCGGTACGAGAGGGCAAACAGCCCGTGACAGAGGAGGAGAGAGCCATTGACATGCCGGTTGACATCATTGATCTTAATGCTCGCTCCCCTACATCAGATTTGCACGAGATCATCCGACAGAGAGAGGCGGAAAACCGCTTGCTGCAGGAGAAGCTTGATATGGCCAAGTGGACAATAAATTACTTGGAGCAGCGCAACAAGCAACTAGAAGAGGAAAAAGAGTTGGATGAACTATGGAGAATTCGTAGCAACCGAGACTTGAACCGTAGGAGGCCGGGTGACTTGCGGCCTAGGGACCGGGAATCAAGGCTCATCAGTTCAAATGTACACTTGCAGCAGCTGTTGGAGAAAGCCAACCGAGACAAAAGGTTGCTCAGACACATGAAGGATCATTATTGGGCAAGAATGCATGTTTGCAAAGCAAGGATGAAGATCCTTCAACGGCGGTTGAACGAGGCTCTTTCGAGGAAGAAGAAGGCCAACCCACTCCGTATCTTGGCCGAGGCATCACTCACTCACCATGATACTCATTAGTATCCTCCCAGCAGAGAACACAAGAAATTTTGAGGATTTTGAGGCATTTTTGGCATTTTTTAGCATTTTACAGGTTTTGGTCATTTGAGTGGTCTCACCCCCCGCGCGACCACTCATGGGGACAGCTCAGATTGAGGAAAACTCTACATATTTGGATTTTTCATAACAAAATACACTTGGATATGGATGGGTTTCAAATTTTATGGAGATTTGGGCCTCCAAAAGCTCAAAATACATGCAAATTTTGACTTTCTGCCCCTTTTTTGAGTTGCAGAAAGCTGCCTTGGGATAAATTCTTTTTTAGGAGTCAAATCAACTCCAAATTCAGAAATTCCACTTGGGTTGGAAAGTATACTCCTAGACCTTTCCAACGAGCTATCTTGCGCCTGATTTGGACACCGGTAAGGCCTTCAACCAGAGCTGCAAAGGGGCGTGACCACTCAGGATCAGGGGCGCGACCACTCAGGGAAAATTGCCAGATTTGACCATTTCGGCCAGCAAAACACTGTTTTTACTCTTGGATGACTTTTGGGCATGTAAATAAGAAACTTTGGTGTAATTTTCATGGCACATGGATGCATTTACTCTCCTTTGACACTTCTAGAACTTTCTTTGATGTAAATAGTGAAAATTTAATGCATGGATTAGTTTCCTAAGTTTTAGAGGCAAGTTGTTTTGACTGCCTATTATCTAGTTCTTAGTTTAGAATTAGTTCAAACTGCTCCTAGGAAGCTGAGCTGGACCCCTAGAGGTGGGGAAAGGAGTTAGATCAGCTATATGATGCCTTCTCATCCTCATTTTGATGGTTGGACTCTTGAGGGAGAAGCTCTATTGTATATTTTACTTGTATCTCTGCAATTTGAGGAAAAGGAAGGCCAGGGTTTTGCAGACATCATTGTGGATTCTTGTGGATTATTGTGTTGATGGTGTGTTTCCTACTTGTCATTGTAAGTGTGTTTATGTGTTCCATCTCTTATTCTATTGCTGCTAATTAAACAAAAGAAGTGATAAAGTTTGAATTCATGCATGCCTTGCTCAGCTTTCAATTTTGTTTAATATTTATGTTTTCCACTGTCTCTAGAGGATTCAAAGTCATTGTTTGCCCTCTTTAGCTCCCTCTCTTTCTTCCTGGATCATCCATCTCAGCTAAAGGCATCAGCACAAACTCCTACCTTGCCCCAAAGACCCACCTGCAAAAACTGAGCTCAATCCCCACACCCTGAATTGCACTCCCTCCAATTGCGACCAAAAACCCCAAAAACTTTAAATCAACCCTCCTCATCAGTTTACTAGCCTAATATTTTTGATCCTAATTGGTCAGCTCACCCCATTGAGAAAATACCTTGAGTCTGACCGGAGAGAGCCTTCTCCTTCCTCGTAGGGCTAGCTACGAGGTGTAATGGTTTGATGTAGCCTTGAGATTTGTCTATCTCAGCCTAGGTGAAATTTCAAGCGCTAACATAGTGGCGACCATACTGGGGAGAACAAACTTGTTTGTGTGTTGATGTGTGTGTTTCGCAAGTCTTAGACGGAGCCTGAAGTCACGCCAGGTAGCCTTTGAACACGCTCTTGTTTTACATCAGCGTTAGTAGATAAACGCTGCTTCAGTCAATCTCCGTGAGCTTCTGAAACTCTCACTTCAGTGACATCTTTATCCCAGTATCATTATGGACTCTAAGCTTCAGATGATAGGCTAAGAGTTTCCATACGGCTGAGCGGTTTTTCCTTTCCTAGTCTATTCGCGAAAACAAGCTGGCTACTGATCCAAGACCAATTGTTAGATCTAATTCATGCCCAGCTATTTTTGAGTATCTTGAAGATCTTGATTTCGATGAAAGTTTTGAGTTGTCGTTGTTTAAAGCTAAATCTGAAAGTGCACTTGCTACTCTAGTTCCTAATCCTGATTTTGCAGCTGCTATTGAATTCGAGAGGCATAATAAATTAGTTGAAAATTTCATTTTGAGGAATCTCCAGACACGTGTACAAGCTACAACTCTTGCTGATTTCCTTGAAAATATCTCTGGTCATATTGGATCTTCTATCACGGCGCATGAACAGTCAAATCCCCCTTATATTGCCATCACTCCCATAGTTACTCATCCCCCATCTACAGTTGTTTCGCCTTCGGTTTCACATACTACTTCTCCTCCTCTTACTCCTCATACTGCCACACCTACCCCGCCTGCTACTCCAAGACCTACCTTACCAAGAACAATGGCAGCCCGGTTTGCCCCACTTGTATTGCCTGCTAATCTTCATGATATGCCTGCTGATTACCAAAGCAAAATTCCCATGTTTGATGGCACTCCGCAAAGTACTACAGCACAACAACATATCGATAAAATGTCCACTTTCTTTGATCTATATGAGTTAGATGAAGAAGATGTTACCATGCGGTTGTTCGTGCAAACATTTGCCGGAGAAGTTAGAAAATGGTTCAGAGGGTTGGCAGCTAACAGCATCACCACCTTAGAAGCACTCGAGAATCAATTCTTGGACCGATGGGAAATAAGGAAAGACCCGCTGCAAATCAATGCCGAGTACAACAACCTCAAGCGAAATCCGGGTGAGTCGGTTCAAGATTATATCATCAGATTTAATTCAGTGTATAACGCTATACCCGATGATTTGAAACCATCAAGAAAGTTCGCATTGCTTAAGTTCCCGGATGGTTTCGATCCGGAGATGGCCTACTCACTGCGGGACCGAGATCCTCCTACCTTGGAGGAAATGCAGAAAATTGCAGTCAGTGTGGAGGCTAATTTGAATGACAAAAGGGCAAGAATGAAAGCGGAGAAGAAGGTCACAATCAAAGAAGAGGCAGCATCCACTTCTCAGGTTCTTCGTACAGTTGAGGAGATGAAAAAGGCATTCCAAAATCTTAGTCTTGGCAAACCGGAACCTCAAGTTCGAAACCCAAACTTCAGAGGTCAACAACAACAACCCCAATATAGAATCAAGCAGCGGGAAACACGAGCACAAGAAGCGGCCGTGCAGCAGCCAGTCCAACCTCCATTTCAGCAAAATTATGTCACTCAAGAATCAGAAGATGAAGGTGAAGGTGTTGGCGAAGAAAATCATTTCTTCACTCCCGATGATCTGCCCACATACATCACGGAGGAAGAAGAGCTGGTAGGTAATGCATATACACCTCAAGATGAGCACTATATTTTATCTAATGATGTTGTACTTCAAGATGAGTCAGAAGAGTATCAAAGAGGTTACTTACACGCTTTATCAGCTCAGCAAGGCCAGCAAAGGCAATTGAGAAACCGGACAATTCCCATAAATCCGATTCAAAAGAAGGCGGACAACTTGGCAAAGAATGGTGCTGCTGTTCCACAGAGAAAAGGTAAAGAAATCATGGATCCTTCATCAACTCAAACAGTTCCAACAAACAAGGTGGATCAGCCATCAAATGTACCCAAAGATAGAGCAGAAAAACGAGACAATCCGGCAAAGGAAGGTGAAAGGAGTCAAGCATTCAGCATTGAGAATGAAGTTGCAAAATTGAAATTGACCATTCCATTGACAGAAGTCATGAAGAACAGTACATATCGTGCACAAATTTCTAAAGTATTCAACATTGACCCAATGTTAGATGCAGTGAACGTAGAGGATGACCAGCCGGAATTGATCTTTGGGCCAGCTCTAAATGGTGAGTCCCCCGAGAGTGAGGTTCCTCCATTCTATATCAGCTTGAGAATTCATGATTATGTGCTTCATAATGCTATGTTTGATTCGGGAGCATCACACAATCTAATGCCTAAGGCGATTATGGAGAAGTTGGGACTTGACATTACCAGAAAGTACCATGATCTATACTCATTTGATTCCAGCCGGGTGAGATGCATCAGTTTGATTAAAGATTTGGTTGTGAGTCTAGATCAAATCCCAGCAAAGAATCTTTTGATGGATGTTGTGGTGGCGGACATTCCTCCACGGTTTGGCATGCTGCTCTCAAGGTCATGGGGAGCTAAGCTAAAGGGTACACTTCAGCTTGATTTTTCATATGCTACTATTCCGGTGTTTGGCCAAATGAGAAAGGTGTACCGAGAGCAAAAGATGAAGTATATGATTACTAGCAAGGAAAAGCCAGTAAATCATCCTGTAAATTATGTACAAACAGATTTAGAATCCTTTGTTTTATTTGCTGATAATTTTAATGAGGTAGATAGTCAGTTGGTTCAAGTAGAAGATATCCCAGGCATTGCAGAAAATTTCAGAGAAGTATTGAGAACGGAAAGTGAAGAAAGGACTGCTGTCATAAGGTCAATCGCTGAAACAAATGGGCAGCAAATCATGACTGCAACAACATCAGATTTTCAGCACCTAGAAGATGATGAAGAGGGTCTTTGGACTATGGATTTTGATGGTGCAGTGGGCAGCGATGGTGCTGGTATTGGTGTGTGGATTCGAAGTCCATTCTCAGCCCAAGATCGAGTTCCAAGCAAGGTACGAGTATGTTCTTATAAATTAGCATTTGATTGCTCGAATAATGAGGCAGAATATGAAGCTCTTATTGCTGGTTTGAAAATCCTTCTGAAGTTAAAGGCAAAGAAAATAGCAGTATATGGCGACTCCGAACTAGTTATCAAACAAGTCAAAGGTGAATTTCAGGCCAAACACCCACGTATGAGAGCTTATAGAAATGCTGTTTTAGATATCCTGAAAAGATTTTCTGAACATACTTTGACATGTGTGCCCCGGATTCAAAATGGTGTTGCGGATGCATTGGCCAAAGCAGCAAGTAATTTGAAGATACCAATGAATTCAAGCAACAAGTTCGAAATCTATGTAAAGCACCGTCCTACAGTCCCGGATAATCAAAGATGTTGGCAAGTGTTTCAAGATGACGAGGAGATCAAAGATTTCTTGCATGGAGAAGGTAAATTTGAAGAAATCTCAATTGACATAGAACCTGAAGGAGTTAATCAAATGGATGTTTTGCAGCTCAAAGATAATTATATTCCAAAAGGTTTGATTCCTTTAGAAGAATTATTTGATCAAGATGATGTGGCCCGCAAGCCAACCTTGAAGCCAACGGATGAAGGTGTTGAAGATGTGAATCTCGGGACAGCCGACAATCCAAGGATGGTCAAGTTATCTAAAGCATTACCACCCAAGGTAAAAAGTCAATATATCAGATTATTGTCATATTATTCTAATGTCTTTGCTTGGGATTATTCAGACTTAAAGACATATGATACAAGCATCATCCAGCACACTGTTCCTATAAAGCCAAATCAAAAGCCTTTTCGGCAAAAGTTGCGGAGGATCAATCCCAAGTTGCTGCCTTTGATTGAGAAAGAGGTCAATAGGCTCTACAAGTCCGGAATCATAGTTCCCATTCGCTTTTCAGATTGGATCTCCAACCTAGTGCCTGTGAGAAAGAAGACCGGTGAGATTCGCTTGTGCATAGACTTCAGAAATTTAAACAAAGTGTCGCTAAAGGACAACTATCCGCTGCCTAAAATGGACCACATATTGCAGCGGGTAGTGGGCGCTTCAAGAATGTCATTGCTTGATGGATACTCCGGGTACAATCAGATTTTAGTGCACGAGGATGACCGTGATAAGACAGCCTTCACTACACCATGGGGAACATTTCACTATGCCAAAATGCCATTTGGGTTGAAAAATGCGGGTGCCACATTTCAGCGAGCTATGGATATGGCTTTCGCTAATGAAAAGGATGTATTTTTAGTTGTGTATCTTGACGATCTAACCGTGTTTTCCAAATCAGATGAAGAGCATCTATTTCACTTAACTAAAGTGTTCCAAAAGTGCAGAAAATATGGCATTTCCTTGAACCCGAAAAAGAGTCTTTTTGCCATGAGTGAAGGCAAATTGCTGGGACATATCATTTCCAAAGATGGCATCCGAATTGATCTCGCACGGGTGGAAGCAATTCAGCAGCTAGAGCAGCCCCGAAACAAGAAGGAAATACAGTCTTTTAATGGCAAATTAAATTTTCTGCGCCGCTTCATTCCCAACCTTGCAGAGCACCTTAGAGAGATAACCAATATGCTTCGGAAGGACAGCAAGATTAAGTGGACCGAGGAGGCAGTCAAATCTTTCAATCTAATCAAGGTAATCTTGTCTTCAGCCCCTACCTTGATCAGCCCCGATTATACTCAAGATTTCATCTTGTTCTCTTTCGCTTCCGAGCATACATTGGCAGCAGTATTGATGCAAAAAAGAGAAGGAGTTGAGAGGCCAATAGCTTTTTTCAGCCGGATTATTAGAGATGGAGCACTAAACTATAACATCATTGAGAAGCAAGCTTTGGCGCTGATCAAAGCCTTGAAAGATTTCCGGGTATATATTCTCAACTCTCATGTATTGGCATATGTTCCTAGTGCAGCCGTAAAAGATGTCTTGGTACAAACGGAGCCGGAAGGTAGGAGGGGTAAGTGGATTGCTGCTCTCTTAGAGTATGATGTTGAAATCAAGCCCACCAAGCTGATTAAAGGACAAGGTCTCGCGAAATTAATGGCTGAAACAAACCTTCATGCTCTTGACATCAACTTGATCGCTGCCTTATCCGATGGTGACGAAGAAAATTCAGCAGTTCAGGTATCAGACATCTTTGTTTCTTCACCTTGGTATGCTGATATAGTTTATGTACTTCAAAACTTATCTGCACCTCCTGAAATGTCAAGAAATAAGGCAAGAACATTAAAGCTAAAGGCTGCTAAGTTTTGTATTATGAAATCTGCACTTTATTGGAAAGATCCCGGAGGCATCTTGCTGAATTGTTTGGTCGAAGAGGAAGCGAAGGCAACAGTGGAAGACTTCCATAAAGGTGATTGTGGAGGTCACTTGTTTTGGAAAACAACGGCCAACAAGAACTTGCGAGCTGGTTTTTATTGGCCTTCCCTATTTTCTGATTTGTACAAAGCGGTGAAGAGCTGTCATGAATGCCAAATATTTCAAGGAAAGCAAAAGTTGCAGCCATTGCCTCTCAAACCGGTGGAGATTAGTGCGCCATTTCAGCAGTGGGGCTTAGACTTTATTGGCGAAATCCACCCAGCATCATCCGGGCAGCACCGTTGGATCTTAACCGCTACCGATTACTTCACAAAGTGGATAGAGGCAATTCCCACTCGCCAGGCTACAGATTCGGTAATCATCTCTTTTCTTGAAAATAATATCTTGTCCTGTTTTGGCTGTCCATTCAAATTGATCACAGACAATGCAGCAGCGTTTAAGTCCAAGAAGATGGTTGATTTCTGTTATAAGTATAACATCAACTTGGGGCACTCAACCGCTTATCATCCGCAAGGTAATGGGCTGGCCGAATTGTCAAATAAGTCACTAGTGAACATTATCAAGAAAATGCTGGAAATTAACAAGAAAAGTTGGCACAAGAAATTGGTAAATGCATTATGGGCTGATCGGGTGAGTCAAAAGAAGTCCATTGGCATGTCTCCATTTGAGATTGTTTATGGAACTGATGCAGTTTTTCCAACATCACTTAGTGTACCGGTTGCAAGATTGCTTCAAGAGGCAGGTGAAGATCCGGATCCAATGCAAAGGCGCATCAATCAAATGGTTCACTTACAGCAGACAAGGGAAGAAGTGCTCCAAAATGCTTTGAAGTTACAAGAGCGCATCAAGAAAATTTATGACAAGAAAGCAAAGTCGGATAACTTTCAGCTGGAAGATGTTGTCTTGAGATGGGATGCCCGAAATGAGGACAAAGGTAAGCATGGTAAATTTGATAATTTGTGGAAAGGTCCTTATAAGATTGCTGCATACCGTGGTCCAAATGCTTTCCTTCTCAAGGAGATGAATGGCGATGACTGTCCCGGTGGGTCGGTGAATGGCCGACTTCTTAAGAGATATCATGCTTGAGCAAATGCTGCTCTAATCACTCTCATTGTAATTACCGTTTTCCTTTCATTACAGCAAGTGTGAACTGATCTCTCATTCTTAGTTTGGGGCCCGCGGTGAAGGCTATAATTCTAAGGATGGTGATTAGTTGGTGTGAAGTTTTCAGATTGTTTATTTTCTGCAAAAGTAGGTCAGTGTGTGTGTCTTAGTCCTTTCACATTTTCAGTTTAGTCCAAGTCAAATAAAGTCATTTCCATGGTTGGTCATAGGTTTACAAGTTGACTCCATTGCCCAATAAATAAAGCACTGGTCTGCTCTCCCAGAGGTCTAAGGTTCTTGGCACCTCCAAGGAGCTACCATCCCCAATCGGAGCCAATGTTAGTGTCGGTCTTGAGCCCTCCATCGGTGATCAAAAGCTCTTTGCATTTTGCATAAGTAGGTGTCTCATCAGTGTCAGTCTTGCATCCCATTAGGCATGCCATAACACTGATGGAGGAGCTGGTCTTTTGTTCCCTTCTTGGTTTTGCTGGAGCAGGTCATGTCATTTAATGAGCTTGTGTTATACTTGTTTATTTTGGTCTTGAGATCCCAAGTCTTAGGTCTAGGGTTTTAAGTCAAAAATCACTGCAAGGTCATGAGTCAAAGGTCCACGAGTGCCCAGCAAGCCAGAAGGAGGTATGTACATATGTTCCATTGATATTTCTCATCAGCTACAGATCATTTATACCTTGGTTTTAAAAACTCTGTTTTTAAACCCAAGGTCATGTGAAATTTGCAAAAATAAAGAAAAATTTCAAAATTCTCCAAAATGCCGGCAATAACCCTGGTCTCCTCACTAGCATCCCTCAGATGGCTAACCTGCAAAAAGAACGGAGTTAAAACATTCAAAAGGCCAAAATCAGGACAAAATGAACTCAAAAACAGTGTTAAAATGAATGCCAAAGCAAAAACATTACAAAGTGGGTTTGGTAAGTTAATTTTTTCAAATTTGGGCATATAAAGGCCAAATTTCCCTCTAAGGAGCCTCATTATGCATTTGAGAGCAAGCAAACACACTTGAGAGGTCGAAGAAGGCGATTTGCAGGGTGCGCGACCACTTGGGTGGGGCGCGACCACTCAGCGCAATTTTTGCTGTGTAAATTTACAAGGGCGCGACCACTCAGCAGGGGCGCGACCACTCAGCACGGGGGCGCGACCACTCAGGTCGATTTGCCTAGGAACCTCCAAAATCGACCCAAACTCTCTCTCATTCACTCAATCGGTCGAGGTAGGGTCTCTTTATACATTTGAAAGCTAGAGATATGAATTCATGGGCTTGATATGTATGTTATCACAGAAAAAATGCATGGAGAAAGGATAGGAATGATTGTTTGTGTTGTAGGCATTATGCTAGGGTTATGTTTGTTTTTCAAGGTTTATAATTCCTTTTTCCCTCCTTGGTTTCCCATTTTGGTTCACAAATGTCAGTGTGTCTCTCTCTTTTATCTCATTTGCAAACTATACTAAAAATCCCATCCCAAAGTTCCTAAAACCCTAACCCCTCCTCAAAACCCTAATGCCTATCTATCCTTCCCAAACCCTAATGCCTATATACCCTACTCAAACCCTAAAGCATTATCACACAGCAGTTAATAAAACAAAAGATATATAAAAACACAGCAAAGATAAAAAGAAATGTTATGAAAAAGAAAAGAGTATATATATATGGCAAATGCATGTGCATGTTCACCACAAAAACAGAGTCAAGTATTACCATGCCATAGCCTAGCCACTACAAGAGCAAAAAGACATATTGTTGTGTAAAAATCAGAGGCAAGGATGCTGTGTAAACATTCATGCCAAAATCAACAATATACAGCTGTACATGATGCTCAAAATGGACAGTTTGCTGTGATAGGGTTTGCACAGGAACAATTGTTGCATCTCCCCAATTTTAAACTCTGTTTTCCCTACTTTTCCCTTCATTAAAATCCCAGTTCAATTGCTCTATTCCTTCCCTAAAAATCCCAGTGCAATTGAAATCCCTCTTCCCTTTTGTCAACATGTAACTAAAGCCCCTTTTTCCCTCATGACAAATGCAAACTAATGCTTTGTTTCCCCTTAGCATCAAAAGCACATAAACTTGAAAAAACAGAGTATGCTTATAAAGTACAGTCAAAGACAAATTAAAGGAGCAGCCTGTTGATGCTAATGATTGATGCTACCCCATACCCCTATGATCATGTTGTCCTTTACCCCATGTTAAAAAAAATATATTGTCCTTTCCCTTGGTGACCATTACACATATTTTCCCTAATAAAGTATTTATTTGCAAATGATTTCCAAATGATAAGAGATGAGGAACATGTTTGATATTTTGTGAATCAGTCCTTTAAATTCCCTGTTTTTATATATTTCCCTTTCCTTATTAAAAGTCCCCCCCCTAACATGTCCTTCATGATTTTTTCCCCTTGAAAACAGCATACTTCTCAGCATTTTGCAGGCAGGGCAGCAATCAGTTGTGTTCTTTTTCTCCACCTTGCTCAATAACATCATGTCAACCACTGAAACTAATGAGCAAGGTGATGACCGGTCTTCTTCTTCGGAGTCTGAGGTACAGAGGCCTCGGAAGGGTGGCAAAGGTGGTCATCATAAGAGAGAAGAGCCCACTTCTCTAGCAGAGTTACAGGCTTGCCCTTTGGCAGTGACTTTTTTCCGGTACATGTCATGTCTTGAGTTTTGTGAGAGGCTGGCCCAGATTCAGCACCACAGGGAGTTGGCCCGATTATTTGTTTTGCACCTTCATGATGGGCAGGTCACTCTTGCAGGGGTGAATTTTGTACTATCTCCGGAGGTGATTTCAGAGGCTACCGGGATACCAAATGTGGGTGAGGTGTGGCCCAAGCGCAAAATGCTGGATTATGTTTATTTTGAGCCATATGTCAGGCCAGCATTCATGAGTCATTTGTCGGGGATCTTTCCTTTCAGGTTCCTCCGAGCGGAGTATGCTTCTATTATGCGGCTTATCATGCACTACTTCACATGCGAGGGGAGATTTTCTCGGGTCTTCTCTTATCACATTCGCTTGCTGATGCACTTCACCCGGGTGAGGATGATGAACATCTCGGTTTTCTTTTTCCATGATATTCAGAGGATGGTGTCAGTGTTCCAGAGGCGGTCTCCAGCTCAGCAGTATCGGAGTTTGTGCCATCACGGTCTTATCCAGCTTATTGTTGCCCATCAGTTGACTCAGCAGGGCATTGCATGGGCAGACTTCATTTCTCGGGATTTCTTCACAGAGCCACAGCCAGAGCCACAGCCCGAGCCACAGCCAGAGGTCATTTTTGAGGAGGGAGGTCCTTCACATCAGCCTGAGATCACTGTTCCGAGACACATGGCTTCCTCACCTCGCCTCACTTATCAGAAAGGCCCGAGGGCCTTGTTTGCAGCAGCTCGGCGAGTACTTTCTCCACAGCAGGTGGAAGGGGTCTCGCCATCATCATCAGCTACAGGTCAGCGAGTGTTATCTCCACATTAGGTGGATGGGGCCTCGCATTCTTCATCAGCGGTACGAGAGGGCAAACAGCCCGTGACAGAGGAGGAGAGAGCCATTGACATGCCGGTTGACATCATTGATCTTAATGCTCGCTCCCCTACATCAGATTTGCACGAGATCATCCGACAGAGAGAGGCGGAAAACCGCTTGCTGCAGGAGAAGCTTGATATGGCCAAGTGGACAATAAATTACTTGGAGCAGCGCAACAAGCAACTAGAAGAGGAAAAAGAGTTGGATGAACTATGGAGAATTCGTAGCAACCGAGACTTGAACCGTAGGAGGCCGGGTGACTTGTGGCCTAGGGACCGGGAATCAAGGCTCATCAGTTCAAATGTACACTTGCAGCAGCTGTTGGAGAAAGCCAACCGAGACAAAAGGTTGCTCAGACACATGAAGGATCATTATTGGGCAAGAATGCATGTTTGCAAAGCAAGGATGAAGATCCTTCAACGGCGGTTGAACGAGGCTCTTTCGAGGAAGAAGAAGGCCAACCCACTCCGTATCTTGGCCGAGGCATCACTCACTCACCATGATACTCATTAGTATCCTCCCAGCAGGAAACACAAGAAATTTTGAGGATTTTGAGGCATTTTTGGCATTTTTTAGCATTTTACAGGTTTTGGTCATTTGAGTGGTCTCACCCCCCGCGCGACCACTCATGGGGACAGCTCAGATTGAGGAAAACTCTACATATTTGGATTTTTCATAAAAAAATACACTTGGATATGGATGGGTTTCAAATTTTATGGAGATTTGGGCCTCCAAAAGCTCAAAATACATGCAAATTTTGACTTTCTGCCCCTTTTTTGAGTTGCAGAAAGCTGCCTTGGGAGAAATGATTTTTGAGGGGTCAAATCAACTCCAAATTCAGAAATTCCACTTGGGTTGGAAGGTATACTCCCAGAACTTTCCAACGAGCTATCTTGCACCTGATTTGGACACCGGTAAGGCCTTCAACCAGAGCTGCAAAGGGGTGCGACCACTCAGGATCAGGGGCGCGACCACTCAGGGAAAATTGCCAGATTTGACCATTTCGGCCAGCAAAACACTGTTTTTACTCTTGGATGACTTTTGGGCATGTAAATAAGAAACTTTGGTGTAATTTTCATGGCACATGGATGCATTTACTCTCCTTTGACACTTCTAGAACTTTCTTTGATGTAAATAGTGAAAATTTAATGCATGGATTAGTTTCCTAAGTTTTAGAGGCAAGTTGTTTTGACTACCTATTATCTAGTTCTTAGTTTAGAATTAGTTCAAACTGCTCCTAGGAAGCTGAGCTCGACCCCTAGAGGTGGGGAAAGGAGTTAGATCAGCTATATGATGCCTTCTCATCCTCATTTTGATGGTTGGACTCTTGAGGGAGAAGCTCTATTGTATATTTTACTTGTATCTCTGCAATTTGAGGAAAAGGAAGGCCAGGGTTTTGCAGACATCATTGTGGATTCTTGTGGATTATTGTGTTGATGGTGTGTTTCCTACTTGTCATTGTAAGTGTGTTTATGTGTTCCATCTCTTATTCTATTGCTGCTAATTAAACAAAAGAAGTGATAAAGTTTGAATTCATGCATGCCATGCTCAGCTTTCAATTTTGTTTAATATTTATGTTTTCCACTGTCTAAAGAGGATTCAAAGTCATTGTTTGCCCTCTTTAGCTCCCTCTCTTTCTTCCTGGATCATCCATCTCAGCTAAAGGCATCAGCACAAACTCCTACCTTGCCCCAAAGACCCACCTGCAAAAACTGAGCTCAATCCCCACACCCTGAATTGCACTCCCTCCAATTGCCACCAAAAACCCCAAAAACTTTAAATCAACCCTCCTCATCAGTTTACTAGCCTAATATTTTTGATCCTAATTGGTCAGCTCACCCCATTGAGAAAATACCTTGAGTCTGACCGGAGAGAGCCTTCTCCTTCCTCGTAGGGCTAGCTACGAGGTGTAATGGTTTGATGTAGCCTTGAGATTTGTCTATCTCAGCCTAGGTGAAATTTCAAGCGCTAACAGGTTCCACTTGGAGATTTCTTAGATCTCTTACTCATCCCTGGGCGAATTCAGAGAGGCAAGTGTCACAGGAGAAGTTTATGAAAGATTCCATGAGCATCCACTTAGCAAATTGTCTTGGACATTTGTCCATCCTCGCTCATCGCACCCTACAGAAGGCCTCTTCAGTATATATCACACTTGGCTAGTGTAGAAGTCAGTATGCATCGCACCTTGAAAGTGGGGCAGTCAGTATGGTCCAGTTTTGACCAGTTCTGAGTCGGTTTTCAGGTGGAACTTTTGGGGAATGATGTAGTCAGTTGACCATGATCTTTTAGGGTATGAAACAACACTTTTAGGGGTTAAGGATCCCTTGGTTTCTTGACATATAAGATTGGGGTTGCGGTGCCCAAATATGTCGATAATAGATGGTGGGTTCGACTGGGGATAATGGGACTAGTTTCCCAATTTGTGTGTGTGTGATGAGAATTGATATTTCCTTTTTCTAATGATTTATAAGTAAAATGATTTTAATCTAAGTCTAATTTAAAACTAGCAATTGTATTCTAATGAACAGAAATATCTATTCTAAAACTAACCCGGGATTTAACTTTTCAGTTATGCGATCTAAAATAATTTCTAACAACAATTGGTAATAAAGATCATTCAATTGCTACGAGAAGAGTATTCGATAAAAATAAATTGTTTCGTATAAAAGGTTAGCCAAAACAATTGTGAGAAACATATCGCATAATAAGTCATTCATACATTAAGCATAAACAAAATAGTCATCACCGTACAAAACTGCCAAATGATAACTCAAACATTCATGCCTTCATATATAAATAACTGAACATAAATATCACTTTAACACATAAGCAGAAATCATTAAGAGATAAAATTACCATTGATAACAAGTTCTACTCATGAGCTTCGACAATATAGATATCTCTTCCTAATTCCACATCTACTAAGAGTACAAAAGTGCATTTCAGTAGCAGACATTAAACACAGATATCAATAAATCTTGTTCCATTCATTCATCAAAACCTCCTCCGAGGGTGCAGAAGTGCATGTTCTGAGGAAACATTTTTGACAAATTTCAGGACCCCTCTCTAAATGCATGAGAGGGGTTAAAATAATGCTAACTAAATACTAAAAATAGTCTATTACAAAAATATAGGAGGAGGTTTAAATGATCGTCCTCATCCAAGGCAAAAATAAATCAAAACTAAAACTAAAATTGAATCTAAAAATTAACTATCTATGTATCTGTACTCTGAGATCGCAAGCATTCAGCATCGGCTTTAGGAGCGTCAGTTGGCCGACCTTCGATTTTAGTTGCCCTATGAAAACAGAATCGGCAAGTGCTGGCGCTATCTTCTCGGCAGAGTTCGTAAGGCATTTGAGAGTCATGCATTGATTGTGTGGTTTAACCAAGTAGTGCCAGTAAGAATCCCAATTCAACTTGGTCAACTTCTTAATGGACTCTACTTTTTCCTCAGCTTGTCTATAGTTGCTGTGCCATTGGGAGAAATCCCGGAGCGGTCTCTGATATGAGGTTTGCTGTATGCAAGTTTTCATTGGCACAGTCAATGACGTTGTTTGCCGCTATAGTTGCTTCTTCTGTTGCCTGTTCTGCCTTCCTAATCTGTGCATCCCACTTATGTAAGAGCATTTCTTTGTGGGCTTTGTTGATTCTAAGCGCGCCTGTTTTCCTTCCTTCTTTCGATTCCTGCCAAGTTCTAGATTCAGCCAAATCCGCTTACCGTCCAAGGATATCCCCGATAAATACTGCCGGTTTTGGAGCGTGGGTCTTGCCTTTAGCCTTTAGCACTTTTTCCCATGGTTTACCTGCCTTACATGCGACCGAGAGCTTCGTGGCTTTCCTTCTCGAAGGGTTTTTCCCAGCGATGCACGATTAGTGCTAGGCGCTAATTGTGCATCAGAAACTGCCTCCTTTTCTCGATTCGGGCTTCCCAGGTGCTAGTTTCACCTCTTGTGCGGTTTTGGTAGATGATACATAAACCTTTAATCTTATGGAGTGAATGACCCAATGCGGTCCTAGCTCCGAGTCTTGAATTGTCTGTCTATTATATCAGCACTGTCTAGTACCCACTTAATCATGTCTGTGTATGGAAGAATCTTAGGTCTTCCCGCTATCCGATGCAAGAACGAACATGCAAGTTCTGTGATTAATGCTTCAGATGACCCGCGTGAGTCTACTGTTGCTTTAACCTCCATAACTCTGGGACTTTCTTCTTCGAGCAGACTATACATGCCTTCCCAAGTAGTTATGCCGGCATCTCTGTTATAGGTGGTGTCTGTGTATAAGGGCATCATTTCTTTTTCCTTAGCAACCAGAGATTTTCCCTTCTTTCCCATTACGCTTTGAACACTGTTGCGTATATTATTCTACTTTCCGCTCCTGCAAATTTACAAGGAAAGAATAATGGTAAGAGATAAGGTGACGAGAAATCTCTTAATGCTGAAATCATATAAAATATATCACCCTACGTGAAATAACCTTTCGACCAGATCTAAATCTTATCTCATTAATGACTATCAACTAACCCATTAAATTGACATTAATGCCCATAACTTGGTATCAGATTACGAGAAAAACTTTATTGAATGATGAGCCCTGTAGATCTGCGATAAAGTGATTTTGCGATTTGCTTCACAATATCGCAGATCGTAATATCGCTAATCCGTTATGTTAACAATTATTTATCACCACATGTTTCTACGAGATGCGATTTGCGAGATGCTTGATTGCATATCCCTGGGTCGGGATATTTTACCTTAAGTGATACTTGCGGCATATGAAAGCTGTGATGTGCGATGGGTCTTTAAGGCATGTGATCTCACATCGTGTTTTCGCAATTTCGGTAGTTTTCTTATATGATGCCCTCCATTACCCTTTTACGATGAGATGTTTTATTGTTAAGAGAACGATTTTATTCGGAACTTATCATAAAACTTAAGTTCTTTGGGTTTTGTGGGTGTTTCCCTAAGTTTATGATAGTATGTTTTATTCGAAGGGGAATATAAGTGCTACTTTTTATTTTTTAGAAGGGTCCCCATTTATTTAGTATTAGTAATAAAACTAAAAAAAAGGGGGGTTGTTGCTGGCCACAACAATTGGCGATTCAATTGGAAGTACCAATTATCTTTGATTATCTTTTGAATTTTCTAAACTTCCAAAATAGAAAAGATTTCTTGAAAATCAAACTTTATTATAGAAACATAAAGTGCATCATGCTTTCAGTCGTTAATGGTAGTTTGTTTCTCTTGTGTTAACTCTGATTATTTACTGCCCAAAGCTAGTCATTGTATTTACATCAGCCACTACTTGGTTTATAAAGATAAAAACAAATACTTCTCTGTAGATCAGTTTTAAGTATGCTCATTTGTTGTAGGTAGAGCCTCTGCTGCTAGCAGGCGTTCATAGCCTTGACAGGGTTACCTGTTACCCATCAATGATCGTATATCCTACTTGGAGAAATATACAATTTTCAAAGAGAAATCCATATCCACACTTATTGCTTTTGTTTTTTCTTTTAATTCTTAAAGAACAATGTCTTGGTTTGGTAGCCAAATTATGACAGTGCCATTCACTTGATTTATAAATTTGCTGAACAAGCTGGCTCGTGATGAGACCCCTTGTCTTTTGATTGCAACAATCTTGAGTCATTGCCCTATTTTGGTATGCAGTTTTGGCAATGTTAGCAAGTTAAAATATCTATGATCATGATAAGTCGGCTCGTGATGAGACCTCTTATTCTTTAAGTTTACAGTGTATCGTTGGATTATTCCTTGAAGATCATAATTCTCTAGGTGGGGAGGAAGTCATTGGTTCCTTAAGAATAGCTCTGGACGAAAATTATAGAATTTATTGGAAAGAGCTTTTCTACAAAGAATTTTGTTTTGTTACTGATGATTTTCATTGGCTGATATAAAACAAATTCCCACTAAAGGTTGCTTTTTATCAAATTTCGTAAGGTTGAAACTAGTAACATTTCCAGGCTTATAGAATTTGACTGTATCTTTTAATAATAATGATCAATTTTCCAAATCAGTTCTATTTATACAAGCGAAAAACAAAATTTAAAAGAAACATTAGTTTTTTTCGTGAATTCCAAATGTAACCATTTACAACTTGTTTTATTATCAAAATAAAGCTATAAACAATAATTTACAAAAAAAGAAGAGGTCATCATCTATGGAAAGTATTTTTTAAGGATCTGCCCATTAACAGGTAAAGGTTCTCTTTTCTCTACTAAATCTTGCAACATGAAAGTGGATGGTCCTATGATTTCAACAATTTGGAATGGGCCAAGCCACATTCGTTGGAATTTTGAATGTTTGCCTTTTTCTTCATGAGACTTATCCCATTTTAAAACTAAATCTCCAATTTGAAAATCTTTCCTAGTTACCATGCTTGAATCAAAGGAAGCCTTTACTAATGCTTGATGATGAGAATGTGTTATTTTAGCCTATTCTCATTGCTCTTCTTGCTTAAAGATCCGTAAATTGTATTAGTCGTAAAGATGAAGTTGGTGTTTCGTCAATAAATTGAACTAAGGCCAAAGAGGGAATTGCTAGATGAGTTGGGAGAACTACTTCTTTCCCATAAACTAAATTAAATGGAGAAGTGCCAATGGAGGTTTTCAGTGTTATTTGGTATGCCCACAGAGCATACATCAAAGATTTGTGCCAATTTTTATGATTCTGATCGATGGTTTGCTTAATGATTCTGATTAAGTTTTTATTCGTTGATTCGATCAACTCGTTCCCTTATGGGTAATAATTGGCAGAATATTAAGCTTAAAACCTATTTTAAGTGCAAATTCAGTCATAACATTGCCAAAAAATATGATGCATTATAAAACATTAAAGCAGAGGGTAAACCAAACCTAGTGATTATGAACTGATCTATGAAATCAATGATATGCTCAACGTTAACTGTCTTAAGAGGAACTGCTTCTACCCATTTAGTAAAATAATATGTAGCTAAAAGGATATACCTATGCTATTTAGAAGAGTGAGGAACGATCTCACCTATTATATCCAATCCCCATTGATCAAAGGGTTGATCGATATTGACTGGTTGCAAAGGCAATGATGGTTTCTTTTGTCTTCCAGCAGCAGTTTGACAAACTTGACATTTCCTTACATAGCTATGCGCATCTTTAAATAGTGTAGGCCAATAGTATCTTGTGCGCAAAATTTTATGTGCTGTAGCATCTCCCGCATAATGTCCACCTGCTGGTCCATCATGGAGTTCCTGCAACACCTTTTCAGCTTCAGATTTCTCAAGACATCGAAGGAGAACAGAATCATAATTCATCCTAAAAAGTACATCATTTACGAGTTGATACTGCTTAGCCTTCAATCTTAAAGCTCTTTTCTTTGTATAATCCAGATTTGAAGGAGCGTATCCATTCTTTAGATAAAATATGATATCAACATATAATGATTCCATATCGTTTAGGCTTACCTCATACATTTGTACTTCTTGATTTGAATATGGCATTTCAGAAATAAGCGATGCTCCAACCAACATCTTGCAAAAGCCTTGACCTTTTACAATATTTGCTGGCTTGATCTCAACGTCATATTCTTGTAAGGCAGTGACCCAATTTTCTCGCTTTTCACCCACATCTTTATGTACTAAAATATTTCTTACCGCTGGAAATGGTACTATGACTTTTGTATGGGTTTTAAGAAGAAAGGGTTTGAAATGCTTGATTGCTTTGAAAACAACATAAGCTTGTTTCTCAATCTCAGAATAATTTAATTCAACCCCTTGCAGATTTGAACTAAAGAAGGTAATTGGGGCTTCAACCTTGTCTTGATTGGCTTGAGTGAGTATCACAACATATGATTTATCAGAGGCAAATGTATACAAAATGAAAGGATCAGAAAAATTTGGAGTCACTAAGGATGGGGCATTAATAGTCGCTTTCTTAATCAAATTGAACGCTTCATATTCCTCTTGGCCCAATTTGAAGAGTGAATTCTTCTTGATCATTGCTTTTAATGGTGACACAATCCTTGAGAAGTCTGGAACAAATCTATTAACAAAATTAATCTGGTCAAGGAAGGATTGCATGGCTTTCTTGTTATGAGGCAAGGGTATTTCAGAAATCTCCTTAATTCTATAGGGATCAATATGGATTCTAGATTTTGACACTATAAATTCAAGAAGTTTTCCTTCACTTAATGCAAAAAAGGACTTTTTTGGATTAAGTGAAATCCCATACCTTTGGCAACGTTGGAAGATCTGTTTTAAGTCTCTAAGGTGATTACCGCATTTTTTAGAATATACAGTTATGTCATCTAAGTAAATCACCACTGATTTGTTTACTAATCCATTAAATGGATGTCCATGGCCCTTTGAAATGTGGCAACAATGTTAATCAGACTAAATGGCATCTTTTGATATGCGTAAGTACCCCATTTGGTTCTGAACGTGGTTTTCAGTTGATCGTTAGGATGGACCAAAACCTGATTGTAGCCAGAGAAACCATCTAAAAAGGACATTAATTCTGATCCTGCAACCGCTTGTAAAATTTGTTCCATAGGAGGTAGGGGAAAATTATCCTTTTGGTAGGCTTTGTTAAGATTTTGAAATTCAATGCAAATTCTAATGTCTCCATTTTTCTTTCTGACGGGAACCAAGTTGGAAACCCATCTAGAATGTTGAACAGGAAAAATAATCTCGGCTTTCAATAATTTATTGAGCTCATATTTAATCTGGCTTTCCAGATTAGGATGGATCTTCCTCAGCTTTTTTTGGACAAGTTTTTCATCAACTATCATTGGGATAGTATGCTGAATGATTGAAGTGTCGTAAGTCTTAAGGTGATCGTAGTTCAACGCAAAGACACTTTTGTATTGTTTTAGGAGATGAACATAGGCTAATTTTTCTTTAGAGGCTAGGCCAAGACCTAGGTTGATATTCTGTGGCTTGGTATTAGTTCCTAGATTTACTAATTCATAGTTTAGAGTTGAACTTTGAAGTTTTGAATTGGTAGATCTTTTAAATCGGTCTTTCAAATCATATAGGTCTTCCAACTTGACTACAGATTTTGGTATAGCATTATTAGTGATTTCTTGTCGTAACTGTTTGTCATGTTGGTCCTCATCAATTATCTGATTAGTGTAAGATCTTTCCGATGTCAGGAAATTTACAATATCAGGATCATCGTTGAAAATTCTCCAGTTTGTAACATTATCAGGGATCGAGGGCCTAAAGATCAATTCGGTTGAGAATCTATCTGGGCTATAGTCTTCTGATGGAATTAACTTGGAAGCTACGTCTGCCAAGAGGTCAACACTAGCATTTTGGAGTTTGGGAATAGGTGAAATATTAAATTCTATAAAATGTTCAGTCAGATCTTGCACTCAGGATTGATAATGTTTTAAATGACCTGATAGACAATGTATAGTATTTCATACCTGTTTAATCACAATCTCAGAGTCTCCGAAGACTTGTAGATACTTGATATCTAATCTGATTGCTTTGTATAGTCCTTGGACTAGAGATTCGTATTCTGCAGTGTTGTTTGTGCAATCAAACTCAAGTATACATGTTAGCATAGTTTTTTTTTCCCTCTGGACTAACTAATACACATCCTGCTCCTGCTCCATCGTTAGACTTAGAAGCATCAAAAAATAATTTCCAAAATAAAGATTTATTTACAGGACTATATAAAATTAACACATTTAGAACTATTTGTTTGAGAAAAGTTTTCTACTTGAGACATAACAAAATGTTCTAAGTAAGGTGAAGTATGAGCATTAAAATTTCCTACGAAAGAGTCAACAGAATAGTTGCCAATTATATTGTTGCTGTATGCTACAGGTTCATTTTCTCCTTCCAATTCCGTCACTATGTATTTTTGGTGTCTTTCTCACTCAACCTTTATTTGATTTGGTTTACCATTGTAAGGGAGCCACATATGTGACCAGTCGGTCGTAAAGTATCCAGGAAGCTTTTCAGACCAATCCCTACTAAGAATTAAGCCATAAAATTTGGGAATGTCTGCAACTAGAATATCCATGCCTTGACATACCTTTGGATTAGATGACAACCTTATGGTAACTTGATTTAGTTCATTGATTACTTCAACTTGCGATCGGTCTAGCTGAACTATGGGTACTGCATATTTTTGAGGTTGGATGTTTAACTTTGCACATATTGTTTTAGGTAAGATATTAGATGAAGCTCCTGAATCTATCAAACAATTATGCAAGTTTTTATTGAAAATTTCGTAAGTAAGAAGGAATGGGGGAGTATGAGATTTTGACCTACCTCCAATTAAAGTGATATCATTTGGATCAATTTTATTTGCCATATTGGTTGGAGGTCTTCCCATCTCATGAGAAGCTTGCAAGATTATAGCAGCAGGCAGAGGTGCAACAGGTATTGCATGTAACTCTTTCAAAAGTAGCTTTTGTTGTTGTTTCAATTTTCTCAATTCATGAAAAGTAATGTTAGCCTTGGTCTTCTTTATGTCTTCAACGATATTATACTCCATCTCATCAGAAACAATTAGTGTTTTAGATGGAGTTGGTGAATCGGATTGGACCGGGCTTGTTTGAGTCGCTTTTGGTGATGATTTCTTACTTGCGACTTTATCTTTGGATTCCAAGCTTGCGCTATTGTTTTTAGGACTAGGTTGTGGAGGATCAAGTTGATTTCTACTTCTGGTAGTGATTGGTGATGCCTCTTGATCCTGTTCGTCTGGAAGGAGGAAGTCCCACATTCCCTGTACTTCAACAACTTCATCAACATCAGTAGGTTCCTCATTAGAAACTTCCTCTTCTTCTCCTTCTGATTCTGCATTTGTTATAGCATTGGGCGGCTTTGAATCAGTTGAAGGATTTTTTCTATAAGGCTTGTAGGGATTTTTAGAAGAAGTCTCTGCTACTTGTCTCTTAATGTCAACCATTTCATTAGACATGGTTTTTAGGACTTTCTGCGATCCTTCTAAATCAAATGGGTCTTTCGATTGTTTTTTCTTAGAATTATCTCTAAAAGTAACCTTCTTAGATTTTTGTTCATCGACAACATTTTTCTTTTCTAAAGCTAAGATACGTTTTTCTACCGCTATCGCTTCCTTCATGTTTTCAACCAATGTTGTCTTGGCAGCCCTATCAACAAGGATCGGTATGTTTGATGGTAAAGCAGATATATACCATTCACTTTGAACTTATCCGCTAGGCTTGGAAGCGATCAGAATTTTGTTCAAAAGCTTGTTGAAATGCGAGTTAAAATCTTTGATAGGTTCTCTCAACTCAGTCTTTAGATTCGATAGATCATTGATCAGTGTTGCTGTAGATCTATCATCTTCGAATTTAGTCAAGAATTTCTCTTGGAAAATGTCCCAACTAGTGATGGATCCTGATGGTAATGAAAAATACCAGGATTTGGCTGCTCCTTGTAAAGTGTAAGGGAAGATCCGGACAACAACATCTTCATTAGTAGCCCCATTTAGATTTACAGATAACATAAAGTTGTTTATGTGTTCTTCTTCTAGCATGCCTGCTTCAGGATTAAACTTGGGCACCCATTTTTTAGGATGGGCCGGTATTTGACTCAAGGGCGCAGGCATTAAGACTGCCCCTGGGTTATTCCATGGGGTGGCCATCGCTGAACTACTAATAGAGGAAAGCGTAGAGGATGTTCCTTGTGGTTGAGAAGATGAGGATATTAAAGTTCCAGATGATTGAGAAGTAGATGTTGAAGTTCCAATACTCTGGTGGACAACAATTTGAAGTGGAGGGGTGGATGGTTGACTTCGCAGTGGAGAAGTTGAAATGGATGATGATGATGAAAGAGTCTCACTGTCAGACCCTTTAGGTGACTTCCTTGCCCTTTTCCTTTTAGGCAGAGATAATTCAGTTGGTTCAATACCAAACTTTTCACTCTGCAATCTGGTAAGAGGATGAGAAGGATTGTATTGCGAAGTCACACTACCTTGAGATATTTCAGACTTTTGTGGTGATATGGAAAATCCTTGAAGTCTATGAATAAAAGACTCAACTTCAGGAGGTTCGATAGTGGATTTCTATGAAATGTTTGGGTTTGTGGCAGTGGTTGTTGTTTTATTGACTTCTCGCTCAAGATTTAAAGATTTGAAGTGTGATGGAGAAGTCGAGGGATATGTTGAGGGCGATTTACTCTCAAAATGGTATTTAGATTTGGATTTACTAGCCATTCACAGTTTGGGGCCCTCCTTCTAGCGCCAAATATGTTGAAGCCCCGAAAATCGGGTCTACAACAAGGGGGATACCCACCCGGTCCGGACCTTGAAAGCAGCTCCTTTTCCATTTGGGATAGTGTTTCCGGGTAAACTAGTGTCTTTTTAATCTGCTAGTCCCACTAGGATTGGTAGCTATCCTAGAAACAAACAACAAAAGCAAATTGCAATTTCCTTTATGTATGATAAATAAGAGAGAAGAAAAGGGACCAACCTAGATCTTCCACTTGACTCCTTGCTTGATTTATCTCTCCCTTGATAGAGCTTGCTGGTGGGCTCCAGTATTGTAGCAATAATGCTACAACTCCTGGAGCTTCCTTCTCTAATTTTATCAACCCGGTAGTTCGTAACAAACTTGGAAGCGACGGTGCTGTATGCACAAGTACTAGCTCTTGTCGCGCTGTCACTTGGTCAGTTGGCACAAGTCCGCTAGGGGCTCAAGCCAACTTCTATGAGCTCTCAGAAGAAGCTTTTTAACTAATGGACGAAAGCTAACTCAAAGGAAGCTAATCTATTTGCAAAAAAGAACTGAAAGCCAACGAAACGCAAACCCTAGCAAACCCTAATTCTACCAGCTAGTCTTACTGATGCAGAGATGGGGATGCAAACTACTAAAAGCGATGCCATTACTTCTACGAAGGTGAAATGCAGGTGTTTAGACTACTTTGATCTGAAGAGAACATATTTTTATATTTTTGTTCAAGTTGTTGGAGTTATTATGCATGTGCTTCTAACTGGGTCTTTACTGTGCAGGGGTAGATCAAGGGGGGAAATGCTTGGAAGAGGTCAGGAAGGCTCAGAGAGGGTCTAAGGAGCCCCTAACATCCTTTCAGAGAGTTTCACAAAGTTTGGATGCCAAGCAACCGCGTTTATGAGCTTCTACAGGAAGTATGCAGGGGTTCTACAGGATATTTCAGAACTTCTACAGGATGTTCAGTAATTCCTACAGGATGTTCTATAATCAGATTTTTGGGTGATGGGTGAGTGGAGGAAGCTGCATGGGTGGATAGGGAGGTAGGAGAGGGGTTTGTAATGACTTAGGGGCAGAGAGTTGAGATGAAGAGGGGGTGTACAAAGCTAGGTTGTCTTAAAGAGGGCAGAGGGAATGGAAGGCCGAAGAAGGTAGAATAACGAGGGCACTAGAATAGTTGAGAGACAAGGGGTCTAATTGGGAGATGAGTAGTCAGCCTGGGCACGGCTTAGAAGGACAAGAGAGTGAGGGAGTAGCGCTGCACAGTGTAAATGAAACAAATCATCCACGTCCTGCACATAACCAAAATATTATTAACCTATTCTATCTGTTTAATAAAACCAATGAGCAGCAACGTTATTTCTAAGGAGAATCATGCATGGTATTGAAACAAAGAAACATTCCAAGAGATCTGAATGCATGGACACTTCTACAAACAAAAATATTGCATCAAAGATTGCATGAACGTGTAAACCAATGGTTTTGGTGGGCAGCACTGTCTGCAATTCCAACCCCTAGAAAGAGGTGAAAATGAGTGTGCAAGCAACCCTTTTCTGGAACCTTTATCAACTCTAATCTCTCCAATTTATTCTAAACAGCTAAAGTAACTCTATCTTCTACCAATGACCTACTTAACCATACCAAGAAATCTGATTCAACAACTGTGTTTCAAATGCATGTAGATAAAAACCATAATGCTGAAAAAAAGATAACAATACAAAGGAAGGAGGCCTTAGGCTCTCAGGTTGGGCCCAACCCCGAGAGCTATGGCTCCTTTAAGAACTCAGAACTGAACTCAAATCTGCCTGCTTTCCATTAAAAGATAATAATCATAAGTCAAATAACATGCCAATAATGGCTACAAAAGAGCGAAACAGAGCTAGCAGCTTGTAATCCAGAATGTGCAACAAAGTTTCAAAAGTCCTTTTCGAAGGCTAAAGCCCTATCATTTATACATCTCGAGGCCCCAAGCTAGCCTCCTAAATCAGTGGGGCTTGGCTGATAAAACTAAGAGTGAACTGCTGCTTCCTCAAAATCCGTTTGGTTGCCTTCTAGATCCGGTTGTGGTGGCTGTCAGAGCTCGGAGTTGGGGGTGAAGATCCCGAGGAAGGCCATTTAATGTTGTGGACAACCCTCCTACGAATCCTCAACCCCATCTTGGCTGTCTCCTAGCCCTCATCTGCGTGGTTTTTCTCCATTAAATGTCAAAAAACCTGAAATAAGCACGTGTTAGCCACCTAGGAATAGTGACTGCCCTCATTCGTACAAATGACATAAATATACTAAAAAATGATGCATAAGTTATGAAAAATGAAGGATTGAGCAGAGGTAGTTAGGCCAAATGAGCCCAAAATGTTACCAAATTTGGGGCTCATCATCACCCCCCAGCTAAAATGATTGCTCATCCTTGAGCAACTAATCCAGCTCCTCGTCCTTCATTGCTTTCACTGCCACCCTCACATCCCAGGCCTCTGAAGTGGTCTCCTCCTCACTGGTATGGAACCCAGCCTTCCTTTCCACCTCTTCCCACTACTTTTTCTCTTCTTTGTCTGTGCTGCCTTCCATCAATCCTAACAGCAGAGGTGGGCTTAGCTTGAGGCCAATCCAGCTGGCTTGAAGGTTCTGTATGGACTTTTTGTAGAGGGGCACCAGTGCTAGAGCTTCCCTCATTCGAGTTGGAGTATGATATTCTCTGATTTTAAGGCTGTCGGACAATGTGTTCCATCGGCGGGTGCAAGCATGAACACAGTTGTCCCCTAACAGTCACTCCATATCCTCGAAATGTGCTATGGCCTGTGCCTGCTGATCCATGTATTTCAATAAAGTTTGAGGGTTGGTGGCTAAGTGTTGGTGGGCCGATATCAACGCAGTGGGATCCCCTGGCTCTGCTCTGATCAGCAGTGGCTCATGTAATTCTCGTTCCATGACCTCCTTGACTTCTGCTGCCCTCTTTTCTTCATGGTTCAACCATGAGGCAAATACCATCAATTGCATATCCCCTACAACTGTGTTGGGATCCCATGTAGTCACGTTAGGAAGGGCCAAATTATGGAGATAGAACTCCGAGAGTTTGGCCTTATCCTCTGATGAACTGCTATTACATAATGCTGTGAATTGCTGGGGGTCTTGGAGCTGGGAGATACCCCTTTGTGCCAATGCATTTATTTGAAATTGCAGCCACTGGTCTCGTAGGTACAGGCCATAGGATTTGGCTGGTTGTCTGCATTGTAGAGCATCCATGGGCCAACTGGCCATGCAAGCCAGTTGTGCCTCTTTTTGCTGCAACTGCTGTTTGAGAGCTTGTATCTCAATTTGTGCTTGCAGTTCCTCTTCCTGTAGATGCGAGGTTGGCTCCCCAAGACCAACTTGCAGTCCTTCTCTGCCTTGATGTTCTGCTGTAGTGTCCCCTGAGGATGTGCCTTTTTCCTTCTTCAGCTCTTGTAGCTGCAGTCTAAGTTTTTCGTTCTCTTCCTGTAGGAACACCCGCTGGTAGTTTGCCACGTGTTTAGCCATAGCTAATTCCTTTCTTGCCTCCTTGAGTTGTTCCTCCAAGGGGCCTATGTCTGCCACACCTTTTGATTTAGCTATTTTCATCCACGTGTGGGTTCGTACCCTTTCTTCCTCCAATGCAAAGAAAAGTGGCACAGTGAATTTCTGTGGTATAATTTTTCCAGCTTCTAAGAAGTTATAATATGAGCTTAAACTTGGCTGGGGACTAGTCTCCGGAATATGCTCTTTCTCTTCCCTTGGTGGCTCTACTTCGTCTTCCCTCGGTGGTGATGAGGGTGCCTCTCCCTCCATCCTCTCTGTCTCCTTAAGCCGGGCCAAGGTTTCCTATAGAGCGGCCTCAACATCCTGTAGCCGGGCTTTTGAAGCCAACCGGTCCATCCTCTCCTTCCAAGTAGTTGTCTTCGGGCTCCCCCTCTCATAAGTGACTGATATCTTTGAGGGGGACCTCTCCCTTGGCGAGGTAGGAGTATCTTCTATAGTAATTGGGCTACTGGATGGAGGTTGGGGCTTGCCCGTTTTGATTCTCACACTTCTCCTAGCTTTGAAATATAGAGGGGTCTCCCTCTTTCATTTTCTTTTGGCTTAGGAGGTGTACTGAGGGTGGCCAGCACGGCTGCTACCTCCCTTGCAAGAATTTCGGCTTTCTTTTCCTTTAGTTTTCCTTTCTCAGGGCTTCCTGTAGAAGGCCCTGTATCAGCTGATTTCTGGTTTCCTATAGAAGCCGTTTTTGGTTTTCCTATAGAAACAGGTGGCACCGTTTTAGCTTGTTTGACTGCGGGGGTTTTGCTTTTTGACTTGGTTGGGGCTGCTGTCGAGGTGCCTTTACTGACGTGGACCTGCTCAGTCTTGTCCACCCTACTTTGTAACCTTTTCTCCCTAGGTGTCAATCTGGATTTGTCATCCTTTTCTTCGACAACCTTTTTCTCTTGTTTTCCTTTTTGATCTCTCTTCGGTGCTTTGGCCGTGGGTTCTTGGCCTTTCCCTTTCTTCTCTGTGCGTACTGACTCCTTTTCCTCGCTGCTGGAGGAGGTGAGCTCCTCGGTCAACATTTTGATATCGCCATCCTTAGTTAGATTCTGGAAGGCTTCCCACGAGAGAGGGACTTTGTATGTGTGGAGTGCATCCTCCACGAGGAGCTTAATGAGCCCATGATGAGCTACCTGGTCTGGTGTGCCCTCTCGTAATTTGGTGGCACATTCAGTCATAGACTGCAGGAGAAAGTAGGGAACACTTAGTTTGCTTTCTGCAGGTAGGTCCATCTGATGTCTCAATTCAGTGAGTAGCCGGAAATGGTACCCATATACAATGCTGAACCGTCCTTCGCATGTGATGTATTTCATAATTTGGAGGCTGACCTCACTCCAAAGTGGCTATAAGCTAGCTCTGTGAACCCCGTTCTTATCCTCTGAGACTTGCTCCTCTGGTGGGAAGAACTCCTTTTTAGCCTTCTGGCCTAATTTCCTCTCCTCCTTGTCCCACGGTACCCCCATTGGGAGGTCAGTGACTCTACTGATGAATTGTGGGGTGATCCTGAGATTCAAACCCTGAAATTAACAATGGCCAGCGTTTTTGATTTTGGTTTCAACGCGTGTAGGACCTCCTCTTCCACCTCATCATCACAGCCTTGAAGTTTGTCGCAGAATGACATCCATCGCGCCCGAGTGAACAATTCTACCACCTCAGGGTTCTCCCTTAGTTTCTTTGAGTCGGTCGGTTCCTTTCTGATGAATCCACCCGGCATGGTGAAAACCTGCTATGTTAACCGGAGGTGGCGGGTGCGTACCAAAAGATGGCCTTTCAGATTTCTTTGGGACAGAGCGTAGAATTACGCCTCTGTCACGCACGCAACTCGTGAAGGTTATCTACAGATGAGCCTTGACAGGGCTCAATTATAAATCACATCCTGTAGAAATCCCCACATATACTTCGACGACAATTCATGCAAAAGGAAGACGACACTTGCAATTTTATGCTCAGACTGTAGTTTTACGTTTTTGAGAATGTCAACTCCGCCACCCTCAAAACCAATTGCATGGGAGGAACAGGTTCAGGCTTACCTTTTCCAATTCGCCACCTTTGACGTGAAGGGACCAATTTTCCTTGTGGCAGTGAGCTTCCTGTAGCGTAGCTTTCCTGTAGGAGTAGCGCACGGGTTCTGGAGAGCATGGCAGTGGTTCTGCGTCTTCTGTGCCGCTACCAGACGTTCGAACAAGCCGAAGACTTGGAGTAACAAGCTTCAGAGAAATTCAGACGCTCACTCGACTTCAAAACGACTGGTGATAAATGAGTGGAGTGGCGATCCAGCCGGTAGATTTGAATCCCGGCCAAACTCGTGGCGCGGGGGTGAGCTGTCCCTGCCGGACCGTTGGACGATGTCACCTACTCATTCACTGCAAATCTCCCCGACTGCCGCATCATTCCCCGCAGATCTGCCGCCGCCATTTCCGTTAAATCGCGCTTCTCCCCGACTGGACGCTTCTCACGTGTCCACTACCCGTTTTTCTTGCCACGACCACCACTTTACAAATCCGACTAGACCATCTGACTGGTCGTCGTGGCCAGTTGAATGGCCATTCGACTGCTCAACCCGTTCATTTCATACTTGCAAACATTCTAGAGTAGTATTCATGTAATTTGACGAAAGAAAGGGCGAGGCACTTACCTGTGCGGCTGCGACATGATTTTCCAGGTTTCAGGACGATGGTGATTAAATTTGCTCGCTGCTGCTATTTGCACAGGCCCGGGGGTCCTTCCTTGCAGACTTCCGCTGATGACGAAGCTTGTGACTCGGCTGCATGTGCCCGCTCTATTATTGCATGTTGCAGGCGATTTAATGGTGTACACTCTAGCTGGATGAACTGCTACGGGATTCCTGTAGGATGTCCTGTAGCAGTTTTTCCTCCTCGGGTGCATGCTGAGACAGTGGAGATGGTGGCATCACAGCCATGGTCGCAGGGCCCTCGGATGGCTTTGATAAGTATTGCATGGTATCTCTGCATCTTTTTTCCATTTGAGAAGCGCTTCCTCTGATAATTCAATGTTCTGTTTTGACTGTGCAGGTATTTTCATTGCATGGCAACTGGGGTGGTAGAAGGAGGTGACAGCAGTGCGTGATGGAGAAAATATGAACTTGCATGCCTCCGTGTTGGACCTCGGGCATTAGATCTCCCCACACAATTGGTTCTGGGCCGTCCAAAACTTCTACAGGAAGTTTCCTGTAGAAATACAGAACTTCCTGTAGAAAGTCCTGTAGCTTCCTGTAGAAGGCTAAACTGTGACCAAATCATGCCCAGACCTTGGAGAAGATGAGTGTTTCCGGAGGGGGTGCTGGTGAGGTCACCTGGTAGCATCGTAGGGACCCTTATCTTTGAGTTGAGGGCCTCTTTTCCTTCATAGACTACCTGCAACCTGCATGCATTGCCACATTGTGAACTTGCTTTCCCTATTTTTTTGTTTTTCTTTTGTTTTTCTCTTTTTTTTTTTTGAAAGACAGCAGGGGCGCCTCCATGAGGTTTTCACCGTTACCATCTGCTTTGAGCGCCTCAAAGAGGTTTTCACTCAAGGGTCTTTTCTCAAACATTTTCAGAAAGATAGTAGGGACGCCTCAATGAGGTTTTCACCCCTACCATCTGCCTTGGGAGCCTCAGAAAGGTTTTCACCCAAGGATCTTTATTTTTATTTATTTATTTATTTATTTTTTTGAACTCTTCAGGGTGTGCCCAAAACAGAGGCAGAACCCTGATCTATGACCAGCACTGATTTTTCCACAGTTTTGATGAATTCTTGTCTTGAGAGAGGTTTCCTGTAGATCTTCAATCGATGCCCATTGACAAGCATAGGGATGGCCTCCTCATCAATGGTCCGAATAAGAACAGATCCAATGTCATGACATTTTTCCACTGCATATGGTCCCAGCCATCTGGTTCTCAGCTTCCCCTTGAAATCTTTATGCCTGGAATCATACAACAGCGCCCAATCTCCCGGCTGAAATTGTTTGTCATTGAGGTGTTGGTCATGCCACACCTTCCTCTGAAGTTGAACCACTTTTGAGTGGAGAAGGGCCTACATTCGGTGCTCGTCCAATCCATTCAGCTGCAATAACCTTTCTTGTTGGGCATGGTTGAGATCTAGGTCCAGCTGAGCTGCCATCCTCAAGGTGTTGTATTCAAACTCAATTGACAACAAAGCTTTCTTCCCATAGACCAGCTCATAAGGTGTGAAGCCGGTTGTGGTCTTCCAAGTGGTGTTGTAAGCCCATGTGGCCTCAACCAGGCGATCTGCCCAATCCTTTCTACTGCTGCTCACCACCTTAGTCAAGATCCCTTCTAGTGCTCTATTGGTGACTTCCACTTGCCCATTTGCTTGAGGATGATAGGGGGTGGAAGTCCTATGCTTGATTTTGTGATGAGCGAGTAGGTCTTCAATTAAGTTGGATGTGAACTGGCTTCCTTGATCGGTGACTAACTCTCTTAGGTAGCCAAATTTGTAGAAGATGTTTTCTCTTAAGAACTCGGCCACCTTTTCTTCTGTCGCTGCTTTGATTGCCTTGGTTTCTGCCCACTTTGTCAGGTAGTCTGTGCACACAATGATGTAAGACCTTTGCCTCGAAGGAGGATTGATTGGAACCAAAAAATCCATACCCCACTTCTCAAATGGCTCAAGAGTCACTTGAGGTTGGAGAGGCATCTCATCCCTTGGAGTCGGTTTCCCCATCCTTTGGCATCGGTCACATTGGCTGATATACCTTCTGACATCTTGATGAAGCGTGGGCCAATAGTAGCCTGCCTGTAGGATTTTGAAGGCAGTCCTCTTTGCTGCAAAATGTCCTCCACAAGGCCCGTCATGACAGGTGAGGAGGATATCAAAGACTTCCTCCTCCCTTACACAACACCTTAAGATCTGATCAGGGCCAAGCTTGAACAGGTTGCCCCCGATCCAAGTGAATGAGGCACTCTTCCATATGATTCTGCTCTTTTCTCTTGAGGATAAGTGCAGAGGGAACTGTGCTGAAACAAGGTAGTTTGCTATATCAGCAAACCATGGAGAGAGTACTGAAATAGAAAACAGATGTTCATCGGGCATCTGGTCATCCACTGTTCCATCCTCATCTGCAGGTAAATCCAATCTAGACAAAAAGTCAGCGACAACATTCTCTTTACCTGGTTTGTCAACGATAGTCAAATCAAACTGCTGCAACAAAAGTAACCATCTAATAATACGAGCATTCACATCTGGTTTATTCATTAAATATCTAATTGCAGCATGATCAGTATGCACAAATGTTTGATATCCAGTGATATAATGTCAGAATTTGTTCAGTGCATGGACCACGGCCAAGAACTCTTTCTCGGTTATAGTGTAGTTCAGTTCTGCCTTGGATAAGTTTTTGCTGACAAAGTAGATGGCATATGGAAGTTTTTCTTCAACTTGTCCTAAGGCTGCCCCTATGGCTTTGTTTGAGGCATCAGTGTGGATGTGGAAAGGTAGGGCCCAGTTTGGTCCTCTCAAGATTGGGGCAGACACCAACTTGTCCTTTAATTCATTCAGAGCCTTCTGACAATCGTCAGTCCATTTAAACTCAACATCTTTTGCCAAGAGGCTAAACAATGGCGAGGCTAGCTTGCTGAAGTCTTTAATGAATCTCCTATAATATCTCGCTAATCCTAAGAAACTTCGGACATCTCTTACCTTCTGAGGAGGTGGAACCTTCTTGATGAGAGCAATTTTGTTGGGATCCACCTGTAATCCCTGACAAGAAATGGTATGGCCTATCACGGTCCCTTCAGTCATCAAGAATTCACACTTTTCAGGACTAAGGGACAGGTTCATCTCAATGCACTTGGTTAGGACTTTTCCCAGATTGGACAATGCTTCCTGGAAGTTGGACCCATAAGGTGTGAAGTCATCCATATAGATTTCCACCGAATCATGGACCAGCTCAGAAAAGATGCTCAAGACAACTCTCTGGAAGGTGGCAGGAGCATTGCATAGTCCAAAGGGAAGAACTCGGTAAGCAAAGGTACCCCAAGGACAAGTGAAGGTGGTCTTATCTTGGTCTTCCGGGCTGATTTGGATCTGGTTATACCCGCTAAACCCATCTAGGAAAGAGAAAAACTTCTTTCCTGCCAGTCCATCCAACACTTGATCTATGAAAGGTAGAGGAAAATGGTCTTTCTTGGTAGCTTTGTTCAGTTCTCGGTAGTCCACACAGATTCTCCACTTCCCATTTTTCTTGGGAACCAACACCAAAGGGGACACCCATTCGCTATCCGAGATGGGGTAAATGAATCCGGCATCCAACAGTTTTTGTAATTCCTCCTTGACGATGTCCTTAAGGGCTGGATTCATTCTCCTTTGGGGTTGCCTCACCGGTTTACAGTCTTCCTTGATGTAGATGTGATGGGTACAGACCGAAGGATGAACTCCTTTCATCTCCTTATAGTTCCAAGCAAAAGCATCTAGATGACTGGCCAACAGACTACACAACTCCTTTTCCTGGGAAGGAGATAGGGAGGAGCTGATATTTAACGTTCTCTCAGGACCGAACTCCACATTTTTGACTCTGGGAGTGACAGGGTCAGTCACACAAAGGTCCACTAAGGTGCTGGCTTGGGAATCCTCCACCAATTCCTCTAAGGACAATGCACTGGGAGGTGGAATCTGGATCAAGGTTTCAATCAAATCATCCTCTGTTGGGAGGCCTCCCCTAGTGGTGTCTAGGGTGCACAAAGGTGCTGAGTACACCTCGTCTTCTTCTCCTTCCTCCAACCAAAGTGGTAAGTCATGCTCTAATAAGGGTTGGGTAGCAGGGTACAGGACTAGCTTCTTGGACATAGGACCATTTTTTATGGTCATGTTTCTTGCACGACAGCTTATGTAAGCATCTGCAGTGGCTAACCAAGGCCTTCCCAAAATGAGAGGGTATCCAGTAAGCTTTGCCTTTGGTTGCAGAACCAAGAAGTCTACAGGGTACTCCCAAGAGTCAACCGAGACCAAGACATCCTCTACGATCCCTTCGGGAGTCACAGTGGAGCGATCTGCTAGTTGTAGGACTGTCGAGGTCTTTCTCAGGGAACCCTGGAGGTTGAGTTTGAGCATGGTATCTCTGGTCATCACATTAATGGCAGCCCCCAGATCAATCAATGTGTGAGGTATGATGGTGCCATTGATGTGTACATCTACTACAAGACTCCCAGGATGTAGATACTTTGGGCAGATGGCCTGCCCCAACATAAGATCAGACAGTTGTCCTAGGAGATTGATGGTTGAAGCATCTCTTTTTCGCCTGCCTGGGTGTCTGAAACACTTTTCCTTAACCAGTTTGTTGTATATCGGTACATCTTTGATGGCTTGGAGGAGTGGTATTTTCACACACAACTGTTTGAGCTCTCCCAGAAGCTCATCCTCCTCTGGGTTGGGTTGTGTGGTGGCTGTTAGTCTCTCAGGAAAGGGTGGAATGGCCTTTGGTTCACTTTCCTGTTTATCTTCCTCATCCTCCGGGGGAGGAGGTTGGCGATCCGGAAGAGTCTTCCCAGATCGCAGATTGATCTCCTGGATCTCCACAGCATAGGTAGGGCATGATGTTTCCCTAGTATATACCTGCTGGGCCTGTCTGTTGTTGGGGTTCGGGTTCGGTTGAGCAGGCATTTGGGGTTGCCTTAGAGGAGCAGGAGGTAATGGTTGTGGTTGAGCTGGTGGTGGAGGAAAAATGGCGGGAGGAGTATTGTACTGGGGCCTCCACCCCGGTTGAAGTGCATTCCACTGAGGCTGTGGCTGGGCATGTGAGTGAAACGAAGGAGTAGTGGGCTGAGTATGGTACTGAGGTGGGTAAGACCATGGAGGAGGTATAGACCAGGAAGGATGAACAGGGGGTCCCCAGGAAGGCATAGGAGCTGATTGGTTGGGGCTGTAATAGGTTTGGGGTGTCCCTTGCATCCCCTGTGGGTAAGGTCTAGGTCCATGAGGCCTTCTTTGGTTGAGGAAATAGAGAGGTTCAATGGGCGCTTCTGTCCCTTGATACATGGCTTTAAGCCCATGTAAGGTTGGACATTGGTTTGTGGGGTGGTCCTCCTCACAAACAAAACATACCTCAACCGAATGTAATGGGCACTCATTCTTAGGGTGTTTCCTTGTACACCTAGGGCAGAAAATAGCCAAAACCCTCTCAGCTTCCTCTTTCCTCTGCTGGATTCAGAATGTATCAATTTGCATGGCGATGGTCTGTCTCACCTCACTCTTGAGATCCTCTAATTGATTTGCAAACTCATGTTTGGAGAAAGGAATACCAGCAGAGAGGAGGTTTCCTCTACCTCTTTTCCGGGCTGCCCTAGAGTGGTTTCTAAACACAGCCTTTATGTCCTCATAAGGCAGTTGGTAAATATCTCCTCCAGCTAGCATGTGAAGGGTATCTAAGAGGTCTTCAGGGACTCCTCGGAGCAGGACCAACTTGAGGGATTCAGGGTCAAGTGTGCACCTGGCCCGTTTATAGCTGAGTTGGAACCTTTCCTCGTAATCTTCTAAAGACTCATCATTCCCCATGGTCATCCGAAAGATTTCTCCCTTGGTTTCCTTAGACCTACAGTAGTCCCTGTACTTGGTATTGAAAGCTTGCTGCATCTGAGCCCAAGTGGTGATACTGTTCCCAGGTAAGCCCATGAACCAGCGTAATGCTGCATCCTTAAGGGTTGAGGGGAAGAGTTTCAGTTTCTGCTCATCTTCAGTATAGTCATAGGTTCAACAAAGGACAACAAACTCAAATAGGAAGGTATCAGGGTCTTCAATAGTCAGTCCATGGAAGTGAGGTAAAGCGGAGGGACTGATGTTCTTCATTTTCATGTCTCCATTGGTCTCTCAGATGGGGAAGGCACCTTCAATTCTCTCATCTTCTCCCCTATTATCAGCCATAGCTTCAGATGGAGTGGTCTCTAACTCTTCTTCTGTTATAGGATCTTCGTATATCTCAGGAGGTTCACGTATAGGTTCTTCTGGATCACTGTCACCAAAGAAGAGAGAAGGGTGACTTAGTGATGTGGTGGGGGTGTTGGGTAAGAATTTGCCTGTTTTATCTCGGTTTCTACGAGGCATGAAATGAAAAGACTTCTGATTGGTTTTGTTTTTCTGGTACCTGCAAAACTAAAATAGATTGAACTGCAACTAACTATCTTGCTAAAATGGAAATGTGGAATTGAAATGAAAGCATGAAAGAACTAATCTATTTTGCTCAAATGAAATTGCAGAAATGAAATGCTAAGCTACGCTTGCAGAATTGAAATGCTAATCTACGCTTGCAGAAATGAAATTGCGGAATTGAAATGTTAATCTATGAAAACAGGAAATGTCTATACTACCTTTGCAGAAAGGAAATTGCAGAATGGAAATGAAATACTACTTAGCAGAAGGCGAGAGTAGGAAAGTAGAAGAAAAGCAACAATTACTAATACTCTGACGCTTCCCCGGCAACGACGCCAAAAAGATGGTGGGCTCCAGTATTGTAGCAATAATGCTACAACTCCTGGAGCTTCCTTCTCTAATTTTATCAACTCGGTAGTTCGTAACAAACTTGGAAGCGACGGTGCTGTATGCACAAGTACTAGCTCTTGTCGCAACTGTCACTTGGTCAGCTGGCACAAGTCCGCTAGGGGCTCAAGCCAACTTCTATGAGCTCTCAGAAGAAGCTTTTTAACTGATGGACGAAAGCTAACTCAAAGGAAGCTAATCTATTTGCAAAAAAGAACTGAAAGCCAACAAGAAACACAAACCCTAGCAAACCCTAATTCTACCAGCTAGTCTTACCGATGCAGAGATGGGGATGCAAACTACTGAAAGCGATGCCATTACTTCTACGAAGGTGAAATGCAGGTGTTTAGACTACTTTGATCTGAAGAGAACATATTTTTATATTTTTGTTCAAGTTGTTGGAGTTATTATGCATGTGCTTCTAACTGGGTCTTTACTGTGCAGGGGTAGATCAAGGGGGGAAATGCTTGGAAGAGGTCAGGAAGGCTCAGAGAGGGTCTAAGGAGCCCCTAACATCCTTTCAGATAGTTTCACAAAGTTTGGATGCCAAGCAACCGCGTTTATGAGCTTCTACAGGAAGTCTGCAGGGGTTCTACAGGATGTTTCAGAACTTCTACAGGATGTTCAGTAATTCCTACAGGATGTTCTACAATCGGATTTTTGGGTGATGGGTGAGTGGAGGAAGCTGCATGGGTGGATAGGGAGGTAGGAGAGGGGTTTGTAATGACTTAGGGACAGAGAGTTGAGATGAAGAGGGGGTGTACAAAGCTAGGTTTTCTTAAAGAGGGCAGAGGGAATGGAAGGCCGAAGAAGGTAGAATAACGAGGGCACTAGAATAGTTGAGAGACAAGGGGTCTAATTGGGAGATGAGTAGTCAGCCTGGGCACGGCTTAGAAGGACAAGAGAGTGAGGGAGTAGCGCTGCACAGTGTAAACGAAATAAATCATCCACGTCCTGCACATAACCAAAATATTATTAACCTATTCTATCTGTTTAATAAAACCAATGAGCAGCAACGTTATTTCTAAGGAGAATCATGCATGGTACTGAAACAAAGAAACATTCCAAGAGATCTGAACGCATGGACACTTCTACAAACAAAAATATTGCATCAAAGATTGCATGAACGTGTAAACCAATGGTTTTGGTGGGCAACACTGTCTGCAATTCCAGCCCCTAGAAAGAGGTGAAAATGAGTGTGCAAGCAACCATTTTCTGGAACCTTTATCAACTCTAATCTCTCCAATTTATTCTAAACAGCTAAAGCAACTCTATCTTCTACCAATGACCTACTTAACCATACCAAGAAATCTGATTCAACAACTGTGTTTCAAATGCATGTAGATAAAAACCATAATGCTGAAAGAAAGATAACAATACAAAGGAAGGAGGCCTTAGGCTCTCAGGTTGGGCCCAACCCCGAGAGCTATGGCTCCTTTAAGAACTCAGAACTGAACTCAAATCTGCCTGCTTTCCATTAAAAGATAATAATCATAAGTCAAATAACATGCCAATAATGGCTACAAAAGAGAAAAACAGAGCTAGCAGCTCGTAATCCAGAATGTGCAACAAAGTTTCAAAAGTCCTTTTCGAAGGCTAAAGCCCTATCATTTATACATCTCGAGGCCCCAAGCTGGCCTCCTAAATCAGTGGGGCTTGGTTGACCAAACTAAGAGTGAACTGCTGCTTCCTCAAAATCCGTTTGGCTGCCTTCTAGATCCGGTTGTGGTGGCTGTCAGAGCTCGGAGTTGGGGGTGAAGATCCCGAGGAAGGCCATTTAATGCTATGGACAACCCTCCTATGAATCCTCAACCCCATCTTGGCTGTCTCCTAGCCCTCATCTGCGTGGTTTTGCTCCATTAAATGTCAAAAAACCTGAAATAAGCACGTGTTAGCCACCTAGGAATAGTGACTACCCTAATTCGTACAAATGACATAAATATACTAAAAAATGATGCATAAGTTATGAAAAATGAAGGATTGAGCAGAGTTAGTTAGGCCAAATGAGCCCAAAATGTTACCAAATTTGGGGCTCATCACTTGCACCTCTTCTCCTACTTATCCCGCTCAACGAATACTTGTATAGACAAACTAACAAAACACCATCAAAGCATCTTGATCTATTATATCATAAACAATGCAAAATCAGAAATACATTGATCATACAATGGCATTCACAAATACACGATTGTATGGAGGAAAACTCAAAGAACTTTATTAATAGTAGAAGGGAGAATTACAACTCAGCTGTATGATTCAGCATCATCCTCCCAGCATCAAAGCCTTCTTCACCTCATGAAAAGCAAGATCACCCAACAATACAATGTCTTTTCTCAAAGATAAACTATTAGCACTTCCTTACAAGTTACAAAATTCTAGTCTCCAGATCTCTCAGATGAGGGATCCATTTATAGATGTCTGCAAGGGTGTGAGTCATCTCCGAGTTTTTGATTAGTGTCTTTCCACTTGTTGTTCTTGGTTCCACTTGGAGATTTCTTGGATCTCTTACTCATCCCTGGGTTAATTTAGAGAAGCAAGTGTCACAGGAGAAGTTTCTGGAAGATTCCATGAGCGTCCACTTAGAAAACTATCTTGGACATTTTTCCATCCTTACTCATTGCACCCTACAGAAGGAATCTTTAATATGCATCACACCTGGCTAGTGTAGAAGTCAGTTTGCATCGCACCTTGACAGTGGGGTAGTCAGTATGGTCTAGTTTTGGCCAGTTCTAAGTGGTTTTTCAGGTGGAACTTTTGTGGAATGGTGTAGTCAGTTGACCATGATCTTTTAGGGTATGAAACAACACTTTTAGGGGTTAAAGAGCCCTTGGTTTATCGACATATAATATTGTGGTTGTAGTGCCCAAATATGTCTATAATAGTTTCCCCCTAAAGCATGAAGTCGTAAATCTTTTCATGTCGGGTGAAATGCTTTATCATGAGGATTCGAGGTATTCAAACTGGTAGGTGACTTGTATAAGATACAATAAAATACATCATCTTCATATTATTTTCATTATCTAGCTGAGGCGGGCATTCCCATGCTCAACTTTATAAATTCATTTTCATGTACATAGGACAGAGAATTGTCTGTAGTTGCAGCCTGCTTCTTCTTATGAAGAGTCATCTTCCCTTGCTTAGATGACTATCTGTGCAGCTTCTGTGTACATTTGATGTCTTTATATCCCTGAATATATCACAACCCGAATGGATGAAACTAGATCTAAGGTCTTCAAACTCTTTCAATCTTCACTCGATGTACAAGTCAGTCCATGTGAAAAGATGTCCTGATGTCAAACATGGAAAGACATCGCCTGATTACCAGCCAATAATGTAAGCTGTTAACAGGTGCGAGAGGAATCAACGATAATGATAATGACCCTGAAGGTACTACAATACAATTCACGTGGTGTGAATATATGATCCGATGTCGAATACCACGCAAAATCTCTCGGTCGAAGGCCATTAATGTAAACCTGTCGCCGGAAGTAAGAAACTTGCCATTGAGGCATGCAAGCTTCAAAGTACTGAAAGGGTTGTTTCTAAGTAAACTTCTTGGATAATGAGTTGATGTCGACAAGAAGTGACCCATCATAGGAGGGTCTTAATGTATCCCACGCCTACGACACGAAATGAAGTAAATGATTTTCTGGAGGTGAAAACAATTGACGACACAAGGTTCAGGAATGGCGGTCATGAAAAATGGGGGTTGAAGGTATTGCAGTGGATGAGGCATTGACTAGATGGTGAATTGTCTGAATGACTTCTCTTGAACATATCAGTGACACTGGGATGGATTGGTAGCGTTAACTCCAAAAGTTGAATGGTATGGAGGACCAATGGTGATATGATCGGTGAATGGAATAACCCAACCCGACTCAATCATGGCGATGGAGTGAAAGTCTCATGTTCAAGAGCGACCTGCTACCATAAAGTTCTTCAAGTTTTCTTCCCTTTTTCCCCAGTCATTGCTGACCAGTACCTCTTTATTTTTTGTCAAGCTTGAGGAGGATAACATATGCTTGTTCTATAATTTTCCTTTCGGGCAAACCTGTCGCTATGTTTTAGCAAGTCTAGCGACAATGTAACTCGTTCTTGTTTGGGTGGACAAGTTTGTCGTTATTGTTTTATCGAGTTTAACAACAAAGATAACTCGGTCCTTTTCATGTTTAGAGAGTTTGAAAAGGGATGAAGAGAAAACTCTAGTAGTTATTTTTCGTAGCATAATCCCTTTGGTCCGAAAAAGATTAAAATAATACAAAAGGGATGACTTTCGATCACTTTAGCGAGCTGAAAAAGATAAGTGATCGAAATTTTTCATGAGATAATCCCTCAGGTCTGAAAAGTTTAAAATATATAGGAGGGATGGCGCTTCCAATCACTTTAGCGAGCTGGAGAGGCCAATTGCTTGACAATCTTTTCATATTTAGCGAGTCTGAAAAGGGTTTAAAGTGGACTAGTTTTTTGAGGAATGAGTGGTATCTGGGGTAGCAACTAGTTCTGGGTAATCTTGGAACTTCTCAAAACATGGTGATGTGAAGAGGGTGGCTAACAAGACCACTCATCGCAGCTATTCCTCAAAATGGTAAACAATCAAGTGGAAGCGTATGATCGACCAAACGGATGGAGGTGATGGAGGAAACACAACCAAGGTTCAAAAGGTTGATATAATTTCGATCACAAGGGTTATTTACCGAATGTGGGTTCATTTTTTAACAAGCTTGAACCCTGGGGGAACGTATGCTTAGTGGTAGGTTTATTTTTTAATGAGTTTGAACCATGCGATAACATTACTCATAGCCTTTTTTATGTAGGCTAGAAATGACCAAACTACAAAGCTAAAAAACATTAAAGAGCTAAGGAACTACTGAGGTTAGGTAGGATGGTTTCATCAGCGGTTTAGACAAAACCCTTCCTTTACTCCATCTGCAGCATAGACGAAGGTGAATGGTGGATTAGACCAATCACCTAACCTATGAAGTTGAAAAACTAAAAAGCTAAAATGCTAAAAAGATAAAAGATGAAATTGGTCGTTATTTTCTCTTGCATAAAAAAGTTTGCATTCCCCCAGGCATCGAGAAAAGGAGAGTCTCCAGGTAACCATATGGGAATCACCGTGGTTAAGCAGGATTGTTTTTGTCAGCGGTTAGACAAAAAAACTTCCTTGGCTTTGTCCGCCAATTAGACAAAGGTGAGTGGTGTGTCAGACCAATCACTTAACTTACATGGACATTCATATGGTAGGATGGTTTTGCCCACAGAATAGAAAAAACACTTCCTTGGCTTCATCCACAGAGTGGAAAAAAGTGAATGGTTTGGGATGGAACTTCCAATCACATAACCTACAGGGAAACCTATCTTTTTAGCTGGGTTTGTCTGCCAAATAGACAAGGGTGCATGCCCCCTAAGCTTCGTTTCATTCACCAGACTACTCGCTGTAATTAGGTGGATGGAATGAAGGTTCCTTTACGAGATCAAGTGAAAGAATCGACTTGGAACTTTGCTCAAATCCTTGGTTTCATTTTCTAATGAGGTTGACACAAGTCAACAAACTATCCTCCAGTGACCTTTGATCACAACTCATAAGGGGTCATGAAGTAAAGATCTGGTTCCAATGCCCCCAGTACATAATTTACAACATCACTGAATTGATCGTCAGATGATGTAGGTATGGAAGAGGTTGCCACATAATTAACCCGTGGCAGGGATGATACCATTGGTATAAATGGACCATTTAGGAACGATGGTTGACTAGGAGTTATATTTGGACTGGGAAATGAAAGCTGGTCAACGGTGACAATTCTGCTTTCATGCGGGAAACAAATCACTTGAAAGAGTGTTGAAACAATAGCTCCCATGCGATAAACATAGTCACGCCCAAGAAGTAAATTGTAATCTAAAGGTCATGGGACTACCATCACGTTCAAATAAACTGTTTTTCCTCCCAAAGTGATAGGCAACTGAGGAAGGAACCCTAACGGTCGACTGGTTCCTTTGTTAAAGCCCAACAGATTCTATGTAACAGGCACAAGTGGTGGCGAACCGAGCGCTTGCCAAGTAGTTGAGGAAAGGATACTCACTGATGCACCTTCATCTATAATTGTGCCAGATACAATCATATTACAAATTTTTACTGTGATCTGGAAAGGCACATAAGAAGGAAGGTAGGATTCTACCAGTTGATTCCAATTGAAGGAAGCAACTAGACTACTTGGAGGGGGCACCATAGAAACGGGAGAATTAACCCCTTGAGTTACGAGAACTGGAGGATTTTCCTCCTGTCTTGCTGGAACAAGTGGACTGCCTCCAAGCTCATTTGAATCTGAGGTAACAAAAAGAGCTTGAGTGGTATCATTTTTACTCTCTTCGGGAAATGTCCGATCAGCTAAATATCATAGATATGACAACCATTAAATCCACATATAAACCAGTGAAAAAGTAAGAGAACTTAGCTTTTGTTAATCATAGGCAAATGCGACCAGGTTTGGGACTTCCATGTACTACCTGACCATAGACATGGCTAAATCAAATCTTTCTTTCAGCCAGTCACCCTCATGCCATATTCCAAGCATGAATGTGGGATCTCATAAAAAAACCAATCCAAGAACAATAAAAGGAATCTAGAGGTTAAACCACCTCCACCCTCATCAAACTATGATCACAAAAAAACCGGTGCTCCGATCAAAACTGAACCGAACTTGGAATGCCTTCACTATCCTTGAGGAATTTTCCATCTCCTTGCCTCTCATGCTTTACCTCAATCCAATGTCCGATCACTATGCCCTAAACTGAGACCAGTCGCTCAGGATTTACTGTAATCCAAACTCGGATCAGTAGGCCCTAAACCAAGACTTCTCCCTGAGAATTTACTGTGTATCCAACCAAAACTGGTCAAGGGATTCTAGGACTTTGGGAATGAACCTTGAGACCACCTTTGCCCGAGATTCCGAAATCCATCCAAGAAACCAAAGCTCAATAACCGAAATAAACATCCCAACACCATGGCATCTAGAAAAATTCAAGGTTAGTCTGAAAACCACTATCATAACTTGACACAACCATGCCATCGACAACAAGAGAACCATACACCAACATTAAAATCCATGCATGTACAAACCATCTAGGAAATCACACATGCAATATGTTACCTGCAAGTATTCCTGTTGAAGCTGCCTCATCTTGCTTTTGCTTCCTTGATCCTTGCTTTCCTTCCTTTCCCTTTACTTGCTTTTCCTTCCTTGATCCAAAGCTAGAGTTCTCCTAGAAAACTCTAAGTGACCAAGAGTAAGATAGTGAGAGAGAGAATAATGAGAGAGCTCCAAACTTGAACTAACAAAAGGTTACACTAACTAAGCTTGAGCCAAGAGCCTGCCAACTGATCCTCATAGACCGTTTTATCAATGAGGCCTCCGATATCTTAATTTTCCATTACTTTCCTCCTCACATGCAACCTGTGACCTTTTACCTTCATTTTCTCCTATTTTACTTTATTCTCATAAATAAATGTGTGAAAAATTCCATTTTTCCTTTTAATTCCTTTGCCTTGTCCTTTGCCAATTTCCTTAGCCAAAAACACACATCCAGTGATGCCCACTAGGATATTTTTGCCCAACATTCAACTTGGAATATGTGTACCTTAATCATAGTCTTATTTTTCCTTTATTAACTTTTATTGCATGAAATTATCATCAGGGCTGTTACAGAACCCTGCCCCTTGGGGAACATTGTCCTTGGCGTTAAACCACACCAAGACCTCACCAAAACGACTGAAAAAAAAAAAAAAAAAAAAAAAAAAAAAAAAAAAAAAAAAAAAAAAAAAAAAAAAAAACAAACTACCCATGGAGTTTTATAACTTAGCTCATTGTAGTATTTACAATGAATAACTTGCCCAAAAGCAAAATATCATGACAACATGACAACATACTGCATACTAGAGATATATAACATAACTCATTACGATATTTACAATAACCACATATACACATATGCACATTTTCTAAACCAACAAATAAAAGGATACGATGCCCATATCAATCAATAAGGGAGTTTAGAGGCTCAAAACTTCGCCCTCAAAGCAATACTAGGAATCACCTCCTTCCCAGGAAGTCCAGAATTCACTGGCATAGTCAAAGCTGCATCCAATGTTCAGTGCTACAATCCTGTGCCACTTGTCCTCTTAGCGAACAGTTACTAACTCATTGTTCCAGGGTGCACTCCTAATGTGTATCTGATTCCATCTGGAAATTCTCATGACCAAAACAAATATATGCGTGACCTTCCCTTCTCTGCTACATATTCCCTCAGGAAATTCGGTCACCCTTTTCGTGTAGTCACTCACCTTCCAGGTTCGCCGACATCCCCTATCCTGTGTGATACATCCCTTGGAAAGGCTTCCTTGCATTGGAAGACACAAAAACCAAGGCATATACCTACCTCAAAACCATCATACTGGTCATAGCATGCTCATGGAAATCAATGGACAATATTGGGTACCAGTGTCCCACAATGGCCCTGCTTCTGAATACTCTACCAAAATACTGCTGCATGTTCTAATTTCTTTTGCTGATGCTGCCAATTCTTATAGCTGATTTCAACCACTCAACCAGACATGTTCATGCATTCCTATTCCAAGCACATAATTTCCATTAGATTTAAATTAAATTGAAATAACTTCAAATCATACCTCATTGGTACCTCGTCAATAAGGTACACTTGCAATCCTGCTCGCTTCCTATCACAACAAGTCAAACTAATTGTTTGATCAAAACATCATGTATAAACATATCACATCTAGTTAGCTCAAAATATAACCATCATAAACCAAAATCATAAATCACATGTAACCATAATAAACGAGAATCATAGATCTTATATGATCATCATATACAATAGCCATAAATCATATGCATAATAAAACTGAAATAAAAGGCTGATACTTATCCTTTCATCAATACTTAGCTTCTACCTTTGTCTTTATTTCTTATGCACTCTGGTTCAGTTTCCACACCATATAGACATCCAATACCTTCTCCTCAACCATGTGGACATACACATAGTGTGCATCACACACATACAACTACACACGTCACACAACACCATGCAATACATGCATCTACACTAGTACCATATGTACCACATGTACACAATACCACCTGTACATTGCTACCACCTGCACAACGTGTGCACAACATCACATGTACACGACACCACCTGCACAACATGTACACAATGCCACATGTACATTGCACCACTGTACAATGTGTACATATTACCATAGGAATGACATGTACGTGACACCATATATACACAATGCTACATGCATGAAATGTACATATCACCACCTTCACATTGTGCCACTTGCACAACATGTACACAACGCCACATGCACACATCACCACTTGTACAATCATGCACACAACACCATATGTACATAGCGCCACATGTACAACATGCACACAAAACCACATGTACATAGCATTGCATATCCAACATGTACATAACATCATATGTACACAAAACCACATATCCAACATTCACAAAGCACCATATGCACACAACGCCGCATATACATCATGCGCACAATACATATGTACATAACACCGCATATCTAACATCTACATGCACATAACATCATGTGAAAAACAATAGTACCACACATCCAGAACCACACTATCTCTGCTAAGCAACCTCGCTTCCAGTGACTTATCCATGCTTGTCCCAGCATGTCACGGACCACACTACTTTCATTTCGCTGTTGTATCCCTCAGTATAGCTTGTCCATAACATAGACGTAATATAATCACATAATATCAACTCATAACCATATGATACTGACCCTGTATATTTTTCATGACTACACTTCTCAATTGTTTCCTCGTAAGACCAAGAACCTCTTCATGCCATTCGCCTGCATAAGCAATCATTCCTCCATAAGGACAATTCTTGATGACCCTATCAGGAAGTGACATAGATACATATATACATACATATATAATCATTAACATAAAACAATCATCATCCTGTCAAACAACGACATACATACATACATGTATACATATATAAACATCAGCATAATCATGATTGTAACATAATTACCAGAAAACATAAGGTCTAGGTTAAGAGAACTTCCTTTATTCATGCACAACATGCACAACATTGAGAACAATCGTTCACAACATAGCCAAGGCGTCCGACACCTCAAATCCATTTACTTTACCTTTTCTAGTTACTTTTCACATCTTTGTACTACCACCGTCCATTTACCACTATGGACCAACCAGTCCAACCGACTGTCATAGTCTTACCTTCTGCTACGCTTACTCATGCACAAAGCTTCATTTGAGTCTTAAATTAGCTGTCGTGTACCACACAACTTTCCCTGATCTCCATCAACTCTTCCTATTCCCAAAACCAATTCCCAAGACTCAAAATAGAAAAGGAAAGCCAAGAAACAAATAAGAAGAAAACCATGAAAACCAATAACAATACAACACCATAACAAATTGGCATAGCTATGCACCAGACACATGAAAAATTGCAAATCAAGTACAAAAATTGCAAAATACCAAAAGAACCAGACTAACAACAAACACTATGACTCAATCCCCATGGTTCCTAAGGAAAGCTCAACCTGAGCCTTCTTCAAGATTCATGGCAACCTCTCTTTCCATGCAACTCCCTGCATCATACTGCCATAAACACATAATGTTAGTGCATAAATAAACATAACAATACACCAGTTACATTACCTTGTTGTGCCAAGTATGTTGCCTTGTAACTGAACACATCCACTCCATCTCTCATGGAACTCCAATTCCTTGAAAAATCCACCTATAACTAGAGATTATCTAACATATCTATCAAGTACATGTTCATAAATCTAACACATATCCACATAATTTCAAAAAATATTAAGGTCAAGAAGACTTCCTGTATGGGAAGCACTCATTCGTTTGGAATTAGGGTTTCCAAACCTAGCCAAAGGAATTCTTTTCCAATTCCTTACTTTTACCTTTTTACCTGGTTCCAATTGAGGCTTACTATGTACTGTCACATCACCCAACTATTAGTTTTAAAACACATCTAGTGTTACCTTGTCATGCTAATACCTAGAATGTCCCCTGCAACTGCTCACACATGACAACCACACATTCCAAATATCAAGACAATCATATCTATCAATTTGAAATCAACCTTTACAAACAATCATGTCATAATCCATAGTCAACTCATAGTCATTAGACATACTTCTACAATTGTCACCTACTATACTCAAGTATATATCAACTGTCTCAACACATATGTATTAGTACAATAATCTTCAAAAAAGATCATTTGAACACATACTCATATTATGCAATTCATCAAACATTCAACCAACTTGCAACATACCATGTTAAATAAATCAACTAGACACCAAACACTCAAACATAAAATAGATGTCATAATCAAACAATCAAGCACAAGGTAGATGACATAAACAAACTCATACCTTAATGTATCTCTGGGGAGGCAATCTTGTCTGCACAATCAATCCATATTAGCACGATATATCTTCACAATATATTAACCCAAACATAAATAAGATCATGATATCCAAATAGTCACTAGCTAACATGTTTACATCATAACTCATACACAATTATCATTCACACATATGCAAAGTCAATCTAGATTATTACAACACCATATCACAAATATGTTGGCTCATACTTGAATGTCGTAACCTTAGCCATCTACATAGGCCAATCCAACTTAGCATGATACATATAACATCAAGATCTAAATGTAATAACCCTAATCATCAAGATAACTATCATTTAACAATAACAAGTTAACCTATAAGATACTTCATCAACAACATATAACATAATCATTAAGTTATCTAATATAAAACAACAATAGCAATGCATACAACTACATGTTACTATCATTCTTGTCTATTTGAAACATGTGCATATAAATACACTAATAAACTAACATCCCTCATGAATGTAACCATAACATCAAAAGACGTGTACATAAACCTAATTCATATAACAATCCTTGACTTGCATACCTGCATGCCAAACATACAATACCTGTATGATGAATTTCTCTTACCCCAAAGTCCAATGCTGCAACCTCATTATGATGATCTGCATCTTCTGCTCTATCTTAGCTAACACATTAGCATCATAACATACCAATATCACCTTGATTAACTAAATTCCATACCATGACTTCACAAGGCATGTTTGACCTACTATTCATGCATAACTATAACCATGACCATACCTGCATGACAACTGCATATAGACACATAACACATGAGTACCAAACCATATTCACATCATTTTAGCTAGATTCCAATCATCAATGCATGACCATATCAACTTCACAAACCATGACCTCCTGCATGAAAACAATCGTTACTCCAATGTACATATTTCCATATATGACCATCAACATGCATAATAAATGCTTAATCAACTACACATATGTATGAACACATGTAGTCAAGCATAAGTGATCAATTATTGTAACCAATCTACAAGACTGATACATATAATCAAACATACGAAGAATGAAACCTCACTTACAAGGATGTTTTAAAGCTACATATATTTATGTAACCAATAATATACTCCTGCCGATACATTCCACAAAATAAACATCAAGCTCCTCATGATAACCTTACTACAACCATGATAAACATGATGCAATGCAACACACACATGGAATGCAAGTGTATTAGACACACATGCAAATGACATGCATGCATTACCAATACATTTACCCAAGGAGAGCGAAACCACACTATGATACCAATCAGTAACACCCCCTCCTCCCAGGTCCACCCTGTTGTCTAGGAAATCCTCTCTGCGGACAGAGATGATCTCTCTAGCCCAATGAGTGGGACTAGCAACCTACATGACAATCTACCAGACACTTTCCTAGGTTACAATTGAAATAAGAGATGAAGAAGATGGCCTACCTCGTTATGATGTTATCACGTTCTCCTTTGTTGATGACCTTGAGTCACTTGCGTCACAGGCTTGGTCCTATTGCTCACAATGTTTAAACACATGCACAAGAGGTCAAGACACAACAAAGAATGGAAATACCAATAGCATAATCAAAAGTAACCTACTTAACATATCAAGGAGCATTAAGATAAATGATACATAAGCATACAAATTTATGGAAAATGAACCACAATTGTATATTAATAGAATAAAGGAGGAAGCATACAACCAAGCCTTGATGTTAATAGGCTCTCCTTGTATGAATGTCCAAGTCCAAGCTTAAGCTCTCCAAGCACTCCTTCTCCAAGCCAAATGAGTAGCATGTAGGCACAATCTCAGCATAAGGGTACAAATAGTCAAAGACAAACTATTTAGGAATAGAAAAGATGAATATATAGGCAGGTAAAGGGAGTTAGGATCTCTCTAAAGATAGGAGTAGGCCATCATCTCAAAGAGGTGGCTCATAGGTATAAGAACAAAATCTCAAGTTGAGAGAACTCAACCTCATCCATGCCGAACAACCTCCAGCTCGTCACTCTAGAAGTTTCTAGATCATGAAGCTTCTCATCCTCTTTTGGAAAATTGCCTTTTAGGGATCATCACGGGTATACAAGAAAACAGAGCGATGGCATCACAGGGCTAGTATGGTGCAACTAGAGACCATCACAGTTTTCAGTATCATGAGAGCGATGATTCTAAAATGAGGGTTTTAGAGCCACTTCCTTTAGGGAAAGCTCAAGGCATTTTCCAATCAGTGTTTTAGGGAGGATCTGAGTTGCATATCTGAATGAGTACACTGCATGATGGCTATGTTTTAGTCACTTCGGGGTATGTCACAGGGAAGTGTGGGAGTTGTGACAAAATACTATGTAACACACCCAAGTAACCAACCAGCCGGGGTAAACATGCGACGAGAGAGGTCACTATAAGGGATTCAACCTCCTTGGTGACCTTAGGGAAATGGAATCGACGAAACATATCAAACAAACCCATCCACATAAGCAACAACACCCTCAGGATACATGTCAGCCACTTAGACATCTTGTCCGTGAGTCCCACTGATGTTTTAACCCTTTTAACCCCTGGTTGCTCTCATGCTATAGGCATGATAGCGTCCAAAACCCAAAGTCGCTCTCACATGCCTATGTGCTAGCGTCTTTGGACTCTTTTCAACAGACCTATGCTAGCGTCCTCGAGATTTGAGCCACTTTTGTAGCCCAGAATCTCGACCTCTGCCCAAAACTTGTTACAACCTCCAGAATACATCAAAGACATGATGGTAATATAAACAAATCAAAATTCAACCTCAGGACTATGCCTGAGTATCTCCAACCAGGACTGACATTCTGTCAAACACTTGGCATCAATACAACCTATAGGTCTAAGATACAAGACAAAGCATAAATGACTGAAAGCACTTATGAAACATAACCAAAAGGATCACCACCTTCTCCATTGAACTGTTATAACATCAATTAGGTCTTTCATCCATCCATTTAAAAATTATAAGTAAATACATGAAATAACCATGACATGAACCAATCATATAACCATGATTATAACTAGCATAAAACCATATAAATATCAGAGATATGATAGCTATTAAATCCACATATAAACCATCACAAAAGTAAGAGAACTTAGCTTTTATTAATCATAGACAAATTTGACCAGGTTCGGGACTTCCACGTACCACTCAACCATAGACATGACTGAACCAAATATTCCTTTAAGCCAGTCACCCCCATTCCATATTCCAAGCATGAATGTGGGATATCATAGAATAACCAATCCAAGAACAATCAAGGGAATCTAGAGGTTAAACCACCTCCACTCTCATCAAACCATGATCACACCAAAATTGGTGCTTTGATCACAATAAAGTTGAACTTGGAATGCCATCTAGAATCCATTACTATCCTTGAGGAATTTTCCATCTCCTTGTCTCTCAGGCTTTACCACAATCTAATCGTGGATTAGTAGGCCCTAAACCGTGACTAGTCTCTCAAGCTTTACCGCAATCCAAACCGGGATCACTAGGCCCTAAACTGAGACTTCTCCCTCACACTTTACCATGTATCCTGCAAAAATCAGTCAAGGGATTCCTAGGCCTTTGGGAATGAACCTTGAGATCACCTTTGCCCCAGATTCCGAAATACATCTGCAAACCAAAGCTCAACAACCAAAATAAACATCCCAACACCATGGCATCTAGAAAAAGGGAAGGCTAGGCTGAAAACCACTGTCATAAATGACAAAACCATTCCACCAACAATAAGAGAACCATACACCAACATGCAAAGCCATGCATGTCCAAACTAGCTAGGAAATCACATATGCAATATGTTATCTGCAAGTATTTCTATTGAAGCTACATGTTTATGCTTTTTCTTCCTTGATCCTTGCTTTCCTTTCTTTCCCTTTGCTTGCTTTTCCTTCCTTGATCCAAAGCTAGAGTGCTCCAAGAAAACTCTAAGTGACCAAGAGTGAGAGAGAGAGAGAGAGAGAATAATGAGAGAGCTCCAAACTTGAACTGGCAAAAGGTTACATTGACTAAGCTAAGCCAAGAGCCTGCCAACTGATCCTTAGAAGCTTTTTTATCAATGAGGCCTATAATTTCTTAATTTTCCATTATTTTCCTTCAATTTCCTCCTCACATGCAACCTATGACCTTTTACCTTCCTTTTCTCCTATTTTCCTTTATTTTCATAAATAAATGTGCCAAAAATTCCTTTTTGCCTTTTAATGCCTTTGTCTTAGGCTTTGCCAATTTCCTTAGCCAAAAATACACACCCAGTGATGCCCACTAGGATATCTTTGCCCAAAATTCAACCTGGAATACGTGTCCCTTAACCATGGTCTTATTTTTCCTTTATTAACTTTTATTACATGAAATTTTCACCAACGCTGTTACACCATCGCCCCTCCCGGTATAGGAGGAATGCGATGGGCCAAGGGAAACTTTTTGAACCTAAAAACTCAAAAAAATTCCAAACAAATGCATGAAATGAGAAATGGAAACTATATAAATGAAGAGAAAAGATGGATCCCTTACCTAGAAGTGACATAATTGGAAATGGTCCATCAAATTGGATGCAATTATTTGTTGAAGTTTGAAGGTAAAAACCCACTTAAAGCTCACTCAACTTCGTAAAAATGAAAATGGTAAGAAATTAAGTTATATTTTCACTTTTTAGGGTCAAATTAGTTATTATTTTAATATATTTTAATATTTTAACATAATTTTTACGATGTATAATGTATTTTTAACATTTTTTGTGGTGTTCTTAGCAGGTTAAGAAATAATTGAAGGATGTAATGCAAATATAAGTTGAATACAAGTTGTTTTGATGAATGAGTACACTTTTATCACTTTTTCAGGCTCATTAAACTTACGAAAAATGAACCCCTTGGAGTTCTCTTTGAGCTCTTTTCAGATTCCCAAAACATGAAAAGATTACTAAACAATTGTCTTTTCAAACTCGTTAAAGTAAATGAAGAGAATCTACCGAGTATAAGTTTAACCCTTTTTTGGACTAGGATAGACTATTCACAAAAAAGAAATACTTTAGTCGACATGACTAAAAGGTTCTCTTGGGTATTGTTTTATGCCTTTTTGGGCCCAAGGGACTAAATTTAAGAAAACGAACATCTTGAAGTTTTCTTTTTTACCTCTTTTCAAAATCTATAAACATGAAAAAGGAATCGAGTTACACCTTCTCTGGACTCGCAAAACTATTGAACAATGTTGAACTCGTTAAGCATGATGAGACCAAACCACTCCTTATCAGTTTTCGTTAAAAATACTCAGAAGGATTCATTCGAACGATGAAATTATAGAACAAGCATATGTTATTCTCCTCAAGATTTTCAAAAATAAAGAGGTATTGACCAAAAATGGTTGAGAAATTGGGAAAACAGGGCATTTTACCTATTAATGGAAACAAGTTTCTCTTGAACATGACACTCTTTCACTTTGTCTCTGTGACTACTTTTGGTTGGGGAATATTATTTCCTCTCTATTGATTACACCTTAATGAAAGATTTCATGGGTGTTTGAGTCACTGCTTCCAACTCCATTTAGTGTTGCCGATATGTTCTAGAGAAATTCCACCCTCAGTTGACATCTGCTACAATACCTGAAGCCTTACTTCATGTCTGCCTCTCCCGAACCAACTCTACATCATTACATTCTGTCTCAAATATTGATAGTAGTTTCATGTCGTTGATGGGGGATACATCACGGCCCTCCTATGATGGGTAACTACCTGTCGACATCAGCTCATTTTCCAAGAAGTTGAATTAAAAACTCCTTTCAGTGCCTTGGAGCTTGCATACCTTAATGACAGGTCTCCTCAATTTCGACGATAGGTTCTCATCATTGGCCTTTGACCAAAAGATTTTTTGTGGTGTTCGACTTTAACTCATTCATTCACATCACATAGATTGTATATAGTACCTTGAGAGTGATTATCATTATTGGTGGTTCCTTTCGCGTCTGTTAACGACTTACATCATTGGCTGTATTTTGATGGTGTCTACCCTGTTTGACTCCAACTCATTTATTTGCATGGTTAGAATTGTACTATTGAGTGACGAGGTAGAAGACCCTAGATCTAGTTCCATCCATTTGAGTTTCTCTTTCATGATTCATACAACACAAATTATGATGGATACGATCACTTAGAAAGTCATCCAAGCATGGGTCAACCATTTGTCATTAGTGGACATGACTTTGATTATTGTACATGTAATATTGGCTTATAGACTGAGTATGGGTATGCCTACCTCAACTATTATATCATGATGATAATGTATTAAACATATGATGATCTCAACGAACCTTTTCTTGATCTAAACTTATCACAAATTAAAGCACTTCATTCCTGAGCCACTGCTTCTGAATTTGTACTTTAGGTGGCAATATGTTACATGTCATTTTGTCACATATTCTCAAATGTCTTGGAAACCAGATCAATCAACATCCTTGACACCTTGTAATCATCCCATTGAAAATCCTTAAGCATTATCTCTCCAAAAGATCTAATATTTTGGGTTAAACAGATCAAAGACCTAGTTTTTGGGCTCATCACACTTTCTCTTCTAGCAACTTGCACTATTGCATGTTGCATAATTGGGCAAATGCACTGAACAACACATGTTGCCTTTGTTTCGGGTGTAATGGTTCTATAATTTCGGGAAAAATATAAAATAATTTCAAATATTCTCTTTCTAGAAGCTTCTAATGTGGTTTTAACCATTTACTATTGATTAAGATATCGAACTCCTATCCTAGATGTCTTATCTCTTATCCCTAGAGCTTATCCTCTCCCACATGTGGATCTAAGCCCTAGATTGGTAAAACCAAAACTACCCTATTTACGTTATAACTTCACCGCCTCCCATAGAGTTTGGGTTGGATTTTGGAGACTCAGATATGCCTTGATTTTGCTTCTTTTTAACTAAGGATCCATTAACATCCTTGAGTTATGATTTAAGCCTTTCTTTGTGGCTAAGGAAGGACAAGTTAGGTGGGAGACATCTGCATGGTCAAGATCTATAAAAGGGTTGTTATATTCTCTTACATTTCATTAATACAAAAAAATTTGTTTTCCTATACTTATGTCTATTTGATGCATATGTATTTCAATGACTTCTTGACTCATTGAGTAGGGATATTAGTCTATTCTATTTGTATCTTGTAGTTCTCGTGCTTGTTATAGTTGTTTTGCAGGTTCCATTTATAGTAATTGGAGTTGGAGCTAAAGTTCACAAGCAGGGAGAAGAGGAGGACTTACATTGGACTCCAGGTAGGTCTTTCCTCCATTTTATAATTTCTCTAAGGAAAATCCAAGTCTTTTGTTTCTGTTGTTTCTAGATCAAGCCACTAGATTTAGGTTGTTCACTTTTTTCCCAAGGAGAGAATTTTGTCAAACACATATTCATCCTTTTTCTAGAAAAACTACCCACAACCATTGCTTCATCCATCCTGGAAATGTCATTTACATTGATATCTGCCCCGAGGACTAAGTTGGGCTTGTCTTCCTTCCTCTCCACACATTTTCTGTTAGATTTCATAGCATACTTTTGAGGTGGTAGCTGAGAGGGCGATCTAGGAAGATAAGAGTAGTCCACGTAGAGCATTTCCCGATAAGAATATCAAATAGAAAGGCTGTTGAGGAAGGTGAACCTGGGGGAGCTATAGGAACAATCGAGGATGCACTGTTAGAGATTCCAGAAGGACGAAGCTGTGGATAGGTCACAACATAGGGAATAAGGGGATCAGGGTGGGAGCTATATGGAACATAAATAGAAAGGGGGGATGTAACAGACAGAGGATGAGACCAAGGATGGGTATGAGGTGAGGGGAATAGCTACAGAGAGATGATAAGGGAATGGAAGAATGATTGAAACCAGGAGGCTTCAGAGCAACTATCAAGGAGTGGAAAGACACTGAAGATAGAGGGGGAAGACGGGGTAAAATACAAGGCGAAGTCTAAACGTCAAAACCATCAAAAGGGTCATTATAATAATCCATTTGATCAATATCCATCAGGGAAACAAGGAGAAAAAATCCAATAGGCCCTGTAATAGGAAAAACAAAGCAAAACCCTAGACCCTAGAGTGCTTGACCATTGCTTCATAGAGGCCCTGGATCACCACCGAATATATATCTATCTATCTATATATATATATATATATATATATATATATATATATATACACAAATGTGTATATATATATATATGTATATATATATATGTATATATATATATGTATATATATATATGTATATATATATATATATATATATATATATATATATGTATATATATATAAATGTATATATATAAATGTATATATATAAATGTATATATATATACATTTATATATATAAATGTATATATATATATAAATGTATATATATAATTGGTTGCGGTGGAGGAGCGCTCCTATATCTCAGCGATACCCATTTCTATAAAATTCAGATTAATCTGGGTCGTGGTACCAACAATTTTGCTGAATTATGTACAACAAAGCATATCATCCACTTTGCCATACAGAAACATTGCAGCCATCTTCAGTTATTCGGAGATTCACAAATTGTATGCAATTGGTTGAACGATACAGCACATTGCCATTCTTACTCTCTGAGCCACATTCTACAAGAGACAAAAAGGCTGATTGCATCACTTCAATCCTTCAACTGCAGCCACATATACAGGGAACAGAACACTATGGCGGACCAGCTATCCAAAGCAGCAACACAAATTCAAAGGGAAGGCTGGCTTATCCAAGAGGAGATTGATGGATCATCCCATCAATACTACCACAGACCATTCCACGATATTCCTTAGGATTGGGCTTGGTCCCACATATATCCAATGTTTTTTTTGTAGTTTACTTGACCAACTGTTTTATTTTATGTAGCTGAACCAACAACTGATGGGCTCTCTGCGCAGAGCCGGAATGTGAAAGTTTATAACAGGCATACTTCAGCATTAGCTGTTAGGACTCCCTATCAGAAGACATGATAATGAGGCTCCTACAGGATGGTTACCATCCCACAATCATGAATGCAACTGCATCTGTAAAATGTAATTTCTCCATTAATAGAAGTTACGATATTTTCCTCATGGGAAAATATATATATATATATATATATATATATATATATATATATATATATATATATATATATATATATATATATATATATATAGATATATATATATATATATCAAATCTAAATACATTTTTAAAATACCCTATGTCAATTCTATGTTGATATGGAAGGAATTACACATCTCCCTCACATTAAATTGTAAAAATCACCTCAAAACACAACTATTAAAAATATTATGTTATTATTTTTATTTTTTTGGTGACTAGAGGAATTGATAACTAGGCTAATCTCGTACTCGCCTAACACAGGATTAATTCTAACCACCACCACCATAACCTGTAGTTGCCTGTGTATACCCATTTCATGAATACACGTAAGTCAAACTTTGAACCCGTTGTCGCTGCTACAACACCCTCCAAAATTTTGGCTTGCACCAAATTTCAGAGCCTACCTTGGTCTTGTATATTGTCGTCGCAAACATTGAAATCCATTCCATGTGTTTTCCCTAGGTGTTTTGGTCCCTTTTGTGAGAAAAGAAAAATGTCATCTTTTCACATGTTAAGTGTCGCATGATGTGTATGAGATATTTTGGTGGTTTCAAGGGGTTATATTTGGGAAAATGAGTTTATATTACTATGTAAACGTTTTTCGCATTCATTCCCAAAGTTTTACGCACTGTCGCACAAGTTTTGTCACGGTCACCGTAAAGTGTATCTTTAGTGTCACACTTGTCGTATATCATTTCAAAGTTGTCGCACTGAGGGAAGTATGTTGTTCATGAATCCTAGATAATATATGTTGTTGTGTCATCAAGTGTTCTAAGTGTGTGATCACAATTGAGTCTTATCACTATTCACATCGGCTTCATTGATCCCACACTTAGTCAAATTCTGAAAAACTTTCCAACCAAGCAACTTACTCTCATCTGACCCTCCTAAACTGTGCATTGCGTAGTTCCAACCCTCAAGCTACAACCCTGCCTCTTGACACTGCACAATGCACTTCCTACCTCCTAGGACTGTGCATTGCACAATATTAGTGCCCAAGCTCAAATCTTGACCTCCAAAATTGTGCAATTCAACCCTCCAGCTTGGCCCCAACTGGCTCAAGTCCAGCTCTTGATCTCTTGAGCTGCATAATTGCACAATCACCAGGTACGTTATGCCTTCCAGAACTGCGCAATTGGATGAAACAGTGCAAAACCTCTAAGCCCGACACACTGAGTCCCAAAACTGTGAATTTGCCTACCTAGTCTGGCCTAAACTATACATTGCGCAGTCTCAAGGCTCATGCTCCACCCCTTACTGCCTAAGCTGTGAAATTGTGCAATCACTAAGCCTATTCCTTAGCTTGCAACCCAGTTTTGGTTTCGTCAGTGGATGAACATGCATCATATTAGACTAGGGGTTTATCAGAATGATGTCGTCTTGTCATGAGTGAATTTCATATGTAGGTATTCTATCAGTCCATGATAGGATGATGAAGAAGGAGATGAAGGGGGGAAACATGCTGAAAGATATATTTGTAGATGATTACACAAATTGATCAATCAAGAGAAAGCAAAGTGACACTAATTTGCGACTGCAACTCAAGACTTGATTTCATCGAAGACTCCTTACCTCTAGGCCATATGGATGTGGATAGAAGAGCATTCCCAAGAAGACACATAGCGAAGGAGCAACAAGAATGGCTTGAAATTTCCATGTCACCAAGAAGTCCATGTCAGCAGTGTCATGTCATGAGTTGTCTTATGCCACATCATTAGTGTGGATTATGTAATTTATTATTCAAAAATGTATTGTAATTGGAAGTCTAAAGGACATGTGAAAAAGATGAAGAGTCATGTAAAGTTGAAAATTTGTAGGAAGTCAAACAATAATGAGGGTAGTCAAAGAGTCACAAGGGAGGTGAGCATCACCCCATTGGTTATATATACACCCTCATTGTATGAGCAACAGACTTTTCACCTTGGTTTCTCCCATAAGGCATAGGAGAGACAAAGTTAGTACTTTTGGGGAGAAAGTCGTGGCTTCAATGTTCCACCATTGGAGTTAATGGTGTTCATTGTATACATGTGTCCTGGAACTTTTACTTAATATATGAAGCCTGATGGCCATCACATTCTTCATGCATGAATTATGAATGTTTATAAGACTGTTCTATGAATGTTTATGATTCATGTTTGTTTTTCACTTGTACTAAAGTAGTTGAACTATTTTGGTTATTTAGTGCTCATCGTATTGAGAATGTGCTATAGTAGTTGGAATGACAATCACACCTTTGTGGACTATTCTGCTGGATGCTAGACAAGTCTTTTTGCTTGTATTGGTTACATGACTGTCATATCTTTTTGGATTATTCTGCCGGATGTTAGATGGATATTTCTTGTTTGTATGTGTCTCTACTAAGGTGGTACTATTACCTCTCTCTTAGGGGCTCACCCCTTTTCCCTCAGTATTAGAAGAACCTTAACACACCTACAACCAAACACTCACCAGGCACACTCACTTGCTTTCTGAAGGCACATATGCGATCCTCTCTCTTGCTGACAGCTAAAGCCAAGGAAAATCTATAGTAATATATGGAAACCAGGGCGATACCCTAGATGGGGCTCCTATTCCAAATGGTGTGAGGTATAACTCGGACATCACATCGGTGAGACCCCCTTGGTCGACAGATTTCCAACACCATCAACAGAACTTAAACACAATGAGTGCTTTAACAAGACACTTTGTCACTAGCTAATTTATAGTCTAGGTACTAAAATATAATTTCATCTAAAATATAAATAAAAATATTAATTAAATCAATTCTAAAAATATTATAATATTTATTCTAAATAACAATAAACATAGTAAAATAAATAATAATAAAACATGAAAATAAAAATTATTTCAAATAAATGTAATAAAATAGTAAAATGAATAATAATAAAACATGAAAATAAAAATTTATTTCAAATAAATTGTAAAAATAATAGAAAATTTTCATTAAGTAACAGAAGACGATTATCCATCCTTCATAGAACGACATCTTGAATCTCTCTTGGTGTGATGGTTAGGGTTTAGATCTAGCTGGTTTCTTACCTCTCCAACCATTGTTGGATCTTGCAAATGGATTTACCTTGAGATTTTATGGCTCTGGACTATTTCAACTCTATCTCGACCATGGTTTTGGACCAGTCTCAGATCTATGTTGGCCCCTCTTCATCGGCAGGGAACTGATCTTCAACTACTGCCTTCTGTGGCTCTTCAGCTCCATAATATGGTCACTGTGTCACCATGGAGGACCTTATGCTCTCTAAGTCTTTGAGATCAAGTATATATTTACCCTCAGCTAATGTTCCTAGTGTTTTTGACATTGTCGCCTCCTCCAACCAGTTTTTTTCTCAACAAATTTCCCCTTGAATTACCTTTCGTGATATTGTGAACACCGTTCATGACAGTCTTTCTTTGGGGCCATCTTCAAACTCTCTTTCTGGATCTCTTGCACCTATGATTCCAATATTTGAATCCCCTATGGTGGAGGTTCCAGTGATCGCTGAATCTACCAGTGAAGCAAATTTTTTCTCTGATGTGGGTTTGACCTACAAGTTTAATGGTCTATGGCCAAGGCTCTTCGACCTCCACTCCCAGATTTTAGTCTAGTGGAAGCCTCTTATCTCTGATGATCTGAACATTTATCCATTGGCGAGAGGTTTTTTTTTTTTTTTTTTTTTTTTTTTTTTTTATATATATATATATATATATATATATATATATATTTATTTCAGTATTTGACAATGTTAATGACAAATATCTTATCTTTGAATCTGGTCTATGGTTCTAGGGAAACACATGGCTCTCTATGCAACCATGGTTTCCCTCTTTTGATCATCTCTCATTCTTGATATCGACTCCTCTGGTATGGGTAAGACTTCCCAACCTTCCTCTGCATTTTTGGAACCTTGCTTCTTTGACTGCAATTATCAACACTCTAGGAAATTTTTATCGTCGAAGCTAAGACACTGAATTCCACTAAAAGCCTACATATGCCCGCATATGTGTGGAAATGGATTTCAGTAAAAGGTTATGTTGATGCCTCGAAATTCGTTGCACCAACATGGGGGAAAGCCACCTGGTCCGAACCTCAAAGCAACTCCTTTTCCGTTTAGGGTAGTGGCTCCGATTGGTTAAATTAGGTCCAGTTAACTTTTCCCAATCACTACCAGCTTTAAATCTACCTTTAATTGCTAATATCTAGGGACATTGAATCAATTCTTCTAGCTGATCAGGCAAGAAGAATGACCCTTAAGTTGTTTTTGTGGAACAACTAAACCAATATGAAGCTTTGCCTCGAAGATAGGACTTCTAAGATAACACATGCATGATTTAACTAGTATGCAATTAATCTATCCTATCTTGATTGAAGGAAAAAATAATCATTCTCCCAATCAAGCGCTGATTTATTAAAAGAAAACATTAAGGAATTGAAGTAAAAATGAAGGAATTAGATCAAGGAGATAACTCTTGAGATTTGATTCCTTATTGATCTAAATACTAACAATCAGACACTTAGTAAGTAGTTACATAAGTGTTTGATTGAAGTATATCCAATTCCTAAGGTATATGCATATAAAATCTATTTATTTCCCGGGTTTACTTGTTATTTGAATGTGATCTAAAATGGTTATCTTTAGTACATGGTAATAAAAATTAATCATATACTAAAAGAAATGAAAACATTAAAGATTAATTCTTTTAATTAAATAGTTAATTAAAAGAATTGTTACAGCTCATATCACAATCAAAATAAATTAACAATTTGTTGATACATGTATTAAAAATTACAGTGCTGGCATATTCAGAAATGATATGATGCTGAACTGTATTAAAAATATACATATAATATACAAATTGAAGTATGGAATGACTGCAAATTATACAAAACAAAACATTAAAACATTATATCGCAATCAAAATAAATTAACGATTTGTTGATACATGTATTAAAAATTACAGTGCTGGCATATTCAGAAATGATATGATGCTGAACTGTATTAAAAATATACATATAACAGACAAATTGAAATATGGAATGACTGCAAATTATACAAAACAAAACATTAAAACATTGATAAAAATACCCGATGTATCATGCTCCTTTTGTAAAATTTACAGTCTCGATCCTTTTTCTTCATCCCAAAGCTTTCCAAAAGTACAAACATGCAACTAGCCGAAGCTTCTTTAAGTAAAAAAAAGAATTCATATCCTATCATTCTATTAAAAATACTACGAGGTACAATAATGCAAGCCTCAAAGGCTTTCTTTTTCGAATTCTGGACCCGACCTAGTCTATTAAGACAAACTTGGAGATACAAAAATGCAAGCCCCAAAGGCTTTCTTTCTCAGATTCCGGACCTTTAATTCATTATGATGAACGGATTTTTATAGCACATGGAGGATGCAAAAAATAAATGATTGAACACATCGATGGGGAATTAAACAAATCCCTTATTATTTGTGAAGATAATGCAGAAATGGAAATGGTTGTGATAATGATCTTTGGGCGATCCTATTCTTGTCTCATCTGTGCAACTGTGTGATCTGAAATATAATAACGATGGCCAATTTTGTGGAACTACGCAACTATCCCTTTATTTATGCAACTGAAAATGAGAATCAATGACTGAATAAGCGATGATTAAATGTGAGATATTTTACAAATAAATTCATTAAAGCTGTGTTTTGAATGGTATGATCAAAGAAAGACATCTGAGCCTTTTATTAATAACCGCATTCGGGACATGGTCGTTTTAATAAAATCACAATCATTTTTAGATTGAGAAGTTCTAATAAAAAAGGAGAGCATTTTAATGTAATAACCAAAATCAAAATTGCAATTGCTTTAGAATCAGGGGCAAAACCCAGAATAATTGCAATCGTATCTAAAACAAGAAGTACTTTGATCAAAATCTAAAGGGTGCCTTCTGAAATCATATCGCAATCGCTTTACAACTAGGAAGGGATGAATTAGCGTCATATATTGAGCAGGGAGAATCCCCATCGAAATAGACAAAAATCCAAATCATATCGATGGAATTAATGAACAGAGGTAGAAATGGCACGTGACCCTTGGATCTTGCGATTGCGATATCACAATCGCAACAACAGAGCGGTTAGGTACCAATAGTCCTAAAAGTCTTGCAATTTGCGATCTGCAAGATGGCGTGATGGTGATGTCACTATGACATGGCAGATCGATGTGGAAAGGTGACGTGAATGAATGACGTGGAAGGTGACATAATGGATGACGTCATAGATGACATGGCATCTGACTACATGGCAGAGGAATGAGTCCAATCGTAGATCGCAATCGCATTTGAAAAGGGCCTTTGGAACGGGCGGCATGGCTAATAGAACTGTGATAGTCGCAGATGTGGGGTTTTATGAATTATGGTTGATGACCCTGTCGGGTCCGAGAAATATTGCAAATCGCAATCGCAGAGGCAGAGAGGGGTCAAACCTTTGGATGTTGCGATTGCGCGGACACGGGGGGCTTATTAAATGGAGTGTATGACTCCGTCGGGTCTGAGTGATCATAATCGCAAAGGGGATGAGCCACGAGACTTGGGCTATGGGATTTTATTGGTTTTGCGATCCTTGCGGATGCGAGATCTTTATGGAGTGGAGTTTACGATCCCACTGGGTCCGGGTGATCGCTAAATCGCAATCGCGTATAACTTAGTGCCACGGGGAAAGGCCTATGTATATTTGCGGACGCGAGATTTTTAGATTATCGTTCAATTATGCCGTTGGGTCCGGTATCAAATCGCAATCACAATGGGCCAGCGGACGGGCATTAACCATGGTGTTATGTTTATTTGCGATGTGGGGAGCGGGATTTTGGATAAGTCGGAGTTTTAAATTATAACTCATATTTTAATTGAACTCCGATTTATTATTTTATTTTTAATAACCCAATGTTTAATACTTAAGGTTTTTTTAAAAAGCCTAAGTATGAGTTTTGGTCTCGGGGGCTATTTGGATTTTTTATTTTTATAAAATCAAATGGTTTTAAAACTAAAAAATGTTTATTATTTTTTTTATGTTAAAATAAAAAGAAAAATAACATATATATAAGTATATATATATATATATATATATATATATATATATATATATATATATATATATAGTGTTCTAAAATTTAAAAAGTGTCCTCTATTTTTATTCACATAAAAAAAATGGGGGGTTGTTGAACAACACAACAGTGTCCTAGATGAAGTAAAAATAAAAAGCCCTGGATACTCTTGGATGTAAAAGTTGGACTGTGAAAACCTTTCTTTTCATTGTAGAGACTGTTACGAGACTGACCAATCTTTTAAATCCCATCCCAAAGTAGGGAAGAATAATGTAAATCGATCTACCATAAAACCTCGATGTTGAGAAGGCACCAATCGAGACCATTACAAAATATATAAAGAAGATATCCTGCCTGCAACTTGCAAGGAGGACCAAATGAAAAAATAGATAAATAAACAAGCGAGCGATTCTCCTCAGGATACGGGAGACATATTAAAAAGTCTGTCAAAATCTGGCAGCGAATTGGAGGTTCTTTTCTTAGCAAAGTTAGAAAGAAAACCTTCTATTTAGTTTAAGGTCTTGCAAGACAAAAAGATAACCATTTCCAATCTTCCATTGTTAAATAAAGGTAAATCCAAATTCTCATTCGTAGGGAGTGCATCTTCAAATAATTCCATTAATAATTCCTCGTCTTGTGCGGACCAAGTTGATGCAGTTCTTCCTTCTCTAGATCAAAAGAAGGACCTTGAAATAAGAATTATGTCAGAAATGGGAAATCTTCCAAAAACATCAGAAAATGTAGGTTGGACCCAAGTTAAAAAAATAACAAAGAGTAAACCTCCATGAAATATGAAAGGTCAAGCAAAAAAAAAAGTGAAGAAATAAATGGACTGCAAATATCTTTGGATTTTAGGTGTTTTTTGGAATTCCTTCAGTTGGATTGATGTCAAACTCTCAGTGAAGGGTTGTTCTAGTGCAAGGTTTTGGGTTGTTCCTGCATGTTCTAACCCAAACATACTAAGAATTTTGGTCAAATTAATCTTCAAAAGAATTGTAACCATTTGGGACAGATCCCATTTTTGTTAATATAAATTTATACACATTTCTAAAAAAATAAATAGAAGATGAATATATCATAATTAATTAGATTGCCATTTGGAAGTGGTGTTCTACCTCATATAATGGACCGATATTTCTCTTCCTTAGAGTGGATGATTCCCTTACATGGATTTTCCTTGAGAAAGAAACTTATAGCAGCTAATAAAATTAGTTTAGTAATGTTTATTAGTAATTTTGTAGGTTCTCTTTTAGTTCGATGCATAATTTGAACATTTTATCAAAGTGTTTGTACTTTGTTGAGGTTCAAGTATTTTTATTTTCCCAAAGGAAGTGTAAAATCATGCAAAGTGAATTGGAAACAATTGATGATGTATAGAGTTTAAGACTCCCCGATGGGCGTACTTTCACAACGAACAATTCCCGACGGGAGGAATAATAGGAAATTCAGGCTTGACAAGTGGTAAAACAGGAAGGCAATTTTTCGGTGCCAGTTTTCCATGGTTGAAATAATTATTGACATGCGAATTTCATGTTTGTTTAATAGGATGGTGGCCCTCAGAGTTAGAGTCTTGCTCTACACCTTGCGCCGCATGCCCCTAGCGTGGCAAAATCAAGGTTCCCTAGCCTTTTCACACCCAGTCAAGTCCAATCAACTTAAATGCGAGTAGGTGGGAGGATGTGGTTTTTTTATTATATTAGTTTCCTTTGTGACAAAATGCATTATGTTTTCTCTCAGATGGGCTGCCCCTCTCATAGTGGATTGGTTGTGGACGTAGAAATCCTTGACAGCCGAGGTAAGCCCATTTATGAGCTTATCATGCTTAAGGGTCTTGGGAAGGTAGAGTAGTGGTTTACACTATACACTTGGCTCTCCATGATGAGCGCTCCTACTACTCACCTCAATCAATGAGCTCAACCTCGCATGCCCTCGGCTTGTTATATATGCATGGGCATGAAACCAGGGTGGAAGAAATACTATGTTAAGGTTGTTGTCGGTCCATATCAACAATCACCGATATATTCAGGATGGATAAGAGAATTTTATACTCGGTGGTACATAGTTTTGCTTTTCTTGTATCTTACTAAGTTAGTCACTGTATGATTGTGTCTTAGCCTCTTAGAGGTCTGGTCATTACTTGGTTGTATGGTATTTTACTGTAAATTAGTCAACTTGTTTTTGGCTCATTCATTCTTCTCCATAAGTGTCAATGTTCCTTGTGCTCTTTCTTCACAATTCAGGGTTGGGTCCATCATTTGAATTGGTGGGAGTATTACCCTCAACAACTCCTCAGAACTCCGACCTTGTCGAGATTTCGTTCAACTGCCTAGTGTTGGTCTGCGGAGTATGGTACCCAGGTACCTTCCCAATTTGGTTTTGATAAGGAATATGGATTTTTTAAAATCTCAGTCTTGTAAGTATTTCTAGCTCTTTCAGTAAAAGGTGCTCATAAAGTTTAGGGTTATGGGAAACTAGGACAGGTTTCGTTCTGGCAGTATTATGGGTTTCTAATTTTCATCTTCCGTCTTCATAAGTTTATCTCTTATGTCACTTTAGGGTTCACAACCCATATTGTTCAAAGCCCCTTCCCTCCCTTTTCTTGGTCCATCTACGTCAATCAATCTTCTACAGTCTCTATTTGCTCTCCTTGTAGGTTAGTTTCCTATATGGCTCCTCAACAAAGACTTTCTAGTGGTAGGGGTGGCACACCTGGGTCACACTCTACATGACATAGACATTTGTTTGGATGGGAATCCGTGGCAAATTTTTTTGATGCAGCTCCTCTAGAGGTCCGGTTGGAAATTCTTTAACTGGAGGCCAAGGAGTTCGGTGATCATGTTTACTTTTATGATTCAGAGATTGGAGGAAACAACCTCAAGTGGGTTCCAAACTTGATAAAGTTTCCCAAGAGAAGGCTTCACTTCCTTCATTCTATTTGCCTCCATTGACAACTGGAAACTCTACTAAGCATGATAATTCGAGATAAGCAAGTAGACATCTACATGCTCTTTGATGGCCAAGAGGAGATCAAGAGAATACTACGGGATATCGGGTATAACTTGGATGATATTTTGGTCCTATTGATTCGGGTAGAACGTTATGTGGTTTTTGATTCAAAAACTAGATCCAATGAGAAACAAGAGGTACCTATAGTCATCAATGCTCGAGTTCAGGCCTCTCCTCACACTAACTCTTCTTCCATTTCGCCAGTTATCATTATGGACTAAAAATTCTACCATGCACTTTGTTTCAAGGTATACTGTGGGTGATATTTTTTTTTGCAAACAATATTATGATATTTTGTCTGTTTTGCTTTTAGGCGAATATATGTATTACTGTAGCCCATTTTTCGCTTTGCTTGGCTCAGTACTAGAGCCCTAGTGATATTGGAGGAATGAAATGATATATGTTATATGTTATAATCTCTACTTCTCTCGTATTAGATTAGAGTACTCTCAACTTGTCAATTTGATCTACTGTTGATCAACCGGTATTTATGCTTATCTCAGGTGGTAGACATGATCTCTTAGGACATTCTTTTAGATATATGTTACACAACTTTCATTGTAAAATATTTTGATATAAATAAAAATCTAGAAAATAAATTTAAAAAAAAATTGTATAAAGTTTAAGACAACACATACCTAAGTAACCTAATGGTCTTCACGATGCGATATCATTGGGCCATGACAGGTTTGGTTTTAAGAGACTTTTAGGTGCAAGTTTTGTTGGAATATTTCGTATAAAATAATTTAGATACGAAGATATTATGTTGATAAGAGATAAATTTGAATTAGAGTTTGTGTAAAGTAGATGAATATTTAAAGTTTAAATTTAATTTGAATATTTTATTTATTTTGAGAGGTCGGATGCATTGTTACGTAGAGGAAATCGTTAATATTAAAATTATTAATAAGTAGATCTATGAATTAATTCATATAGGTTAACTTTTTATTTTTTAATCAATCTTTTTCCATATAATTGGATTTTTATTTATTTTACGAGGAAAAAACTATAAATTAAATAGAAAATATTACATTTTTTTAAATATTTTTATTGAACATATTTATAAATTTAATTAATTCATCTCACTGATTTATACATTTATAAATTTAATTAACTGGTAAATGTAAATCAAAAGATTAAAAATATTAAACTTGAATGAGTAATTGTGTTTTATTTTAGATTTGAGTGAGTAATTGTGTTTTATTTTAGATTTGAGTGAGTAATTGTGTTTTATTTTAGATTATAAATTTAGTATTAATGATAAAGATGTAAATTTTCACAAAGGTGGATTTTAAAGATATTTATAATTAGTTGTAAAAATTCTATAAGAATTTTTTACTTCGTTTATATATATGAGAAAATATCTAGGCAAATCTACTTGAAGGGAGCACATCCTGCAGAATTATTAATATAGCCTAACCCTCAAGGGTATCGAGGAGAATTGACCCCATGACCTCCCATTATCAGTGCTATAGCAACGAGAACTCGACCAATTGAGCTACCCCTCAGGGTATCTATATATATATATATATATATATATATATATATATATATATATTAGTGTAAGTCATCTAATTGAATTAGGAATTAAGGCTTGATATGAAAAGAATCAGGGCCCATGGGGGCATCTAAATTGGGGATCACCTTGATAATGAAGAGCTATGTTCCTTGATATTCTAGGTTCAAACCTCCCCAATAGGTCAACCAAAAAAAAAGATATGAAAAGAATAAAAAATAAAAATAGAAATGATTCTTTATTGTATCTAGAGCTGTTCTAAATTGCAGTATGGGGGAGATGTTGTCACGTAATGTATGCATATATATGACAACGATACATTTGAGAAAATACTAATATATTAATATAGATATATATCAATTAATTTATATATTTATTTACCAATCTAGATTCATCTAAACTCTGGATTTATCTAACATCGAGAGGGATCAAATTCCTCGAGCTGTAAACCATTCCTTAAGTTCTACATTCTAAAAAAGGTTTGGACCTTGAGGGATTTGCTCTCTTTCAATACTTGATAGATCTAGAATTAAAAAGGATCTACACTAGCTATCTTAACACTTACAAATGCTATCATATTCTTCACATTATATCATTATTTACGACAATTTTAAATGAAAGACGAGGGTCATTAATATAAAAAATAACTAATGTTTTTGGAATAATCATCATTTCCCATCTTAACCCCATATAAAGTGAGGTTCATTTCTTGGTCTATAATTTATGAAGGATATATATCTTTTCAAATCTTTAGAAAATTAAGTTAAAATTTCTTTAAGGTATTTTTGTGATTGGGTAAGAATCAACTCTTGTGATAACAGTTTTTGAATTAAAAATAATCTAAATAGTTGAAATAATATAGAGTGGCTAAATTTTAGTTGCATTTAAAAATATTATGTTAAATGATCTCATGACCTATACACAAAAGTAGATCAAAACATACATCACATTCTTTAAATAAAAAATTTAAAAACTGTGGCTTAAATATTAGTAAGGAGTGAATAAATTCCCTTAACCTCATTTGACTTCAATTCTCATTCTTAACTTAGTTTATTACGTTAAAATAATAATTTTCAAATATTTAAAATAACTGTGTTTTAATATTCTATGTTTTTTTACCTACTTTAGAAAACAAACCAACTTTATAAAATAAAATATGTACAATTTTAAAAATAAAATAAAAATCAACCTTTTATTTAAATCAACACTTTAGAAATAAAAATATTAAGGTATTAGAATTATCCTTATTTTCATTTCAAAATTTAAATATGTATGTGTTTTTTCTAATGATTTTTAATAATTACTGAAAGATTAACATAAATGCAAACGCTTTACATATTATATAATAAAAGTTAGTATATTTATAACTATTTTTAGTAATTAGAATTTTAAAATCTTTAATGTGAATGCAAGTGCTTTACATCATTTTATAATTGTGTTTGTTTTTTAATTGACAATAAAGATTTTGAAATTTGATATTGTTTATTAAAATATGAAAATTAGAAAGTGATTTATATCATTGTGTATAATAAAATGGTATAAGGTTTATAGATATAGAATAGATGGTGATATGGTGTTTTTTTAAAGTATTTTATGATATAAAGATTATCGGTTCGAAATTTCATGGGAAAAAATCTAGCTATGCTAAGGGTTGGTGTGGCCTAAGCCGAGTGTGATCCCTGGGTAATTTTTACGTCTTAAATGACTTTGAGTTGCCACTATTCAAACCACATGTTAAGCATACCAATCATCTTAAGACTGTCCTAACCTAGTAAACAAAAAAAATTAATATAAATATTTTTAAACATATTTAAATAATATAATAATAATGTTTTAAAAACATATTTAAATAATATAATATTATTTTTATTAAAAATAAAAATAAAAAGCTTCAAAAAATTATCAAGCTCATTTTAAAAAATTAAGTTTAAAAAAATTATCAAAAATATTTTTATTTAGAGAGTTATTTCATGCATAGAGAGAGTTCAGACTTCGATAAAGAAATTTTTGTAAATATTAAAGAAAATCAAAGGGCTATTATATCTCCCACTTCTAACTTTAGTGGTTGACGAAAAGTGAAAAAGAAGGTTGAAAAGTGTACTATTTATTTATTTATTTTTTTGTTGGGCGTCAGGTCTGATCCATTGCTTTTTAGCATCTGTAAAGTGTGATTTTGTTTTTTTGGAATAAAATTAGGATTTTCACTTGAGAAAAAAAATATTTTGAATCATGATCCTTTATGATATCTTAAAAGTTGCATGTCCGTTGACAAACAAAAATAAGACCATGGACGTATTAAAATATGCGAAGTATTTGAAATGATAATAATATAATTTTTATATTTGAGACAATAACATATTACATAATATAAGGTATAATTTTTTTCATTTGTATTTTATTTTAATTTTTTAAAAGTTATAATATAATTTTTATATTTGAGACAATAACATATTACATAATATAAGGTATAATTTTTTTCATTTGTATTTTATTTTAATTTTTGAAAAGTTATATATTTTATTTTATGTTTTTATTTTTATTTTTTATAATTAAATTAAAATAATTATTTTAAAATACAAAATTTTCGATTATTATGATATAATATAACAAAATTTGATGGATTATAAATATATTAAAATTGTAATGATAGATATGGAAGAGTTGGTAGGAGTATTGATTATATTAAATTTGGAAGAAAATCAAGAATTTAGTAGATATTGTATAACATTTTAAGGAATGGTTTTGCTTGAGGATAAATAAATTAAAAGTGCAATTATGATAAGTGTTTCTCTAATAGTAGTTCATCACTTGCACCATATATGGATTCTAAATGATATAGATTATATGATCTCATCATAAGAATAAAATGTTGGTAGAGGAATATCGAGCTTTAACATTCTTCCATGTTCTTTGCCAACAAAATAGTGAAATAGATGTGTAAGTTAATTTAGGGAAAAATAGAATATAGAAAATTAAAATAAATTACAGTGATTAGGGTGGTGATGGGATTTGGCCGGGGTTGGGGTTATTACATATTGTGCCCTCCCATGAATTTTAAATATTATTCACTTCACCATTTAATATTAGAATTCATAATAATATTTCACACACGGGGACATATAGGAGGAATTAATGACCATAAGATATTTTTTGCTACATTATAACCTTACACTTCACTTTGGCCCTATTAAAGTCTTAGTAAGGTGGAGGGTTTGTGAATGTGAGTTTGTTCAAGTATTGTTTATCTGGACTCTATTAAAATTATGCCAGTGGCTGGTATTTGTATTATTCCTTGTCTTAACACCTCTACTATCCATGCGAAGTTGAGGTCCCTATCCTATTTATTATGGGGGTTTGGTTGGAAAATATTATCATACATTTCACAAGGGCATTGGTTTATGGTGATACCCTGAGTCAATTTCATTGCGCATTGAAAGAAAATATGATCAACCATAGTAGATTTGGACATTGCATCATGTGAAAACTTATATATGTTTTATTGTAGCTGCTACAACACCCTCCAAATTTTGTCTACATTCAATTTTTTGAGCCTCCCATTGACCGTGTGAATTGTCATTTCAAGTCGTTAAAGTTGTTCTATACTTTTTCTCTAAGTTTTTCTAAGTGTTCAAGTTCCTTTCTAAAGAAGTCCAAAGTGTCGTCTTTTGTGAAATGTAGCTCTAACACACCTTTAAGAGGAAAATCAAATGCACTTTATTGCATTAGTATATATTATTTGCCAATAGAACATGTGTTGGACACATTCCCATGGCATAGCGCGCCTCTTGGTTTCATTCAACACTTGTGTCATAAAGATATACACCTTAAGTGTTACACTTGGAGACAACTGCCACTTTATTGTCGTTTCATTGTATGCATGTTGGTTTTTGGTATTGTGCATCTTCTTGTATGTGCTTGGTTGTATTTGTGTGTGTGCGTGAGATCATATTCAAGGTCCGTCGTATGCTCTTTATCTCACTCTCTTGTCCCATTGATACCATATTTAGTCAATTTTGCAGTTCATCCTTGTCCTCACATATTGTGCAAGTCATGAGTACATTCAACCTCTACCCAAGTGATGAACACATTACACATTCCTAATACTTAGTGATGGGACCCTTATTGCCTAGACTTGCACACTGCACCCATCTTGAGGATAACCTCCTTCATTACGCATTGAGCAACCTTAGAGCACAATCCCTCAACCTTGCTGCTAACACTTGCCCACTGCACAAGTATTGATCAACCCTGCCTTGTATTGCACATTGCACACTCTTAGTGGACAATAAGGCCATCTTTGGACCCTTGTAGTGGCAACTTGCGCAATGCCTAGTATCCCCTCCTCACTACAGAGTCATAGTGACCAAGATTTTCTCCCTTTCTCTTTCCTTTACGCATTGCATTATCACAGTGCCCATACCTTCGCCCCATCCCTCCTACCTCTGCGCCTAATAAGCCCTCTCTATCTGAGTCCTTAAACACTATCCCATCACAGTTAACATCTTGCATGAGAAAACAAAGTAGACTAGGTGATTTTGGGATTGATATTGTCTTACAATGAATGAGCTTCACTTGCAGGTACTACCATCTTAACATGGTAGATAATGATCAAGGAGGTTATCAAGTTAAGGTTTCAATAAGACAGTTGTGGAGGTGAGACACAAAGAGACCATTAAACAAGGATATAAAGAAACTATGGACTACGACATATATATTGGAACTAAGATGACTTGGAAGACTCCAATGCTATAACCAGAACCTTTGGAGGGTGAAGATGAAGTAAAAGATAGATCTATCATGAAGGATTGATGACATAGAAACAAAGAGAAGAACTTGGCATTAATACATTACACTGAAGCCTCATGTAACAATTGCAAAATTGTATCTCTTCAAAGTTTCAACACAAGAGTGTTGTTTTATCTAATGTTTTTTTGCCACATTATTAATGGAATGTATTTATGTAATTTCAAGATGGAAAATGTAAAATATGTGGAAACCCAAGGGTCACACATATAATGTGAAGAGTCAATAGGAAGTCCAAGAGTCATGTAAGAGCTCAAAAGTCATATGGGAGCTCAAGATTCATGAGGGAGGTCAAGAGTCACATGGGAGGTGAAAGGTCACCTCATTTGTTATAAATAAACCCTCATAGCTCAAGTAAAAGACTTTTCACCTTGGATTCTCAAGCTAGGCATAAGAGAGAAGATCATTCTTTTGGGGAACAAGTGGTGGCTTAACATTCTACTATTGGAGCTAGTGATGCAACATTGTAATTGTGTATCTTGGAACTTTCACTTAATGATTTGAAGCTCTCAAACCCCACACACTTTCATATATGTGTTGTGAATATTGTAATACTATTCTTTCATGTTTGCGATGTATGTTTGTGTTTTATATGTGCTAAAGAAAATGAACTATTTCATTGGCTTTGGTACACATCTTTGAATTGTGCACCCTTATTTTCTTTCATGATCATTGTTACTTTGTGAACTATTTTGTAGATTAATTAACAATTCTTTCTACATATATGTGTGTGTCTTTATTATGATAATACTATTACTTTTCTTCTAAAGGTTCGATATTTATTTTCCCCTCTGTGAAAGTACCTTGTACACATTTCAATTTTTTGTTTCACAAAAGCTTACTTACTTTCTTATCTCAAAAGTATATGCATGCTCTCTTATGTTGTAAATTGCAGCCAAGGAAAATATTTAAGAACATGATAATGGAAACCAAGCCTATTTCCCAGATGGGGCTCCTATCCCAAACAACCTGAGGTTTAGTTGGGACTTCATATTGGGGATACCTCTTATATGTTGGTAGTATCCAACATCGTCAACATTCTAGTGCTAGAAGGAGGGAAACCTTTTTATGGCTAATAATTCAACACATTCACATAAATAACCTTCAGTTCAAGGTAGTAATTATTTAGTCCAACTCCAAACCACATACTCGATAAAGAAGTATCATCTCATCAAGGTATAGAGTGTTCTTACGAGGTTTTTATGAGCAACTTTGAAGGATTCAACCTATCACTCGTTAGTTGCTCGAGCTCTTGGATTACTCCTTGTTACATCCATCCTTCCCTATAAGAAATCAAATAAAGATACAACCCACTATGTTGTTCTAGTTTCTTCTGTGGAATATTTGGTTACCGCTACCCTTGACGATTTGGATGACTCACTTGAAGAATATTACCATCAAGGGGACATACCACCACATATTGTGGGAAACTTGGAGGGAGACAGAGAGTAATTTCATATTTTATAAAACAAACAACTGAGTGATAAGAAACAACCAAATAATAATGAAAATCTGAATAGTGAAGAGGAAGAGTATTTAGAATCAGAGAGTGAAGAGGAGGAAGAAAATGAAAAGATGGATGATGACCAATTGGATTGGATGGCCCAAGGGCCTCTTTCTCTTTTGGGTAACCTTCATTTCTTACCTAACCACCCATAAAAGCTACTGAAAAAGTATGATCCAGATAAGAAAGAAGGCCGAGCATCATATTGATGACTTGTACTTGCATCTAAAGGTGTTAGAGGTAAGTTTTGATGATGTTGCTTGTAGGTTATTTCCTTACACTCTTGAGGGCAGAGCATAAATACGGTACCATATCCTTCCACAAAATTCAATCCATAATTGGAGTGAGTTTAAGCAGTTGTTCTTAGAAAAAAATGTTGATGATAAAATTCTTGCCATGTTGCTTAAAGAAATCGGCAATATTAAGGTGGGGGATAAAGAAAAGGTGAAAGATTTCAATAAGATATTTACTCGCATTTTGAACAAGTTCCCCAAAGATGTGCAACCTCATGATTCAATCACTAAGGATTATTACACGGTTTCCTTGCCCACTAATATTTCAGATTTTGTTAAAAGAGTTGTAAAGGAAACATCGGCTCTAGACTTTGCGGAAGAAATCACTGTGGAAAAGGACTTAAGGTCTTCTAGAGTAATTTTTGATCAGGAAGATTCAAAGGATTCCATGGAAACTGGAAAAAAGTCTCAAGCCTCATTCGCTAAAAATATAGAGAAGGATCCCTTTGACATGGAAAGCTTGACTAATTCCTTGAAGCTGCTCACTAATGAATTTTCCAAACTAAAAGGGAATTCAAGTGAGGCATCTACCAGTAGTAATTCCTTCAAGCCATTCTTTAAGAAGAATACCAATCAACCAGGCAAGTCTGCTCAAAATTCTAATGTAGTATTTAATGTTGAGAACCTAGGTATAGACAACTACTATACGTTTCATCAAGAAGTGCATTTTGAAAAAGCATGCCCGCAATAAAATCATAACATGAATTCTGTTGTCGCTAATGTCTTAGAAATTTTGTTAGCAGAAGAGAAGTTAGATTAGAATCAAGAGGCCAATGAACTATCCCCACCAGAGGATAATACAAGTGTTGGTGCTTCAATTTTCACTCTTGATCTTATTTTGAACAATGATATACAAGGTGCTGGTGAGCCCCCACCGGGTGAAGCTCCTCCGAAACAACAATCCAAGTCATATAGTCTGAGGAGAAAAGGACCAATGCCTAAGTAGGATGTGAGGAAGAAACTTTTTAGGAAATTTTTATGTACTAGTGATCCTGCTCAGAGTTAACAGACAAAATCCGGAAACACTCAACCTCTTAAGAACACTTCTAGGAATATTAAGAACAAATCTATCACCCCTGAGGCAACGAATAACGTTTCACCGCTTACCACTTCAGCACAACCTGCCAAGAATGAATATTTCATGTGTGATATTGATTACAACATTCTTGAAGTCATGAAGAAAGCTCATGCAAATATTTATATTTATGAGCTAGCAAAGTTGAAAGGTTAGCGGGAATTGATTATCCAATCATTTTCATCCAAGCCTCAGACATGTAACACAACTTCTACTTCTAAAACCTCATTTAGTAGGTCAAATACTATACTTGAATCAGTTGTTAATGCAGTTAATGTAAATTCAAGATCTACTTGCCCCCATTTTTTTTAATGTTTGAAATCTTTAATTATAATGTCCATAATTGCTTGGACTTTGATGCATCTACGAATGTTATGCCATTATCCATCGCTAAGAAAATTAACGCAAAATGGGAAAATAATGATGCCAGAATTATACAATTAGATAGATCACAAGTGCAAACAATTGGTGAACTAAACAATGTTATAATTCATTTATCTTCTGACGATATAGTTTATCAATGCATACACATTGTCATTGTGGACATTCCATAAGCCTATGGGTTACTTATGACTAGAGATTGGCCTCGTAAGTTGCAAGGATATTTTACTAGTGACTGGTCTCATTTATGGCTTATGTATAAGGGAAATAACAACAAAATTTGAGTGGAAAGTGAACCCTTTATGAAGTATATTGTAATGACTCTTGAAGCTCACAATGAACCAATTAGCTTTGTGTAAGAAATTTTCAGAAATTTCTTTTTAGATGTTGATCTTAGGTGTTATCTTGTGCGACCATCTTTTGTACCACTGACACACAGTTGGAACTCCTTCCTTGCAATCCAATTGACTATAATGAACCTTGTATTATAGATATAAATAGTTTTAGTACAAAAACTAAGCCTATCGTTACTGATATTTGGACTATGTATTTTGATGGTTCGAAGACACAAGAGCGCTTTGCAGCTGGTTTCATTCTGATTAACCCACACAAGAGAAAACATCTTATTCCATGCTGATTGGAGTTCAAGTGCACGAATAATGTTGCAGAATATGAGGCAGTCATAATTGGATTAAATAAATCCACTGGCCTCAGAGTACAAGCATTAAAGGTAATAAGTGATTCGAAGATTGTCACACGTCAGATACAAAACAATATTCACTACATTTCATGTTGGGTGTGGAGCCTGATTATCTTCTATATTCAAAGGTATCGCCACATAGGACCCCAGTTCGAAATGCCGCCCGTAAAATATTCGCTGCAGGGGGGGCGGATGCGACCTTTGGGAGCCCCCCCCTGGCGGGGGGTTTCGGGGGCAGCGCCCCCGAAGCTAAAAACAACTGTAAAAGTGCCTTGTAAAAGTATAGTAATTTCTAGTCAATCTGGGCCGTTCATTAAGCGGATGATCTGACGGTAGAACTTATGTTTAGTTTAGAGTTTTTTGCCCTAGAAGGAAACCCCTCTCTTTGTATGAGGGTATTGTATTTGAGGCTGTGTGATAGATGTGTATTCTGTGAGCGAGAAACAGAGAGGTGAGACTGTGAGAGAAAACAGAGGATATTACAACGGATTTGCTGTAGGTTGTGTCTCTTCATTTTGCTAGATAATAGAAAGGAAGGACTAGATGTTCGGGGTGGACGTAGCCCAAACTGGGTGAACCACGTATATCTGTGTCTCTCTTGTTTTGTGCGTTTTTTGTGTTTATATTTCTGCAATATTTTATGTGTTCCATTGCTCCGTAATATATAATTTTCTAACAACTGGTATCAGAGCCGAAGGTCTATTTGGCTGATAAACTCGCAGGAAAGAAGGGTTCCTGGTTCGAGTGGGAGCAATGGTGGAAGATGGTAAGTTTAGGGTCGAGAAATTTAACGGCCAAAACTTTTCACTGTGGAAGATGCAGATGGAAGATTATCTGTATCAGAAAGATCTATACCTACCATTGGGCGGAAAAACAAAGATGCCGACGGGTATGAAAGACGAAGAATGGAACCTTCTCGATAGAAAGGCACTCGGAACAATACGGTTGTGCCTTGCTGTGTCAGTCGCCTTCAACATTTCGAAGGAAACCACGACAGAGGGTTTGATGCAGACGTTGTCGAAACTATATGAAAAACCCTCGGCCTCAAACAAGGTATTTCTTATGAAACAGTTATTTAATATGAATATGTCGGAAGGTGGATCTGTTGCAAACCATTTAAATGATTTTAATACAGTTACAAGTCAGTTAAGTTCTGTAGGGGTAAACTTTGATGATGAAGTTAGAGCTCTGTTATTATTGTGCTCATTACCAGAAAGTTGGAATGGTTTGGTAATGGCCATTAGTAACTCCGTTTCTGGATCTAGTACTTTAAAGTTTGATGATGTTGTTGGTGCTATCCTTAGCGAGAAAATGCAACGGAAAAGCTCTGGTGAGGCATCGGGAAATGATTTGAGTGCAGAGTCTAGAGGAAGAAAAATGGAAAGAGGAAAGAGCTCAGGATATCACAGTAAATCAAGGAAAGGCAGATCCAAGTCCAGATCGGGGATAGTGTGCTGGAAATGTGGAAAGAAAGGACACCTAAAGAAAGACTGTAGATCTCGGAAGGGAAAAGAAGGAGATGCACAACAAGAAAACAATCATGAAGCAAATGTGACAAGTGAGGTGTTACAAGATGCTTTGATTCTTTCTTTCGAAAATATTACTGATTCCTGGGTGGTAGATTCAGGGGCTTCATTCCATGCCACACCTGATAAGAAATACTTTCATGACTATGTTCAAGGAGATTTTGGACAAGTTCGTCTGGGTGATGATAAACCCTGTAAAATCGTTGGAATGGGTAAGGTTCTTGTAAAACAACAGAATGGAAACCAATGGCTATTAAAGGAGGTAAGGCATGTTCCAGATCTAAAGAAAAATTTGATTTCAACAGGGCAGTTAGGCGGTGAAGGTTGTGTGACAACTTTCACAGATAAAGCTTGGAAGGTCACCAAAGGAGCCCTGGTAATAGCAAAAGGCGAAAAGGTTGGTACATTGTATTTATGCAATGGTATTTCTAACTCTGTTAATGCTTTAACTTCCAAAGGAGCAAATGCAACATTATGGCATCATAGGCTCGGACACATGAGTGAAAATGGGATGAAGATTCTTCACTCAAGGAATTTGTTGTCGGGTTTGAAGAATGTAGATTTGGACTTCTGTGAGAATTGCATTTATGGAAAACAGAAGAGAGTCAGATTTCTCAGAGTTGGGAAAGAAAAGAAGAATGAAAAATTAGAGCTTGTGCATACAGATGTATGGGGACCTGCTCAGGTATCATCTCTCGGTGGCTCTCGTTATTATGTTACTTTTATTGATGATGCAACTAGAAAAACTTGGATTTATTGTATTAAGAATAAATCTGATGTATTTGATACTTTCAAGAAATGGAAAGCTTTGGTTGAGATTGAGACAGGAAAGAAATTGAAGTGTCTTAGATCAGATAATGGAGGTGAATATTGCAACAAAGAGTTTGATAGGTACTGTTCAGAGCATGGAATTCGCAGAGAGAAGACAGTTCCAAGAACATCACAAGAAAATGGTGTGTCAGAAAGGATGAATAGAACAATCATGGAGCGTGCAAGGTGCATGAGATTGCATGCAGGATTGCCTTTACAGTTTTGGGCAGATGCTGTAGATACTGCAGTTTATCTAATAAACAGAGGGCCTTCAAGTTCCTTGGATGGTGGTGTTCCAGAGGAAGCATGGACAGGTAAAAAGGTAAACTACTCTATTTTAAAGCCTTTTGGTTGTGAGGCCTTTGTCCATATTGATAAAGAAAATAGAAAAAAGCTTGAAGAAAAGTCAAAGAAATGTACCTTTATTGGATATGGTGTTAATGATTTTGGTTATCGCTTATATGATTACGAAAATCACAAAATCATTAGGAGCAGAGATGTGATATTCAATGAAAAGGTCTTGTATAAGAATCAGTTGCAGGAAAAGAAACAGGAAAAGGAAAACAAGGAATATGCAGTTCTTGATGAAATCACTGAAAAAGGAAAGGTGCCTGAAAATAATAATAATCAACAACCACAACAACAACAACCACCACAACAACAACAAGCATCCCAAACACCTGAAAGTGGTGTTAGAAGATCTACCAGGATAAGTAGACCCCTTGAACGATACTCTCCTTCATTATATTATTTATTGTTGACTGATTCCGGTGAACCCGAATGTTATGAAGAAGCAATGCAGATTGAAAGCAGGAAGAAGTGGGAGGTAGCCATGGAAGAAGAGATGGACTCCTTAATGCATAACCAGACTTGGGATTTAGTCATGTTGCCTGTAGGAAAAACTACATTGAAGAATAAATGGGTTTACAGGCTGAAGGAAGAAGATGGAGGAAAACAGAGGTATAAAGCTAGACTTGTGGTAAAGGGGTTTGCACAGAAGAAAGGTATTGATTTTGATGAAATATTTTCTCCTGTTGTTAAAATGACTTCAATCAGAACCATTTTAAGTCTTGTAGCAGCTGAAGATTTGCATCTTGAGCAGTTAGATGTAAAGACAACCTTTCTCCATGGGGATTTGGAGGAAGAGATATATATGCAGCAGCCACAAGGATATGAGGTGAAAGGGAAGGAGAAACTAGTGTGTAGGTTGAAGAAGAGCTTGTATGGCTTAAAACAGGCTCCAAGGTAGTGGTATCTAAAATTTGACAAGTTTATGTCTGAACAAGGTTATACTAGATGTCACTCTGATCATTGTGTTTATTTGAAAAAGAAAAATGATGGTAGCTATATTATATTGTTATTGTATGTAGATGACATGCTTGTTGCAGGATCTAACATGCAGGAAATAAATGTGCTCAAAAGAAAATTGGCAAATTCATTTGCAATGAAGGATTTGGGAGCTGCAAAACAAATCCTTGGTATGAGAATAACTAGAGACAGGAAAAATCGTAAATTAACATTGTCTCAAAATGAGTACATACAAAAGGTGTTGAAAAGATTTAACATGCACAATGCAAAACTAGTTAGTACACATTTTGCTAGCCATTTCAAACTTAGCAAGGAAATGTGCCCAAAGACCCAAGAAGACATGGATTATATGTCTAAAGTTCCATATGCATCAGCAGTTGGAAGCTTAATGTATGCAATGGTCTGCACAAGGCCTGATATTGCACATGCAGTGGGAGTTGTAAGCAGGTACATGAACAATCCAAGAAAGGAACATTGGATGGCAGTGAAATGGATTCTCAGATATTTGAAAGGTACCACAAATCAAGCATTATGCTTTGGTGGTTCAAACATCTCCCTACAAGGATATGTTGATGCAGATATGGCAGGTGACAGAGATAACAGGAGGAGCACTACAGGATATGTATTTATTGTTGGAGGAATAGCTGTCAGTTGGGTTTCAAAAATCCAAAGTGTTGTTGCACTTTCAACAACAGAAGCAGAGTATGTTGCTGCTACAGAGGCTAGTAAAGAAATGATTTGGTTACAAAGGTTTATGGGTGAATTGGGTAAGGAGCATGATATGGGCACGTTATATAGTGATAGTCAAAGTGCCATTCATCTTGCAAAGAACTCAGCATTTCATTCCAGGACTAAACACATACAGCTTAAGTACCATTTCATATGATCAGTGTTGGAAGATGGAGAGTTGAAGCTGGAAAAGATACACACTAGCCAGAATCCTGCAGATATGCTAACAAAAGTTGTAACCAGGGAGAAACTTAGAATATGCTCAGTTTCAGTTGGTCTTCAAGGATGACGATGAAGATGAGAAACAGCCAGGTCCAAAGAGGAGTCATTGTCCAGCAAATGGAGCAACGATGGAGTTGCTACAATCAGTCTCCAAGTGGGAGATTGTTGGGTGTGGAGCCTGATTATCTTCTATATTCAAAGGTATCGCCACATAGGACCCCAGTTCGAAATGGGGGCGGCAACGCCGCCCGTAAAATATTCACTGCAGGGGGGGTCCGGGGGGGGGGCGGCTGCGACCTTTGGGAGCCCCCCCCTGGCGGGGGGTTTCGGGGGCAGCGCCCCCGAAGCTAAAAACAGCTGTAAAATTTCCTTGTAAAAGTATAGTAATTTCTAGTCAATCTGGGCCGTACATTAAGCGGATGATCTGACGGTAGAACTTATGTTTAGTTTAGGGTTTTTTGCCCTAGAAGGCAACCCCTCTCTTTGTATGAGGGTATTGTATTTGAGGCTGTGTGATAGATGTGTATTCTGTGAGCGAGAAACAGAGAAGTGAGACTGTGAGAGAAAACAGAGGATATTACATCGGATTTGCTGTAGGTTGTGTCTCTTCATTTTGCTGGATAATAGAAAGGAAGGACTAGCTGTTCGGGGTGGACATAGCCCAAACTGGGTGAACCACGTATATCTGTGTCTCTCTTGTTTTGTGCATTTTCTGTGTTTATATTTCTGCAATATTTTATGTGTTCCATTGCTCCGTAATATATAATTTTCTAACATTTCACCTAATCTTCTCTTACCGACAAGAGGTATGGAGTCTTATATCTTCATTTCAAGCATTTAATATTAAATATGTTCTTGGGATTAACAATGCAACCGAAAATAGTTTATCTAACATAAATTCTAGGTTGTCACTGTTAGTGTTAGTCTTGTTAGCCTGTCAATTGGATCAAATATGCTTTTACTATGTTTTTCTAGACGTTCAAAATTAAATTTTTTCTACTACTAGGTTTACATAGCAAATTTGGTCATTGTTTGGTCAGTCTAAAGATGAAGTCATTCTTTGGAAATTCACTCATGTTGGTCGCCTATCACACTTTATGAAGGTGTCACAATAAAATGGATCACTCATCATCATCATTCCATTTGGTCTCAGGTCATCCATTAGGTCACCAGGGTTTCCAAGGTCCACCATTTTGATGAATAAAACCAGCAGTGAGTAAAACATGACAAAGCAACTTTTGGGATTTGATCTTGATTTTTCACACACTCCTCATATTCTCATGTTCCAAAATTTCCAGAAAAAGAAGCTCCAACACTCAGGAAAGTAAAGAACATCTCAGGTTTACAATGGTAAAGGTAACTCAGTTTTCATAAAGTGAAAACCAGTTTCTAAAGGAGGGTGGGTTCCATTTCTTTTTGAAAAAGTGAAGAAACTTTCCCTATATAAAATCAAAAGCCGCCAAACTCCTTCATCCACATTCTATTCACTCTTTGTTATCAAGCTATCTCATCCAAAAAAGCAAAAAATTCATTTTCCTAGGTGAAATTAGCAAAAAATTGCAGGCGTTGCGCTCAGAAGAACTGTGCTGCGCTTAGGAACACTGCATTGCACGCAGGACAGAGTGCCCCAAAATCCTTCAAAACTCTCCCAAACTTCATTTTTTCAATTGCAAGCTTGATTTTACTGACTTCTAAGCTAAGGAACAAGTAAGTACACCATCATCCTCCATCATTTACTTTTCCAATTTCATCTCATGTTAATGATTCTTCAAGTTAGGGTTTGTAGCGAAATTTGCGTGGGAAATGTTAGGGTGAAAATGGCCATCATTATTTTTGATTTATAAAACATGTAAAATGATATCATACACTTGCATACATGTTTAATGAGCCATTTTAAGCATTTTACCCACCTCAAAACAAAGTTTAAACACTCAAAAAGAAAAACCCTAGCTCATTCCTAGAGGTTTTTGGGAATGTTTCATCATAAAACCTGTTGTTTCCACCTGCAAGAAAATCATCTTTCCATTATTTATCTCATTTTAATTAGCTTTCAAAGTCCTCTCACCTTTCCCAAGACCCTTCCCATCATTTTGTCAAAAAATCACCTTCATATCACTTCATTTCCATTCACACCTCAGATTTTATTTTCGCTACTTGTTGCTAGGGATTTGTGTCATCATGGAGGCAGAATCTTCACCAGAAAGAAAAAGACAACATTAAGGAGGGAATATCCTCAGATATGAACCATCAGATTGCAATACAATCAACTCCTATCCTCTCATCAAACAATGCTTTGAGGATGTCCATTGCTTGGAATTTTGCAAAATGGTGAGCGAGGTGGGATTTCATGAGCAACTAACAGATTGGGTGGAAACTCAACTGAAAGGAGAAACTACTATCATTGCTGGTGTTGAGTTCAGTTTCTCAGTGGCCTTTGTCTCAATTGCAACTGGGTTACCAGACAATGGTGAATATTGGTTCAAAGGAATGAGCCTAGATCTTGAATACTATATGCCTTTGTTGAAGACGCCATATAAAGATACACATACTCACCTCATGCCTTTCAGATATTTATTGGAGAAATACGCCCCTTTGATGAAAACTGTCATGAGGTTCTTCACTTGTGAAGGTAGATTCTCCAGGTTGTATGCCTATCATATTCGCCTCCTGATGCATTTCACCTCTCAAAAGCCACTCAACATGTGTAATTATCTATTCAGGAGAATTTCCAAAATGTCTGAAAAAATACAATTAAAGGACAAAGAGCACTCCCCAAGCTTGTTCCATCATAGTCTCATCAAAACCATTGTCCTTCACCAGCTGACAGAGAAAGGTATGGCTTGGGAAGCCTTTTTGGAAGCAACATTGAGATGGCATGAGAAGAATGTAGCATCTCAGTCTCCTAGTGTGCCAAAACAACAAACAGAGGTGGGGTCATCTAGCAAAACAGTGGATAAGACTCAGCTATCCAAATCAGAGGTGACTAAACTGTATAAGAAGGGGAATAGGCTTGTGTTTTCTTCTCACATAGAGAAAGGGGCCAAGCCTTCTTCATCAAAAAAGCAGGAAACGACATCAAAAGAGAAAGACACAGTTGAGCATGAGTTTAAACTAATTAATCTAGAGACTAAGGATAAGACCACAAACATGCGACACAAAATCAGGGATACAGACTACCAAATCAAGGAGCTAGCAATCAATTTGGAAAGGGAAAAGTATGTTATATCATTCCTTGAACAGGAAAACAATCAACTCAAAGCAAAGGAGTTGATCCTAGAAAAGGAAAAAGCCAAGTTAATGCAACAAGTTGGAAAAGGTAAGGAGATCATGAAATCAAGTGAGCCTGAAGCATCAAAGGGGAGAGGAAAAAGGAAAAGACCAAGAACAAGAGGCCTCAAGAAAGCTTTGCAAGAGGAGCAAGAACAAATTCTGTTGAATGAGGACCTTGACCTAGAAGATAGGATTGCCCTAGAGGTTCATCAAGATAAGGAATATTGGCTCAATAGGGTGAATGAACACTTGGAGAAGCTCCTTGAGAAGGAAAACATGTATAATCAGCTGCTTAGACACATGGCGCATCACTATCAAGCTCAAAACATGATCGCCAATGTCAAAGTAAAACAACTTGAAAATAAGCTCAAGGAGGTCAAAAAAGACCAAAAGGAGGAGGGAAACTTGGAGATGCTTTCTGAAGCATCCATGAAGCTATAAAAAAACATATTTTTACACCTTCCCTCCAATTTTGAGTAAATTCTAAGCATTTTGAGAATTTTTGGTTTAAGTTTAGAAATTCAGTTGCTCAAGGTGCTACGCTTTTTCCTCAAGACTCGATTTGAGGAAAGGTATACATTTTTGGAAAGCTCTTGCCATCCTCTAAAAATCCATTTGCTCGGATTTTGCAGAGGTGGCTCAATTTTGGAGAAAAAGGCAAAAACGTGGCCAAAAACTAGCATTCTGGACCATTTTTTGACAGGCAGTGCGCTTCTAGAGTGACCTTGAGAGAATGGATTTTTTAAGGCCTTACCATGCTCCAAATTTATAAATTCAAACTGTTTGGAAACTAGACTTGAAGATCTAGTTGACCATTCTCTCAGTTTTGCATTTTTTCCCGTGGAAGGAACCTAAAAATCAGCTCAAAGTAGGCTCCACGCTTCTGCACTTTTCTATGTTTCAAATTGTAAATTTCACTATGTAAATTTCTAGTTTCTAGTTTGACTTAGTCAAAGTCAAGATTCTCTATGTAATGGCACTAGTCGCGAGGCTAGGTGATGTAGGCATGAATAAATGTACATCATAGGTAGTTTTTTTATGTTTATTAGGCCTCATAAAGGAAGCAAAATCCTAAACAAACTCTCCATGAAGTGTTTGAATTTCACCTTCTCACTCTCACTTGTTGGTTGAGAGAATCTTGGAGTCAATTCCTCCACCAAGGAATTAGATTCCTGAAGGTGGGAAAGTGGTCTAGGAGAGCCTATATGTATCATTTCTCTTGAGGAGAAGAGGGTTGAACTTTTGTGAAGGAAGCTTGCATGTAATCATCTTTTCAGCTAATACAGAGACAAGTTGCAGCTATTTTCAAGGAACTCTAGCTTAGTGAGTTCATGGTGTGTATACTTCATTATTTTTGTTTTCTCATGGTCTAAACATCTTTATCTACATTATATATCTTCTTTATATGAATTCCTTGTAATAAAATACTCAAAATTCTTGTTTTTCAAGATCTGTTATTTGGTTTTCATAGTTATGTGCATTGTCTTCTTAAGTGAATGACATCATGCTCATTATTTTCTTCCACAATATAACCTCTATACTACACTGAAAAATACTCAAATTACACCATGGCTTTTGATATCTAGCTCCTTCTTATGTTTTCTCCTGCACTCCCACAGTCTAGACCTACTTGTGGTTCCAAACCCTAAGTTCAGCAAACCCTAAAAACCAAAATTTCACAAACAAACAAACAGATACACATATCTAGCCTAAAATTCATTTGCTTTAAAGTCATATCACTGATAAGTGATTTAGAGAGATCCTTCTCATGCTCAGTAGGGTTAGCTACTGAGCTTAAGTGGTTTGAGGTTACCCTTCTCGATTTCCTTTTTAGCCTAGGAGATTGTAAGGATTATCAATCACCACTTAGAGATGGTTTTTCTTTTGAGATTATTTGTAAGCCATCTATTCCTGATAACATCACTAATTTACGTGTGTTCAATGTGTTGAAGAATGTAACTAGTGTCAGTCTTCATAATTGTATTTGAGTCATGATGTAATATATTTATCAAAAGAAAGAAAAATGAATTTTATTATGAAAGAAAAATGATTTATTAGCATGGGTTTCATTCTTTATTATTTTATTTCTAGGTCAAAGCCTCCATTGTTTCTTATTTATGACAAGGTCCTCCACCAAGTCGACCTCAAAGAAGACAAGTCTGCCTCATAAGGAGCCAAAATCCATTATAAATAAGCAACTACTAAACTTATTTGGAGGATTTACCAAGCAAGCTCAATCTGCAATTGCTAGAGGAGAAAAAGAAGAGCGAAATGCCTAAGAAGAAGGAGAAAACCCTAGCGAATAAGAAGGATATAATCTTCAAGCAAGAAGAAGCTAAAATCTCTCTTTTCTGCCACACATACGAATTTCTCAGTAGCTATAGGAGGGCCAAAATTTTAGATCTTTAGTAGGGACGAAATACTGGAAGTTGGAAGGCCAAAATTTTGTGTTGTAGCCAAGCTGTTTGACTAGAAGAGACTACTGAATTCTAGATAATCATTCTTGAAGGCTGACTTGGTGGAGTGAGGAAGGTCTTTTAGTCTGGTCTAAGGTCTTGGATTGTCTCAATTGATTTGAATCTACTGGTGGAAGAGTTTGACTAGGTTTTCTCCTTCATAGGGGTTTTAGCTCTGGCTGAGTGCTTATATCTGGTGTAATTAATTTTCATGTTTGTTAGGTCCTTGGAAAGGCATTTCCAAAGAAATCTGTGCAACCCAAACACTATGTGGTGGCAATGGAGGAAGTCCCATAGGCATGCTAGACAGTCCCAGACACCTAAGCCATGGGCATTCCATGATGTGATTCCCTTCAACTTGGTAATGTGTGCACCAAAGTTGAGGTCTCATAGGTCGTGTAGGAGCAAGATCCTTCAATTTATTAGTCACATTTTCAATTTGATTATGAAGTCCTATAATAGGAGGATTAGTATAAGAAGTGCCTAATTTATAATCTTGAGGGTATCCCACCATTGCTTCAATCTGCATCGCCTGCTCTAAGGCATTAGGGGTTTTTTGAGGTCTAAAATTAGCCTCCTAAGAAAAAAGTACAACCAAAGTAAACTTTATAAGAACCAATAGGATTCAAGATGATGATTTCAGCCATGGGGGATGATTCACCATTTTTGGAGTAAAAAAGTAAAATGATTAAAAAATAATAAAATAATAAAACTACTTTTTCAACTCGTATTTTCAACTTATCTCACTAAGGTTTTAATCAAATTTCGAGCGAGAGTACTCATTGGATGCAAATTTAATTCCTCATCCAAGGAGTACCCATGTTGCATACTTTCGATGGACCCTGCTACACAAAAATGAGAAATACATGAAAAAACGTGTCTGTAATCACATTTTTCATGTATTTCTCATTTTTTGTGTAGCAGGGTCCATCAAAAGTATGCAACATGGGTACTCCTTGGATGAGGAATCAAATTATGCATCCAACAAGTGTTTCCGCTGCGAAAATTGAGTAAACCCATAGGAAGATAAGTTGAAAATTCGAGTTGAAAAAATAGTTTTTTCTTTTTTCCCTCTAAAATTTGATGATGCAATCTAATTTTATTTTATTATTTCCTTAAGAGGCCCATTTTAGACCTCAAAAATCCCCTAATGCATCTTGCAACATGTCAACCTTTTGGTGCATCAACAAAATTCTGGTCATTGATAGCAAAGACTTAATGAAGTAATCCCTCTGATGATGGAGATCAATGGGATATGATAGTTTACTAATAGCATATTTGAATTTATGCATACACTTCCAAGAAAATTCTCCCTCCCTTTGTTTGATATCCAATAATTCTGCCAAGCCTTGTTGATTAGACTGAGGTAACTTAAATTCTTGAAGAAATTATCATTTAACTATATCCATAGTGGCATTAGGATTTGCATTAATCCACTTAATAAACCATCGTAGTGCCCGATCTCTTAAAGTAGTTTGGAACTCAATAAGCTTGGTGGCATCAGGAGTCTGTCTAGCCCTCCAAACGACCTCACACAAATACCAATGATGTTAAACATCTTCACTACCTCGTCCTAAAAATTATGGGTACTGGGTAAGTGATCCAACCATATTTCTACCCATGGTTTTTTACTGAGGCTGAACTATTATAAATCCCTTGTAACTCGACTGAGAATAACTGATCGATCTTGAATGAACACCACTACTATAACTACTTCCTCCATTAGAACTACCAACACTATATCTAGAACATACTCATTGGAATCTTTGAGTCTTACTTAATTTAGAAAAGAAATGATGAGCGTTGTGACATAGTACTAGGGGAAGGTTAGGGAGAGGAGTTGTACCACTATGTTGCATATTTCCATTAGCAGCGCATTCCATGATGTGATTCCCTTCAACTGGATTATGTTAACCAAACATCATAATTGACTGGACAGATGGCTCAGGCATATGAAATCCTCCTGATTATGAGTAGGGTCTACCAGTCCCAACCAAATTTCCTGCAACACTTCTACTAGCTCCTCCTATTTTTCTAGAAGGAGATCCCTCATTTTCTCCTTTTCCTCATAGCTCCATACTATCCATGCTATTCCTTTGTGACATTGAATTTATCACTACGTTTCCTATCCTCTATAATTCCCTTCTTCTACACCTAATTTCCGTAAACTTCCTTTTTCACCACTTGTCAACTATCTTCGCCTTACAGAATCCTCTAAAATATCGTGCCTTACACAACTCTTCTTGGTCCATCGCAAAAACCCCTCATTTTCTGCAACTGCATAACTTAGATCCAACCCCATTACTAAGGGTTTTAAATGATCAACCAATCTTCTTGGAACGATAGAATATTTTCTTCAACCATCAAGATTTTTATCCAAAGTTGGATCTCTTTCAACAATATTCCCCGCAACCCAAAATTAAATAATTATTCTGCTCTAGAAAGGGAATGATGGTTTTCGGCTTCAAACTCAATAATATAACCTTCTAATGTCACATTTACCCAAAAATAAAAAACCCTTGTTAGATTTATGTCTAATCGGTGGAATTAAGCCAAATCAATTGCTGACCAGTCTCTACGGAGCCTAGGGTGACTTCCACCTCTTGCTTTAACTTGTAGCTGCCTTAACGAATTTTGTAATTCTTTAGGGAACTTGAACCAAAAGATTTAGCATTGGTCATAAGCAGTTTCAACATACAAAACCTATTCTTTAGCCCAGTCCATACTATTTTGTCTCAGTTGAGCCTGTTGTAGACTAAAATGGTCAATATTCTCATGACACCATTCATGAATACCTCGATCAAGAATTATAGATACCATGATCTAGATTCCTTCTAAGATTTTAGGGTCCCAACAATAAAACCATTTATTGGTAGAAAATTTGGAACGATGAAGACCCATGGTTCAGCCTAAGTTTTCCAACAAAGGGAGCCATCGTAGTCTAGCTTCTTGCTGGAATTTTCACTCCCATTTTGCAAAAGGAGTGTCTCACCCAAGGGGAGCCAAAACCAACAAATAAATAAGGGATCTAGATCAATGGAAAAAGGTTGAAGTTATTGTTATATTACTTGTGTAGTTAACTATATTACTAACCTACACAACCATATCACTATCGAAACGACCATTTATGAACATAAAGACAATGATTCATAAATTCATATGAAACAAAAATTTAAAGGGGGCATGCAGACATTAAATCACGTAACACAATATAGTCCCAAAATTCATTTTATTATTATCATTATAGCCCAACCATTACATCAAAACCCATATAGGCTTGCACAATCTCTTAAATTAAATCATATTGCGCCGAACATTACAATTCATATAAAGGATTCAGAGCTCTGCGCTGACTACAAACTCTACATGCAAAACAATAAAGGAGAATAGTTCATGGGAAAAACATGCATATTGAGAGATCCATCTATTGATGCCTGATTTGTTCCTCTGAATCTTCTTTTATAAGCTCGCTTGCTTGATCTGGTCCTCACACAGGTTCCTTGATCCTACCTTTGATCTAGTTCACTTTGACAAAATCTTGGTTCCTTTGTCCCTTTCCTTCTTGATTCTTTCAAAATAGAACCAACCTTTCCTACTTTCAGGGGCGTGTTTTCCTTCCTTTTTGGTTGCTTGAGCCCCAACATTTACTTCTTTGCCGCATTCAGTTTTCTGGTGATCTTCTTTTGATGGATCTATCCATTCTTCCTTCATGATGGTTCTGCAAGCTTATTTCCAAAGTACTTCAAAAAAAAGAAGGACCCAACAGGCCCCGACCACAATTTGTTGACTCGCCTTGGAGTCAATTTTCCGCTGATACATCTGGTCCTTGATTTGTATATGCTTCTTTGCTTGTAGCTGTTTCTCCTTCAAGTGAAGGACCCAACAATGTTTTGATTTGATGATTGCTTGATGAAGAAGATACAATAAGAACATAAGGAAAGTTAATAAGAATACAAGAATATAACAAGTAATTTCCAACATAAGAAAACATTTCTGGCATTCTGATTTTTCTAACATGGTATCAGAGTTAAGGTGAAGGAGGAAAGAAAAAGGCAGCTTGAAGATTTTTTGGAAGGGTCAAGTAAAAAGGTTTCAAGGGAGATTGTAAGGAGAAGGATTATATAAGAGTTTTTGAAGAGGAAGGCCTATTATCTAGTAAGGAAGACATTATCAATGGAAACTTCAATGAAGATAGAAAACAAGCTAGAAGGAGCCTCCAACTATAGAGCATGTAAGAAGGGAATAGATTTCATCCTAGAAAAACATAAAGTATTGGATTTTGTTCAAGGAAAAGTTAAGGAACCCGTAGATGATGCAGGAAAGGAAAAGTACAAGAAAACAAACATCATGGATATTAATATTGTAGAAGAAGTAAAGGAAAACCTAATCCCCTATATATCCAATATAGACACTGCAAAAGAGATGTATGAGGCTCTCTCCAAACTATTCACCATCAAGAACATTGGACAAGTATCTAGTCTCAAACATGAACTAAAGACAATAAAAATGACAAAGGATGACACTGTATCTTCCTATTTTGTAAGGATCTCCCGAATAAGAGATGATCTCCAAGCCATTGATGAGATCATTCCAGGCAAAGAACTTGTGATTGCTTCACTACTAGGTCTACTTAAATCATGGAGCTCCTTTGCATCAAGCATTAACATTTGGAAAGAGACACCATCATTTTAAGAAATGTGGAATGCATGCAGTCAAGAAAAAGCTCACATCTCATTAGTAAGTGACAAGAAGGAAGATGCAGAGAACAATAATTCCAATGCATATTCTTCTCACTACAGGAAAAAGGAAGGAAACAATAAGTTTAAAGGACCAAAGAATAAGATTGACCTATCTAAAGTAGAATGTTATCATTGTCCTAAGATGGGACATTATAAGAATCAATGTCCAAAATTTCCCAGGAATAAGAACAAGGAAAGGGAAAGAGAACATGCAACAATTATTGATGAAGCTCCACCTAAGAAGAATAAGACTAAAGAATCCAAAGTCAAAGGCTTATATTATTAAGTCTTTTCTTACGTATTCTTCCAGACTACTATTTTTAAGTTTTCCAAAGTTTTTCTTTAAGTTTTGATTTCTAAAATTCATAGATATGATATGTTTTGTAAGAAATGATTGAATTGTTTTTTATAATTTGTAGGTATCCCTCAAATAGATTAAATTAAGATGGAGCCTCCACCACTTTACCAAAGATAAGTATCCTATTCTTTGTTTCCTCTTCCATGTATGATTTCCTCCATACATATGGATTTGTTTGTATTACATGCTCATACTCCTTTCTTTGCATTTTACTTGGTAGGAAAGTTTGCAGAATATACAAAGTTATGGAGTAAACTTTAATGAAAGACTTGTATCATGAAAAGTAAGCTTGGTGCTAAAGAAAATATACAAGGTTTGTTAAAGAACAACTGAAGGTATGTTTTATTTGATTTAACTCATTGCAGATCTTCTTCACATAATAAGGTATGATTATTCTTCACTTGAAACTTGCTTTATATTACTAACTCTCTTATGTCTAGAGTTTTGAATCATTAAGATTCTTGTTTAAGGTGATTAATATTTAGATTAAATCAACCTTTGTTATATTATTGATCTTGTTTTTTTCACTTTAGTAAAACCCTAATATTTAGGGTTCATTACAAAACCATAGTATTTTGATGCATAAGGTATGTTAATAATGAAATCCTAGTATACATAGGGTTTATATATAAAGTTTAGAAATCATGATGAAATCCTTCTCTATTAATGATTATGATTTATTGTTGTTGTAAAAACCCTAACCTTTTTAAGATTTGTTGCTAATGTCTAGAATATGTGACCAAAACCCCATAATTTTAGGGATTGATGAATTAGGGTTTATGAAGAAAACCCTTGTAATAGTTAAAGTAAGGTCCTAGGAATAAAACCTTAGGTGTATAAGCTTCTACGGAATTGAAACCTGAGTTTATTTGTTGTATATATAATTTTGGAGTTTGATGTGTGTATCTAGAGTTTACGATAAAAACCCTAGTAAGAGATAGTTATAAGGAAATAATAGTGAAACCCTAGATATGAAATGTTAGAATGCTAACTTTATTATTGATATCTATGATTTAATATAAAAATATAAGGTTTGTAACAAAAACCATAGTAGAATTTGGCATAAAAGTATAGGGTATAATAATAAAACCTCATATGTATAATGCTATGATTAGATTTCTAACTTGATTTAGTCGCTGATATCTAAGGCGTTAAGTCTCGATGATGGAATCTAGAGTTTGTGACAAAACCCTTGCAAAAGTTGTTAAAGTATAAAAGATGTAACTCTTGTTGATTGTAAATTTCTAGATATCTAAATCTTGATTGCTCTGATGCTTCCAATGACATGCTATCTCTATTTTGATAGAAATTCATACTCCTATATATTTGTATTTGGTTGTACATGTTATAAAAAATTTGTAGGTACACAATATTCAAAATGTGAAGATGTTCATCTACCAGTTTGGAATCACGATTGTTGTTAGACCAAAACCCGCATGTGTTAGTCAACAATCTCATCACTAGAGATAAGGATCTATGAGAGGTGGTTAGTCCATGTCACGAAACACACAAGGAGCATTGGTTTATCTAGTCTCCAACAATATCCCCCCCAACACAAGCCATGTGTGTATCAAACATGTGATACACTCTAATACCACTTGTTGGGAACAATCATTACCGTTAGACCAGAACCCACAGGTGTTAGTCAAATATCGCTTTCTAAGATAAGGATCCACAAGAGGCACTTAATCCATGTCACAAAACACACTGGAGCGTTGATTTATCTAGTCTCCAACACTAGCTCTTAATTGAAGATGACTTGATAATAATGATGAGGATGATGAAAAAGGGGAGCTATAAGAATGATGATGACATTAAAGATGAATAGATGATCTTTTTTCCATATAAAGAATGATGTCCTTGAAGGAATGAAGCTTTGAAAGGTTGAAGTTTCTTCGATGATGTCATGATGCAAAAAAAATGAACATGTATAGTTGAAAGAATGAAGTTGTTGATATCCCTATGTTGAGAGGGAGCTTGGATAGAGGAAAATGTATATCCTCCATATTTGAGAAAGGAGACTTAATCTTGGACATATGAAGAATATTAATAAAAATGATATCGAAGAATTATATTAATAAGAATGATAAGGATCCATGAGAGGCGGTTAGTCCATGTCACGAAACACACAGGGAGCATTGGTTTATCTAGTCTCCAACAATATCCCCCCCAACACGAGCCATGTGTGTATCAAACACGTGAGCTACACTTTGATACCAATTGTTGGGAATAATGATTTCCGTTAGACCAGAACCCGCAGGTGTTATTCAAAGATCTCTTTCAAAGATAAGGATCCACAAGAGGCACTTAGTCCATGTCACGAAACACACGGGGAGAGTTGGTTTATCTAGTCTCCAACACTAGATCTTAATTGAAGTTGACTTGATAATAATGATGAGGATGATGAAAAAGAGGAGCTGTAAGAATGATGATGACATTAAATATGAATAGATGCTCTTTTTTCCATATAAAGAATGATGTCCCTAAAGGAAGGAATCTTTGAAAGTTTGAAGTTTCTCCGATGATGTCATGATGCAAAAAGAAAGAATGTGTATAGCTGAAAGAATGAAGTTGTTGATATCCCTAAGTTGAGAGGGAGCTTGGATAGAGGAAAATGTATATTCTCCATATTTGAGAAAGGAGACTTAATCTTGGACATATGAAGAGTGTTAATAAGAATGAAATCGAAGAATAAATAAAGCACTAAAGATGATTGTTTATGATTGATGAAGTTATAAGAAAAAACTAAAAGGTGTTGAGACAAAGTTTGGTTATACTGGAGAATTGAAGAAGGAAAATTCTGACAAGATATATTTGAATAATATGATGATGATCTAAGCAACATAAAAATATTTGAGGACCTTGAAGATTTGTGCTATTGATCAGGGGTTGAAAATTAGGCTAAAAAAATCATGTCAGAATCTTGTTAAAATTAGCTTCATATCTAAGAGCTTGTCATTCTGATTCCAACGATGCAAACGACACTCAAATCCAAGCTCGTATGCAGAAGTTATAGCAAGTAAAAGTTCAGGTTTGACTTGCTCACATGGTAGGATTGGATGATGTGGCAAGGTCCTTTAGTGAATGAGGAGGTGCCAAGTGGCAAGCTTCCATTGGCTCCCGCATGTCACAAATTGCAATTGCAGGCAACGCAATGTCAACAATCGGCCCTCTAGCAAGGAAGGGTGTGATGCGATAAGGTAGGTGGGAAGGCTTTCAAGAATTGGCCGGAGGCATGATGTGATGGATCACAATTGCAAATAGATGAAGGGTCGGTGTTACAGAATCATCCCCTGACAGGTACCAGGTTACGATGCGATTTCACAATCGAAAATTGCAGCACGCTGCAAAGTCCCGCATATCCAAGACCCCTATATTCCGTCGATTGCGAAAGGATCACAGACACGATACATTTATAAGCTCCAGTTAAGAGTTATGTCGAGTCCGTTGAATCACAATTGCATATCGCTCGCCTGGTTCATAGTCTATAAGATTGTAGGACTCCGTCGATTGTGATTTGCGATGGACAGTTGGTGCCGATGGATTATGGACTACTGTGCGACAAAATTCTCACTCGGTTTGTGGATTTTTGGAGTGAAATTGTGGGTTCTTGTCGGATGTGGAGCAATTTGTGGAGTGAATAAAGGGAAAATAAGGGGAAGTCATAAATTCTTCAGTTTTACACCAAATTGGTTTCAAAAAAAGGCTATATAGCCATATTTTGACATTCTAGATTGATGGGAACAAGTTTCAGAAGCATTTGAGCATTGTAAACACAATTTTTTACACTTTTGAGCATAATAGAGAGGCCTAAGCCATTGGAAGCTGGACCAAGGAGATGTTTTCTAGGAGGGGTGAACTCATTTATTGTGTGCTTGTTGTAATGTGTTTTTGATGATGTTATGTACATGTTTATATTGCTGTTCAGTTTCGGGTTTATGTTAAATTTCCCATAAAATTAACATAAAAACTCTTCATTACACTTGCAAAAATTGATGAATCCTTAGGCACAATGAAAGCATTTTGTTTATAATTTGAGGAAGATCTTAGCACTGTAAACTAATATTCTAAATCAGTTCAATTTGGTATTAGAGCAGTAGATTTGCTTTGTGAAAGAAGGATTTAATTATTTTCAAGTTTATGTCATGCTTACAAGGTTAAAACTCAAAAGAGGTGAAGGAAAGCTGGTTGGAAGCCTTGAAGTTGGGTCAAGGGGAAGGAAAGCAAAGTTGCCACAATCTCCAACACCAGTTCAACCTCAAGTTATAGTTGAGACTCCAGAGATCATGTATCATGAAGGAGAACCTACAAACATGACAGAAGATAAGAATACCTTCAGAAAGGCTTTCCTTGATATGACAGAGAAGGTGAAGGTCCTCTATGAAGAGAAGAATACCAGTTTGCAAGGGGAAAGTTCCAAAACTCCCAAAGGAGAAGGCTCTTCAGGAGGAGGTAATGGAAATGGAGACAAACCCCCACCCTCTCCACCATCTTGTTCATCTTCTTATTCACAAGCATCTTCACCCTCTTCCACTAACACAACCCTTACTCATACTCATCATCATTCTTCAAAAGGAACTGGTAAATCACCTTTTTTAAAACTTGATGTTAAATTCAAGTTGCCCATGTATAATGGTGAAGTGAATGCAGAGAACCTTGATAATTGGATTCGTCAGTTGGAGGTCTATTGCAGGATTTAAAACCTTCAAGAGGACGCCATAAATATTCAGTTAGCTTCCTTGAGAATGGAGGGTGAAACACTAGTATGATGGGAATCAGAGACCCAAGAGGAGATTAAAAGACATGGTAAGATCTCAATTTCTTGGAATGATTTCATTGCTACAATTAAAGACAATTCTAACCTCTAGCTTATATGCAGAAAGCCATCATGAATTGGCCGAACTTTAGACAGCTTAAAGGTCAAAATGTGCAAGATTACACCCAAGAATTTAGAAAAATGTCTTCGATGTTAGGTGTAGATTTGCAATCACAAGACACTTTGTTGAAGTACATAGGGGGTTTACACAATTACCTTAGGCATACTATCTTAATGTTTAATTCCAGTAATCTAGATGATGTGTGTGTGCAAGCTACTCATCTTGAGGAAAGAGGGAAACAAACCCCAGAAGAAGGTAGTAAAAAGCTATTTAAGGGTAAAGAGAAAGAAAAGGGTTTCAGGGGAAAGAAAAATGCATCCATTAAAAGGAAAGGATAGCAGACAATATGTAAACATTGTTCTAGATAAGGTCACGATGAAGCTTATTGTTGGAAGCTTCATCTCGAAATGAAACCAAAGAAATTCAACAACAAAGGAAATGAAAAGACAATTGCAATCACTCAAGAAGAGGATTTGGGATCCGAATTGGGTGATGAAACAACAATCACAACCATGGGGTTTCAAGGAAAGGAATCCATTACCAAGACTAGTTCTTCAAACTCACATAATGAAACTCCAAATGAAAAGAGGAGAATATAATTGTTTCACATAAGGGTGATATTGAAACATAATAAGATTGATACGTTGTTTGATAGTGGCTCTCAAGCCAATCTTATCTCAGAAAACATTGTCAAGAGTTTAAATCTAGAAATTGTTCCACATCATAAATCGTATCCACTTGGATGGGTATGTGACAATGCACAATTGCAGGTTATGAGAAAGTGTAAAGTGAAATTTGCAATCACTGCAAAATTCATAGATGAAGTGGAGCTTGACATTTTACCATTAGATATATGTGGCATCATTTTTGGCAGCCCATACCTTTATGACAGAAAAGCTATTTTCCATCAACATGAAAACAAATATCACATATTCAAAGGTGGAGAAGAATATATTGTGAGAGATCACAGTAAGAAAACAAATATTTCGCTTGTTAATGCAGGGCAAATGAAAAGACTAGTGAATTCAAGTAAGAATTTTGTGCTTCTCATGATCAAACCCAGGAACGATGTTGATAATGAAGCTTTTAAAGGTTGTGATTCGAATTTGAAATATGAATTGGTTGACATAGTTAACCAATATGATGAGATGTTTCAGGAACCAAAGGGATTACCTCTCAAGAGAGGAATCCAACATGAGTTACAGTTGTAGCAAAAGTGTCTTCTTCCTAACATTGGCATGTACAGGATGTCAGTAATGCAAAGCGCAAAAATTAAGACGCAAATCTAGGGATTGTTGAATAGAACGATCATTCAACCTACTCCTTTACCATGTGGTGCACCTCTTGTTTTGGTGCCCGAGAAGAATGGTAAGCATTTCCTTGAATGTGATTCAAGAAGTGGTTTTCATCAAAGTAGAGTTGTTGAAGGAGATATAGGGAAGACGACATTCAAAACTAGGCAAGGTTTGTTTGAATGGCTTGTTATGCTTTTTGGTCTTTGTCATGCTCCTACTACTTTTACACATATGAAGAAAGATGTGTTGAAGCCATTTCTGAATAGGATAGTCTATTTGGATGACATTTTCATTTTTAGAAAATTTCATTATGAACATGTCATGTGTGAGAAAAAACTACTTGATGTCGTATGTCAAGAACATTTGTTTCTGAAGATTTCAAAGTATATGTTGGATAAAAATTCTTTGATGTACTTGAGCTGTGAAATTGGTTCTTCCAAGCATGATCGGGTTCCTAAAGGCTTTTTAGCAGTCTACGTGGGACATGGAGAAGGAAAGCTGAAGTTAGACCTCTCCAAGATTGATGCCATAACAGTCTATTTGGTATTGACTCCATTCATGCAAACACGGGTGAAAGAATCATACATCCCCGTGAAGTCGCATATGCCTTTGCTTTGCTCACAATTTACACATGTAGACTCAAGATAGTCATTTGAATAAGATGTTTTTTGGGAGCATCCCAATGTTGGAGGATAAATTTTGTTAATTTTTCTTCTATTGTAGTTCATTTGCATTCTTTGGAAGTTGTGTAAAAGTTCTTCCAGTGGGGAGGCAAACACCGAGAGGAATTTGATGCTTTAAAAAAAAGATCACTACAACTCCAGTACTTTCTTTTCCAAACTTGAGACAATCATTTAAGTTTTAGGTTGTGACTATGCCATGGGCGCGATATTTTTGCAATGTGGCAAGCCCATTTCTTTTCATTCATAAATTTTCAATGATAAAGTGTTTAAGTTGCAGCGACAAAGGCACTTCCATTGGATGGGTTTTCTTCTACTATTCCACTCGGTCAAAAGATATAATAAAGGTATAAGCGACAAGTTTGTTGATGTACTTTTTAGGCCTATAGTTTGTATAACTATTTTCCTCAAGCATAATTTTGTTTTACATGAAATTTATGTTCATAAAAATACATACTTTCAAGATGTACATTCAAGCTTGAGTCAAAGGAATCAAGTGGAGGAATTTTTTTACCATTTTCATCATAATGTATTGTATCATCTTGGTAAGAATGAAGTTGCTACTGATAGTAACATGGACAAGGACAAGGAAAAGGACAAAGAGTTCATTGAACGAATCCAAATGGTACATCAAATAGTGCAAGAACAACTTGAAAAGGTTAAAGGAAAGTACATAGAAAGGCACGACAAGAATTATGGAGATCATAAGTTCCAGTTTAGTGATCAATGGATTGAGATTGGAAAGGTGAGGGAACTGTAACCTCATCTGCTGAACAATTGAAAGTGATCCTTTTGGGGTCCAAAAGGCTTTTAGTGGGGAGGAGCGGTCAGGTGCTCAAAATTAGGCTAAAAAAAATCGAAGTGTCAAAATCTTATTAAACTTAGCTTTAGATCTAATAACTCATCATTGTGATTCCAACGGTGCGAACGAAACTCAAATCTGAACTCATCTGCAGAAGTTATAGCAAGTCAAAGTTCAGGTTTGACTTGTTCACATGGTAGGATTGAATGATGTGGAAAGGTCCTTCAGGGAATGAGGAGGCGCCAAGTGGCAAGCCTCCATTGGCCTTCGCATGTCACAGATCCCAATTGCAGGCAGGTAGGCATTAAAAATAAACCCCCGAGTAGGGAAGGGTGCGATTTGACAAGGCAAGCAGGAAGGTTTTCAAGAATCAACTAGCGGTGTGATGCGATGGATTACAATCGTAGATTGGTGAAGGGTCAGCATTATAGAATCGGTCCCCAATAGGTATCGAGTTGTGATTCAATTTCACAATCGCAAATCACTGCAAATTCCTGCATATCCAAGACCTCAGTACTTTGTCGATTGCAAAAGGATCCTAGACACGATACATTTATAAGCTCTAGTTAAGAGTTCCATCGGGTCCGTCAAATTGAAATTGCATATCGCCCGCCTAGTTCACAGTCCATAAGACTGCAAGACTCCGCTGATTGCGATTTGCAATGGACAGTCGGTGCTGATGGATTATGGCCTGTCGCACGGTAAAATTCTCACTCGATTAGCGGATTTTTGGAGTGAAATTGTGGGTTCCTAATAGATGTGGAGAAATTTGTGGAGTGAATAATGGGAAAACAAGGGGAAGTCATAACTTCTTAAATTTTCCACCAAATTGGTTGCAAAAAGAGTCTAGATAGCCATTTTTGGACATCCTGGACTGATGGGAACAGGTTTCAGAAGCATTTGAGCATTGTAAACACATATTTTTACACTTTTTAGCATAATAGAGAGGCCCAAGCCATTGGAATATGGACCAAGGAGGCGTAGCCCAGGAGACTGTTATAGCACCATTTACCACCCTTGGTATTTGTGATGCTTGGTTTATGGCCTAGGGAAACCCCTCCTTCCAGACTTGGTCCAAATATATTAAAAACAATGTTTTATTCCCTGTACGCTACTTTTCCCTGAGATAAAAGCGTGTACACGCGGGTTAGTCAATACCCAACCCGTGTATGTGTGTTAAAACACTTAAAAAATTAAATTACCTTAATTATGGGTGGAGTTCACGAGTTTTACCTGTTGATTACCTCATGTTGCTCGTGGCCCAACTGTTTCTCAACTGTTTCCCAACTAAAAAACTAATTGGGAGAAGTATAAGTAGACTTCTATGGGAAGGCCTAAAGGAGGAGAAGAGATAGAGTTATTATACTGAGATTATCCCTGATTGAGTCTGATGAATCCCTGTGCCTCATGCACTTCCCCAAGCTTTAGGAAATCCTTGATTATAGATATTCTCCCTCTTGCTTGAGATATCATGGTGTTTGTTATGGAATAAGATTGTTGAAGGCTGGGATAGGACGAATCCAGAGGACAGTTCCGCTTGGAGACGGAAGAAGAAGACTCATGTGAATTATCTCCATGTTATTTATAGCTTACTGCAATAAAAGAAATGTTGTCTTGTTTCCGAAATTAACTTTGTTTACGCATCAAATTATGTTGTAATTCATATATGAATGTTGTTTTGATGTATGATCAATCATTTGTTTATATTATATAAAGTCAAATTTCATGAATATGCTTTACTTCTATACTGCTATGTATGTTCGAATTGAATGATTTTCAAGTTTGAAGAACATCGGGAGTTGTAGAGGGTCTGAACCCTACGGGAACTACTTGAACGAACGAAATCCAGGTACGATCACTCTTACGTAATTTGATTATATAAGCATTTTGCCTAAGTTGTATGAGTGTTTCTTGTTGTAGTTTGCTTCTGCGCTGTTGGGGTTCTAACCCAAAGCCCTAGGGTACTTATTCCCGAAACAGAGGGGTGAAATCCTTTATCATGTGCTTTTTGTAATGTGTTTTTGATGATGTTCTGTACATGTTTATGCTGCTGTTCAGTTTCTGGTTTATGTTAAATTGCTCATAAAATTAACATAAAACTCTTCATTACACTTGCAAAAATTGATGTATCCTTAAGCACAATGAAAGCATTTTGTTTATAATATGAGGAAGATCTTAGCACTGCAAACTAATATTCTAAATTATATCAGCTATATATATCTCTCCATATAGTAGGTTAAAAATTCTGGAAGCATGCTTGGACTGGTGAATATATCTGATTTATTTTATAGGGAGAGAGATGAAGCATATTGGAGTGAAAAGATGCTTGGGAGGACATATGGACGACATATGATGATGTACAGATCCCGAAGTAGGGAGAGTATCATTGGTCTTGTGGAGCTCCGACCTTGGATATGATATCTAAATCCCTGGGTTGGTGTTAGAGCTGAAGCTAGATGATACCTATAGTGGTTAAAGCTTGGAACACACCTTAGTCCCACTCAATTATATGCCTTGGTCAAGTATCAAATATGTAGCATTGCCAATGCTGTGACTCTTTGTAGAACATATCGTTTTGAGTTTATTCATGTACCCATGTATACATGTAATTATGAATACCTCCCTAGTTAAGAGGGAGTGTTGAAGAATATAACTAGTGTCAGTATTCATAATTGTATTTGAGTCATCATGTAATATATTTATCAAAAGAAAGAAAAATGAATTCTATTATGAAAGAAAAAATATTTATTAGCATAGGTTTCATTCTTTATTATTTTATTTCTAGGTCAAAGCCTCCATTGTAGGCTTATAGGGTTTGAGACATAAGGCCTAGTCTTTGCCATCATTTAATAAACCCTTGGGGTTTTTAAATTTTTTTATCAAGAAATAAATTTATTTTGATTTAAATTGAGTAAATAAGCCTCCTCCCCTAAGTCAACCTCAATGAATACAAGTCAGCCTCATAAGGAGCTAGAATCCACTATAAATAAGTAGTTACTTGACACATTTATAGGATTTACCAACCAAGATCGATCTGTAATTGCTAGAGGAGAAAAAGAAGATTGAAATACCTAAGAATATGGAGAAAACCCTAATGAAGAAGAAGGATATACTTTTCAAACAAGAAGAAGCCAAAAATCTCTCTTTTCTATCACATGTGTGAATTTTTGGGTAGCTGCATGGGGGCCAAAATTTTAGATCTGTAGTAGGGCCGAAATACTAGAAGCTGGAAGGTCAAACTTTTATGTTATAGCTGAAGTTGTTTAACTAGAAACGACTATTGAAGTTTGGATAATCATTCTAGAAGGCTGACTTGGTGGAGTGAGGAAGGTCGCTTGGTCTGGTCTAAGGTCTTGGATTGTCTTAATTGATTTGAATCTACTAGTGAAAGAGTTTGATTGGGTTTTCCCCTTCAAAGGGGTTTTAGCCCTGGATGAGTGCATATATCTGGTCTCATTGATCTTTATGTTTTGATTTGATTATTGATTGATGAGAAGAAGATAAAAGAAGAACATAAGGGAAGTTAATAAGAATACAAGAATATCACAAGTAATTGTCAACATAAGAAAATCTTTCTGCCTTTCTGATTTTTCTAACACCATGATGACCAACAAGTATTAGATTTCATGGCTAATGCTGATCTGTTCAAAGACGTTGAATTGATGAAGATGAGCATGAAAGGTACTTACAAGAAAGAGCCAAATCATAGAAATGAAACCCCATGCCCAAGGGCATGGTGTCATTGGAAAATATCTATGACTTGCAAAATCGCTTCATGGGACCAACGAATACAAAAACTCAAAGCTCCACACTACTACACGAACAAGTTAACCTGGGCACAAAAGAATATCCAAAGTATGTAAACCTCAATACATGTTTTTCAACTCAGGAATGACAAGCTTTTATCTGTGTCTTAAAGCAGCATTGAGATGTATTCGTGTGGGCATATGATGATTTGAAAACTTGTTATACACGATACCAATACCAATATCCAACACGTGATAGCAATCAAGGAGGGGGTTAATCCATTTCTAGAAAAGTTGAGAAAAGTTCATCCTATGCTTGAACCCTTTATACAGAAAGAACTAGGGAAGTTGTTAGATGCTTGAATCATATTTATAGTTTGTCACTCTACATGGGTATCTAACTTGGTTCTGGTAAAAAAAAAGTTTGGTGAAATACGCTTATGTGTGGCTTTTCAAAATTTAAACTGGGCTCCTGATAAGGAAAATTATCTCGTGCCATATATGTATTAGATCCTTTAGAGAGTATCCAGATAAAAAAATGTTCTCATTACTTGATGAATTTTCAAGGTACAACCAAGTTCTAGTAGTAGAACCTGATAGATTGAAAAAACATTCAAGACAAAATGGGGTACATTTGCATTTAGGCAAATTTTGTTTGGACTTATAAATACTGGTGCTACTTTTCAATGGGCTATGGACATTGTGTTCGGAGGACTAATCGATCAGATTTTGGTCATTTATGTGGATGACATTACTATTTTTTCAAAGAAAAGATCTGATCATCTTCGTCATCTAAAGAATATCTTTGAGCAGTGTTGGAAATTTAGCATGTCATTAACTCCTAAGAAAACATCTTCAGAGTGTCCAAGGGAAACCTATTGGGACATATTATAACAAAGAGTGGAATTAAAGTGGACCTAGAGTGGGTCAAGACTATTGCTAAGATTCCTTATTGTAGGAATTTACAGGGTAAGTTCCTCAGAAAGAATACCAAAAGGACACCGCTCACAACCAGATCACAGATCAATACACCAGTATTTTTGACGTGGTTAAAACCCTCAAAGAGGGAAACAGTCCACGGCATGTCCCAACGTGGGTGCTACAGGCAATTTATTAATCAAAGAATGAAAATTTACATAAGCTTCTCTCATGCACGGATTACCCGAACAATGACCCTCCATGCGCTTTAAATAGAACTCATGGACCAATCGGGTGTCAAGCCACGGATCAAGTGTCGGTAATACCGAGGAGAGAATGAACCGTCGGATCACTACATATCATGACCGTCGGATTGTAAGTTACAAAATGTACAACGGTAAAGAAACACACTTTACCTAACTCTATACCTAACTCTACACTAGACCAAATTGAACTTAACTATATCCTATGTGTCGGAATATCCTAACACTTATCTCGTGAACAAGAAATCCATGCAGTCCTTCTTGGGGCAGATAAATTTTCTCTTGAAGTTTATCTCTGAGTATGCACAAATTTTTAAACCTCTACAAGAAATGAACAAGAAGGATGCAATATATAAATGGGACCAGAGGGAAAAGGATGCTTTTTCTCGGAACAAACAAGTGATAGACGAAGCCCCGACATTATATAGTCAAAACTTTAACAAAGATATCTTGCTATATACCTTTGTTTCTGATACATCTATCACAACCATTTTGACTTAAAAGGATAATGAGGGCAATGAATGACCAATCTCATTTATGAGTGCTGGCCTACAGGGATCAGAATTGAATTACCCTGCCATATATAAACAAGCATACATAGTCTGCAATGCAGTGAAGCATGTTAGGCCTTACTTCTTGAAAAATCATGTTACCATCTTTGTGCCTCACCCAATGGTCATATCACTCTTTGTACAACAAGAGTTGGGTGAGAGGAGGGCGAATTGGATGAAAAGTCTCCAAGAATATGATTTAGAAGTTAAGCCAGCTCATATAATCAAAGGCCACGGTATCTATCATCTTGTAATAGAAGCAACCAACTCACCAGAAGAGGACTCTTTTAGTTGGGAACAAGAAATTGATATGTACAACATTGATAAGGTTACCCCTACAAGTGAAACCACATCTAGGTACGTTGATGTGCAGTAGTATCTATAACAAGGAAACTTTCCCTGACACTTATCAACAAAACAGAAAAGGGTGATTTGTCTCATAGCTCTATCTTATTAGCTTGTTCATGGTGTGCTTTTCTGAAAGCACCATAATGGATTTTACTTAGATGCTTGGAGTCCCCAGATTCAGAAAGGGTGTTAAAGGACTTTCACGATGGGAAAATTGGTGGACATTATGCAAGTGATACTATAGCTCACAAATTAATGTGGGGAAAATATTATTGGTCCACTTTAAGGATGCACATGCCTATGCCCGTAAATGTCCTATATGTCAAAGATGTGTTGGTCGTGATAGGAAGTCAGAAACCCCATTTCGACCTATTTCCATAGAAGAACCATTTCAACAATGGGGATTAGATTCCATTGGAGAGATCTTTCCATATTCATCAAAGTAATATTGGTATATTTAACCACCACATATTATTTTACTGGATCGTTTGAAGTAGTTCCATTAAGACAAGTGAACGAGCAGGAAATAATTCACTTCATCAAAAGAAATATCATTACCAGGTTTGGAGTTCTTATGTCACTTGTGTTTTACAATGCAACTTACTTTTTGTCATTGAAACTTTATGATTTTTCATTGGAGAATGGTATTGTTTTAAATCACTCTTCCAACTATTACCCTTAGGGAAATGATCTAGCTGAATCGACAAATAAGAATCTAATTCATATCATAAAGGAATTCGTTTACTCTAAGCAAAGGAAATGGAATAATGCATTGGTGAATGCCTTATGGGCTGATTATGTTACCCCTAATCCATATTTGAAGACCTCACCTTACTTCCTCGTGTATGGAAAAGAAACAATCCTTCCCCCAAATTTGTACCTCTCGACCCTACAACTTTCCTAAGAATCCCAATGTAAACCATGTTTGGTTTTTTAGAGTAGGATAAACATCCTTCTCAAACTAGAGGAAGAGAGGCATAATAAAAAGGAGAAATTTTATATTCATCAGAACCATATTAAATGTTGGTTTGGCAAGAAACTTGTGGGGAACAAGGAATTTGGTGTGGGGAACCTATTCTTGAAATGCAATAAAGCCCATCAAGAGAAAGGTAAACACACCAAGTTCCAATACCTATGGAGCAGACCCTTTACTATTCATGATAAGTTTTGCCATCATACTTACTGTCTTCAATCTTTATATGGGAGGATTGACCCTCTTCCCATTAATGGCCAAGTTTTGAAACATTATTTTTAGTAGTAGCCTCAGACTGCGTTTCTACCTGTTACAGACCATTTTGTCACATTCAACTAAATGAACTTGAAACCCGATCAATCATCATCCATTCACAACTTTGCAATCATCCCCTATAGAGCCAAAGGCATGTCCTTTCTAGAAGTTTCAACAATTCTACATTAAATTGGCTACTTCCTAGTTCAAATAGTGCGTTGTTGCAGGTTGCATCAAAGGTAAAAGCACCAACCAGTGCAAGTTTCTTTCATTGCAAGTGTGACGACCCTTTAAACAAGGAAAACGTAAAAAATAATTTTGAAGCTTTCGCTTCTAGAGGCTTCTATCGTGGAAGTTTCCATTCTCTGTTAAGGATGTCCTTGAATTCTTACAAATGAGGTATTATCTCTTATCCTATGGAGCTTATCCCCTTCTAAAGTGGATCTTACCCTAGTTTAATGGATCTACAACCTCCTCATTTCTCCTATAAATGCATTAGCTGCTATTGGGACCAGGGTATTTTTTAAGGATTCAATATTTTTCCTATATATAGTTTTGTATGCAACTATTTTGGTTTGAAAATTCATGTGTATAGAATGTAGGCGAATATTCAATAAAAATCGTGCAATTTACTATTAAAATTGGTAAATTTTTGGTGAATATAATGCATTTAATCAGATATGTGTAAAAATAGGTGAATTTTTAACCGAATTGGCGAATATTTTTTCAAGAAATGTCTAAAAAATAGCCAATTTGTGAAATTTCGCCCCTAAAATTTTCCCTAATTGGGACTGGGTTGGATTTTGGAGACTCCTAGTTATGGCTTCATGTTGTTGATTTAAGTTAAGAGGTCCATAATCCATCCATGTACTCGAGGAATGATTGAAGGCTTGCTTTTGTGACAAAGGAAGGATAAGATAATTAGGAGAGATCTACAAGGTTAAGGTTTTCAAAGGGTTGTAAGATTATCCTACTTTCACTAATACAAAAATGCCTTGTTTTCCTATACATCATGTCTGATTTATGCATATGTAGAACAATGACTGCTTGTTTTATTGTTTAAAGATGTTTGTACATTCTATTTGCATGTTTTGGTTGTCTTGCTTGTTGTAGATGTTTTGCAGGTTCCACTTATAACATTTGGAGTTGGAGCTAAACCTTGAAATAAGGGATAAGGAGAGAGTATACATTGGTTTCCAAGTAAGTCTTTCTTCCATGTTACAAATTTCTCTAAGGAAAGCATAAAAAAATTGTCTCAGTTGTTTCTAGATTAGGCCACTACGTCTAGGGAGTTTGCTTTTGTTTGCAGAAGGAAATCATCCATAAAACAACTTGGTGAATCAGTTGGGGAATGATAGGTTCTTTAATGGTTTCCTTTGTCTAGTCTTTTAGAACCTTTGAAAATGACTCTTTTTGACTTTTTCAGGCAATTATTGGACCTAGAAAAGCGTAATTTTGAGCTTGGTAAGGTTTAGTTTTGCTTGTTTTAATCAAATTTAGCCCAATGCACTTTCTGTTATGAGACAAAGCAACCCAACACACTTGTCTCTCTCTATAATTGTTATGACTTGCACTGGTTGCGATATATTTCCTATGATGACCCCTGTAAGTGCAAAAAATTTTGTGTTTCCTTGCCTTCCTTTCAATTCTGTTTTACCTGCAACATTTTCCTGAGTCTCTAGTCCATGCAAAAGTCTCTATAAATCTAGCAATTTGTTGGAATTGAGTTTGATTTCATTTTGATAAGAGTTTTATTGATTTTTGTTTCTTATTGTCAATTAGGGTTTCCAACCATTTGGATTGGTTATTGATTTGTTAAAATACTTTCATGTTACAATTCTAATTTGTGTGAATGTATTAGATTCAACAATCTAGTCATTTTTTTTCCATTGCATTAAAATTTTAAAAATCGAAAATCAAAAAGAAAATTTAATTTCTTTATTCATTAGGGATTTGAATCTTTGCATTCAAATAATGTCCAAGAGTGAGAGAGAGAAAGAGAGAGAGAGAGGGAGAGAGAGAGGGAGAGAGCGAGGGAGAGAGAGAGGGAGAGAGAGGGGAGAGAGAGAGAGAGAGAGAATAGTGAGAGAGCTCCAAAACTTAACTGACAAAAGGTTACCAAATGATCCTCAGAAAGCCTTTTTATGAATGAGGCCTCTATTTTATTCATTTTCCATTATTTTCCTTCAATTTCCTCCTCACATGCAACCTGTGACCTTTCGCCTTAATTTCTCCTAATTTGCATTATTTTCATAAATAAATGTGCCAAAAATATCATTTTTCCTTTCCAAAGCCTTAGCCATTGCATTTGCCAATTTCCTTAGTCATAATAAACCAAATGAAGACCCCCTAGGATGTCTTGTCCAACATTAAGCTTGGAATAAGTGTCCCATCAACTGTGGTTATTGTTTTTGCCTTTATTAACTTTTATTACATGGAATTTTCACCAGGGCTATTACAGAACCCTCCCCCTTGGGGAACACCGTCCTCGGTGTCAGACCACACCAAGACCTCAAAAAAACCACTGAAAAGAAAACATATTACACATGGAACTTTATAACCTAGCTTGATGCATTATTTATAATGATCACCCTGCCAAACGCAAACCAACATAATGACATAACAACATGACATCATAATGACATGACACCCATCCCACTTATTGGAGCTTTATAACATAGCTCATGGTGGTATTTACATCCATATACATATGTACTATACCAAACATCATAAGAACATATATAAGAACATACACCAAAGCATATACCAAAATCACACCAAAACACCAAGTCAAAACTACTTTGCCTCAACTAGAAAACAAGGAAGGATACGTAGCCTGCATCTGATCCACCATCTCCCATGTAGCATCATTGGGCCAAAAGTGCTTCCATTGCACTCTAACTTTGCTCAATTTCTTGGTTCCAGAGCATGAGCACCTTTTTTTGCAATATACACTAAGGCTCTGACTAAAATTCTTCATCTGGTTCCACCTACAATACAGACCAGTCAATCACATGATCGACATCTTTAATATACTTTTTAAGAAATGACACATGGAAAACATCATGGAATTTCACTGTCGGGGGTAGTGCAAGTCGATATTCCACTAGGCCAATCCGCTCAATGATACTGAACGGTCCAAAAAACCGTGGTGTCAACTTGGCACATGATCCAATCCGTAAGGAGCTCTTCTTTGGTTTGATGTGCAAGTACACCTGTTCCCCAACCTGGAACTCCTTGAACAACTTGTTCCTATCTGCATAAATCTTTTTCCTATCCTCTAAATTTTTCTTGATCACCTACATTTCCTATTCCATGTATGCCAACATGTCTTGTCCAATCAATACCTTGTTAACTGGATCACTCCAACTGATGGGAGTGTTGCAACTCCACCCATTCAATTCCTCAAAATGACTCATCCTCTATGAATCTTGATAACCATTGTTGTATGCGAACACTACCATTGGAAGATACTATTCCCACTTTCACTGCTAATGCATCACATACATCCTCAACATGTTCTCCAATATCCTGTTGACCCTCTCTGTTTGTTCATTTGTGTGCGGATGATAAGCTGTATTGAAGGCCAAATCTGTGCCCAAACTTGCAAATAACTCCTTCCAAAACATGGAAGTGAACTTTGCATCCCTGTTTGACACAATTTTCTTTGGAACACCATGTAACCTGACCACATATTTGATGAATACCTGTGCTACATCACTATTTGAGAATGTAGACTTCACTGGAATGAAATGTGCAACCTTTGTCAATTTTTCCACAATAACCATGATGGAATCATGTTGTCTCACTGTCTTAGGCAACATTGTGATGAAGTCCATGGAAATGACCTCCCATTTCCACTCTAGAATCACAATCGGCTATAGCAATCCACGTGGATGTTTTCACTCTGCCTTCGCTTGCTGAAAATAAAAACACCTAGCCACAAACTCTGCTACATCCCTCTTTAGATTCAACCAATAATAAAATTTCTTCATTGCAGTAAATGTCTTATGATAAGTGGTGAGCACTAGTATTGCAGCAATAATGCTGCAACTCCTAGGGCTTCCTACTTTACTTTTATCAACCCGGTAGTTCGTAACAAACTTGGAAGTGATGGTGCTGTATACACAAGTACTAGCTCTTACTGCAGGCTGTCACTTGGTCAGCTGGTGCAAGATCACTAGGAGCTCAAGCCAACTTCTATGAGTTTCCAGAAGAAGCTTTTAACTGTGATGAAAGAAATCTAACTCTACAGAGACTATTCTACTTGCAGAAAAAGAAATAAGACTGAAGTGTAATGCAAACCCTAGCAAACCCTAATTTTCCAAACTAACCCTACTTTTGCAGGGAAAGAGATGAAAACTGATGAAATGAGTGCCATTGACTACTGAAAAGGTAAATTACATCTATTCAAGCTACTTCTGAAAGGAAATGAGAAGAAAACATCTTTTTGTGTTTTTGAGCGCTTTTATGTGAAATTATTATGCTTGTAATTTATCTGTTTGTGACTGTGGCAGAGATTTGGTGGCGATGGAGGGTGGATTTGGTTTTTTCAGGGGTGTAGGAAGGTGTGGAGGAGTCCTAAGAAGTCTCTGGCACCCTTCTGAAGACTTCCCTTGCAATCAGATTTTGAAAAATCACTTACAGGAAATTCCATAGGAAGCTGTAGGGGATCTACAGGAGGATCTATCGGAGAATGCCGAGAGTTATTTCTGGAGGTTTTGAAGGTGGAGAAACGGTGGGAAAGGGTACCTGAAGACTAGAGGGGTGCGTTAAGGTGTTTGGAGCTTGTCAAGGAAGTTCAACAAAGAGGAGGATGGTTGGATTTGTTCAAACAACAAGATGGAAGCTTATGGAAAAAATGTAGAAATTAGGGTAGATTGGTGAAATGTTGCGAATGACTTGGGAAATCTGTGAGAATTGAGCTGATGTTGACTGCTTTAGGGATGTATGGTGAGCGGAGGTGTCCTGCAAGGGATCTGCACATCTACCATGAAAAAATAAATATCTCTAAGTGACGTAATTTCTGACCTAGAAATAGAAAATGCTAAACGATAACCTTTGAACAGAAAAGCATGCAAAGAGATCTATTGTAAAAATAGGAAATGATCTTGGCCAACTGAATCTGAAGAAATACATTAACTCTAAAATCAAATCATCACACTAGAAATCGCATGGAAGAGCAAAAATGTGTTTTTGGTGGCAACAATGGTGCCATGACCTCAAATCACGATCCCAGGAAGGGAGAAAAGAGATCAGGGCCTGTTGTTTTCCTTTTTGAATCTTAGCTTATCACTGTGTGAACCTACTTTAGAAAATGAAACAAAAGCAGCTATGAAAACCATCAAAAGGAACCTAATCTAAACAAGGTAAAATGGATCTATGTAACATAAATTAACTCATGGACTGAAGCAAAAACATATAAGTACAAAGCAAGAGGTGCTGGGTAGATTGGGTTGGGCCCTAACCCAAGAGCTTGAGCCCTCTGAAAGAGATTAGTGCTGTCTCAAAACCTGTTTCATCTCCATTATCAAAAATAAAAGTCACATTACATAAATTGTCCTTAAAAAGGAAGCTCGAAAATGAACTGAACTGGAGCTGCACAAAAGTGCGAAAATTCTACTAATGACTAGCTAACCTACTGAGGCTCTAAGCCCCCCTATTTATACAAATGGAATCCTTTAACAAACCTCCTAAAATCAAGGAGCTGAGCTTCCCAAAACTGCAGATAAACAACAGTCCTTCTTTACTTGCTCGACTGCCCCTTGGATGCACTAATGTGGCTACTTGTGCTCTGAGTTTCTGATGGAGAATTTGAGGTAAGGGTTCATAAATGAAGGGGACACCCCCCTACAAATCCTCTTCCTTGTTTCCTCAAATACTGGCTGCCAAATGCTCATATCTCCTTTGACTTTGTCCAAAATTGACCAAAAAATATGCATAAAGCACACATTAGACTTCATGGCATAATGACTAACCCAATTCACTCTATTAGCATAAATATAATAAAAAACATGCAATAAAATAATGGTAATGGTGGATTAAGCTGAGTTAGGAGGTCAAATGAGCCCATATAATTACCCATTTCTGGGGCTTATCATCACGCCCCTATTGAATGGGTTGCTCATCCGCTGAGCAACTAGTCTATCTCTTCATCCTTGATGGCTCTGATGGATTCCATGACATCCCATGCTTCTGATGTGATATCTTCCTCTTTATCATGGAATCCTGCCTTTCTATCCACCTCTTCCCATTGTTTATGTTCTTCTTCCTCTTTTACACCTTCCAATAGTCCTAGCAGTAGTGGAGGACTGAATTTGAGGCCAATCCAATTGGCCTTCAAACTTTGCATAGAGTGCTTACACAGTGGCACTCTCCTTAAGGCTTCTCTCATCCTATTTGGGGAGTGATACTCCCTGATCTGTAGGCTGTGTGGCAATGTGTTCCACCTTCTCATGCAGGCATGAATGCAGTAATCTCCAAACAATCTCTCCATGTCCTTGAAATGTGCAATAGCTTGGGCCTTCTCATCGATATATTTGGGGACACTTTAAGGATTAGCTGCAAGGTGTTGGTGGGCACTAATGAGAGCCATGGGGTCTGCTGGCTCTGCTCTAATCATCAGAGGTTCATTATGCTCTTTTTCCATCATTTTTTGGATTTATGCTGCCCTTTCTCTTCATGGCTCATCTAAGATGCCATGGCCATCAGCTGCAAGTCTCCTAACACAGCATTGGGGTCCCATAGGTTCATATCAGTAAGGGCCATGTTGTGTAAATAAAACTTTGCCAGCTTCGCTTTGTCCTCAGCTGAATTGTGGTCACATAGATCCATGAATTGGCCATAATCCTGAAAAGGTATGGTGCCTCTCTGGGCCAGAGTCTTGATTTGGAACTGGAGCCACTAATCCTTGAGGTATACTGCATATGATTTGGCTAGCTGCCTGCACTGTAGTGCCTCCATAGCCTAGCTAGCCATGCAGGCTAATTGGGCTTCCCTTTCCTGTAGCTGCCTTCTTAAGATCAATACCTCATTTTCTGCCTGGGGTTCCCTTTCCTGTTGCTGTCTTATTAATATCTCACTTTTTGCCTGGGGTTCCTTTTCCTGCTGCTGTCTTCTTAAGATTAACAACTCATTTTCTGCCTGGGGTTCCCTCTCTTGCAGCTGTTTCTTTAACCTTTCATTTTCTTCTTCCAATTGCGATCTCCTAATGCCTTCTATATGCCTTATAGTGCTTAATTCTTTGCCCATCTCTCTCAACTTGTTTTCCATGTGCCCAATGTCTTCCACCCCTTTTGATTTTGCGATTTGCATCCACCTATGGCTTCTAACCCTTTCTTTTTCTAGCTCAAAGAAGAGCGGGATTGCAAATTTCTGAGGGATAATTTTTCCTCCTTCAAGAAGGTTGTAATAAGAGCCCAAATTAGGTTGTGGGTCAGGTTTTGGTATCTCTTTTGTCTTATCTTTCTCCTTGGTCTTCTCTTCTGCCTCTTTCTCAAGTTTCTCAGTCTCCTGTAGCTTTGTCCAGGTCTCCTGTAGGGCGGTTTGTGCCTCCTGTAGGACAGCTTTGGAGTCCTATAGTTTTATCCTTTCCCTCCAACTGGAGGTCTTAGGACTTCCTCTCTCATAGGTGACAGGGGTTCTGGATGGAGGTTCCTCCTTTTTGGTAGTAGGGGAATCTTCAATGATGATGGGCTCCTTTGAAGATGGCTGAGGCTTCCCCATCTTTATTTTGGTGCTTTTTTGAGCCTTGAAATAATGGATGTTTCTCTTTTTCTCTTTGGTTTGGGCTTGACTAGAGTACTAAGTGCAGCAAGAACATCTGCTGCCTCCGTTGATAGTGTCTCAGGAGACACTTCTTCCTATTGTGCTTCTTTTCCTTCATCTGTTGTCTTTTCTGTCCCTGCTGGTTTTGCTTCTTCTGTCTCTGATTTCTTAGCTTCTGCTTTTTCTGTGGTAACCTTTTTCTGAACTGTCCTAGGTTTCTTCTTTTTCTCTGTTGTGGTTTTACCCTTTTCTGCTTTTGATGCTTTCCTCTTTTCTACTTTAGGCTCATCTCTGGTGGTGTCATGTTTCTCCTTTTCTGTCTGGTTTTCTTCTTTCTCTGGTTGGGTTTCCTCTTCTTCCATTTGAGTGCCCTTCTCTTCTTCATGGATTTCCTTCCCAGTTTCTCCTCTTTGTTCTTATTCCTCACTTTCAGGTGGACTGAGGTCATAGGTGAGAGCTTTTATATCATCCTCTTTAGTCATGTTTCTGAAAATCTCCCAAGCTATGGGAATTGTGAAAGTGTGGAGGGCATCTTCCACCAGCAATTTAATTAGCCCACGGTGAGCCAATTGGTTTGGAATTCTTACCTCCAATTTAATGTTATATTCTATTAAGGATTGGAGGAGAAAATAGGGAACACTGAGTTTTTGAGGTGCATGGAGATCCATGCCATACCTCAATTCATGCAAAAGTCTGAAATGATGCCCATCAACTATGCTGTATCTTCCTTCAAAAGATATGTATTTGATAATCTAATAGTTGACCTCATCACAGGGGTAAGGTATGCTGGTCCTCCTGATGCCATTCTTGTCTTCCACAGGGTGTTCATTAGGCTGGAAAAAGGTCTTCTTGGCAACCTGACCCAGTGGTTTTTCTTCCTTGCTCCAGGGTAGTCCAAGTGGGAGACCGGTGACCCTACTGATGAATTCTGGTGTGAGTTCTATGGTTAGACCCCTGAAACTGACAGTGGCATGGGTTTTTGAGTGAGGTTTTAAAGACAATGCAAATTCCTCTATGACTTCATCATCATACCCATGAAACTTTTCAAAGAAAGGAATGCAATTTGCTCTAGTAAAGAGGGCTACCACTTCTGGATGTTCATGCAGCTTAGTTGACTTCAAAGGCTCCTTCCTCATAAAAACCCCTGTCATGATGTTTCAGATTCTGCTGGAATATTTCAGTTGAAGAGGGAGGCAACAAGTTTCAATCCCGAATAAAGAGGAACAACTGAGGTTTTCTTTCAAGAAACAGAGAGAGAGTTTTTGTGTTCTTTCTTTTAAAAAAAAACAAATTGCAACTTTCCTTCCTTCGAAACTCGGTTCTCTAGACTTACATTACTTCTCTGTTTGTTTGAGGGAAACAATACTTAAAAAAAATAGAGAACATATAGGATTGTGTCTTTCTTCTTACAAAATTTGCAGACTACCCAACTCAAATTCACTCTTTTCAGGCTTACTTTTATAAAGTTGCATCATCTTTTTTCATTGGAGAATACCACGGAGGAGAAAGAGACAACATTTCGGGCAAAGAGCAAATGGAGGAACTACATATATAATTTCTTAAAAACACAGGCAGACTCTGTTTTCACTTTTCTTCCTTTTTCCACTCAATACCTCGCTTGGAATCACACCACCCTTTGTAGAGATGGAAATGTAGAGAGGGTCTACACGAAGCCTACCTCTTCGAGCTCAAATTTTCTATAAAATCCTGAATTTTCCTCTGCGATGCTGCTCATTGGCCTTCCTATAGAAAGGCTCCTGTAGGACTGTGTTTCCGCTCCTGTAGAGTCTGATAATGCTCCTGTAGAGCTCGATAATGCTCCTGTAGAGCCTGATAAGTAGGAAGGCACTGAAAATGACAGAATTCGACTATTTCAAGGCTTTGGAGGTGGTAGGTAGGTTGCTACAGTCGAGAGCACGTCAACACAAATGAGAACAAAGGTGGTGAAGGCGGTTGACTGCAGTGTACTTAAGCTTACGGGAGAGTTCTGCGGTGATGAGGTGAGGTGGCAGGAAGGGTACGTTACCCTCATTCAGGCCGTTGGTCCCCACTGTAGTGTCATCATGGAACTTTTATTTCGCCTGGCGCAATCATTTCCATCATTATCGTTGGATTCTGCCGCTACTTGTTCTGAGATATTTTTGAGTTTATTGAACACACGTGTTGAGTGCACCTATGGAGCACTGTTTGATCTAGACGAGGGTGGCCAGTTAGCTAGCCACTGATCTTGTTCAATCTTGACCATCTCATTTGTCCATGCAGTTTTTAAACTATACCCATGCAACAGAGGAATAGGTTTAGTCACTTACCTGTTAGTCGAGAATTGTGTGCTACCGTGCTATTTCATGCTTAGACTCTGGCGTTCTATCCATGGTTTTCTGCTACTGGTGCCTATGGCTTTTGGATTGGTGGCTCAGCTACCTTATACAAGTGATCTTCAATCAGGATCTTGCTCCTTGCGCGTTCTACACATCTGTGGCTGCACTGACCCTACCTCTGAAGCTTGATTTTTAGGGGGATCAACTACTACAAGAATCCTATATGGATTCCTGTAGCTACTTCTCCCTCTAAAACTTTTGGTTGGGGCTTGAGCAGGGAATTGAGAGGAATCTGAGGAAGATTCTAACAGTCATGGAAAAGTAGTTGGTATGCAATAGGTAAGAGTTAAGGATGTTGCTTGTTTATTTTTTTATTTTTCTAAAAAACCAAAAGAAACAGGATTTCTGTGTTTTATGTGCAGGGAAGAAAGAAGCGAGTGGAAATGTAGTGGTGTAGGTATGGAATGGAGGGTTATGAGGATGAATGGCGGTAGGGGGGTCCACAGGTCTTCTGGACAAGTTTCTAGCCCTTTGATCCTTTTCTTGACTTGATTTCGAGCTCTCTGTGATTTCTACAGGAGCTTCCTGTAGAACACATAGTGCCTCCTGTAGGATGCACAGATTTCAGAAAAAGCAATACCAGGGGATGGAAGAAGATAGAAACGATGGAAGAGGGTCTAGAAGAGATGTAATCGGCTTGTGTGATGTCCCCTTTTCCTTCTTTGGTCCTCCTGCAACCTGCAATGCACTCAAGAAGAAGTTAATTTTTCTTTTTCTGTTTTTTTTTAAGAGACAGTTAGAGCGCTTCCAGGAGGTTTTCACCCTACCTGCCTACCCTGGGCACCTCCAAGGGAAGGTTTTCACCCAAGGATATTTATTCTCCTCATTTTTTTTGTTTTTTGTTTTTGTTTTTTTTAGTGAGTGGGTGGAGTGGAGGCAGAGACTTGCTCCACTACCAACACTATTTTACTCATATTTTCAATGGATTCTTGCTTGGAGAGGGGCTTCTTGTAGGATTTCAACCTATGCCCATTGAAAAGCATGGGTATGGCTTCTTCATCGATGGTCCTGATTAGAACTGAACCATTGTCATTGCACTTATCTACTATGTACGGTCCCAACCATCTTGTCCTCAGTTTTCCCTTGAAATATTTATACCTTGAGTCAGACAACAATGCCCAATCTTCTTCTTGGAATTGCTTCTCTTTGAGGTATTTTTCATGCCATATTTTCCTTTAAAGCTGGACTACCTCTATGTGGAGAAGGGTCTGCAATCTTTTTTCGTCCAATCCATTTAGCTAGAGTAACCTTTCCTTTTGTGCATGGCTAAGATCTAGGTCTAGCTGATTTGCCATCCTTAGTGTATTGTATTCAAACTCTATTGACAACAGAGCCTTCTTTTCATAGACCATCTCATAGGGTGTGAATCCTGTGGTGGTCTTCCATGTGGTGTTATAGGCCCAGGTGGCCTCAGCTAATCGATCTGCCCAATCTTTTCTGCTGCTGCTCACTACTTTGGTCAAAATTACTTCTAGGGCTCTGTTGGTGACTATTTGTCCATTGGCTTGTGGATGGTAGGGGGTGGAAGTCCTGTTCTTGATTCTATGATGTGTGAGTAGGTCTTCAATCAGATTGGAGGTGAACTGACTTCCTTGATCTGTGACTAATTCTCTTGGATATCCAAACTTATAGAAGATGTTCTCCCTCAAAAACTCAGCTACTTTCTCTTTAGTTGCTGCCTTAATTTCCCTTGTCTCTGCCCATTTTGTCAGATAATCGGTGCACACAATGATGTATTGTTTCTGGTTTGAAGGAGGGTTGATAGGACCCACAAAGTCCATGCCCCACTTCTCAAATGGCTCAAGAGTCACTTGAGGCTGCAAGGGCATCTCATCCTTTGGAGTAGGTTTCCCCATCCGTTGACACCGATCACATTGGCTGATATACCTCCTCACATCTTGATGAAGAGTGGGCCAATAGTAACCTGCTTGCAGAATTTTGAAGGCAATCCTCTTTGTTGCAAAATGTCCTCCACAAGGCCCATCATGACAGGTCAGGAGGATGTCAAAGACTTCCTCCTCCCTGACACATCTTCTTAGAATCTGATCTGGGCCAAGTTTGAAGAGATTGCCCCTAATCCAAGTGAAAGGGGCACTTTTCCTCACGATCTTGCTCTTCTCTTTGGAGGACAGGTGTGGTGGGAATTGTGCTGAAACCAAGTAATTTGCTATATCAGCAAACCATGGGGAGAGTACTGAGATAGCGAACATGTGTTCATCTGGAATCTGATCATCCACCGTTCCTTCTTCACCTGCAGGCAGATTTAGTCTAGACAAAAAGTCAGCAACAACATTTTCCTTACCAGGTTTATCAATAATGGTTAAATGCTATAATAAGAGCAACCATCTAATGATATGAGCTTTCACATCTGGTTTATTCATCAAATACCTAATTGCAGCATGATCAATGTGTACAAAGGTCTGATAGCCTGTAATATAATGTCTGAATTTATTTAAGGAATGGACAACAGTTAGGAGTTCTTTCTCGGTCACCGTGTAGTTTAATTCTGCCTTTGACAAATTCTTACTTATAAAGTATATGGCATAAGGTAACTTTTCATCAATTTTCCCTAAGGCTACTCCTATCGCTTTGTTCGAGGCATCTGTATGAATGTGGAAAGGTAGGGCCCAGTTTGGACCTCTCAATATTGGGGCAGTCACAAGTTTACTTTTCAAGGTATCTAGGGCTTCTTGATAGTTGTTAGTCCATATGAACTCAACATCTTTCCCCAAAAGACCAAACAAGGGAGAGGCTAGCTTACTGAAATATTTAATGAATCTTCCATAATATCCCGCTAAGCCTAGGAAGCTTCAGACATCTCTCACCTTTTGAGGAGGTGGGATCCTTTGGATGATGGCAATTTTGTTGGTGTCCACCTGTAATCCTTACTGAGAGATTGCATGACCTAGTATGGCAGTCATCAAGAATTCACACTTTTCAGGACTGAGGAACAAGTTCATTTCAATACACTTGTCGAAAAATTTTCCCAGGTTAGACAAAGCTTCCTGGAAGTTAGAACCATAAGGAGTAAAATCATCCATATAGATTTCCACTACATCATGAACCAGTTCAGAGAATATACTCAATACTGCTCTCTGGAAAGTGGCGGGAGCATTACACAATCTGAAAGGAAGGACCCGATATGCAGAGGTACTCCAAGGACAAGTGAAAGTGGTATTATATTGGTCTTCCGGGCTGATTTGGATCTGATTGTACTCGCTAAACCCATCTAGGAAGGAGAAAAACTTTTTCTCTGCCAGGCCATCTAACACTTGATCTATGAAAGGCAAAGGAAAATGGTCCTTTTTGGTGTTAACACCCAGGTTGTTCCCTTTGACTCCTGAGGGAATACGGCCGGGGTAACCACTAACCAAGCTTTGGATTACTGGTTCTAGCCTACCGGTAATCAGAGAGGGCTCTCTCTTTCAGTTTTAACTTTGTTTTTGAGGATTTTAGGCTAGTTATGAGGTGGGAGTTTGTTTGAATTTTGGTTGCAGACTGTTGTTCAAAGAAGGGCATGCAAATATGAAGGAGAGTTCAATCCATTGGGCATGTGGAGTCCAGAAATGAGTAGGATTTGATGTCTGTGATAAAGAGAGGTTCACTGCAAGGCTAGATGGGTATTCATGATACAAACTTTGATTTTTAGCAAAGAAAACAGTATAAATTACACCAGGAAAGGCAATTAAGAGTTCTTTCACAGTGCAATACGAAATGAAGAACAAATCCTACTCAGCAGCAACAGAGAATTACTGAATAAAGACTTATCATGTGATTAGAGCAAATGGGAGCATTTAAGAATTCCACAGTTGTAGCTAACCTTGAAGAAAACATATTTAGTAGTAAGGATTGAGTTTAGGGTGTCTTTAATGGACAAATCCTGAACTAGTCTTTTACCTTTCTACCAAGATTAAACACCATACATCACAGACAGATTACAGAAGAGATAAAACATAAATACAGTTAGAAAACACTTATTGTATCACGCCATAACACGAGAATCCTGCAGCAGTCAGTAATTTCATCACAGCATGTCCAAGCCAAACATATCTCCTAGAAACCAACAGCTCCTTTGTATTATATCTTTCAGAGGAAATACAGCCGAGTTCTCTTGAACAAATGAGTAACAACAACCCCCAATAAGCTATGCGGGGGTGCATATATACAAAATATCGCAAAAATATCTCAGTTCTGAGTTATTGCACAATAACTGCTCTTACCAACTTTCAAAGATATTTCTTACAAAATTAAAAGCTACTTTAATGAATATACAATAGCTGCTTGCTGTTTGTCAGAAGTTCTTGACTTTTGAGGGCAACTGGCTCTGCAGGGTGCTTTGCATTGATTCTGAATAATACGCCCTTTATTGCTCTGTCGTGCTGTAGCTATCTCAGCCCTGTCATCTGCATCTGTCGGTGTTGCTTTAGTGTCCAAATTTGTTTGCTAAGTTGGCTCTGTCCACTCATCTCCAGTCATAGTAAATATATCAACTATCTGAACATGATGATTTATATTTGATGTACAAAAATTTGATGAAAAATCTGTTTGTTCACAGCAATGTCTGTATCATGCTTGTCCACCATTCCTGAGTAGGCAACTGATGTCTCAAAATTGTGCCTAAGGTTTCATCTGCCTCAGTATATTTGTAGTAATTTGGAGGCACTTCAAATAGATGTCTAATCTCATTCATGATAAAAAACAAATTCTCTATTCTGTCATAGAGACTCTGCCCAGATGCAGGCCCTGTTTCCTATGGGGTACTTGATGTTGCAGTGATCTGATTTGTAGCAAATGTATTTACCCTCTTGGCATAGTTTTCATGGGATAGTAACCTTCCTGCACTGTTTAGTAAGCTGGGAAGGCCTCTGTTATGCAATGCTGTAAATTTCTCCATGAATTTATTCACCTCTGTCTGCATTTCCTGGCACCTTCTATCCAATGTTTACACAAGATTTCTCAAAGTGAGCACCCTTTTGACCAGTAAGATGGTGTCAGTTCTGTTAGAGATACCCATGGCTGTGAGCTGAGGGTCTGTGCGGTTGTTAAGGACATTGATCATCCTATTAGCTATCTCAGGCATATTGCCTAGAGATGCCCTTGCTCTTTGGTTTTCTTTGTGGGCCCTGCCTATGAGATCTATATGCTCATGAATGGTTTCAATATATTGCCATTGATCTGTTATAGACTGACCAATATTGGCCCACATGACTTTCTTGATTTCAGCCACAACTTTATCAAGAGAGAGCTCTTTCTCCAGTTCTTTTATCTTCTTCTCAAGAGCCTTTACCTCTCTTGTTTTCTCAGCTACACTTTGCTTTGATTTATCATACTTTTCATTAAGTGTAGCCAATTTTTCCTTGGCTTCATTTAGTTCTGCCATCTGGGCCTCCAGAGCTTGAAGTTCTTTCATCATATTTTGCATATCAAGGCTCGGTGCCTGTCCTGATGTTGTTGCTGGTGCTGCTGCTGTATTTGGTGCTGATGTTGAAGGGCCTGTCCCAGCTGTTTGTCCTGTGGGAGGACTTATAGTTTGAGGAGTTTCCTCAAGGTTAATTACTGGCTGAGGGGGCTGAGATATCTGGCCTCCTTCTTTCTGTTTCAGGGTTGCCTGTAATGCACCCTCTGTTGCTATCAATCTCCCTTCTGTTTCTACTAATTGCTTGTGTAAAGTCAGCATCATGGCTGCCACATCTTGGTCCTTTCTCTACTGAGCAACATCTTCTGTTTGAGGGTGAAGGGTTGCTGGAATTTTGACCATCTTCCTCAAAGCTGCTATATCTTCCTCTTTTTTCTTTAGTAGTGCCTGCACAGCTTTGGGATCACTTGGGTCATGCCCAAGCTCTATAATGATATCTTCCAAAGACCTAATCTTGTTGTCTTTGGCTTGAGAAGATGCTTTCTCCAATTCTAATTGGGCAGTAGTATTATGGAGACTATTTTGCAATTTGTGTGCTAGAAAGGTTTTATCTGCAAGAGAGGAGTAGACCATCTCACCCGTTTGCTTATGTAGCTCAATTTGGTCCATTGGGTGGATGTCTTTTGCAAATACTTCCAGGTTGGTTCTTATGTAATCTGCAGCTGACTGTGGCTGCAGCATAGTAGGCATGAAATGACTCATAGTCATCTTCCCCTCTGTTATGTCATATGCTGACATAAGCCTCTGTTGGTTTTTGGGAGCCATTTTGAGCAAGTGATTGTAAAACTGGAGTCTGACTGGCTCATTTCTCTTCTTAATATCAATAAATTGCTGCTTTATGCTGGATTCTGCCCTTCTTTGCTGGCTTGAGGAGCTTACCTCTCCTCCAAGTGGTCTTTCTTGTTCCTGTTGGAAGGAACTGGCTGATGCTTCCATGCTAGGGGGGCCCATACCTATGGATGGCCCAATAGGCATCTCTTCTTCAGAAAAAGGATTTAATCTTTGCCTTTTATCCCCTTGTTGGCTTGCTGATGTAGTGAGGGGAGTTTCTTGCTGTCTATCCATTTTCCTGGTTCTCTCTTCATTCAACGGGGTTTGGAGCACCGAGGTATCCACTACTGTTTCCTACCTTGGAGGCACACTTTCTTGAGCATGTTGCTCTGTAGATACAGGGGCCTCAGCCATTTCCTCTTGCTGTTCTGCCTGTTCTTTCTGATGTCCTGTTGTTGGGAGTGTCTTCTCCTGCTCCATTTCTTTTCCCTTTTCTGTGCTAGCTGCTTGAGGAGTAGTCTGAGCTACTTGGTAGGGAGCTGTAGAAGATGAGGCAACTGCTCCAAGTTGAATATGAGGAAGAGAAAAAACCTGCCCACAATATTCCAAGTCAGCTTCCTTCTCAAGTTTCTTGGCTTCTTTTAGTGCTATTTCCTCTTTAGTACTTGCCTCTTCTAGAGTGCCCTCTTTCCATCTTAACAGATTTTCATATTTTTCAATATGAGGCAACCTGACATGATCATAGCTAGCCAACTTATATTTGACCCTTCTAAGACTAATGAAATGATTGGGATCATAGGGTATCCAATGGAAACTGGTTTGCAACTCGAGGCACTTTAGGATCTTATCTGCTTCTTTCCATGCCTCTTCTCTTTTATTATAAATGAATGGGCCTAGCTGGTTTCTGACTTTGAGTTGTACCTTCTTATTTTTGCTGTGGAAATGGACCATGTCTGCATTCCCAAATTGTCTGAAATACTCTAAGGCGAAGAGTCTCATAGGGACATATCTTGGTAGCCTATATGGGGCTAACTGACAACCATATATTCTGATCACTGTATGGTGTTGGTAAAAGTACCAATCCCCAATGCTGTAGGCTTTTGAGAGCTGGAGGATTCTTTGCATCTCATCTGTCAATCTTGGAGGAGGGGAACTCAACAACAAGGACATGGCTGGATGGATAAAAAGGTCTATGAATTCACAGTAGTTGTATGGTGAATAAGATGTGTGATGAAAGATTGAAGACCAAAATACCATAGATCTTGGGTTTCCCTGAGCATCAAACTTCTTGAGAGTAATAGGGAAACTATCAGTCTGGTAAAATAGGAACAAGTGATAGATGTAAGAAGTGCATCTAAATATCCTTTCCCTCTCTAGATTCATCAATTTCTCATGAATTTTATTGGCAATGTATGCAGCATAATCATAGTGAACAGAAGGAGGCTTTCCAGGGGAGAAGATAGAAATCATTGCCAGAATGGTTTCATCAGCATCCTCAGTTGACCTATAACCCAGGACATAACTGATCATATCCACCAACAATCTGCCCAACTCATTAAAATATACATTTCCTATAGGAGGGGTCCTCACAGTTTGAGAGCCTGGTTCAATGAATAGCTGATTAATCTTTATGATTTGGGCATTGGACAACTTGCCTCCTTGGTCTATCAAGTGCATCATGGACAGAGGAGTCAATGGCTTTGTAGTGTGAAAGTGCAGCATTTGATTTATAGCCTTAGGGGTGACATGGAACAAAACTGAACCTGAGGGACTGAGGACAGCTCTTTGACATGGATCATAGTTGGCACTGCATCGATGAATTAAATCTGGGAGGACATTGACTTGAGGAAGATTGAAAATGGGCAAATTGGAGTCCCAAATCCCTAGAATATCAGTTCCACTGAGGTGTTTGGCTTTCAGCTCATTGAGTACATGAATATGATACTTGCTGTATAGTGGGATTACTTCTGCCATCTGGTAGTCTCTGTCAGCCAGGGCCTGCCATTCTAGCTCTCTTTGTGGGGCATTTAAGGGTGCAATGTTTAATGCCACTGGTGTCTCCATGGTCAATTGGTAGTTTGAATTGTATTTGAGCTTGTTTTTCTGGGCACAGCAACACAGAGTAATGAATTTTGCAGGAACAGGGCAATTTGCAGAGGGGACAAGACAAATAGTGAGGAAACTGAGTTGAAATGCTTCCCGGGAGAGGCTAAATGAGCAAATGCCGGGTTTCGAGAGTGGTTTTCCTGGTGAATTGGTCTAGCAGAGGTTGAGATTTGCGAATGCGCAAACAGACTGCGAATTTATGGTAATTTGGCACAATGCAGAATCTTTGTGGGTAAATTTGAGCTTACAGGGGGAAATGGAACACTGGTCACTGAGGATTTTCTGCCAATTACAGTGTTTTTCTCTCTTTTCTCGCTTGTTTTGGTGAATTATGCAAAAAACCAGGCGCGGAGGGGAGATTTTGATAAATACCTGGTGCAATCGGCCAATGGTGGAATAACAGGTGAATTGAGGGCGCCCACGGTCTTTAAATCAATTTCTTGCAGGTTGGCGGCGAAGACGACGTGAAATTGCATGCAGGAGGCGCAACAGTCTTTTGGTGGAAAAGTGCGAAAAAACGTGATTTTTGGCGAAAATATAGGAAATCTGGCCTTTGGCGCACTTTTCTTGGATGACGTCAGCATGACGTCATAGGTGGGGCCATGGTACGGAATGATGACGTGGCGGTCTGTGAGTGGTCCACGTGGACGGGGGACGTGGCGGACATCTCAGGGCGATGGCGGATGGAGCGGTGATGCGACGCTGAGGTGGCAGTGGAGTGGAGCTGACGTAGGGCTGACTGGGCGGGTGGTAAACGGAAGGCGGTAAGCGGTAATATCAGATCGCTTAAGGTACGGGTGCGGTATTGGCAGGAGGCCGCCCGATAGAACTCAGGAGCGACGCGTGTCCAAGCCCTGACGTCATGGTATGACAAATTTTGGGCGCTAACGTACTGCCATTGGGGGTGATCCGATATTGATGTGGGCCGTCGGATGGGAGGGCCCCGATCCGACGGTCGACGGGAAGCAAAAGTGATAGGACAATACGAAGGGGAGTGGGTAATAAACAATAATATTTCTGGGGATGCGCGCTGTAATCAAAACTTTGGATAAGCGGAGAAAATGGGTTTTGCGATGTTTTATACGCCAACATGGGTTAATTATCATTTGTTCGCAAAGCGGGGTTAGGGCTGTTAAACCAAGAAGATCTTGGATTAATCCCTAAACTTTGTTTTTGGCGTTATTTTGCCTATTGCGCTTAAATCTCTTAGCGCTCCAACCTTTGAAGTTTTTAAGGTTATATTGCCTAGGGAAAGGGGAATATATACTTTGGGGCATTTTACATACAATGGTGATATAGTAGTAGGGAAAAGGGGAATATAGGGAATTAAGTAATAATGGTTAATAGTTAATATGGGAGGGGGATATGAATGAGCGGTGATAGACACTAAGTTTTAGGGAACAAACTTAGTTTTGAGAGTAGATCAAAATGAAAAGGTTTTTACACAAGAAATGTGGCTCTTCTATACAACAAGGATCAATAAATGAGTTTGATTTCTGCAATGAACAAAGGTGGTATTGGGATGTTAGAAAGAAGTCTGATAGGGGATGTTTGGGAAGTTAGACATGCTTCACTTTGTTGGTACAAAATTGCTGAATAGGAAGATCTGCACTGGCCACCATGTGTTTCCTTTGCTTAGGCCAGTGATATGAAAGAATTCATGCTTCTGCAACCCCATCTACCTACCCATTCTATTGCCTAGCATTTTTTGTTACTTCAGGGAGGGTGCACTTAGACTAGCAAACCCTCATGTGCCTTTTTCTTTTCCTTTGGCATTTCCTTTTGATTTTCTATCTAAGGCTAGCCTTATTACTTCCAAGGCCCCAGATTAAGCAGTTGGGAACCTTCATTCTCTACCTGACTACTGATCTGCCAAGATTGAACAGTTTGGACAGATTTCTTTCTCTAGTCTACAACAAAAATTGAAATATGGCATGACCCAGCTTAGACTGTTGGATCACCCATTCAAAAGTAGGACATGCATCAAACAACTGCAAATAGGTGTTTTCCACACAAATATGAGATCTTTGCACCATCAAAGTAGGGCATATTTGGAACTTCCGCTGTCAATCATGAAAAATGAAACCTATTGGCATAGGTAGCTAACAGTGGCTCCACTTGGGGATGGTTTTTCTACTTTGAAAGACCAAGAACAACAGGTCAGAATGCCTTGGCCCTTGACTTCTTATCAAAACTTGAGAGCTTTCTCTTTGGATTTCAAAACTGGAATCTATCACCATTGTGGAACTTCTGAAATAAAAGCCTTTTCCTGCTTATTTACAACACTTATGAAACTGAACTATCTATATGCTGAAAGAAAATGCTATATACAACTTGTTAGCGCTTGAAATTTCACCTCAGGCTGAGAAAGGTAAACCTCAAGGAAACATCAAACCACTTAGCCTCGTAGCTAGCCCTACGGGGCAGGAGAGGGTTCTCTTCGGTCTATCTCAATAAAGATCTTCAATGGGCGAGATAACCAATAGGGTAACACTGATTTTAGGCTATTAAACTGATCAAAAGGGTTGATTTGGGGTTTTTAGGGTTTTTGGTGTCAAATTGAGGAGATGGCAATTTTGGGTGCGGGGATTGGACACAGTTTCTGCAGGGGGTTCTTTGGGGCGAGGTAGGAGACAGTATTGATGCCTTTGATTGAGGTGGATGATTTAGAATGACAGATGAGGAGTTAAGGAGAGCAAACAATAACTTTGAATTCTCCTTAAACAACAGAAAACATTGAAATTAAGCAAACTTAAAAGCAGAGCATGACAGTCATGAGTTCTACTTTAACACTTCATTTACTTAATGTGCAGAAGGAAAAGAAAGGAAATGATTCACATAACACACTTACAAATACATGGAGAAACACACTATATATACATGTAACCACAAGAATCCCAAAAAGGACTGCAAAACCCTGGTCTTCCTTTGCCAAAAATTGCAGAGATACAGTGAGTAATACAATCAGAGCTTCTCCCTCAAGAGTCCAACCTTCCAACCTCTGAAAATGACTAAGAAAATACATAATATAGGCAAGCCAACCTCTTCCCTTGCCTCTAGGGGTCGAGCTCATCCTTCTAGGAGTTGTTTCAACCTATTCTAAACTGAGCACTAAAAACTAGGCAGTCAAAACAACTTGCCTCTATAAACTAGGAAACCAATTCATTCATTTAATTTTCACCTATCTCGTGAATGAATCTTCTAGAAGAGATACATAAGTGTAAAAGTGTCATAAATTTACATCATTTACAACAAGAAGGATAAAAATCAACTCCAAAAAGTCAAACACAGTCAAAACTGCGTTTTGCTGAGCTGTAGGCTGAAATCCTGAGCAATTTCCCTGACGGGTCGTGCGCCAAATCCTGACAGGTCGCGCGCCTTTGAGAGCACTTTTGGGGCACTTTCAGGTGTCCAAATTGGGCAAGAGTAGGCTTGTTGGAAAGGTCTGTGAGTCTACTTTCCAACCCAACTGGAATATCTGAATTTGGTGGTCATTTGCCCCTCCAAAATTGCAATCTCCCAAGACTGCTTTCTGTGTCTCAAAAATGTGGCAGAAAGTCATTTTTTGCTTGTTTTTTGACTTTCTGGAGGCCCAAAACTTCATAAAATCTCTTGGCAATGGATGAGCATATGTAACTTTTCATGAAAAATCTAGAAATGCTGAGTTTTTGCAAAATGAAGTTGCCAAGAGAAAGGGTCGCGCGGGGGGTGAGACCCGTTAATGGACAAAACCTGTAAATTGCCTGAAAAAACCAAAATTGACCCAAAATGCTCAAAATTTCTTGGGATTTGTGCTGTGGCTGGGCTATTTAGTGCCATGCTCAGTCAAAGAAGCCTCGGCCAAGATGTGGAGGGGATCGGGCCTTTTTCTCCTTTTTTGTGCCTTGGCCAACCGCCTTTGGAGCACCTTCATCTTCGCCTTGCACACGTGCATTCGGGCCCAATAGTGGTTTTTCATGTTCGGAGCAGGCTCAACTTCTGGTGTTAACTCACGGTCATCGCTTTGCTCATAGTCAGTTTCGGTTTCTGACATGGTTTCAGGGGCAAAGTGACTGAAATGTACTGCTGCTTCTGCTTTGAAATCTGCTGTTTTAACTGTTTTGAAATGCTGTTTCAAGGGGACAAGTAGCACAAGGGAAATGTTAGGGAAGGGAGACTTGGAAGGGAAATTGGGAAAAATATATGAAACAGGGGTTAAAGAAAGGAATCATGACATCAACATCATCATTTGCAAGGATGTTATGGAAGGTAGGGTTTAGGGTTTGATTTTTGATTTCTTAGGGAAAAGGGGTAGAGTTTAGGTTTCTTTCACAAATTTGGAAAGGAAATTTACATGGAATGACAAGGAATAAGAAATGGGAAATGGGGAAAAAAAATGATAACAAGGGGATACCTTAAAATAGCATATAAACCCTAGCCATTTTTACAACTTTAAACCAAAGCAAAGTGGAGCTTTTCATTTGCAAATGAAGGCCTTTGAGAATGCAATCATGATTTCCTTTAACTATGGCAAGCAAGAATTGTTTAAGATTGAGGGCCTACCTTACGAAGTTTGGCGATTTGTGGCTCCTTGGTGAATTTGCAGGCGGTTTTACAAAGAGGGCGCTGACGGGTCGCGTGCCTCACCCAACGGGTCGCACGCCTCTGACGGGTCGTGCCCGTTATAATTTTGCACTGGCGGAGGGCGCTCAACGGGTCACGCGCCACTGACGGGTCGCGCGCCTGGTTCAACGGGTCGCACGCCTGTCCAACTCACAAATTTCGCCCAATCTCTCTTGCAATCACTTGCTCTATGATTTAGATGCACAATGGGGCTCGATGGAGGGAGATTGGGACTTTTATAACCTTATTTGAATTAATTTCATGCCCAAACCCACTTTATAATGTTTTTCCTTGACACATTATAAACTTGACTTTTTGGTTTCCTTTGTCCTGAAATTGACTGATTTGATGCTTTTCTTTGATACTTTTTGCAGGGATAACATCTGAGGGATCTTGGCAAGGGAGCCAGGGTTGTGTGTTGTCTTTCAAAGAATTTTTGAAGTTTTACAAGTTTTACAAAATTTTGAGAAATGACCTTGGCTTTAAAAATAGGGTTTTTAAATCCAAGGTGAAACTTAGCTGCACAAGATAGAATCTTTCGAAGAAACCCTTTGAAAATCATCCCTCTGGCTTGTTGGGCACTTATTGACCTTCAGAGACATGACCTTGAAGACAAACTTGACCAAAAACCCTAGACCTAAAAATTTGATCTCAAGACAATAGACAAGTAACCTTGACAAAGTTTAATGACTGAAACAAGCTGATCTAGCAGTGCCCAGAGGGAGACAAAGACACCAGCTCTTCCATCAGGGTTATGACATGCCTAATGGAATGCAAAGAATGACACTGATGAGACACCTACCTATGCAAATGCAAAGAGCTTTGATCGCTGATGGAGGGCTACTAGACCGACCCTAACACAACTGATAATGTACAGGGCAGAGCCATGCTATATACATGGAAAGTAATCAAAATAGTGCTTTAACATCCGGCCATTTACAGGGCCCTCTTCAGCTTCAGTGCCATCTAAATTCTTCAAGAAATAAGTGTTATTTCCTTGTACTGCTTGAATTACAAAGGGTCCCCTCCAAAGGGATTCAAACTTACCATGCTTTCCCTTGTCTTCTCTTCTTGAATCCCATTTAAGCACTTTATTACCAATAAAGAAATCTTCAGCCTTGGTTCTTCTATCAAAGGCTTTCTTCAGCTTCTCCTGTAGGATTTGAACTCTGCTATACACTTGATCTCTGGTTTGCTGTAAACAGATAATCTGATTGATTCTTCTTTGCATGTCATTTGGTTCAGCTTGACTTTCTTGAAGTAGCTTCATGACAGGGACCCCTAATGATGAAGGGAATTTGGCTTCCATTCCATAAACCAACTCATATGGGCTGACCCCAATAGATCTTTTGGTTGTTAGCCTGTCTGCCCACAATGCATTTACAAGCTTCTTATGCCAATTTTTCGTATTCTCTTCCAGTATCTTCGTAATGATGTTGATAAGACTTTTGTTAGATGATTCGGCTAAACCATTGCCCTGAGGGTAGTATGCAATAGAATGGCCCAAAGTACTATGGAATTTGTGGCAAAAGTTCACCATCTTCTTGGATCTGAAAGCAGCAGCATTGTCTGTTACAATCTTTTCAGGACAACCACATCTGGAAAGAATATTAGTTTCAAGGAACTTAATGATAGTAGAATCATTTGCTTGTCTGCATGGAACAGCCTCAACCCATTTAGTAAAGTAATCTGTGGCTGTTAGGATCCATTTATGTTGGCCTGAAGATGAAGGATGAATTTCCCCAATGAAATCCAAGCCCCATTGCTGAAAGGGCCTTTCTGTTGCAATAGGCTTTAAGGGGAGTGGTAGTAACTTTCTTTTTCCCTCAAACACTTGACACTTGTGACATGTAGTGGTGAAATTTTTAACATCAGAGAACAGAGTGGGCCAATAGTAACCTGCCCTTAATATCTTATCCACAGTGGACTTCCAATACAAATGTCCACCACAATCACCTGCATGGAATTCTTTCATAACATTGTTAGTCTCATCCATATTCAAACAATTCAGCAGTATACCTTCATGATTTTTCCATAGTAAATTACCATCTATAACACAAAATCTTGAAGCTTTCATTTTTAGAAATCTAGATTTGGTTCTGGACAATCCTGGGGGAGCACACAGGTTTTGCAATATATAACAGATATCAGAATACCACAGGGATTGTTCAAAGGCTGCATTGATCTTTGGAGTCGCCAGCTCCGGTTCATTGTCCAGTTGGTTAATATCCAAGGCTTGGAAGTTTGCTTCTGACATCAATTTAGCCAAACCTTGCCCTTTTATCAGTTTTGTAGGTCTTATCTCAATGTCAAATTCCAATATGTTAGCAATCCATTTTCCTCTTCTGCCCTCTAAGTTTTCTTGAGTCAGTATGTCTTTCACAATGGGATTTGGTACATAAGCAATAACATGAGAGTATAGGATGTAGATCCTAAAGTCTTTGATGGCTTTGACCAAAGCATAAGCTTGCTTTTCCATGATCTGATATTTCAGAGGTGCATCTCTAAGGGCTCTACTAAAGAAAGCAATGGGTTTTTCATTCCCTTGATCATCTTTCTGTAATAAGACAGCAACAATGGTATGATGGGAGGCAAAAGAGAAAATGATAAATTCCATATCAAATTGAGGATTTGTTAAGACTGGGGTTTAGGTGAGGGCCAATTTAATACCTTCAAAAGCCTGGTTTGCTTCTACTGTCCACTTCACTTTTGAATCCTTTTTTAGCATGTTGTTTAGTAATCTGATCAATTCTGCTAAGTTTGGGATAAACCTCCTTAAGAAGTTGATCTTTCCCAAGAAGGCTTGTAATTCTTTAATATTTCTTGGATGGGGCATTTGCAAGATGGCCTGTATTCTGTCTGGGTCAATTCTAATGCCATCCTTTGAAATGATATGACCCAATAGCTTACCTTCTTCCAAACCAAATAGAGACTTCTTAGGATTTAAGGAAATCCCATATTTCCTACATGTTATGAATATTTGTCTCAAGTGTTTCAGATGTTCTTGGTCAGACTTTGAGAAAGGTGTGAGGTCATCTAAGTAAATAACAAGGAAGTCATGAATCTCTTTAGCAAAAGCAATATCCATTGCTCTTTGAAATGTAGCTCCTGCATTTTTCAACCCAAAAGGCATTTTGACATATTTGAAAGTCCCCCATGGGGTTGTGAATGTTGTTTTATCCTGATCATCAGGGTGGACTAGGATCTGATTAAAGCCTGAGAATCCATCAAGCAATGAGATTCTTGAAGCCCCCACCACTCTTTGGAGAATGTGATCCATTTTAGGTAAGGGATAATTGTCTTTGAGGGATACTTGATTCAAATTCCTTAGATCAACACAAAGCCTAATCTCACCAGTTTTCTTTCTTGTGGGGACCAAATTTGAAATCCAGTCTGAAAACATGATTGGTGCTATGATACCAGCTTTAAACATTTTTTGTACCTCTTTCTCAATTGAAGGGAGAAGCATAGGATTGATTCTTCTCAATTTTTGCTTGAATGGCTTTTGATCGGGCTTGAGAGGAATGGTGTGTTGAATAACAGAGGTGTCATAGGACTTCAAATCCTCATAACTCCATGCAAACACATCTTGGAACTCTTTAAAGAGGTCAATGTATTTGGGTTTCTGGTCAGGAGGTAAAGATGCAGACAATTTTATTATCTTGGGTTTTTCAGTAGTTCCAATGTTGCATTCTTCAATGGCAGCATTAAGGGGTTGCATTTTTGGTTTTCTAGGAACATCATTTGAGTCAAAAATGTCCTCCAACGGAGTCAGGCCTGTTGGTAGAAAATTGTATTTTAGCTGTATGATTTCTGCCTCTGCACCAGTTATTTCATCAAAATGCAATTGTTTAAGTTCTTATATATTTTCCTTGTCAAAGTTTGTTGGACAGAGTATTTAATTTGCTATTTTGAGTGATATAGCTGTTTGGTCCTGTTCACTTAGTGGTTGTGTGTCTTTCATAGAATCAACATCAATGTTTAAACCTGAAAATTCATGCTGCAAGGTCAAGAAACTATTTATCTGTGTGTCATCCTCAAATACTTGCCAATCTTTGACATTGTTTGGGACAGAAGGTCTGTGTTTTATCTCAGCTGTAAAACAATGGTTGGGTTCAAAAGGCAATTTGCATGTACTGGAAAATGTAGCTAAACTATGTGCATGAAGGTTATGGGTTCTAGATATTTTGGTTATTTGAAATTCAGTGAAAGCTTTGAGTATTTCAATAGCAGCAGACCTGTATGACCTTAGTCTTTTGTCATTGGTGACAAAATTGCCTTTCACTTGTTGAATAATGAGGTCTGAGTCTCCCATGATTGAAAAATTTGTGGCCTGTAAGGATTTTACCAGTTTGAGGCCTAGCAGAAGAGCTTCATACTCTGCCATATTATTAGTACATCTGAAATTAAGCCTATAGGCTCGACCTTCTGCATGATTGCTTTGTTTGTTATGAATCCACACTCCAGCTCCTGCCCCTAATTTGTTGACTGATCCATCAAACTCAAGAAACCAAAGGATCTCTTGATTTAGGGGATTTTCAACATCTTCTCTATGACTTGGGATTATAAGCTGTAGGTCTTGTTTTTCATCTGGTTTGTCCTCTAGAATTGTCTCATCAATTGATTGCTCAACCTTGATTTCTTGGGAACTTGATCGCTTACCCATATGCAGATCTTGTTTGGGTATGACAAATTTGTCATCACTTATTGGACTTATATCATCATTGAACAGAATGAAGGAATCCATGTCAGAATGGACTGCATAAATAGGGAAATTTTGAGGTTTTTCTTCACTGCTCACCATGTATTTCATGAGTGACTCTCTGTATAGCCTCTTTGGCTGCCCAAAGACAGAGATAGTGGCATATGACATATCCAATTGCAGGGAACCTTGGAGTTTGGCTCCCCATGATCTTGATAACAACATTCCATATTTGGGTGGGATATCAACAACCACAACATCCATTAAAATTGTTTTATTTGGGTACTGGACAAGGGACACACATAGATCTTTTATCAGGCCTAAACACTTAACTTGGCTGGAGTCAAATGAAAATAGGTCCTTATATGGTCTTGTGATGTCTAGATTCAATCTCTCCATTACTGACTTAGGAATAAGGTTATGAGAAGCGCCTGAATCAAACATTGCATTGTGTAATATCTTATCATGAATATGCAAGCTGACATAAAAAGGTAAGATTCCAGTAGCTCCTATCTTTCCATCAACCTCTGGACCGAAAAGCAATTCTGGGGTGTCATCCAACACATTGACATCATATTTGTTGTGGGTCAGTTGAAGGGACTTCTCGATTTGTTGTTTGTAAATGTTATGCTTGGCTAGCTCTGAAAGAGGAATGGCTATCTTCAATTTACCAATTTCAGCTTCTAAGTCAAAAGGTTTTCAGATTAGATCTTGGTGTTCTGGTTAACAACTTGTTCTTTGTTAATTAAGTTTTCTTCTTGACTCTCAATCTGATCTTGAGGTTTGTCCTTTTTGTTCACCTTTTGAAAAGTGTTGCTTGGATTGTGCTGTAAAGGCGGTGTAGCCAATGGTTGTTGATTTGAGGGAAATGCTTCGGTTACCTCTTCAACTGTTACTTGATTTGTAATTGAATCAGTTTTGTCAATTGGCTCTGTGACAATAACCTTCTTAGGCTGCTGGCTATCCTTTGTTTTCTCAGGCTGTGTCACATTTATAGTTCTGCTTCTCAATTTGTATTGCTTATGAACTTCAAAAACAACTGTGTCATAGCCTTGTTTGAAATCAAATGATTCACCTGATTTGGTTTGGAACTGATTGATGTCTTCATCTTCATGATCTTCTTGACTCAGAAAGACTTGCTGATCATCGTTCAGGCCCATCAAATTAATGTGGGTATCATCTATCTGCTCATTAGAAGTGGATGCTTCAGCATAGTTTTCTTGGAACGGAGGCCTAATCTCTAGTTCAGGGCTGGCCTTGCCAACATTAGGATTTTGATTTCTTCTAAAATTGGGATTCGTGATAGGATTATTCTGTGGTGCTTCCCATGATGATTTCCTCTCAACTGATTCTACTCTGTCACCTAACCTATGCATATCAGTGATTATTGCATCCAATTTCTGATCCCAGCTTGAAGGCTCTTCTTTGAAGGTAGTCTTTCTTTCAGTTCTGGTCCTATTTCTCTTAGCTATTAGGTTGGCTTCTACACTAACTGCTATGTCTTGCATCTCAGCTAAAGTTCGGGGAGCCCTTTCTCTTAATTGGTATGCCATATCTGAATCAAACCCATCAGGAAAGGTGTATAGAGCTAGAACAGGTGGGGGTCTAAGATTTTGGGGAATAGCATTGTAGACATTGTTGAACCGAGCACAATAGTCCAAGATAGTTTCTTGGGGACCTCTTTTGATAGTATTATATTCAGATAAAATATGAAGTGGATCCTTTTTCTTCTCCCATCTGTTGATAAAGGTTTGATACAAGGCTTCGGGGTCAGCTATGGAGTTTGCTGGGAGTGACCTAAACCATGATCTTACATCTCCTGTTAAGCTTTGCACAAAAATTTTCATTCTAACCCCATCATCATCTATCTCATAATTTTCAAAATAATCCTGCATTTTCGTAGTATGTTGAAGGGCTGGATAAGAGCCAGTGCAATTAAAATATGAAATCTTGCTTTGATAATCTTGGGGCATAGGCCCTAGATTGGCAGGTAACTGCAGTGGAGCATATCTATTCGCCATGTTTGGTGGGACAATAGGGATAAAAAGAACGAATGGGATAAGGGGAGGAAAGGGGATGAGAAGGGTATGTGTAGTTGATGGAGGGGTTGAAAGGACACCTTGTGAAGTAGATGAAGAACTAGGAGGTTGTGGAATAGTGGTATGAGGATGGAGAGAAACCTTAGCAGGGGTTGGAATATTAGTTTGAAATCCTGCTTCAGAACTTGAATCTGATAAAGTCCCTTCTAATTTGTGTCTCTTAAGGATTCTTGGAATCAAGTTTGGGTTTTGGAACTCAGGTGATGGATCTGGGTCTGGGTTAGATCTTGTATAGCGAGTTTTCTTCTTAGGAGCCAGTTTCTGTGATTTTCTTTGGGAGAATTCCTAAGAGATAGTGATATTTGACAAGGACTGATCAAGTATAGCACAACTGTATGGAACTTAAGACTGAATAAAGATTGACTGAGGCAGCTTTTATATACTCCTGCAAATGCAAAGCAGAGGCAGTTTCTAAGGCTGTCTGGCTATCACTCAGGCTTTATCTACAGTATTAAGAATCAGACAGGGGGTTATGAATTTCATTCAGGTCCCCAGTGGAGTCGCCATTTATGTTAACACCCAGGTTGTTCCCTTTGACTCCTGAGGGAATACGGCCGGGGTAACCACTAACCAAGCTTTGGATTACTGGTTCTAGCCTACCGGTTATCAGAGAGGGCTCTCTCTTTCAGTTTTAACTTTGTTTTTGAGGATTTTAGGCTAGTTATGAGGTGGGAGTTTGTTTGAATTTTGGTTGCAGACTGTTGTTCAAAGAAGGGCATGCAAATATGAAGGAGAGTTCAATCAATTGGGCATGTGGAGTCCAGAAATGAGTAGGATTTGATGTATGTGATAAAGAGAGGTTCACTGCAAGGCTAGATGGGTATTCATGATACAAACTTTAATTTTTAGCAAAGAAAACAATATAAATTACACCAGGAAAGGAAATTAAGAGTTCTTTCACAGTGCAATACGAAATGAAGAACAAATCCTACTCAGCAGCAACAGAGAATTTCTGAATAAAGACTTATCATGTGATTAGAGCAAATGGGAGCATTTAAGAATTCGACAGTTGCAGCTAACCTTGAAGAAAACATATTTAGTAGTAAGGATTGAGTTTAGGGTGTCTTTAATGGACAAATCCTGAACTAGTCTTTTACCTTTCTACCAAGATTAAACACCATACATCACAGACAAATTACAGAAGAGATAAAACGTAAATACAGTTAGAAAATACTTATTGTATCACGCCATAACACGAGAATCCTGCAGCAGTCAGTAATTTCATCACAGCATGTCCAAGCCAAACATATCTCCTGGAAACCAACAACTCCTTTGTATTATATCTTTCAGAGGAAATACAGCCGAGTTCTCTTGAACAAATGAGTAACAACAACCCCCAATAAGCTATGCGGGGGTGCATATATACAAAATATCGCAAAAATATCTCAGTTCTGAGTTATTGCACAATAACTGCTCTTACCAACTTTCAAAGATATTTCTTATAAAATTAAAAGCTACTTTAATGAATATACAACAACTGCTTGCTGTTTGTCAAAAGTTCTTGACTTTTGAGGGCAACTGGCTCTGCAGGGTGCTTTGCATTGATTCTGAATAATACGCCCTTTATTGCTCTGTCGTGCTGTAGCTATCTCAGCCCTGTCATCTGCATCTGTCGGTGTTGCTTTAGTGTCCAAATTTGTTTGCTGAGTTGGCTCTGTCCACTCATCTCCAGTCATAGTAAATATATCAACTATCTGAACATGATGATTTATATTTGATGTACAAAAATTTGATGAAAAATCTGTTTGTTCACAGCAATGTCTGTATCATGCTTGTCCACCATTCCTGAGTAGGCAACTGATGTCTCAAAATTGTGCCTAAGGTTTCATCTGCCTCAGTATATTTGTAGTAATTTGGAGGCACTTCAAATAGATGTCTAATCTCATTCATGATAAAAAACAAATTCTCTATTCTGTCATAGAGACTCTGCCTAGATGCAGGCCCTGTTTCCTCTGGGGTACTTGATGTTGCAGTGATTCGCTTTGTAGCAAATGTATTTACCCTCTTGGCATAGTTTTCATGGGATAGTAACCTTCTTGCACTGTTTAGTAAGCTGGGAAGGCCTCTGTTATGCAATGCTGTAAATTTCTCCATGAATTTATTCACCTCTGTCTGCATTTCCTGGCACCTTCTATCCAATGTTTGCACAAGATTTCTCAAAGTGAGCACCCTTTTTACCAGTAAGATGGTGTTAGTTCTGTTAGAGATACCCATGGCTTCCAGCTGAGGGCCTGTGCGGTTGTTAAGGACATTGATCATCCTATTAGCTATCTCAGGCATATTGCCTAGAGATGCCCTTGCTCTTTGGCTTTCTTTGTGGGCCCTGCCTATGAGATCTATATGCTCATGAATGGTTTCAATATATTGCCATTGATCTGTTATAGATTGACCAATATTGGCCCACATGACTTTCTTGATTTCAGCCACAACTTTATCAAGAGAGAGCTCTTTCTCCAGTTCTTTTATCTTCTTCTCAAGAGCCTTTACCTCTCTTGTTTTCTCAGCTACAATTTGCTTTGATTTATCATACTTTTCATTAAGTGTAGCCAATTTTTCCTTGGCTTCATTTAGTTCTGCCATCTGGGCCTCCAGAGCTTGAAGTTCTTTCATCATATTTTTCATATCAAGGCTGGGTGCCTGTCCTGATGTTGTTGCTGGTGCTGCTGCTGTATTTGGTGCTGATGTTGAAGGGCCTATCCTAGCTGTTTGTCCTGTGGGAGGACTTATAGTTTGAGGAGTTTCCTCAAGGTTAATTACTGGCTAAGGGGGCTGAGATATCTGGCCTCCTTCTTTTTGTTTCAGGGCTGCCTGTAATGCACCCTCTGTTGCTATCAATCTCCCTTCTGTTTCTACTAATTGCTTGTGTAAAGTCAGCAGCATGGCTGCTACATCTTGGTCCTTTCTCTGCTGAGCAACATCTTCTGTTTGAGGGTGAAGGGTTGCTGGAATTTTGACCATCTTCCTCAAAGCTGCTATATCTTCCTCTTTTTTCTTTAGTAGTGCCTGCACAGCTTTGGGATCACTTGGGTCATGCCCAAGCTCTATAATGATATCTTCCAAAGACCTAATCCTGTTGTCTTTGGCTTGAGAAGATGCTTTCTCCAATTCTAATTGGGCAGTAGTATTATGGAGACTATTTTGCAATTTGTGTGCTAGAAAGGTTTTATCTGCAAGAGAGGAGTAGACCATCTCACCCGTTTGCTTATGTAGCTCAATTTGGTCCATTGGGTGGATGTCTTTTGCAAATACTTCCAGGTTGGTTCTTATGTAATCTGCAGCTGACTGTGGCTGCAACATAGTAGGCATGAAATGACTCATAGTCATCTTCCCCACTGTTATGTCATATGCTGACATAAGCCTCTGTTGGTTTGTGGGAGCCATTTTGAGCAAGTGATTGTTAAGCTGGAGTCTGACTGGCTCATTTCTCTTCTTAATATCAATAAATTGCTGCTTTATGCTGGATTCTGCCCTTCTTTGTTGGCTTGAGGAGCTGACCTCTCCTCCAAGTGGTCTTTCTTGTTCCTGTTGGAAGGAACTGGCTGATGCTTCCATGCTAGGGGGGCCCATACCTATGGATGGCCCAATAGGCATCTCTTCTTCAGAAAAAGGATTTAATCTTTGCCTTTTATCCCCTTGTTGGCTTGCTGATGTAGTGAGGGGAGTTTCTTGCTGTCTATCCCTTTTCCTTGTTCTCTCTTCATTCAACGGGGTTTGGAGCACCGAGGTATCCACTACTGTTTCCTGCCTTGGAGGCACACTTTCTTGAGCCTTTTGCTCTGTAGATACAGGGGCATCAGCCATTTCCTCTTGCTGTTCTGCCTGTTCTTTCTACTGTCCTGTTGTTGGGAGTGTCTGCTCCTGCTCCATTTCTTTTCCCTTTTCTGTGCTAGCTGCTTGAGGAGTAGTCTGAGCTGCTTGGTGGGGAGCTGTAGAAGATGAGGCAGCTGCTCCAAGTTGAATATGAGGAAGAGAAAAAACCTGCCCACAATATTCCAAGTCAGCTTCCTTCTCAAGCTTCTTGGCTTCTTTTAGTGCTATTTCCTCTTTAGTACTTGCCTCTTCTAGAGTGCCCTCTTTCCATCTTAACAGATTTGCATATTTTTCAATATGAGGCAACCTGACATGATCATAGCTAGCCAACTTATATTTGACCCTTCTAAGACTAATGAAATGATTGGGATCATAGGGTATCCAAAGGAAACTGGTTTGCAACTCGAGGCACTTTAGGATCTTATCTGCTTCTTGCCATGCCTCTTCTCTTTTATTATAAAAGAATGGGCCTAGCTGGTTTCTGACTTTGAGTTGTACCTTCTTATTTTTGCTATGGAAATGGACCATGTCTGCATTCTGAAATTGTCTGAAATACTCTAAGGTGAAGAGTCTCATAGGGACATATCTTGGTAGCCTATATGGGGCTAACTCACAACCATATATTTTGATCACTGTATGGTGTTGGTAAAAGTACCAATCCCCAATGCTGTAGGCCTTTGAGAGCTGGAGGATTCTTTGCATCTCATCTGTCAATCTTGGAGGAGGGGCACTCAACAGCAAGGACATGGCTGGATGGATAAAAAGGTCTATGAATTCACAGTAGCTGTATGGTGAATAAGATGTGTGATGAAAGATTGAAGACCAAAATACCACAGATCTTGGGTTTCCCTGAGCATTAAACTTCTTGAGAGTAATAGGGAAACTATCAGGCTGGTAAAATAGGAACAAGTGATAGATGTAAGAAGTGTATCTAAATATCCTTTCCCTCTCTAGATTCATCAATTGCTCATGAATTTTATTGGCAATGTATGCAGCATAATCATAGTGAACAGAAGGAGGCTTTCCAGGGGAGAAGATAGACATCATTGCCAGAATGGTTTCATCAGCATCCTCAGTTGACCTGTAACCCAGGAAATAACTGATCATATCCACCAGCAATCTGCCCAACTCATTAAAATATACATTTCCTATAGGAGGGGTCCTCACTGTTTGAGAGCCTGGTTCAATGAATAGCTGATTAATCTTTATGATTTGGGCACTGGACAGCTTGCCTCCTTGGTCTATCAAGTGCATCATGGATAGAGGAGTCAATGGCTTTGTAGTGTGAAAGTGCAGCATTTGATTTATAGCCTCAGGGGTGACATGAAACAAAACTGAACCTGAGGGACTGAGGACAGCTCTTTGACATGGATCATAGTTGGCACTGCATCGATGAATTAAATCTGGGAGGACATTGACTTGAGGAAGATTGAAAATGGGCAAATTGGAGTCCCAAATCCCTAGAATATCAGTTCCACTGAGGTGTTTGGCTTTGAGCTCATTGAGTACATGAATATGATACTTGCTGTACAGTGGAATTACTTCTGCCATCTGGTAGTCTTTGTCAGCCAGGGCCTGCCATTCTAGCTCTCTTTGTGGGGCATTTAAGGGTGCAATGTTTAATGCCACTGGTGTCTCCATGGTCAATTGGTAGTTTGAATTGTATTTGAGCTTGTTTTTCTGGGCACAGCAACACAGAGTAATGAATTTTTCAGGAACAGGGCAATTTGCAGAGGGGACAAGACAAATAGTGAGGAAACTGAGTTGAAATTCTTCTCGGGAGAGGCTAAATGAGCAAATGCCGGGTTTCGAGAGTGGTTTTCCTGGTGAATTGGTCTAGCAGAGGTTGAGATTTGCGAATGCGCAAACAGACTGCGAATTTATGGTAATTTGGCACAATGCAGAATCTTTGTGGGTAAATTTGAGCTTACAGGGGGAAATGGAACACTGGTCACTGAGGATTTTCTGCCAATTATAGTGTTTTTCTCTCTTTCCTCGCTTGTTTTGGTGAATTATGCAAAAAACCAGGCGCGGAGGGGAGATTTTGATAAATACCTGGTGCAATCAGCCAATGGTGGAATAACAGGTGAATTGAGGGCGCCCACGGTCTTTAAATCAATTTCTTGCAGGTTGGCGGCGAAGACGACGTGAAATTGCATGCAGGAGGCACAACAGTCTTTTGGTGGAAAAGTGCGAAAAACGTGATTTTTGGCGAAAATATAGGAAATTTGGCCTTTGGCGCGCTTTTCTTGGATGACGTCATAGGTGGGGTCATGGTACGGAATGATGACGTGGCGGTCTGTGAGTGGTCCACGTGGACGGGGGACGTGGCGGACAGCTCAGGGTGATGGTGGATGGAGCGGTGATGCGACGCTGAGGTGGCAGTGGCATGGAGCTGACGTAGGGCCGACTGGGCGGGTGGTAAGCGGAAGGCGGTAAGCGGTAATATCGGACCGCTTAAGGTACGGGCGCGGTATTGGCAGGAGGCCGCCCGATATAACTCAGGAGCGACGCGTGTCCGAGCCCTGACGTCATGGTCTGACAAATTTCGGGCGCTAACGTACTGCCATCGGGGGTGGTCCGATATTGATGTGGGCCGTCGGATGGGAAGGCCTTGATCCAACGGTCGACGGGAAGCAAAAGTGATAGGACAATACGGAGGGGAGCGGGTAATAAACAATAATATTTCTGGGGATGCGCGCTGTAATCAAAACTTTGGATAAGCGGAGAAAATGGGTTTTGCGATGTTTTATATGCCAACATGGGTTAATTATCATTTGTTCGCAAAGCGGGGTTAGGGCTGTTAAACCAAGCAGATCTTGGATTAATCCCTATACTTTGTTTTTGGCGTTATTTTGCTTATTGTGCTTAAATCTCTTAGCGCTCCAACCTTTGAAGTTTTTAAGGCTATATTGCCTAGGGAAAGGGGAATATATACTTTGGGGCTTTTTACATACAATGGTGATATAGTAGTAGGGAAAAGGGGAATATAGGGAATTAAGTAATAATGGTTAATAGTTAATATGGGAGGGGGATATGAATGAGAGGTGATAGACACTAAGTTTTAGGGAACAAACTTAGTTTTGAGAGTAGATCAAAATGAAAAGGTTTTTACACAAGAAATGTGGCTCTTCTATACAACAAGGATCAATAAATGAGTTTGATTTCTGCAATGAACAAAGGTGGTATTGGGATGTTAGAAAGAAGTCTGATAGGGGATGTTTGGGAAGTTAGACATGCTTCACTTTGTTGGTACAAAATTGCTGAATAGGAAGATCTGCACTGGCCACCATGTGTTTCCTTTACTTAGGCCAGTGATATGAAAGAATTCATGCTTCTGCAACCCCATCTACCTACCCATTCTATTGCCTAGCATTTTTTGTTACTTCAGGGAGGGTGCACTTAGACTAGCAAACCCTCATGTGCCTTTTTCTTTTCCTTTGGCATTTCCTTTTGATTTTCTATCTAAGGCTAGCCTTATTACTTCCAAGGCCCCAGATTAAGCAGTTGGGAACCTTCATTCTCTACCTAACTACTGATCTGCCAAGATTGAACAGTTTGGATAGATTTCTTTCTCTACTCTACAACAAAAATTGAAATATGGCATGACCCAGCTTAGACTGTTGGATCACCCATTCAGAAGTAGGACATGCATCAAACAACTGCAAATAGGTGTTTTCCACACAAATATGAGATCTTTGCACCATCAAAGTAGGGCATATTTGGAACTTCCGCTTTCAATCATGAAAAATGAAACCTATTGGTATAGGTAGCTAACATTTGGTGTCCTTGTTTAGTTCCCGATAATCGACACAGATTCTCCACTTACCATTTTTCTTTGGCACCAACACCAAAGGAGAGACCCATTCACTGTCGGAGATGGGTAGATGAATCCTGCATCCAATAGCATTTGCAATTCTTCCTTGACAATGTCTTTAAGGGTTGGATTCATCCTCATTTGGGGTTGCCTGAATGGTTTGCAATTTTCCTTAATGTAAATGTGATGAGTACAAACTGAATGGTGCACTCCCTTCATCTCCTTATAGCTCCACGCGAAATCATCCAAGTGGTTTCTCAATAAGCTACACAGTTCCTTCTCCTGAGAGGTGGATAGGGATGAGTTGATTTTCAAGGTTCTTTCTGGGCCGAAATCCATATGCTTAACTTAGAGAGAGGTGGGGTCGTCCACATAGAAATCAACTAAAGGACTGTCTTGGGTTTCTTTCACTAGCTCTTCTAATGGCAACATACTGGGGGGTGGATTCTGAATCAAGTTTTCAATGATATCATCCTCAGTTTGTGGTCCGCCCCCTCCCCCCCCATGGCAGCTTCTACTGCACACAGTGGTGCAGAATAGACTTCATCCTCATCTTCCTCCTCCAACCAGAGAGGTAGATCATGTTATAACAAAGGTTGGGCAGGAGGATATAGGACTAGTTGTGTAGAAATTTTGAATAATTTAACACATATTCAATGGAGATTATCCTGATCATGTACTATTGTGGAAAACATACACAATACATAAGCTCCTCTACGTTGATCAACAATATAGCAGCATCAATAACAATAAAACATCAAGAGCATTCACACATTAACACAATATGTATCCCGGGGAAAGCATCTCGCTAAAAACCCCACACTATCTGTATATTAATGATTGAGTCATGTAACATTACACAGCATAATACTTCTCACAAGTATCTCCACCTCTGTTACACACAATACAACTCAGATCTGATCTCCAAATCTCTTCCACTGCTTGCCTGCCTCCACTGCTCAATACCTGCTCAAGAACTGATGAGAATGGCTTACCAAACTCGTTTTTCACCTGCAAAATAGTCACTCACTCTTTGTTGGACGTGAGCACAAGCTATAATGTGGGCAAATACGTGGGAAAACTCATTGGAATACTCAATCCCTTGATTGTGCAAGATCTGGTGCACAACACAACTGATAGCAATATGATTCTCTACCACCTGTCCCTGTTGAACTGAACATGCACTGACATGCAACTGAGTTAACTGATGTATTAATTAGTTGTATTATGAGTTAATAACTTGTGAATTAATTAATAACTAATTCACCCAACTCATATCTAGTCTATTTGCCAGTTAGACTAAATACAACTAGTTTAACAAAGCTAAACTGAACACAACTCCATCAACTCCACCAAACTCAACTGATTGAGTTCTAACTGAAGTCATGCATGCAACAACTCAACTGACTCATAAGAAAAGCGTATTTCCTTCTGACAGCTGCATGTGCCCCCTCTGTAGCTCAAACTGAAGTGCTCCAAGAGAATAAGATTAAGTTTATAGTCCAAATATTATTGTGAGATAATAATATTTGACTTTTCTATTTTTGACTTTGATCACTCACACTGTGATCACTCACACTGTGAACACTCACACTTTCATCAAAAATAGAAGTCCATCTATTTTTTCCCAACTTGATCAACCATCCATAAACAACAACCTGCAATCCATAGACATGATCCATATGTCTAAAAATAGACATAGTCTAAAAATAGACTTGCGCCAAAAATAGCCTGCGGGTCCACTTAGTGAAGGCGACTCTTTTCACTAAGCTCCATCATCTTGTTGCAATCTCAACAAGTTGCTTGGACATATGCCCATTCTTGATTGTCATGTTCCCTGCTCGACAACTGATGTAGGCATCTGCAGTAGCCAACCAGGGTCTTCCCAGGATGAGAGGATACCCTGTGAGCTTTGCCTTCGGCTGGTGAACTAGGAAATCAACAGGGTACTCCCAAGAATTGATGGAGACCATTACATCTTCCACAATCCCTTCATGGGTCATGGTGGAGTGGTTTGCTAACTGCAGTATTGTTGTGGTCTTTCTCAAGGAGCCCTGGAGGTTGAGCTTGAGCATAGTGTCCTTGGTCATCACATTAATGGCAACCCCCAGATCAATCAGGGTATGGGGAATCATGGTGCCATTGATGTGGACATCGACTACTGGGCTTCCAGGGTCTAGATACTTCGGACAAATTACCGACCTCAACATCAGGTTAGACAATTGTCCTATGACATTGATGGTTGGGGCATCTCTCTTGCACCTGCTTGAATTCCTGAAGCACTTCTCCTTGATCATTTTTTTGTATATAGGCACATCCTTTATGGCTTGGAGAAGTGGTATCTTTACACATAATTGTTTCAATTCTCCCAGAAGTTTAGTTTCTTCTGGGGTAGGCTAGGTTGTTTCAAGTAATCTCTCAAGAAAGGGTGGAATGGCTTTTGGTTCACTTTCCTCTTTATCTTCCTCATCCTCCTTAAGGGGAGGCTGGTTATCTGGGAGAACCTTCCCAGATCGCAGGTTAATCTCCTGAATCTCCACAACATAAGTTGGGCATGCCGGTTCCCCACTATATACTTGCTGAGCCTGTCTGTTATTTGGGTTCGGGTTCAGTTGAGCAGGAATTTGGGGTTTCCTTGGTGGAGCAGGAGGCAATGGTTGCGGTTGAGTAGGTGGTGGAGGAAAAAGAGTGGGAGGAGTGTTGTACTGGGGCCTCCACCCCTGATGAGGTGTATTCCACTGAGGCTGTGGCTGAGCATAGGAGTGGAATGAATGAGTAGCTGGTTGAGCATGATATTGAGGTGGATATGACCAAGGAGGGGGTGTGGACCAGGAAGGATGAGCAGGGGGACCCTAAGAAGGCATGGAAGTGGCTTGATTGGGGTTGTAATATGCCTGGGATGTCCCTTGCATTCCCTGTTGGTAAGGTCTGGGTCCATGTGACCTCCTTTGGTTCATGAAATAGAGTGGTTCAGTGGCTCCTTCGCCCCCCTGGTATACAGCTTTAAGTCTGGGCAAGGAAGGGCACTTATTTGTAGGATGATCTTCTTCACATACTAAACACACTTCTATAGAGTTCAATGGACACTCATTCCTAGGATGCCTTCTGGTGCACCTAGGGCAAAAAATGGCCAAAGCCATTTCTACTTCCTCTTGTTTCCTTTTGATATGCAAGGTATCCATTTGCATGGCAAGAGTCTGCATAATCTCGCTCTTGAAATCTTCCATCAGATTTCCAAATTTTCCTTTAAGGGATGAATTGGATGAGGAGGTACTGGCTATGGGTTGACTCCCCCTACCTCTCTTTCTGGCTGCCCTAGAATGGTTTCTAAAAACAATCTTTATGTCTTCATAAGTTAGTTGGTAGATGTCCCCCCCAGCCAGCAAATGGAAGGTGTCTAGAAGGTCTTCCGGGACTCCTCTAAGCAGGATCAACTTCAGAGATTCGGGGTCAAGTGTGCACCTGGCCCTTTTATAACTGAGCTGAAACCTCTCTTCATAATCTTCCGAGGATTCATCGCTTCCCATGGTCATTCAGAATATTTCTTCCTTGGTATCATTTGACCTACAGTAGTCCTGGTATTTGTTATTAAAGGCTTGCTGCATCTGAGCCCAAGTTGTGATGCTATTTCTAGGTAACCCCATGAAGCAGCGCAATGCTACATCCTTGAGGGTAGAAGGAAACAGTTTCAACTTCTGCTCATCTTCTGCATAGTCATAGGTTCGATAGATAATAGCAAATTCAAACAAAAAGGTATCAGGATCTTCGGTATTCAACCCATGGAAATGAGGTAGGGCTGAAGGGCTGAAGGGCTTATGTTCTTCATTTTAGTGTCCCCATTGGTCTCTCGGATGGAAAAGGTACCCTCTACTCTTTCTCCATTCCCCCTAACATTTCTGTTTTCAGCCATTGTCTCCGAAGGGATGGTTTCTTCCTCTTCTTCTACTATAGGATCTTCATATATCTCTGGTTGTTCACCTATAGGTTCTTCCGGATCACTGCCACCAAAGAAGAGAGAAGGGTGGCTTTGTGATGTGGTGGGGGTGTTGGGTAGGAATTTCCCTGAATTATCTCTGTTCCTATGAGACATGAAATGGAATCTCTTTTTGGGTGATTTTTATTTATTTATTTATTTTTTTCTTGTACCTGCAAAAATGAAATTGATTGAACAAACAAATTGCAACTAACTGAAATGAACTTGTTGAAATGAAATTGCAGAATTGAAATGAAAGCAAGGAAATGACTAATCTACTTTTGCTGGAATGGAATTTGTAGAATTGAAAATGAAAGCAAGGAAATGACTAATCTACTTTTGCTGAAATGGAAATTGCAGAATTGAAATGAAAGCAAGGAAATGACTAATCTACTTTTGCCGAAATGGAAATTGTAGAGTTGAAATGAAAGCAAGGAAATGACTAATCTACTTTTGCTGAAATAGAAATTGCAGAATTGAAATGAAAGCAAGGAAATGCAGAAATTGAAAGAGACAACTACTCTACTCTTGCTAAAATAAACTAAGCAGAATGTTGCATTAGAAAACAGAAGAAAGCAGTAATCACAAGATACTCTGACGCTTCCCCGGCAATGGCGCCAAAAAAGTGGTGAGCACTAGTATTGCAGCAATAATGCTGCAACTCCTTGGGCTTCCTACTTTACTTTTATCAACCTGGTAGTTCGTAAAAAACTTGGAAGCGATGGTGCTGAATGCACAAGTACTAGCTCTTACTGCAGGTTGTCACTTGGTCAGCTGGCGCAAGATCACTAGGAGCTCAAGCCAACTTCTATGAGTTTCCAAAAGAAGCTTTTAACTGTGGTGAAAGAAAGCTAACTCTACAGAGACTATTCTACTTGCAGAAAAAGAAATTTAACTAAAGTGTAACGCAAACCCTAGCAAACCCTAATTTTCCCAACTAACCCTACTTTTGCAGGAAAAGAGATGAAAACTGATGAAATGAGTGCCTTTGACTACTGAAAAGGGAAATTACATCTATTCAAGCTACTTTTGAAAGGAAATGAGAAGAAAACATCTTTTTGTGTTTTTGAGCGTTTTTATGTGAAATTATTATGCTTGTAATTTATCTGTTTGTGACTGTGGCAGAGGTTTGGTGGCGATGTAGGGTGGATTTGGTTTTTGCAGGGGTGTAGGAAGGTGTGGAGGAGTCCTAAGAAGTCTTTGGCAACCTTCTGAAGATTTCCCTTGCAATCAGATTTCGAAAAATCACTTACAGGAAATTCTACAGGAGGCTGCAGGGGATCTACAGGAGGATCTACAGGAGGATGCTGAGAGTTATTTTTGGAGGTTTTGAAGGTGGAGAAATGGTGGGAAAGGGTAACTAAAGACTAGAGGGGTGTGTTAAGGTGTCTGGAGCTTGTCAAGGAAGATCAAGAAAGAGGAGGATGGTTGGATTTGTTCAAATGGCAAGAGGAAAGTTTATGGAAAAAATGCAGAAATTAGGGCAGATTGGTGAAATGTTGCGAATGAATTGGGAAATCTGTGAGAAGTGAGCTGATGCTAGCTGCTTCAGGGATGTATGGTGAGCAGAGGTGTCCTGCAAGAGATCTGCACATCTACTTACAAAAACTGATCAAAGAAAGAACTAGCTATACCATGAAAACAGAAATATATCTAAGTGACCTAATTTCTGACCTAGAAACAGAAAATGCTGAACGATAACCTTTGAAAAGAAAAGAATGCAAATATATCTATTGTAAAAATAGGAAATGATCTTGGCCAACTGAATCTGAAGCAATACATTAACTCTCAAATCAAATCATCACACTAGAAATTGCATGGAAGAGCAAAATTGTGTTTTTGGTGGCAACAATGGTGCCATGACCTCAAATCATGACCCCAGGAATGGAAAAAAGAGATCAGGGCCTGTTGTTTTCCTTTTTGAATATTAGCCTATCACTGTGTGAACCTACTTCAGCAACTGAAACAAAAGCAACTATGCAAACCATCAAAAGAAACCTAATCTAAACAAGGTAAAATGAATCTATGTAACATAAATTAACTCATGGACTGAAGCAAAAACGTATAAGTACAAAGCAAGAGGTGCTAGGTAGATTGGGTTGGGCCCTAACCCAAGAGCTTGAGCCCTCTGAAAGAGATCAGTGCTGGCTCAAAAACTGTTTCATCTCCATTATCAAAAATAAAAGTCACATTACATAAATTGTCTTTAAAAAGGAAGCTCGAAAATGAACTGAACTGGAGCTGCACAAAAGTGCGAAAATTCTACTAATGACTAGCTAACCTACTGAGGCTCTAAGCCCCCCTATTTATACAAATGGAATCCTTTAACAACCCTCCTAAAATCAAGGATCTGAGCTTCCCAAAACTGCAGATAAACAATAGTCCTTCTTTACTTGCTCGACTGCCCCTTGGATGCACTAATGTGGCTACTTGTGCTCTAAGTTTCTGATGGAGAATTTGAGGTAAGGGTTCATAAATGAAGGGGATACCCCCCTATAAATCCTCTTCCTTGTTTCCTCGAATATTGGCTGCCAAATGCTCATAACTCCTTTGACTTTGTCCAAAATTGACCAAAAAATATGCATAAAGCACACATTAGACTTCATGGCATAATGACTAACCCAATTCACTCTATTAGCATAAATATAATAAAAAACATGCAATAAACTAATGAGAATGGTGGATTAAGCTGAGTTAGGAGGCCAAATGAGCCCATATAATTACCCATTTCTGGGGCTCATCAATAACCCGGGTGGCCTAAATAAGGCTTCGCATGAAACTCTCTCAAGATCACCTTCTTGAGCTCGCTGCTATTTGGCACATATATCCTGTCTCTCAATTTGACCAATCCATCCACTGTAAGACAATAATCCATACCCTGTGCACCTGCACCTGTACCTATACATGTACATGTGGCTGTACCTATAATGTTACATGTACCTGTCCCACTACATGTACCTGTACATGCACATGTACCTATACCTATAATATCAACTATACCTGTACCAATACCCTGTTGCAACCAGTGAACAATCTCCATATACCTCACATCCTGCTGACCTGCCTGCAAGATCCTATCCTGTAACTCTGTCCCATAGGATCTCTTAACTTCCAAGTGATTTACCTGTACACACGTGCTGAGAGCATGTGCCAACATGTTCTCTTTTCCTTTGATGTACGTGATCTCAAAATCAGACTCATTGATTGTGGCCAACCATCTAGCCTGCCTGGCGTTCAGATTTAGTTGGTCAAACAAATACCTTGACCCATGATCACTCATAAGTACAAACGTCCTACCAAGAAGATAATGCCTCAAAATATTCAAGGCATGTATGATCATTTCTAACTCAAGGTCATGTGTTGGGTAGTTTTTCTCGTGCTCGTTTAGTTTTCATGACTCATAGCATACCACCTGTCTATACTACATAAGGACTCCACCTATTCCTCTCTTGCAATAATTTTTGCATGCTACAAACTCTTTGTCTGGATCTACAATATGTAGCACTGGTGCATGTGTCAATAACTGCTTAAGCTACTCAAAACTAGCCTCACACTCCTCTGTCCATTCAAACTTCTTACCTTTCCTATGCAATGATATGATAGAATAAGAAATCTATGAGAAGTTCCTGATGAACCTCCTATAATAGGCTGCCAAACATAAGAAAGATCTCACCTCATCCACATTGTTAGGATCTTCCCATTCCATGATGGCTCTTATCTTTTCTGGATCTACTACAATGCCCTCCTTGGAGACAACATGCCCCAGGTAGTGTACCTCAGTCTGAAAGAAACTGCACTTTCTAAGCATACAACTGATGCTCTCTCAACAACCTCAACACTGTTTCCAAATGCTTGAAATTCTCTTCCTCTTTTTTAAAATATACCAATATATCATCAATGAACACAATAGAAAAATTATCCAAATACAGACGTAACACACTATTCATCAAGCACATAAACGTAGTTGGAGCATTAGTTAAGCCAAATGGAACTATAACAAACTCATAATGCCCATACCTGGTCTAGAAAGTTTTCTTGTAAATGTCCTCCTCTTTGATGCGTACCTAATGGTATCTAAATCTCAGATCAAATTTTCAAGAACAATATTGCTCCCTTCAACCGATCGAACAAGTCATCAATCCTCGGTAAAGGGTACTTATTCTTGATGGTCACTTTGTTCAACTTCCTATGGTCAATGCATAATATAAGAGATGCATCTTTTTTCTTCACAAAAAATACCGGTGTGCCCTAAGGTGATACACTTGGCCTAATGTATCCCTTGTCCAACATTTCCTTCAACTATAAATTTAACTCAACCAACTTAGGTGTGCTCATCCTATAAGGTGCTTTTGATGCTGGAACTGCCCCTGACACTAACTCAATAGAAAAGTCTACCTCCCTATGAGGTCGAAACTTTGTAATGTCCTCAGAAAATACATCTTGAAATTGATGTAAAATTGGGTACCTGCTCAAGACATCTATATCCTCAACCTCCTTACCCTTATCACTATAAATGTGCACTAAAAATAGCACACACCCTTTCCTGTGACTACACTTTACTTGCATAGATGTCACCATCCTAACTAATGTGGCTTTCTTCTTACCATGTAAGACTCTTGGTTCTCCATTGTCATCAACACACTCAATGGCTTTGTCATAGCAGTCTACCTTGGTTCTATGAAGATACAACCAAACCATTCCCAAAAACATATTGTATGATCCCAACGGTAATACATTTAGATGTGATGCAGTAAGCATACCATTCAAATCAAATGCACAAGCTCTTACCCAATGATGAACTCACTTCTTTGTACCTGTAGCCAACTGCACTAACAAAGACTCTGCATGAAATTCCTTACTCAAACCACACTTATCCACCAAGTAGGGACTAAAATTGCTATAATTAGATCCAAGGTCAATCAAAATATAAATAGCTTGATCACAAAGCTTACCGTCCATCTCAATGATAGATGTTTGGTGTTCTTCCTACCTGCTGTCCACTGCTGCATAGATACGAGGAATACTCTTCCCTACATCTCCAACAATTTGCAACCCCTGTGCACTATATATCTGAGGCCTACCAACTTAATTCTATGGACAATCTCTCTTAAGGTGTTCCTTATCACATGTCCAACACTCCAACCAACCAGTACCAACAGCTCTATACTGCTGCTGCAACTCATGTCCCTGTCTAGATGCACTAAACCTCTTTTGTGGTGCCACATTTTCTTTCTCATCTACATTCCGAGGCCTTTCTCTCTTAGGCTGACATTTACCTTTACCTTTGTCTTTCCCTTTCCATCCTATCTAAGATTAATTCTTATGCTTTGAGTATTCATAGAAATGCTTCAATTTCCCAATGACTTCCTCAAGTAACTGAGGCTCATCATACTCAATCTGATCTCTAAATGCTAATGCCAAACCACTGACAAGTCGTTGAACTTTAACCTCCTCATCAGTAAGATACAATACGTACCTCAACAACTCTACAAACTTGGTCATGTACTCTTCATCTGTCATTGATCCCATCTTTAGCTCATATAATTCTTTTTCCTTATTGTCATAATACCTTTCTGACAAGTATTTCTTCTTGAAATACTTGTCGCTGCAATTCTGACAAACTCTGAAGAAGCATAGCATTAACCTATGCCTACTTCTCTTGTGCTTGTATGATCCTGTCATTGCTAGAAATTTGGTATTTCTTTCCTGCAATGCATAATATGTGAGATAAACCAAATAAAAATAATTCAATGACCTTAGTATAATTTGGGGAGGATACTTCATCTGCAAGATCAACAAATCAGTGTGATAAATGTATGACATAAACATAATAGCATAGAGACATATAATAAGTGAGTGCATCAACACATAAACATCATTCTAGCCAGGGTCCAACCATCATTGTAAGGCCATATCAACAATGCATGCTATGACCTCATGCATGACAACAACCATTAATCCATTGTACACATTTCCACATGCAACCATCAACATGCATAAGAAATTCCTAATCAACTACACATATGCATAGACGCATGTATTCGAGCATAAGCGATCAATTCTTGTAACCAACCTAAAAGAATGATACATGTAATCAAACATACAAGATTGCAACCTAACATATAAGGATCTACTCAAGTGACATATAATCAACATGTAAGTGACATACAAAAATATATAACCAATCATATACTCATAAAGATATATTCCACAAAATCAATCATCAAGTTCCTCATGAAAACCTTACTACCATCATGATCAACATCAAGAAAAAGAAACAAGCACATGGTATTCAAGTGTAAGAGACACACATGCAACTGACATGCATGCATGACCAACTCAAACCACCCATCCAGTACGAGGGGTGAACCATGCTCTGATACCACTCTGTAACACCCTCCTCCCATATCTACCCAAGTAACCATGCCAACTGGGGTAAACATGTGACGAGAGTCTACTATGATTGGATTTGAACTCCTATGTGACCTTAAGGAAGTGAAATCGATGGAAACATAATACATAGACATTAAACATCAACTTTAGGATCTGCAGGAACTGATCCAACATTTCATACAAATTTCCCTTGGGTCCTACTGAATTTTTTAGCAACTTAAGACTCAATCACTCTCATGCTATAGCCATGACAACCTCCAAAAACCCAGAGTCACTCTCACAAGCTTGCCTGCCAGCGTCCAAAGACTCATTTTGCTAGCTCTGTTCCAGGGTCTCCATGATTTGAGCCACTTTTTCAGGCCTAGAGCCCAGGTCATTTCCCATAATGGAATGATAACTTAGGAGCAGTAAAATAACATGGAAACAATGATGTAAAATCAATAAGTTAAACAAGACCTTAATCAAAATCCTACTAGCCATGACAGGAATTTCGTCAAACATGTCACAAGCATGTAATCTATAGGTGTAACCAAAAAAATTAAACATAAGGATATTGTACTTATCTGAGAATCGCTAAGAACCAATGTTCCCTCATTTCATTTGCTGCATTACCATCTATTCAACCATAGATACATTATCCATTCATTTACAAGTAAAAACATGCTGAGAGACATACATAGTTATTGTTATAAAACACATATATAACCAACATAATAACAACATAAATACTCATGAAAGTACATCCATATAGACCACATATAATCCATCAAAATTCACATAGAAATACAAGGAGAAATAACCTTTCATTAATGATGCAAAAACCAAACCCAGGATGGGACTTCCACATTCCACTCGACCATAGAATGGCTGAGCCAAATCTCTCCTAAACCATTCACCCCCGTGCCATATTCCAAGCATTAATGTGGGACTCAAACCAAAAAAACCAACCAGGGCATACTCAGGCTAAACCACCTCACCCTCATCAATAGAAACCAATTTTTACCATAATCCATCCAAGATCCCTAGGACAACACAATGGACACATCATAATAGGCTTTACCATGATATTCACCTGATCATTAGGACAAACACGCATGGATTCCACTGGAGTTCTCCATCTATATTGTGAGGAATTTTCCTGTCTCCTAGTCTCTTAGGCTTTACCGTAATCCAAACACAGATCACTAGGCCCTAAACCGAAACCCGCTCTCTAGGCTTTACCACATATCCCAAACTCGGGATTACTAAGCTCAACAGAGAGAAATCCACCTCTTGGCTTTACCATATATCTTACCATTCACCGACAAGGATTCCTAGGCCCGCCGAGGCAACACAATCCTGTATTTACCACAACCCACAGTTTGGCTCAGGAGTCACTAGGACAGTGTATTTACTGTGATCCACAATCCGGTTAAGGGACCACTAGGCCATGTGCTCTATCATTCAGAGATCCACCCCACTCAGATTCGAATCCATTAGGCAATCCAACTCAACCAAAACATGAGAACCCCATCACACCATGGCTATCTAGAAATGACAAGGCTAGGTTGAAAATACTGTTACACCTGAAAAAACCCATGACACAAAAAAAAAATAACCACATACAATACCATGCATGCCAAATCTAGCAAGGAAAATACACATGAAAATCGATGCCTGTTGTAGCTGCTTGATCCTGCCTTTCCCTACTCGATCTTTGCTCCCTCTTGCCTTCTTTGCCTTTCTTGATCCAATGGAGAATGCTCCAAGAAAAATCTAAGTGTCCAAGAGAGAGAGAGAGAGAGAGAGAGAGAGAGAATAATGAGAGAGCTAAAAAAATGAACTGACAAAAGGTTACCAATTGAATCTCAAAATCCTTTTTATGAAGGAGGCATCTATTTTCTTCATTTTCCATTATTTTCCTTCAATTTCCTCCTCACATGCAAATTGTGACCTTTCACCTCCCTTTTCTCCTAATTTCCATTATTTTCATAAAGACATGTGCCAAAAATGCCCTTTTTCCTTTCCAAATCCTTAGTCGTTGCCTTTGCCAATTTCCTTAGCCATAATAAACCAAATGAACACCCTCTAGGATGTCTTTTCCAACATTCAACTTGGAATAAGTGTCCCATCAACTGTGGTTATTATTTTTGAATTTATTAACTTTTATTAAATGGAATTTTCACCAGGGCTATTACACACTTGGTCATTGTAATAACAAGAAAACACAAACTATCGAACCTGGTACTTCAGAAGCTACCCCATATGGAACCACATCTGAAATTAATCAACCAAAATCATCACTTCCTATTAGTATCGAACCTAAAGTTTTACATCATTGGAAACTGGTGAGTTAGAGACAATTGAAACCTCTCAACCAGAAGTTGTTGAGACATTAGAACTTGAAATTGAATATTTAGAAAAGTTACAACCTGAGGTAATACAATCTTAGGAACCACAAATCACTTCAAGAACTTATTCTTACACTCCTTTGCCTTTGTCTCATCCATAACCTTTGTCTTCAGGTGCTGAAGAAGAAGAACTTCCACTTGGTTTATTGAGTGTAGAGGAAATTACCGAGGAAGAGCTTACTCACCCTAAAACTCCTATTCACATTATAGGAACTCCTATCTATCAAGATTTTATTTTTATTACCCCTGATACTTAACTACAAGCTCCTTTACATTAAACTCCTTGATTTATTCACTCTTGAACTCTCCTAAAAAAACTCCTTTGAGAAGTATAGCCATGATAGAATCTGCAACAGTCACCCAACCTGTATATGATATTATGAGTGAATTGACTGAAGTTGCGGTGACCTCCATGTTCATCACTTCACCAGAAACTCATCTATATGGTGGTCCATCGGTGCCACTTGGATCCCAATCGTTGTCAGGAACCTTTTCTGGTGTGTCGACTAGTCACTAGAATTCTCCTTTACCTTCATCATATGGAATACTATCTGGTTTATCTTTACCGAACACCCCACAACTTGTTCCACTTGTTTCACCCCAAAATCCTTTGGATCAACAATATGGTGCATTTCTCAGTGGATTAGGACACCCACAACAACCCACTCCATCTTATACTGTATACCCTCCCGCTGGGGGGCAGTGGCCTCCTTTCACTCCTTATCTTTTAGCTGGGGGAAACCTCTTTCTGGAATGTTCCCACCCGCTGATCAAATTTTACAAGTTGGTGTTCTACCTATCACAAGTCCTCTTCTTATTGGTGCTCTATTTCTAGGAATGACTGCCACTCCTTGGAATGTTACCCTTCCTATGTTTGGTTAGCCTAGTCAGGTCTTAACTCAAGTTCGAACTTGTCAACTTGTCTAGGCTATGCCTAAGGTTCCTACTTGTCAACCTGTCCAGTATATACCTCAACTTCCTATTAGTCAACCTGTCTAAGTTACATTTCAAACAACTCAACCTGTTCAGGTTGTCTTCCAAATAAAAATTACTCAATCGGTACAAGTGATTCCTCAAATCCTGTGTACCTATCATGTCCAAGGTATATTAAAATCCCCACCTAATCCACATGGTTAGAATATACCCCAGGTACAAGTGAATCAACTCATTCAAGGCATGTCATAGGTACAAACGAGTCAACCTGGTTTAGGAATGATATAAATTCCATCTAGAAAACCTTTACAAGGTATACCACAAATCCCTGTTGACCAAACAAAATCCATTCCACAAGAACCTTACCAAGGTAAATACATCTAAGGTCAACCTTTCCAACCTTATCAAGGTTTCCATGCAACTAGACAACCTGGTATGACTATCCTACTTTTTAAACTCCTCCTTACCCTAGTGGATGCAAGTGATAATGGAACAACCCATTCCATCTTATCCAGGATATCCCCCACCATCAGTTAACCTTTACCCATAAGGTTACCAACCTCCACAGAAAAAATTCAATAGGAAATTTCCTTTCATCACAACATTAGAAATACTAGATCTCTCTCGGTTTACCAACAATCCAATCTACCATTCTCCTTGGTGGCCAACTACTCCAGATAAACTACTGAGTGACATTCCCAAATTCAATGGGAATTATGGAGAGGACCCATCAAACCATATCATGACTCATCATTTATGGTGTTCTTTGAACTCCTTAAATGATGATTCCATTTGTTTGAATATTTCCAAACGAACTCTTACTAGTCTGACAACCAAATTCTATGTATAATTACCCAGAGATTCATTTAACAACTTCAACGCATTGGAAACCATGCTTCTAACTCATTTTCAATTACACATCCATTACAAAATCGGTACCAAGATTTTGACCTCTCTGAAGTAATCAAACTCCACTCATATATTTTATCATATACATGAATGGAGACATTGTCACCGTCTGGTCAAAACTTATATTCCCAATCAGTTGTTGGAAGACAGGTTCATCAAATCCTTGTTGGCTTCCATAAACGAGGATTTTTCCAAGGGAATAGTTGTTACTGAAGAGAAACTCATTGCTTGTGCTAAATATCTATATTTGATTTATACCCAATCCGACATTCCCTATGACAAGATACCTAATGCTACACGACCATCTCATACTATTCCACCTCCTCTCTCTAAGGAATCACATGCCGCTGATGGTGTGATTGGTTCTGTCGGTCAATAGACAACAAGTCTTCTGGTCAATCCAATCTAAAGTCTGCTCCTACTGTGACTAATCAAATCCCTATTAGAAAATGATATATTATAGAGCAATGGAACACATAAAATATTGCAGAAATATAAACACAGAAAACACATAAAACAAGAGAGATACAAATATACGTGGTTCACCTAGTTTGGGCTACGTCCACAGAGAAACAACCAGTCCTTCCTTTTATATTATCCAGCAAACTGAAGAGATACAACCTACAACAAATCCGCTGTAACACCCTCTTTGCTCTCAATCTCCTCTCTCTTCCTCACTCAGAATCCAGATATCCATAGACACAATACAATTCCCTCATATATAGTGAGGGGTTTCCTTCTAGGGCAAAAAACCCTAAATTAAACATAACTTCTACCATCAGATCATCTGCCTAATGAACGAATCAGATTGACTAGAAATTACTAGACTTTTACAAGGCAATTTTACATCTATTTTTAGCTTTGGGGATGCTGCCCCCGAACCCCCACCAGGGGAAACTGGCCCCCGGACCCCCTAGCCAGGGGGTATTTATCCCTCTAGACCCTTGCCGGGGGGGGGGGACAAGTCCCCCCCGCATCCCCCTGCATGGAGGGGTGTACAGTCTTCCTGGGGTATACATCCGGCTGAAAACTTTGAATACAGAAGATAATCAGGCTCCACACCCAACAAGCCCCTCTCCTAATTCTCCTGTGAACACTTTCAATATTAATACTATTCAATCTAATAAAGGAAAATCTCAACAACTGGGAAGTAAAAAGAAGGGTAAAGGAAAGAATAAACAAGAAAACCATCCATAGGATAAACAAAAAAATTAGTCTCCTGACGAGAAATTCAAGTCATGTTATCCTCGTCTCATCTGTCATGAATAACATTTCACTAAGGATTGTCCACATCGAGCATAAATCAATCGGTTTTTGAAAGCTTCATCTATTGCACCTGGCTTGTTGATAGATCCTTTCCCAAACCAGGAGACGAACATGGTTGCACAAAACCCATCCTCCTCTTCCCAAGTATTGATGTTAGCGGCTACCCAAAATAAGGAAGATGTATTGGTGGCTACATGAAATAAAGACTACGATAACCTAAATCCCTCAAATAGAAAGTCTACCAATCAACCTTCACGTTCTACTCCACATACATATGGTTCTTGGCAAATTGAGAAAACAATTGCTAAATTGACAATTAAACTCCTCCCAAGGGAATTATTTGTAAATCATTGTTTAACCCTCATGTGAGAGTTGCACAAAAATATAACATAGTTGAGGATTTGGCTTAGGTTCCTTTGGCTATGTCAACTCTTGAATTTTTGCAAAACTGTCCTGCTCAGAGGAAATCATTGTTAGCAACAATTGGAGGAGTGGATCCTTTGGATTCAGGTCTTGTTGTGTTTAATAATAAAACCATATGCCTAATCTTCTAGCTCAACTTGCATTCATGATTCAAGTTGTTGTTAGAAACAAAACCATCTTTCACATTATAGTAGATGAAGGTGCCTTGACTTGTATTATGTTGTTTTCTTATTGGAAATCCCTAGTGATCCAAATTTAAACAGGAACACAACAAATACAAATATAACCATAATTTCAGAGATGTATAAGAAACAAGACTTCATTTCATTAATATCAAATATTGAAATATGCTTACAAACATAATGGAAGTAAGACTAGCTCGGGTGATGGTAGCTTATCTCTGAGAAGAGATGAGGCGGCTACATGCCCCTAAACTGTGTTACAATGAGGCTCGAAGGCCTATTTATTATTGAGAAATAATGGAAAACCCTAAACACCAAAAAACCTAACCCTAGGAGATGAAGTGCCAAACCATGGGTCCCGTTTGGGTAAATTGGTACATCAACTTCTCAGGGTCGTAACTTTGGCATATGATCTCTGTTTGACACGCACAATACCTCGTTAGAAAGATATATCCGAGGAATACAACTTTTGAATGGCCAACATTAATTAAAAACCCATGTTGGCCCCAATTTTCCCAAAAAATGTTGTTTAGGACCTTAAAATGGCTCCAGAAGTTCAGGACCCGAAAAACTACCAAAAATAGTAAATTGTGCTACAAATAAGGAAACTGAAAAAATAAAAGAAACAATGGTGGGAGTCCAAGTGGAATAGGTGGGTGGCCACCAATATCCACCTAGATCACCTAGGTTCTCCAATACTTAGCCAGTCACTGAAGACCCTTAAAGCCTTTGACGAAAGAGGGTTAAAACCTTATGAGATCTTAAACTAATTACAAGTGGAAATAATAGGTAAGACAATGTCAGTAGAGGTCAAAGTCGTAAGACAATTTCAGTAGAGGTCAAAGTCATTGATGGAACGTTAGATTATAAACTCTTATTGGCTCGTACTTGGGTTTAGGCTATAATAGCTATAGTCTCGTCCTATTTTTCAAATGATTTCCTTCCCTCATCAATGGGGCATTATGGCTATTGATCAACTTACCTTTTTCACCACTAGTTCCCAGACTACTGGTAACATACCGCTGGTGGGTAAAACCCCACTTCCTTATGATAATGTTGGAGTAGGATTACTAAAAGTTTCATCCTTAATGGGATGTTTTTCACTCCCTCCCCCTGACATTCCTACTACGGTTTCTCCAATTAATATGATTTCATCCAGTACTATTCCCTAAGATCCCGAGGTAGTACTTGACATTTCCAACATCGACTCTTTCAACGACCATATGCCGCTCAGTCCTGTTGAGTTAGCTTATGAGGCTATTCACCTGGACTATCTGGTTGCTTATGAAAACAATGAATTAGAAAACTTGGTTGATTGTCCCTCTCAAGATTCAAATTTAGTTTCCTACTCTAACCCTTTTGATGACATCTTTCCACTGACGAAAGCATCATGAAGATCATGATGTCAGATGAGAAACCCTGGGACGATAGTCATCATCGTTCCTTGCTTCAACCATAAATTATTGAGAACAATTTTAAAGGTTTTTTATCACCTAATATTACTAAGGAACCTATGAATCTCATCTCCAATCATGAGGTTGATTCTGAGAAGAATCCGGTGAATATTGAAGAAAACATTCCCCTCGATATCTTTGTCAAACCCAAAATTGTTTAAAATGTCCCCATAGGCACCTCTTATTCTATAGATGAGATTAAAATTTACAAGGCCTTGTTTCAAGAATTTTGTGATGTGTTTTCTTTGACCTACAAAGAGATGCTATGCATTGATCCAAATATCATGGTGCATGAAATCAAAACATACTTGGATGCTAAACCTATTTGACAACGTTTACGTTTGGTCGACCCTAAGAAAGCTGATCCGATTAAAGTGAAAGTTGAGAAACTTTTGTGTGATGGTTTTATTTATCCTGTTACTTTAATCGATTGGGTCTCAAATATAGTTCCCATAATGAATAAACAAGGTACAATCTGAGTGTGTGTTGATTACCAGGATATTAACTGAGCTTGTCCAAAAGAAAATTACCCAACCCCTTTTATCAACCGAATTGTTGATGATTGTGCCAGAAGTGAGATTTTCTCGTTCATGGACAGATTCTCTGGCTACCATAAAATAAACATACTCCCTTCAGGCCAACATAAGACTACATTCATCTATCCATGGGTTACGTTTTCTTATCACAAAATTCCTTTTGGTCTTAAGAATGTAGGAGCAACTTTTCAATGGGAAATTAACTATGCTTTTCACGACATTAAGCATATCGTGCAACCATAACTTGAATATTTTCGTGCCCATTCTAAACATCATCAAGACCATCAAATTCATCTCAGTGCAATCTTCTTACGCTATCAACATTATAACATACGATTAAACATGCACAAATGTGTCTTCTTTTTTCAATCTGGTCAACTTCTAAGATTTTTTGTATCGAAGCAAGGGATTCATATTGATCCCCTGGAAGGCAATTCTTGATTTGCTTGCTCCTTGCACTCTCATTTAGTTACAGTGCCTGTGAGGGAAGGCTAACTTTCTACGACATTTCGTTCCTAATTATGTAAAACTTACCAAAGGATTTACTTATTTATTGAAAAAGGCGTTCCCTTTCATTGGGATGGTATTTCTCAAAAGGATTTTGATGCCTTGGAAGATGTATTAGCCCAAGCATAATTACTATGTCCCCTTGGTCTATCATCGAGAATATTTCCTGTATCTTGTTACAGATGTTACCATTATCGCTATGGTATTGGTACAAGAAGATGATTTAGGTGATGAAGACCCTATTTACTACTTGAGCCATAATCCGACCAATATTAAAGTCAAGTACTCTCATGTTGAAAAGTTATCTTTGGAAGGTGTGCAAGTTGTTCAAATTTTTCAGCACTATATTCTGCTTTGCAAGATTACTGCAGTTTCTGATTGCAACCCTATGAACTACATATTGTCAAGTCAATTGATAGGGGAAATACTTGAAGTGGATCGTTATCCTCCAAGAGTTTTATTTGGAGTTCATTAAATCCAAGTCAAATAAATCCTTAGTCTTTGTCGAACTAATATGCAACCTTCCCTCCTTTGCATCAGAATCAACAACTAACAGCTTTCACCATGAAGAAACATTATTTCTGATCGACTCCTTTGATCCATGTATGAAGATATCATCATTGATCTCCAGATCCAAACTTTCCATATTGAAACCAATTGTTTCGATCAACATCAAATTTGATACCAGGCTTGCCATTATATCATAATCAACGACACTCTTTATCATCATGGTGTCGATATGATATTTTGATGGTGCCACACTCATGAGGAGGTCGAGAAATCTTTAAATGATTATCATGATGGAGCATGTGACAATCATATGTCTGTATATGTTATAGTCTAAAAAATCTTACGTGCCAATTACTTTTGGCCGAGTATATTCAAATATTGTATCCTTGTGGTCTAAATGTGTCACACATGCCAGATCCATAACTGTAAAGCTTGTGATCCACCTATTCCATTACATCCAGTTATTGCTATTGGACCCTGTTCCAAATGGAGTATCGACTTCATGACTTGTAACCCTCATTTGACCAGGGGGAATGGTTACATAATCATTGCAGTAGATTATTTTACTAAATGGGCTAAAGTGATCCCTACATATAACAACATCAAAAAAACTTCTGCAGTATTCCTCTTTAACCATGTTGTTGTGAGATTCAGTGTACCACAAGCTATAGTCATGGACCATGTCAAACATTTTCTCAATTACCAAACTAACTGCCAAGTTGGGCTTACGACATGATAGCTCAACTCCCTACTACCCACAAGCTAATGGACAGGTAGAATCCATCAAGAAGGTTTTGAAAACAATGCTTCAATGCATGGTAATGATTCATAAAATGAATTGGCATACTATCCTTTTTTCAGCTTTGTGGGCATACCATACCTCTTTCCAAAACGAAATCGGATTCACACCTTTTCAGCTGGTGTATGGTCTCGAAGCTGTTCTTCCAATTGAATGTGAAATTACGTCATTGAAACTTGTCATTGAACTTCTCCCCACTACATTTTCTGAAGAATAATGTTTTTTTCACTTAGCTCGTCTAGATGAGACTCGATGCAATGCCCAACGAGGATCACAAAAAATGTATCAGAGAAAAATATGACCTAAATGTTAAACCTTGTACCTTCTCAGAAGGTGATCTTTTCCTCTTGTATAACCAATAAGCTGATAATTAGGAGTTGTGAAACTCGAACCAATGTGGTTAGGTCCATAAATAGTTAAATGTGTACATACGAAAGGGGCCTATGATCTTGTAGACTTTGACGGAATTCCCTTGGCACAACCTTGCAATGGGTTGTACCTCAAAAGATACAATGCTGAGAATTTTTCTACATAGTCACTATGTACACACTATATAGGTTTGCTGAGGCGTTTGTAGCGTGTTTTCTTAAGAGTTTTCTAGCTATTCTACTCATCTTGGATTACATTTGATCTGTAGATGTCAACGTTCCTAAACCATATGTTGGTTATGTTGATGGTGATAGCTGTCGTACTTGAAACCTTTCCCCCACAACATGGGAAACCTATGATCCTAATGATGAGTTAGTGAGTTTGCAAGGGATTTGCATCAGTTGGTCAACTAATGATATCACTGAGTATAGCGCAATGATTGAAATATTGTCTGATGCCATTTCATGTGGTATTCTTCATTTGGTTGTCAGACTTGATTCACAATTCAGTGGTGCTACATTTAAATAAAATTTATTCAGTAAGGAGTCCAACTATGTTACGCATGTTCTTGAGAGTTCTCCTCTTAGAGAGACATTTTGATTACATTGAATATCAACATGTTCCAAGAAGTCTAAATACATTAGTAGATGCATTGCTAATTATGTTTTAGACAAACACTTGCAACATTTGTAAATACAATCATCATCACACATTGTACAAGATAACAAAATAAAGTAGAAAATATCCATAGATTAGATATGTAAATAATGTTTGATTTTTACAAAAATTATGTCTGAGACACATATGAACCATGGCCTACAATATCAGAATGCATGAAAAAGACAAAATGTGGCTCTAAAGCCCTAGGTGACTAATCATGGGGGTGATCATGGTAACTCATGATCACATAGGGAATCTTGTGCAACAATCGGCTCATTCGAGCTGACACCCCTATGGTGTATCTCTATAAACGGATTGGGATATCATCAACCCCAATATATGGAGCAATGCAGGTCATGCCCTCTACATGGTGCTCAAACTTGGAGAATGTCTCTTCCATGTATGGATCTCTTAGCTCCTCCATCTCTACCCCACCATCTCTAGCTTGTCCCAGCTGTGGTTGCACTCATCGATGGAGTGTCGACATGCCCATTGGTCTCAACGGTATGATATCTACATGTAAAACCAATAGTTAGTGTCTGATACATTAAAATAATTTTTTTTTCTAAAACTTAAAAACCAAAAAATATCCAAATTGATAATGATTTTTACTTGCGTCACCCCACTACTCACCCTCAGGTAAAATACACTCTATATCTCCATGGAAATATGCTCTAGTGTAAGGGTAGTCCTCGATCATGATTAGCTACTCTCACAACCATTTGAAGAAAGCATGAGTGAACCTCATCATAGTCCCTCCTCCATGTCGAGCCATCAAGTCTACCCATTGCCTCATGTGAGGCCCTCTCGGTATAGGTAGCTCACGGGATATCCACTGAGGTCGCAGTAATGGTACCTTCTGCAAAGAAAATGATACTATGATAGAGCCATACCCAAAGTTATTTAACCATCCATTTTTTCCCTATTGAGCTATTCCCTCACATTGACCAAAAGACCTTCACACTAGTTGAAGGCTGTGGGTGCAAGGCACTCCAAAGCATACTGCATCTGAGTCTTGGTAGCCATGTGAGGAGCAGTGCTACCAGCTAATTGTGCAATGGTGAATAGGATTGTCTTCCAGGGAAGTTCACGAACATCTTTAATCTCAATTTTCCCATCCTTTCTAGGCTAAGCACGAGGTTGACAATGGATAACTATGTAGTCCCTCATTGTCTCTCCACCTCTCTTATATCCAGATAAAGAAATGGGAGCCCCTCTATGTGAAAGCCTTGTTAGGAAATAGATATCTTCAACATCTATTGTGACAATATGCTTAGTAATCCTGAAGAATTTCCCCTGTACGTCCCAAGCTCTAACTAGATACTACAACAACTCTAACTGGGCATTCATGCCCATAATCTGAAATAACTTCAGTAACCCACAATTTCTCAAAGCCTGAACTATGGATGGATTATTTGCTACCATCATGTCTTTCATATCATGTTCCCTTTCTCTCCATGATAACAGCATTTTCTCTCCAGAAAATACCTGCAAATAGCAAGGAAGAAACACATCAGATCACAAATGTAAAAGATTTTGGGAAAATCTTGCTCAAAACTCATTTTTTCAAACCCTTCCTATGCTCATCACACTGCCCATTTCTGAATAGTGTGTCCCATCAAACATACCTTCCTTGGCAAGTGCGTTGGGTCACACTATTCAGTGTAGATTAAACAAACCCATCTCACCTCCTGATATAGGAAGAGTGCGATGGGTCGACGATGATTTCTAGTTCCTAAAAAATCCAAAAATTTCCCCAAACTCACATGAAATTGAAGATTAAAACCGTGAAAATGATGAGAAAGGACAAATCTCTTACCAAGAACTGATGAGAATGAAAATCGTCCACTGGATTAACCGCAATCCTCTACTGAAGAATCAAGGTAAAAACCACTTAGATCACTCTCAAGATCGTAAAATGGTAAATGGTATAATTAAAATTTCTTTTACCAAATTTTTCCATATATCATGTATTTTTATTGTTTTATGGTGTTATGAGCAGGTTAACTGACAATTGGGGAATATGATACATGTTATATATTGAAATTGTAAATACAGGTCATTTTGATGTATGAGTATACTTTTATCACTTTTTCGGGCTCATAAAACTTATGAAAAAGGAACCCCCTGGAGTTATCTTTAAGCTCTTTTCAGACTCCCAAAACGTGAAAACATTACCGAGCACTTGTCTTTTCAAACTTGTTAAAGTAAATGAAAAGACGTCTACCTAGTATAAGTTTGACCCTTTTCTGGACTGGATGGAGTTTTTACAAAAAAAAATACTTTAGTCGAACATGGCTAAAATATTCTCTCGCATATTTTTTTATGCCTTTCCAGGCCCAAGAGACAAATTTACAAAAAGGAACCTCTTGGAATTTTATTTTTCACCTCTTTTTCAATCTCTAAACATGAAAAGGAAGTAGAGTTATACCTTTGTTGGACTCGTAAAACCATTGAACAACTTAGGACTCATCAAGAATGACGAGACCAAACCACTCCTTCTTAGGGTTCATTTAAAATACTCAGAAAGATTCATTCGAAGGATGAAATTATACATCAAGAATATGTTATCCTCCTCAATCTCGTTAAAATAAAGAGGCATTGGCCAAAAATGGCTGGGAATTGGGGAAATAGGGCATCACACGTAATTATGGCAGTGAGACTCTTGAACATGACACTCTCTCACTTCTATGAATGCTTTGGGTTGGGGAATCCACTTTCACCTCTCTTAATCACACCTTAATGAAAGTCTTCATGATGAGTCTTTAAGTCAATGCTACCAACTCCATAAAGTGTGGTCAATATGTTCAAGAGAAGTCCACCCTTAGTTGACATCTACTACAATACCTTAAGCCTTCTTTCATGTCTGCCACCCCTGAACCAACTCTTAATCATTAGCATTTTGTCTCAAATCTTGAATTCCGTTTCATGTAATTGATAACGGATACATCAAGGCCCTCCTGTGTTACACATCATTTTTTCTCATTAGGAAAATGACCATTAGTTTGGATCCTTCGTTATCCATAAATGTGTCCCAAAGCATTCCCTTGCAAAGTTAGAATACAAACTATCCCAAAGAAAGTGGAATTCATGGATCCCATGGTTCAAAACCCTATTTTTGGCTTCCTGCACAGTTCCCTAGTCAATCTTTGCACATACACATAAGAGTTATTAAGAAATTTACCGGGGAACATAAATTTATTATTGAGATTTACCGATATTTACAGAGATGAATAATAAAATAACCAGCAAAAATACACATAAATATTATACACATAATATTTATCCAGGAAAACCACAAATCCAGGGAAAAACCCAACCCAATGAGATCTCATTAGCGTTGGCCAAAACTGTGGCCAATCTGGCCAAATGAGCCTTCACCACTCACCTCCGGGCCTCTCTTACAATGAAGTATTCCTAGCCTTGTATAGGTTCCATTTCATGCAATACCACAGACCATAATACCATAGGTACACTATACCATGTGCCCAAAACCACTACTATTTAACCAGGTCAACCTTGACTCAAACCCCAAGTCAATTTTACCTAAAAATTCCCCCCCTTAAATTTGGCTTGGTGTTCCTTTATTAATCCAGCTAAAACCTACTAAGTGACACAATCCTGCTCACTCTAGCCCTTACCCCCTTCAAAGTTTTTACTAGGGATTTGTTAACTTGACACCCCCCTATTACTTAGGTCTAACCCAGACTTTACTGGTAATTACCCAGGGGTACGCATGCCTTACTAGGTCTTACAACAGTATGCCCATTTACATGAAAATTAAAAATTTCACTTCATTATAATAAGTTTTTGTTTTGTTTTGTTTACCCTTGTTGCTTTCTTTGTACATATGACATCGATGTCCATATAAAAAGAACCCATATACCGAATTACATGGGTCACCAGCCACTGTAACCGCCAATTATCTAGGCGTTTTTTTAGGTACATGGTTCATCAATTAATTAATCCACGTGCACATATACTCCTCATCCACTGAATCTCTCATGACCCAACAGTGTGTAGCTTTGCTTCACAATCTATGGATTTTGATCCAGATCTGTAAGCAAAAATTAATTATCTCTCTATCGACCATGCTAATACAAACCCGTGGCAACAAAAAATGTCCTTCTGAAGCCAACTTAGCTCTGATACCAGTTGTTAAGAAATTTATAGTAGAGGGATAAATTATTACTGAGATTTACCGATATTTACAAATATGAATAATAAAATAACCAATAACAATATACATAAATATTATACACATAATATTTATCCAGGAAAACCCCAAATTCGGGGAAATACCCAACCCAATGAGATCTCATTAGCATTGGCCAAAACCGCAGCCAATCCGGCCAAGTGAGCCTTCACCACTCACCTCCAGGCCTCTCTTACAATGAGGTATTCCTAGCCTTTTATAGGCTCCATTTCATGCAATACCATGGACCATATACCATAGGTACAATATACCATGTGCCCAAAACCACTACTATTTAACCAAGTCAACCTTGAATCAAACCCCGAGTCAATTTTTCCTAACAAGATTCCATTATGAAATGCACATAAGTATGCACTATCTTACACTATGACTTGCACACATGACTTACCACATGTAAAAATAAAAAGTAACATCTAGAAGCATTGTTAGTCGAATCTATCCCAATTAACAAGCTTAGAATGGTTTCATATTCAACCCTAATCCCTCCCATCATGGAGCTAATCCCTCTCTTTTTGGAACCCCTATCCCACCATTAGCGGATCTCATCCCTTGGAAAATGGATCCCAAACTTCCCCTCCTTAGTCTATAAAGCTAACCCAGGCCTGAGGATTGGAGAGGACTTTTGGAAGTAGGCTTATGCTGCAGGAATAAGGTTGGAAGGATATTCATTCAAGGAGAAGGTTGGATATTGTGGGAAGGGACTTGCAACATCAAGGCTTCATGATTGTAAGGCTATTCTCCATTTTAATAATATAAAGGCAATTGTTCTTTCTCAATTATATCTTTGTTGATACAATTTGTAGGATTCCTTCACCTACATAGATTGTGATTGCATATTGGTCAATTTATGATACATGTTTGGATTAATTAGTTCATTTACCTATTATTATATATACTGGATGTTTTGATCTCGTGTATGTTTTTGTATATGTAGATATCCTTCAAGATAACATGGAGAAGTTGTGGGAAGCAATGGGAAGATCTCTAAAAAGCATTGAGGAGGAGTGGATGATCGAAAGTTCTCAATGAGACTTCATCAACTAGTTCGATTAAACGGTAAGTGGCCAATATCTTAGTATTTGTTTAAGTCAATCATGGTCTAGAGAAAGGTAGGAGTTCCTAATTGTTTATTACTAGATTTCTTTGAGGTCTAGGGAGATCACTCTTGTCTGCAAGAGGGATAAGTCCACATAAAAAATTGGTGACTCTGCTGGGGATTCATCTCACTCTCCATTATTTTTCTTGTTTGACCTTTTGAGCCTTCTGTAGAAGCCCTCTCTAAATGTTTGGAAATCTTGATAATCTGGATTTTTATTTTTCTTTGACTGGATTTTTTTTTTTTTCAAATTTCCCCACTGTGCGCACTTTAGCTTTAGGCACAAAGTGCACTTCTGCGCACTTTCCTTTCCGCAAAAGTGCGTATGCGCACTGGTTTCCTCTATAACTTGTACACATACTTGGAATTTTTGAAAATAATGGTTTTATCCTTATCAAGTCCAGAGTTTTTGGTTTTTCTTGTTTAGTTACACTTGTCTACACCTTCTTTGAGTGTCTGTTAGCCTGGTTGAGTGTTGTGAAAGGATTTGCTTGTGATTATTTTGTTTTTCCAAATTAGGGTAAAGTATCATGTGGTGGATGGGCGATCGATCAAAATAAAGATTAGTTGGTCTTGCCTTTTTGACTGTCTCTCTTTATTTTTTATTTTTTTCGGCCAGGTCAAGTCTTGAGTTTAATTTGCTTTTTTGGGAAAGATTGTATTGTATGTGAAAATAAATGATTTACAATATTGGGTATTGTTTGTGAAACTTACTTATGTTAGTTTTGAAATGAAAAGTCAATTTCCTTTTGTTATTGAAGTGTTCATGAATTTTACTCTTTATTTCAAGTGAATTCATAGCATTCAATTTGGAAAATTCATTTTAGTGTTCATGGGTTTCTTTTTGCATTTTGCGAATTTCTGAGTGATTGTATGTTTAAAGAGAATTTTCTTGATTTCTTGCATTATTGGGTAAAGTGAAAATTTGAAGTTAATTTCAATATTTGGGTAATTCTAAATTGGATATCTGCATTTTAGGAAAAGGGATATAGTGGGATTTAGTGTTTTTGTTTAGATTTGGTTGAAAAAATTGAAAGAGTCTCTCCTTACTTTAGATAAAAATTCAATGAAACGAAAAGATAACAATTTCATTTTCGATTCTATTAGGATTTGCATCAAATCAAATTTTCATCAGTTTCACATCCATTACCCTTGAGTAAATAACAACTCTTAAAATCAACACTAATAAAATCAATCTAGAAATATTTTATTTTTAGGGTTATTTTTCACCTACAGTAGATCAGGTGTTAGGGCTTTAGAATAGGGAAGTGAGTTAAATTTCCAAAGTTGCAGACAAAAATTAGCATCTTGTGATAGGGAGAAAAATCCATTTATGGCAATTTTTCTTTGGGAATCTCCCTTGCAAAGGAGTCAATGTTATGTAACTATCTCACAAAATAGAAGAAAATATAGATCAATGACTTCAAAATCAGCCTCTTCGAGGGGGAAACCTCCTTAACATTACACAAATGAACAATTCTTGGATGATACAAATGAAAAAACCTCCTTTCTTTACATAGGATTCCAAGGGGTCACAATATAATCAAAGCCGACATAACAATAATAATATAAGGACACAACAATAGCAATAGTGGGCTTCTATGGGGCACAATAATAAAAATATGGGGACAATAGGGGCACAATAATAACAATAAGGGCTACAATGAAAATTAACAATGGGGGAATCACTAGTATTATAGGGACCTAACATGCCCCTCTCCTTCAAAAAAGTGTTGTCCTCAACGCTTGACTAGTTTTGGATGCTTCTGTATAAAATTCTCATCCTCCCATGTGGAATCCTCAGCGGGTAAGTTCTTCCACTTGATGAGATACTATGAAATTGATCGATTTCGTAGCTATCGAGTTCTTGTTTCTATGACTGCTTCAGGTTCCAATATGATTTTTCATTCCTCGTCAAGTTCTGGTAATATTGTTTGAACTGAGAGCTTGTCACCTATAACCTTCTTTAAGCATGAAACATGGAAAATTGGGTGCACTTGGAAAGCTGCAGGAAGCTCCAATTTGCATGCCATAGTAGCAATATTTTGCAACAACTTGTACAAACCATAATACTTTTGTGATAATTTATTATCTTTGTTAGCTTTCTTGATGGACATTTGTTTACATGGTTTTAGTCATAGGAATACCTAGTCACCTACATCAAAACTTCTTTCACTGCGATGTTGATCTTCTTGTTGTTTCATTCTATTCTGTGCCAAAGTGAGGTTATCCTTTAAGAACTTGTTGTTGATGATCGATGTGATCTTCCACTACTTGAACCTTAGAATTTTATCTTAAATATGATGTGATGGATGGTGGATAATATCCATAAAGTGCCATAAATGTGGTCATTTTTGCTGCAGTATGGAAGGAAGTGTTGTACCACCTTTCAGCCAGAGGCAACAATTTGACCCATTGTGTTTGTTTATCAGATACAAATTAATGAAGATATCCTTCCAAACATTTGTTTACTATCTCATTTTTCCCATCATATTGAGGATGATAAGATGAGCTATGAGCAAACTAAGTACCAAGACAAGAAAATAATTCTCTCCAAAATTTTCTAGTGAAAATGGGATCTCTGTCACCGACAATAATCTTTGGGTTTCCATGTAGCTTTTGAATTGTTTCCATAAATGAAGTAGAAACTATATTGGATTTAAATGGATCAGATAATGGACAAAAGTGTGGATACTTGGTAAAACTGTATGTTGAAATGTGGCAACAAGAATATTCCAATTTAATTTGTCCTTGAATTAAATTGTGAATTAAAATTGAATTTAGTCTTAACAGCTACTTGGAAATAATTAATTAAGTTATTTTGACTTAATTAGTTGGAGAAATTCAAGTTAGAAGTATTTCTGAACTCATGCAAGAGTTATCCCTTAAATTAAGGAGTTAAGCCTTAAATTAAGGAGATAAGATTGAGTTATATTTGAGTTGTAATTAGTTAACTCAATTTACTGAGTTAACTCCAGTTAAATTAGTTCCAAACTGTTTGAGTAACTAATATAGAGTTAACAGTCAGTTGATGCATGCATGCACTCAACTAGTGTACTCCAGTTAACTGAAGATTCCCTCATCAGAAACCCATGCATGTCTATTCAGAGAAAGACCCAGTTGAGATTAAATTCAAGGACAATGTACTATCAGTTGCATGTATTTTCTTATAAAGAAAACTCATGCATGTAGAAGGAATAATTCCTTGAGGATTCTGTAGTTATGACAGTGTGTGAGATCAGGTGATCATCCACTAGGTAGAAGATTTTTTCCACTTGGTTGAAGGAGAATCATCCTAGAGGAACGGCGCAAGGAAATAGGAGCTTGGAGGGCAGAGAGGAAGGCTTGAGAGAAGCTAGGATTGCCTGTGAGCATCTGTGAGGATTGTACTGAAAGCTGGCTAGCTGTGAGAGTTAAGGCTTTGTATAATTCTGATGTATTTCCACCTTGTAGATAGTGGGGTTTTTAGCTGAGGCTTTCCCCAAAGTATTTTCATGTGTATTGTGCATTGATTCTTCTTCTTCTGGTTATATGTGTTTCATCTCGATCTTTAAGCTTCCACAAATTGATAGTAGAAGTAGGTTATAGTATTTTGCTTTGGTTATATTGCATTATCGGGTTAACCTACAGTCAGATTTTCTACACGGTCTCAGAGCGAGATTTGTAGAGAATTTGAGAATTTCTACATTGTCAACTACGACCATGATGACACTCTTTCCTTCAGACTTGGGTAAACTTGTGATGAAATCCATTGAAACCTCCTCCCAATGTTGGTTTGGAATGGATAAAGTTTGTAATAGACCTGGGGTCTTAATTGTTTCAACTTTATTTTGTTGGCAAACCAAAAATTCCGCCACAAAATTTTGAATATCCAATTTAAGGCCATCCCAAAAAATTCCTGCTTAACCCTGTGGTAAGTTTTTAAAAATCCTAAGTGCCCTCCTAAGGGAGAGGTGTGCAATTCCATCAGAATCTTTTATTTGAGATGAGAATTTTTACATAGGTATAAGCAATCTTTGTACCATAACGAATCATTTTTCCAGCTAAATGTATCATATGTACTAGGATCTTGTTGTAACTTTTGAATGAGTGCCCACACTTCTTCTTCATTCTTCCATTCATCACTTGCTTCATTTATCCAATTTGGTTGGATAATAGAAATGGCGCAAAGCAATGCTTCCACATCCTCATCATTTCTTGAGAGTGCATCTACCACAACATTTTGCTTCCCTTTTTTGTATATGATTTCAAAGTCATAACCCAACATCTTTGTGACCCATTTTTCTACTCTTTTGAAGATAATATTTGTTCTAAAAAGTATTTAATATTATCATGATCCGTTTTTACCTTGAAGTGTCTTCCAATTAGGTAGGTTCGCCTTTTCTTAAGTGAATGTAGTATTGCTAACATTTTCTTCTCATAAATAGCTTTGTGTAAATAATTTCCTTTGATTGGATGACTTTCGAAAGCAATGGGTCTTTCTTCTTGCATTAAAACAACACTATTTCCATTTCCTGAAGCATCACATTCCACAATAAAGGTTTTTGTGAAGTTCGGCGTAGTTAAGGATGGTGATTGGCACATTTCCTCTTTAAGATGTTCAAAGGCCTTTGTTGCTTCTAGAGTCCACGAAAATGCATATTTCTTCAATAATGTTGTTAGAGGTGATATTATTCTCCCATAATTCTTAGAAAACTTGTGATAATACCATATCAACCCGAGAAATCCTCACAGATGCTTTATGGATGTGGGGATTTTCCATTCCTTAATGGATTTAATTTTGCTAGGGTCTACCTTAACACCTTCATGAGATACAATATGACCCATATATTCCACCTCTTACACTTCAAAGAAACATTTGGAGATTTTTGCATATAATTGCTTCTCCTCTAATAGTTTGAGCACCCTGTCAACATGTTGAACATGATCCTTCCAAGACTTGCTGTAGATTGGTATATCATAAAAAAATACTAACATAAATTTTCTAAGGAAGGGTTTGAAAACGGAATTCATCAAACCTTGAAATGTAGAAGGTGCATTGGTAAGGCCAAAAGGAATGACCAAAAATTCATAATGACCCTCATGGGTTATAAATGTTGTTTCTAGAATATATTCAGTGTTCATTCTCATTTGCTGATATCTTGAACAAAGATCCAACTTGGTGAAGTAAATTGATCCATGCAATTCATCCAATAATTCATCAATGACATGAATGGGAAATATATCTTTAATAGTGAGCTTGTTGAGCTCCCTATAATCCAGACACATGCACCATGATCCATCCTTCTTGTGCACTAATACTATTGGAGCAAAGAAAGAACTTTGACTAGATTGAATTATACCAACCTTAGCATTTCTGCCACCTTACGTTCAATTTCACTCTTTTGGGCATAGGGATATCTGTAAGGCCTGATGTTTGGAGGAGCACTTCTTGGAATCCAATGAATAACATGATCATGATCAAGAATAGGTGGGAGGCCTTTGGGAGTCTCAAAAACCTTGGAATGATTGTCCAAGACTTTTTGGAGATATGGAGAAATAGATGATTTCGATGTGGGAAGCTCTAGCGAACACAATTATGAAATTACGCCTCGTTGTTATTTATTTAGAAGCTTTGTCATTTCGTTAGAGCTGATTATCTTTTTCGGTTTCCCTGCGATAACCCTTAATTCAACTTCCTTTCCTTCAGAAAAAATAATTCATGAAAAGTTGAAAATTAAAATCTATTGTACCCAAGGATTGTATCCACTGGACTCCGTGTACAACATCAACACCACCCATTGGAATAGAAAGCATTGGGATATTCAATACATATTCTCCCATGGATAGCTTGATATTATAGCAATTTCCAGAGCAATTTATGGTTCCTCCTCTCGCAACCATCACTTGACACTCTGGTGCTCGATATAGGAAGCAATTCAATTCCTTGGCTATCTTTTAATGAATAAAATTATGGGTACTGCCTGAATCAATCAACACTATTACCTTTTTCTTCTTGATATGTACTTCTATATTAATAGTTTGAGGAGTGGTCAGATTCATGTCTTCTTTCTCTAGGGTTTGTTCCTGGTGTATATCCTCTTCTTTTGATGTTTCTTGTTCCTTTTCTTCCTCCTCTTCACAATCTATGTTAAATAATTTTTTCTCAGCACACTTATGACCTTTAGTGTATTTTCTATCACAACTTTAAGAAAGCCCTTTTTCTCTTTTTTCTTCCAATTGTTGTGGTGTCAACCTTGTAGGTTGTGGAAGGGTAGGGGCAACAACACTTCCATCTTTATAGTTGTGAGTGGTAGGCTTCCTTGTTTCCATAATTTTTCTTTAAATTTTTATTGCCAACTTGAATGCCTTCTCCAATGAATTGGGTTCGCTAAGGCAGACCTCATGTTGGATGTTATCCTTTAAAGTCCCTATTAACACATCATCCTATGCTCCTATGGAATATATTTTACCCTTATATTCAATTTTTGGAAGTCCTCAATGTGCTCCATCATTGAACCCTTTTGTTTGAGATTTGTCAATTGGATAAAAAAGGTGTTGCTTTTTGTATCCTCATAATGTGCTATCATTTTTTCCATAAAAATTTCCCAAGTGACAATTTGATTACAAGAGCAAAGCCATCGGTACCATACAAACTGATTTGGTTCCAAAGATGAAGTTGTAATGCGTAACTTTTGTGTGTTTTTCACATTATGGAGATCAAAATATTGCTCCATTTGTAGTATCCATGTTACGGGATCCTTGTCATCAAACCTCATATCGATTTTTGGAACATGGCGGGTCTTCAATCCAACATTAGTGTCTATGAAATCATGATTAACATTTATTTTGTTCTCATCATGAGTTTCCTTTACTACCCTTTCTCCATTAGTAAGCATTTCTTGTAGCAACTTTGTCAAATCTGTATTCAAATATTCCATGTTGCCTTTAAGTTTTTCTTCTATACCATCCATCATAGCTTCCACATCATTCATCTTAGCTTCCATGCCTTTCTTTAAACCATCCATCTTAGTTTCTGTTACTTTTTGTGAGAGTGAGTTTTGTTGCACTTGGTCTCGTAATTTTGATATATCATGTTGTATTTCTTCATCTTCTTCATGAGTCATGCTAGAGATTTTAGGTTGCTTACTATGTGTTTCCATTTTATTTATTCGAGGAATCAATTAATGATAATTATGCTTCACTATGCCCTTTGAATTCCTTCAAACTAATTTTTCAAACCAAACTTATGCAAAATTTTAAAACAACTACACACCTTTTTTCACTTTGTAGGAGCTCGATATCGAATCTGTTTTATCTCTATAATTTCCAATCTCCAAAGTCTGAAATTTCATCCTATGGTATCCCTCTAAGTCCTCTTTCCAACCCCACAAATCTGATCAAGATTGGAATCTCCAAGGAAGAGTTATGCCAAATCTCCCACGATGACTTGATTATAGATTGGTTCAGTAGAGAAAACTTGTACGAAGTTCCATGTGTCGTTGTTTCGACCTTAGGACCTGAATCCGATACACAGAAAACTACACGCCTCCTTATTTCTGTAACGTTTTACAAAATTGCAATCTGATGCTAGAGAAAAAGTTATGATGATTTTCCCCAGGTCACCTATTTGAGAAATAATTCGGGAGCCTGCAAATACCCTAACTTCCTTGGATTCTATATCTGAAACTGTAGTGAGAAAAGATCTGAAATTTAGACCCAAGGTTCATAGTGATTTCTTCTCAAATGGGTTTTAATTATAGCTTCTGAAATGTCGTATAAAAAAAGCGATAGCAAAAATTCCAAAATTACCTATTTGGAGTAGCGAAATCCTAGAATCCAAAGCTTTGATACCAAATGTTATGTAACCAGCTCACAAATTAGAAGAAAAGATAGATCAACGATATCAAAATCAACCTCTTCTAGGGGGAAATCTTTTGTACATTACACAAATTAAAAATTCTTGGATGATACAAATGAAAAAACCTCCTTTCTATATATAGGATTCTAAGGGGTCACAATATAATCAAAGCCGACATAACAATAATAATATAAGGGCACAACAATAACAATAATGGGCTTCTATGGGGCACAATAATAACAATATGAGGACAATAGGGGAACAATAATAAAAATAAGGGATACAATGACAATAGTAATGGGGGAATCACTAGTATTATAGGGACCTAACGGTCAAGCACGAGATCATATCGGACCTAGTGAAGTGATCAACCCCACTTCATTGGCTACGGTAGAGTGATTTACATGTACTAAAAACGATGCCAAAAGGTACTTGGGAGTCACTTGGAAGTAAACCTCAAATTAACCATGTTGAGGAACTTTCAAGGGTATTTACCTTTGTTACTCTACCCTTGCATGTACGTTCGATCTGTGACTATCTCCCAGGTTAAATTGTTTTATGTGGTAACCTTAGAGACCATATTCTTAGGGTTTTACCTGAGGTGACGACGGAGGGGAATTCTCTACTGTACTTGGAACAAACGTTGACTAGATTCACTGGGAAATTTCTAGAGGGTATTCTTCATTCGAGATGGAATAAATGAAGTTTAATTGCACCATATCATGTACATTAAGGAGATTGTTGGCATAATTGGTTCCACCCGTTCTATTTATAGCCACTTTTCACTTTGATCTCAACGACATTGGATTTCATCACCAACTAGTGATTTTAGTGTGAAAAGCTTGTTTGCATGGTTTGAATCCTTATATTTTTTTAAGCATGTGTCAATTGTTTGTTTTTACTTTTTAGAGGCCTTAGGATTGGATTGTGATTATTGTTTTATTTTGGGATAAAAATTCCATCTCGACTGAATCACCAAGGTAGTCATGTAGAATGCAGGGTAAACCCACTGAGTTTACACCTAGTGAATTGGAAAATATAAAAATTGAAAGATCAAAACCAATAGGATCTATAACCTCAAACCAACCTAAAACATCTACAGTTTTACAATCTGAGACAATAGAAACCGAAGTGAATCCAATGCAAGAAGTAGAATCAGGCTTAGTTCATTCTGGTCCAGATATTACCAAAGTAGTTCAAACTTAATCTGATACTAGTGAAATTTCAGACACTAAACTAACTGAACCAGAATTAGAAGAACTTGAGTTTGATATTTCTCAACCTGATTCACCTTCAACTGTTATATCTCCTAAACCTGAGCCACCTTCACCTTGAAGGAAGCTGATAATTACGACTGGGTTACCTCTTGGGTGAATTAGCATTGAAGATATTACCGAGAACAAAGAGGTAGAAATACCTCATTCTCCATTTACTATTGGTGAATATTTTGACCCAAGAGTTCTTCCAAGAGTTCCTATTGATCCTTTTCAACCAGATTCTTGGTATTATACCCCTTTTAACTTTTTAGGTCATAGTTTTCCATCTTAACGCATTCCTTTTTATTCACCGAGAAGAACCATGTCAGAAATTCCTATTGGGAGCCAACCTATTGATTTATCTATGTTTACCAACTCTCAGAAATCACTATTGTATGGTGGTCTGTCAGTTCTTCCTGGATACCAATCACTTGCTGGGACTTTTTCATGAGCTTATTCTTCTCCCTAACCTTCTACCTGGTCATTTGGTTTATCTACATCTACTGTTCAGAGCATGACATCTACAACTGAAGTGCCTATGGAATCAGACCAACAAATTCACATGGTATTTGGTAATTTAGGTAACCCTCAAACAACCCCAACTAGTGTTTATTACCCGCTTGGGGGGAAATCACCTTATCCTCCACCTGGGGGACAACATATTTTCAGATATTATCCTATGGTTGGAGGTGAACCTTTTACTAGAACTTATGGTCAGACTCAGCCCAGTTTGGGTCAACCTGCTTTAGCTCAACCTTTGTTTGGTACTCCTTACCCTGGGATGAACACTATTTGGAACCCTACTTTTGCTCAACAATTTGCTCCAGTTGCTCCACAAGTTCCAGTTTATCAACTTGTTTAGCCTCCTAGACAAATTGTTCCTCAAATACCTATTCCAAATATTGTTGTACCTATCCAACAACCTGTTCAGGGAATTACACAAATAACTATCCAAAAACCTGTCCAAGGAATTCCTCAAACACATGTTCAACAACCAATTCAATGACTTGTTCAACAATTGGGTCAAAAACTTTTCTAGAGTGCACCTCAAACACCTATTTTGCAGTCGATCCCAAGTTCACCTCAGACACCTATCCTAGGAGTAGCACAAATAACCGTTCCAGTTACCCCTCAAATACATGTTCCTTAAACTACTCAGACCATCCCTTAGGATTCTGCTTATCAAACTAGTCCTACGGTCTAGTCTACACCATAGATTCTTATCTTACAACCTGCTATACGAACAATGCAAACACATTTTCAAGGTCAAGCTTATCAGGTTCCACCTTTTCAAGGACAAGATTTTCAAAGTCCACCTTTCCAAGGTTAAACTTTCCAAAACCAACCTTTTAAAGGTCAATTTATCCAAAGTCAACTTGTTCAAAGTCAATTTTTTCAAGGTTAACCTTTACAAGATAAACATGTGCAGGGGCAATATTACTTAGGTAAAATGGGTCAAGCTCAAAATTTCTAGAGTCAACCATACCCTGGTCATACTTATCAAGTCCTTGTTCAACCTCAACCTGGTAAGGTTCACCTTGGTTACCTTGGTGAAAGCTAAATTCCAACCGCACAGGCTATTCCAGGACATCTTGGGTATCCTCCTCCAAGGGTTGGTCTTAACCTGCAAGGTTATCAAACTTCACAGTAAGATCCTAACCAATAGTTACCATTTATTGCAACCCTATATTTAATTGATTTATTCGAGTTAACAAACGATCCTATTTATTGTTATCCTTTTAGGCCAGCGATTCCCACCAAGTTACCGAGAGACATACCCAAATTTGAAGGCAAATCAACAAAAGATCCATCCAACCATGTGATGACATATCTTCTTTGGTGTGCATCGAATTATTTAATCGATGATTCTATCAGAATTTTCCTTTTCGAATGAACTTTAACCAGTTCAGCAGCCAAATGGTACATTGAGATACCTCACTCCTCTTTCCATAACTTTAACTCTCTAGAAACAACATTTTTAACCCATTTCAAGCTACCAATTCGATACGATACAGGTACAAAAGTATTGAATTATTTAAAACAATCCAAATCAACTCACATTTCTGATCATATACATGAATGGAGATGTAGATGTTGGTTTCTCAAAGTTTTTATTCTAGATCAAATTTTATTTGAATGGTTTACGAAATCATTACTTCCTATTATTACCAAAGATGTTGCTAAGGGAGGTGTCGTCACGAAAGAGCAAGTAATTTCTTGTGCCTAGTATTTGGAATTAGTTTATACCCAATCCGACACCTTGTACGAGAAAATCTGAATTTACCGTGCTCGACAATTTCAAGTGATCCAATAGTTACAACCGCTACAAGATCTAGCGCCGTTGATGGTACAATAGGTTTTTTTTAGCCAATAGTCTAAAGGGAAAAAGAAAAATTCTAAAAGTACTCAAAATTTGGCCATATAAGATTCACCCACTGAAAGCCTTTCTCCGAAAGCTATTTCCGAAATTAATGCCATAGAATCATCTACCGGCAAGAGTCAATCGTTCATAAGTAAGAAGAAGAGGAAAGGTAAATCGAAACAAAATCTTATCTGAAAAAGAAACCCACTAAAAATGAACCTACTGATGAGAAACAAAAACCTCGCTATCCTTACCTTATTTGCAATTAGGATCATTATATGAAGGAATGCCCACATCGGGTGAAGGTTTCCAAATTCATTAAAGGTTCTCCAACTCTCGTTGTCTTGAAGGATATATTTCCTTCTCAAGATAGAAGAATGGTTTCTCATAACACATCCTCCTCTTCCGTATCACAAGATATCATGATGGTGTCTTCGCAGGAGGTTATGGCAGCTACGATATCAAAATATTACGGATCTAAGGGTCTTGTGGACAATGGAAACAAGGCTAGTTCATTTGGTTAACCTTCCAGTTCAATTTCTCCTCCTCCTTCTGAACCATTACAGATCGAGAAACCAAACCCTGACATGATGATTAAACCACCTCCCAAAGGTGTGCTTCAAGGTTTTGCTTTCAATCCACATGCTACAGTTGCACAAAATTATACAATTGTTGAAGTCCTGGCTATATCTCCTTCTGTAATGTCAGCTCTTGAGGTGCTGCAAACATGCCCGACACAACAAAAGCTATTGTTTTTAGCCATTGCAGCTATTTATTGAAACTATTATAATCTAATTATCTTTGATGTTGAGAGTCATATACCTAGACTCCCTCATTAATTGGTGTTCCAAATTCCAGTTTTTGTTAAAACCAGATGAGTGTTTTGCACAGTTGTTGACAAAGGAGATTTTACGTGTATTATGTCGATTACTTATTGGAAAGATTTAGGTTCTCCAACTATCAATTAACCACCTACCACTACAAAAGCCTTTGATGGAAGAGGTTTTCTTCCTTATGGAATCCTAAATGATCTGCCCATAGAGCTAGAGGGTAAAATAATCACGATTGTAGTTGAATTTGTTGATGCTCAACTCGATTACCACCTTTTGCTTGGTCAAATTTGGACCTACGCTATGTCAGCAATGGTCTCATAACTTTTTTGAATGATAAAGTTTCCACACAAAGGGAAAATTGTCAAAGTGGACTAGTTGTCTTACTACATTTCAGACCCTAACTCTATGGGTAATATACCTTTTGTCAGAAAAATGAACACTCTTTATGAGGATATTGGTGTCGGTTTACTCAAAGACTCATCAATGATGGGAACCTTTGTGCTTCCTCCACCAAAATTTACTTCTAATTTTGCTAAGGTTAACATGATTACATCAAGCAATATGGAATTTTATGATAAGTGGATAGTGCCTTCAGATTTTGAATTGGCCTCTAATCAGGTGCTCAAAATTATGCTCAAAAATCAAAGTGTCAGAATCTTGTCAAAATCAACTTCAGATTGAAGAGGTCGTCATTCTGAATCCAACGGTGTGAATGACACTCAAATCTGAGTTTGTATACAAAAGTTAGAGCAAGCCAACGTTCAAGTTTGACTTGTCTATGTGGCATGATTGATGACATGGCAAGGGTCCCAACAAATGGGGAAGATCCAAGTGGCAGGTTGCCACTGGGTCTTGCATATCGCATATCAGGGGAAAACAAAGGATGCAGGAGAAGAATCAGCCCCCGACAGGTTGGGTTACGATTTGCGATAATCATATATCGTACCCAAAACCCCGTTGTTATTTGTTACCACTGATAAAGTTCTGATTGCGATGACTTCCCGGACACGATACTTTATTGTGTTACAATTTAATGTCGCGGTGGGTCTACGATATCACATCGAAATATTTTACTGTGTTAAGAGCCCACAACTGATTGCCGATTGCGATGAGCAATAAGACCCCGAACGCGAGAATTTTATATGACACAGTTTAATACCCCGATGGGTCCACAATACCGCAATCAGAGTGTTCCTATGTTAACAAAACTTTGGCCTGCTGAACTTCGCTGATTACGATGAGCGATGGGTTCCGGATGGGGGATTTTATATGTTGCAGTTCATTATGCCCAACGGGGCTGCAATATCCCAATCATAATGTTTTTCCACTCCATAAGAGCTCGCAACACTTGCTGATTGTGAATTGCGATATGGCCGATAGGTTATAGCCTACTGTGCGGCAAATTTCTCACTCCATTAGCAGATTTTGGAGTGGAAATGGTGTTTTTGGTCGGTTTTGGAGCAATTTGTGGAACAAATAGTGGAATAACTAGGAGAAGTCATAAATTTTTCAGTTTTTATCCAAATTGGGTGCAAAAAGAGGCTAGATAGCCATTCTTTGAGTATTTTGAACTTATTGAGACAAGTTTCAGAGGCATCTAAGCATTGTAAACACACTTTTGTTGTAATTTGAGCATACTAGAGAGGCCTATGCCATTGGAAGATGGACCAAGGAGACGTAGCCCAAGAGGGGTGAACTCCTTTATCATGTGCTTATTGTGTGTTGTATTTTGATGTTCTTTGCTGTTATTTTTCTACTGTTCAACATATGTTTTATGTTAAATTGTTTCTAACATTTACATAAGAAACTCTCATGGGAATCAATTAATTAAGCAAAAAAATTGAATCCTTAAGCAATTGATAAGAAAATGATAAGCATATTGAATTTTATTCTGAATGGGGAATTAGCACAACATTACTAATCTTCTCCATTTCAGATCAAGTTAGTATCATAGGTCTCGTTTTTGCTTACTAGATTTTCTTTGTGAAAGAAGGATTTAATTGTTCGTAAGTTTATGTCCTTACAAGGTTAAAATTCAAAAGAGGAGAAGGGAAGCTAGTTGAAAACCCTAAAATTGGGTCAAGTGGAAGAAGAGAAAGGTTTCCAAAGTCTTCTACACCAGTACATCCTCAAGTTGCAGAAGTTGCAGTTGAGTCTTCAAAGACCATGTCTCATGAAGGAGAACCTATCATGATAGAAGATGAGAAGACCTTCAGAAAGGCTTTCTTTGATATGACAGAGATGGTGAAGGTCCTCTATGAAGAGAGGAACAACAGATTGCAAGGAGAAAGCTCCAAGCCTCCCAAAGGAGAAGGATCTTCAGGAGGAGGTAATGGAAAAGGAGGTAATGGGAATGGAGGAAAACCTCCACCATCTCCACCATATTCTTCATCTTCTTCTTTGAAAGCATCTTCACACTCTTCCACTAATACCACCGCTACTCATACTCATCATCATTCTTCAAAAGGGATTGGTAAATCACCTTTTCTAAAGCTTGATGTTAAATTCGAGTTGCCTATGTACAATGGTGAAGTTAATGCAGAGAAGTTGGATAATTGGATTCGTTAGTTGGAGGTGTATTGTAGAATTCAGAACCTTCAAGAGGATGATATCAAAATTCAGTTGGCTCCATTGAGAATGGAGGGTGCAACACTTGTATGGTGGGAATGAAAAATTCAAGACGAGATCAAAAAACATGGTAAGATCTCTATTACTTGGTCTGATTTTGATTGCTGCTATAAAAGGACAGTTCTACCCTTTAGCTCATATGAAAAAAGCTATCATGAATTGGGAAAATTTCAGAAATTTAAAAGGTTAAAATGTGCAAGAGTATACTCAAGAGTTTAGGAAAAGAGCTCTTATGCTAGGAGTAGACTTACAGTCACAAGATAATTTGCTGAAATACATTGGATGGTTGCATAACTATCTTCGACATACCATTCTTATATTTAATCCCATGAATCTTGATGAGGTCTGTGTTCAAGCTACACACCTTGAAGCAAGAGGGAAAAATGTATAGGAATAAGGTAAGAAGAAGACATTCCAGATTGGTGAAAAAGGGAATAAATTAAAAGGAAAGCAGAGGAAAAATGCTTCTGTTAAGAAGGAAGGGGAGAAACCCATGTGCAAGAATTGTTCCAAAGAGGGTCATGATGAAGTGCATTGCTGGAAGCTTCATTTTGAATTAAGACTGAAGAAATCTAACAATAAAGGGAAACATAGGAAAAACGTTGCTGCACAACAAGACTTGGGTTCCGACTCAGGAGATGAAACCAAGATTGCAACCACAGTCACTAATGGAAAAGACAATACAAAAGAAAGCAAAGAGGAAGCCGTGAAAAGCACCAACGCAAAAAATAACTCCCACGACGTTTCAAATGAGGAAAAACGAATTGAGCCGTTCCATATCTGAGTTATTTCCAAAGATACAAAAATCGATCCGCTGTTTGACAGTGGATCTCAGGCCAACTTAATTTTTGTGGATTTGGTCAAGAAATTGAATCTAGAAACTGTGCCTCATCATAAACCGTATCCGTTGGGTTGGATAACCAAGGATGCCAATTTGCAAGTCACACGGAAATACGTTTTTAGGTTTGTAATCACTAGCAATTTCATTGATGAAGTCGAATTAGATGTTGTGCCATTAGATATTTCTAGGATTGTGTTGGGAAGCTCATATCTGTATGACAGGAAAGCCATTTTCCACCAATTTGAGAACGAATATCATTTTTTCAAAGACGAAGTGGAGTATATTGCGAGAGCCCATCGCATAAAGCTTAGTCTGTCTTTAGTAAGCACAGGGGAAATGGAGCGACTGGTCAATTCCAGCAAGAATCTCGTGCTTCTTATGATCAAGCAAAAAAATGACACAGAGCATGAATCCTTTGCAGGTTGTGATGTGAAGCTGAAAGCTGAATTGGTTGATGTGATCAATCAATATGGAGACATGTTTCAAGAACTAAAGGGATTGCCACTAAAAAGGGGAATTCAGCACGGAATTAAGATACAATAGGATTGTCCACTCCCAAACATCGGTATGTATCAAATGCCAATTCTGGAAAGTTTATAAATTAGGAAGCAAGTCTGGGAATTGTTAGATAAAGGTGTAATTCCTCCCTCGACTTCTCCATGTGGTTCACGAATTGTATTGGTACCCAAGAAAGATTGAACCTGGTGCATGTTTGTAGATTATCGAGCTTTGAATAAGATAAAAGTAAAGAATTGATACCCACTGCTCGTAATAGATGATTTGCTAGATCAGTTGAAAAATGCAATATATTTCACTAAATTAGACTTGAGAAGTGGATATCATCAAGTAAGAATAGCTGAGGAAGATATTTGGAAGACTGCTTTTAAAACCAAACAAGGATTGTTTGAGTGGATGGTTATGCCTTTCGGTCTTTGCAAAGCTCTAGTTACATTCATGAGTGTTATGAATGATGTTTTAAGATCATTTCTTGATGAATTTGTAATTGTATATGTAGATGATATTTTTATATTTAGAAAATCACAAGAAGAGCATGTCAAGCATGAGAAGAAAGTTTTGGATGTCATGAGAAAATAACAATTATTTATGAAGACGTCTAAATGTGAATTCAGGAAAAATTCCTTAGTGTATTTGGGCCATATAGTTGGAAGAGGTGAGATGAAGATGAAGATTGACCCATCTAAAGTTTTGGTCATTGTGAATTGGACAATACCCAAATCAGTTACAAAAGTAAGGAGTTTTCTAGGAGTAGCGCAGTACTAGAGGAAGTTCATTGCTAATTTTTCTTCCATAGAAGCTCCACTACATGCTTTGACCAACGTGAAGGTTGTCTTCCTGTGGGGAGGAAAAAAATAAAAAAAATTGATGCTTTAAAACAAAATATCAGTTTAGCCTCAGGTTTAGCATTGCCGGATTTTAAACAACCCCTTGAAATACAAATAGATGCAAGTGACTACACCATGGGTGCAGTTCTTTTACAACATGGTAAGACCATTTCATTTCATTCTGAGATTTTTAATGGTGTTGCTATTAATTATCCTACATATGATAAAGAGCTTTATGCATTGGTGAAAAGTGTGAAGAAATGAAAGCATTACTTGATGGGAAAAGAAATCATTATTCACACTGATCGTCAACCTTCGCAATATCTTCAATCTCAAACCAAATTGCAGCAGTCAAGGAACTTTTTTTGGATGGGATTTTTACAGCAATTCCACTTGGTAATTAGGTACAAGAAAGGTATTTATAACAAAGTTGCTGATATGCTTTCTAGACCAGCTATTAATGTAGCCATTTTACTCAAGAATCATTCTGTTATGCCTGAAAGTTATGTTGAACAATATGCACAGGATGCTGATTTTCAAGAGGTATATTTAAACTTGAGTCAAGGCCACCAAGTTGAGGAATTAGACTACCATGTACATGATAATATATTGTATCATTTGGGAAAACTTTGTGTTCCTTAGGGAGAGAGAGTAAATGTCACAAGGGAAGTGCACACTTATCTTATTGCTATACATTTCGGTATAAGTAAAATAGTGGCAAATATTCAGAGGTATTTTTATTGGCCTCATATGCTTGAAAGTGTGTCACATTTTATCAGAGGTTGTTCATTGTGTGTAGTCAGTAAGCCTAGTAATAGGAAACTAGGATTTTACACACCACTTCCAATGCCTTCATGACCATGGGAAAGTGTTTCTATAGATTTTGTAGGAGGAATTCCTTTATCAAGGAAAGGTCATGATTATTTGTATGTAGTTGTGGATAGGTTCAGCAAGATGTGCATATTAATGCCTTGTAAAAAACAAATTACAGCTGAACAAACAACTCAATTTTTCTTTCAAAATGTATGGGTTCATTTGGATTGCCTACTTCTATTGTAAGTGATCGTGACTCTCGATTTGTTGGGAATTTTTGGTCAAGTTTATGGAACTTGATGGACACCAAATTGAAGAAAAGTACATCCTTCCATATGCAAATAGATGGTCAAATTGAAGTGGTTAACATGACACTTATTCATTTCCTAAGAGGATATTGCAGCAAACATCCTAAGTTGTGGGATGAACAGTTGCATTATATTCAACATGCTTACAACTGATCAAAACACTCTTCTACTCTAACTTCACCTTTTGAGGCATGTCCTGGTTATTTTCCTAAATCGCCTTTGGATTTCATATTTGAGAAAGATGTAGCTATAGATGGACACAGTGACATAGAAAGAGCAAAGAAATTCATTGAGAAAATTCAATTGATTCACCAAACAATTTAAGAACAACTAGAAAAGAGTCAAATCAAGTATAAGGAAAGACATGATAAGCATCGCGTGGATCATCAGTTTCAAGTAGGTGATGAAGTTTGGCTATACATTAGCAAGGAAAGGCTTCAAGGTGAAGGTAAAAAGATGAAACCATTCATTATGGTCCATTTAAAATTCTGGAAAATATTGTTAATAATGCTTTCAAGCTTGATTTGCCTTCATATATGCAAATTTATTCCATTTTTAATGTTGAAAATTTGAGATTGTATGAACCTAATTTGATTGAAGATCAAGGAGAGATTTTTCAAATTCCATATATTGAATACTTTTCTCTAGAATTCCTTGATGTGCTTCAGCAAGACACTATACTTTACAGAAGGACAAGGACAACGAAAAGGAGAAGTATTGATTATCTTCGGGTGGGTCTCAAAGGTACACATCCATCAAAGGACAAATGGATTGAAGTGGGGAAGGTGAGGGAACAATACCCTCATCTGTTCAATAATTGAATATAAATATTTTGGGGTCCAGAAGGCTTCCAGTGGGGAGGAGTGATCAGGTTCTCAAAATTATGCTAAAAAATCAAAGTGTCAAAATCTTTTCAAACTCAAATTTAGGTTAAAGAGCTTGTCATTCTGAATCCAACAGTGTGAACGACACTCAAATATGAGTTCATATACATAAGTTAGAACAAGTCAAAGTTCAAGTTTGACTTGTCTACATGGGAGGATTGTATGACATGGAAAGGGTCCCAGTGAATGGGGAAGCACCAAGTGGTAGGTTGCCACTGGGTCCCACATACCACATATAAAGGAAAAAAAAGGATGCAGGACAAGAATCGGCCCCCGACAAGTTGGGTTGTGATTTGTGATAATCGCATATCGCACCAAAAACCCCATTGTTATTTGTTACCACTGATAAAGTCCCGATTTTGATGACTTCCGAGACGCGATATTTTATTGTGTTACAGTTTAATGTCCTAACGGGTCCATTATATCACATCACAACGTTTTGCTGTGTTAGGAGCCCACAACCAATTTTCGATTGCGATGAGTGATAAGACCTCGAATGTGGGAATTTTATTTGACATAGTTTAATACACCAGCGGGTCCACAATACCGTAATAGCAGCATTCATGTGTGTAGCTTATCTTGAGGAACTGTGTCAAAATATTTTCTAAAATCAACAAAACTACATAAGAGACCAATTTTTTTATTGCAACATTGGTCGGAAATGATCTAGATCTTTTAACTTCAAGTATGCATACAAAATCACATATAAAATAGCATGTTAACCAAGTAACTTAACACATGAAAAAGAATCGGAAATCATAAAGCAACCATGAGATCAAAGGAATACAAACGATTTGATTATGGAGTTCACACAATGTGGGCTATATCTCTGGGCCTTGATCAAAGTGGGGAGGCCTTCTTTCATTAAATAGAAACAAAAATGAATTACAATCAACTTTACATAAATGATCCTTATACCTCCAATTTCTGTCATGGATGAAAAATGCAAAGCTCAGATGCAGAAACATACATCACCATTGGATTTTTGGCGCAAAATCAAATCAAATGATTATAAACTCGACAATATTCTGACGCTGGCACTTCTGGACCCCAAAGGAATCTTCTCAACATCAAAAGATACTCCTCTTCGGGGTTCTGCTGTCCTGGACCACTCCTGGTTCCTATCCATAGACCTCCACTCCACCCTCTGCTGTCGGGTTGAATAGAAAATTCAGGTTTATATAAAAAAATATGGTGGAGCTACCAACCTTTGGGTCATTGGCCCGTTGGTTGACAATGTTGTGTTAAGGCATTCAATATTAGTGGTCCAGGGGTCCAATCCTTTCAGAACCCCATTATGGTGTGATCATTTTATTTAAATGGCATATGGTTCCTCTTGTCCCGCCCCTGATCTGTATGGGTGCAGTGACCAGGGTTGGGGCTAGCCCTCAACCTTTAGCCCCATACTCTGCCCACGTAACATTTAAATAAATTTTTTGGAAAGGGGATTAATAAGAATTGCCCTTGGTCCAATGGTAAGCCTGTTACAGGGAAAAGTGTCTATTTAGAACTGCTCGATCCCACTAAGGTGTGGCAGCTGCCTTAGAAACAAACAGAGAAAAACTACTTTTGTATTTCCTTTATGAATTATAGACAGAGAGGAATAGAAAGAACCAACCTTTGTCTTGCGCTAATCCTTTTATTCAATCCATCTCTTCTTTGATAGTCTTCGGCTACCTGCTCCCTTGCATGCCCAGCTTCACAAAGTACCTGTAAGATCACAAAAGAAGAGCACTATACAAAGGCATGGATCTATATTCATAAATAACTTAGAATCAGATTTAAGTTAACCATACAAATGTAACAAGCATCAATGATAAAAAAGCATGGAGGAGAACTCAAATAGTTTTTATTGATAAACAAGAAAAGATTCGGGAGGAGTTACAACCAGTGGTTCCGACCCAGCATCAACCTCCCAGCAAAGAAGCCCCTCTTCACCTCAAACAAAGCATAAATCACCCAACAGTCTGATGTTTGTCTCTAGAAACCAACAACAATTCCTTACCATATGCAAAATTCCAGCCTCTGGATCTCTGGGATGAGGGATCCATATATAGATATGTGTAAGGAGGATGAGTTAGCTTGTGATTTGATTAGTGTCTTCTCTCTGTCAGTTCTTGCTTCCACTTGGAGACTGAGGGTCTCTTACTCATCTTTGGTCGAACTCAGTGAGGCAAGTGTCACAGGAGAAGATTCTGGAAGCTTCCATTGCCTCTCCACCTCGCGGAATGACACTGCCATTTGTCATTTCTCGCCCATCGCACCCTACAGAAGGGAGTTTTGAAATGCAACGCACCCTCACAATGTATTTAGGTGCAATGCAACGCACTTAGCCAGTGGAGCAGCTGAAATGATCCTGTTTTGACCAATTCTGAGCAGTTTCTGGTGGAGAACTTCTGGGAGAAGCTGTAATCTGTTGACCTTGCTCCTTTAGGGGTTAGAACAACACTTTTAGGGACTTAGGAGCCCTTGGTTTATGGACATTTCATGCTTGGAGTTGTAAGGCACAAAAATGTCTATAACAGTTGCCCCCTAAAGTATGAGGCCGTTAACCTTTTGGTGTCGGGTGAAATGCTTTATTATGAGGATCCGAAGTTCTTTCAATGTTGGGAGGAGACCTGTAATAAGATACAATACAATACATTATCTTCATACTGTTTTCATGATCTAGCTGAGGCGGGCATTCCCATGCTCAGCTTTATAAATTCATTTTCATGTACATAGGACAGACAATCGTCTGAGTGTAGACTGATGATTCTGATAGAGCCATCATCCTTTTGGTAGGATGATTATCTGTGCTGCAATGTTGTACATTTGATGTCTTTATTTCCCCGAATATATATCACAGCCCGAATGGATGAAACTAGATCTGGGGTCTTCAATCTCGTCCGATCTTCACTCGAAGTACAAGTCGATCCATGTGAGAAATGTTTTGAAGTCGAACATGGAAAGACATCGCTTGATTACCAGTCAATGATGTAAACTGTTAACAAGCGCGAGAGGAATCACCGATAATGATAATGATCCTCAAGGTACTGCAGTACAATTCACGTGGTGTGAATAAAGGACTTGGCGTCGAACACCACGCAAAATCTTTCGGTCGAAGGCCCTTGATGTAAACCTGTCGCCGGAAGTGAGAAACTTGCCATTGAGGCATGCAAGCTTCAAAGTACTGAATGGGGTGTTCCTAGATCAACTTCTTGGATAATGAGCTGATGTCGACAAGAAGTGATCTGTCACAGGAGGGCCTTAATGAATCCCACATCAATGACACGAAACGGAGCAAATGATTTTGATGGAGGTGAAAACGATCTGATGATATAAGGTTCAAGGTGGCGGTCATGAAAGAATGGAGTATAATGTATGGTAGTGGGTGAGACACATGTGACTTCTCTAGATGACTTCTCTTGAACATATCGACGACACTGATGTGATGGATTGGTAGCATTAACCCCAAATGTGGATGGTATGGCGTGACCATGGTGATGTGACCGGTGAATGAAACAACCCAACCCGACTCGGACACGGAGTGGAAGTGTCATGTTCAAGAGCGACTTGCTACCAACAAAGTTTCTTTGAGTTTTCTTCCCAATTTTTCCCCAGTCATTGCTGACCAGTACCTCTTTATTTTTGTCAAGCTTGAGGAGGATAACATATGCTTGTTCTATAATTTTCCCTTCGGGCAAACCCATCGCTATGTTTTAACGAGCCTAGCGATAGTGAAACTCGTTCTCGTCTAAAGACAAGTTTGTCGCTATTAATCTTTTTAACGAGTTTAACGACAAAGATAACTCGGTCCTTTTCAATTTTAGAGAGTCTGAAAAGGAACGTAAAGGTAACTCCAAAATTCCTTTTTCGTCATCTAATCCCTTAAGTCTGAAAAAGTATAAAACAATACAGAAGGGATGAATTTTCGATAGTTTTAACGAGCCGAACAAAACAAGCGCTCGATCTTTTTGTGTAATAATCCCTCAGGTCCAAAAAGATTAAAATCTAGAGGAGGGATAGCACTTCCTGTTCCTTTAACGAGCTGGAGAGGCCAATGGCTTGGCAATCTTTTCATATTTTACGAGTCAGTTGAAAAGAGCTTAAAGGAGACTCGTCTTTTGAGGAACGAGTGATAAAACGGGTAGCAGCTGATTCCAGGTAAGGTTTGGAATTTTCCAATCACGGCAGTGTTACAAGGATGGCTAGTGAGATCACTCTTCGCAGCTGTTCCTCAAAATGGGTAAACAATCAAATGGAGGTGAATGATCGGCCAATGAAAAGTGGAGGTGACGGTGCAAACACGACCAAGGCTTTAACGACTGAAGTACTACATTCACGATGGTTATTTACCGGGGAATAGTTCATTTTTTAATGAGCTTAAATGCGGGTGGAAACATTTGCTCATGTCTTATGTTTATTTTTAATGAGCTTGAACTATGTGCTAAAACTGCTCGATTAATCCAGTCTTGTGATAAGAATGTCCCATATAAAAACGACAACTTTTAGAGTTTTGCCCCACATCCTTTCTTTATGCAAGTTAGGAAACGACCAATCCTACGAGTTTAAAGGGTTAGAGGTCCTAAAAATTTAAAAAATAAATAATCTCTCTTCGCTTGCACTCCAAAAGGTTTGCATGCCCCCAGGTATAAAACAGAGTTTCAAGGTTACCCCTACTTCTTTCTGATAAAACATTTGTTTTAGCGAGAGAGGCCTACCTCTTACAAGTTACGAAAGATAGTTCTATTTACGGCATAAACAAAACACTTCTCTGGCAATGTCTACCGAAATAAACAAAGGTGAGCGACGATGCCCGCCAACTCACATAACTTTGACAAGAGAATCTTGTTCTAGAATAACCCCCTCTTCCAATCACGGACGGGGGTACAGACTAGTCATATTCTCTCGCGGAAAACTACCCTATACCTGAAGTTTTCCTGCCGAAGCAGACCAGGGTACATGCCCCCTGGGTTTCAGTCATGTCCCTCCAAATCACTCGCGCTCATCGGGAGGACGGACTGGAGATTGAGACATTTCTTACGTGAAAAGACCATTCAAGGATGGTATATGACTATTTGCTATGCGTGATCCGGGAAATGAAAGCTGGTCCACGAGCTTGACCACTCTTCCTTCGTGCGGAAAACACATCACCCTAAAGAATGATGAGACAATGGCTCTCATGCAATAAATATAGTCTCGTCCAAGGAGTAGATTGTAATCTAGGGGTCCTTGAACTACCATTACGTTCATGTGAACGGTTTTCCCTCTCAATGTTATGGGCACATCGGGAAGGATCCCTAACGGTCGACTGGTTCCTTTATCAAAGCCCGTTAGATTTCTCATCTCAGGCAAAAGCGATGGTGAACCAAGCGCTTTCCAAGCAGTTGAGGAAAGGATACTCACAGAAGCCCCCTCATCTATGATGGTACCAACCATGACCATTCTATATATCTGAACAATAATCCGGAATGGTATACTGGCTGGTAAACGGGGTCTGCCTAGTTGATTCCAGTCGAAGGAGACAACTAGGTTGCTTGGAGGTGGGACCGAATAGACGGCCGGGTACGACTCTGACGAACTTCCTTCCTGCGGTAAAGGAACAGGTAAATTGTCCCCATGTCCGTTGGAGTCTGTGCTTATGAAAAGAATTTGGATGGTGTCATCCTTGTTCTCTTCAGTGATTGTATCATCTGAAGATGGAACCTCTGAAGGCAAGACCGGGTCAACTACCGCCTCGACCTTTTGACTTTCATCTGGTATGGATTCAGATGGTTCATCTTCAATGACAGATGCTTCGGCCGACCACTTGAGCGGGTCAGCCGGATTTTCAACTAGTGACGAACTCGGTAAGAGTTTTTTATATCCAGGAGGAAGTCGTAATGGTGAAACCGGACGATCATCCAAAACTCTTTTAGCTTCATCTAAGAAGGGACAACGCTGGACGGCATGATCGCCTTCACACAGTTTACAAGGAAATCTATATTTTCCTTTTTGTCCTGGGGCTTCACTTTCACTAGTTGATGGTGTGTTTTCAACATGATCATCATAGGTTGACGACACCGGGTTGTGCAAACGAGGAGACCAGTCCCTTAAGATCCGAGGGATGCAGGGACAATCTCTGTGAAAATGGTCTCCTTTGCAAATGACACATGGCAATTTAGGCCTGGTCGGTGCAGTGTGTGGATTTTCGTTAGACGACACTCGTTTGCCCCCATTCGCTTTTGGCTCCTTCTTCTCCTTCTCTTTCTTCTTCTTTTCTTTCTTCTCTTTAGGAACTTGACTTTTGGCTTTACCAGCCCCATCAAGCGAAGAGGAAGGAGGAGAGGAAGAATTAGAGGAAGTAGAAGGTTGGTGGGTAACTCTGGACTCGTCTAATTGCTGATTCGATTGTTCAGGAATAGTGGTGTTCTCAACGATAGAGGTTGAGAAGAGCCATATAGGCAAACCAATCGTCAGTCTTGGAAGCAACAATGTGGCCATATGGGGTGCACCAACATCTCCCCAAGAGGAGAAGGGACTAGGATTTCCTCCAAGGGGAATTCCTTGGTTGGTGGACTCCATTTTCTCAACCCAAGATCAACGTAGGAAAGGGGTAATGAATATTCCGTTTAAAATAAATTTTAGACGTTTTGACACAACTTGTTTTTTCAGTTTTTAAGAGTCGAGAAAAAACAAAAGATGACTCTAGCTGCCTTCGATTTTTAATGAGCCTGAAGTGACAAGTGCTCAGATGGACCTTTTCCGTTAAGGAGCCTGAAAAGGAACGAAAGGTACTACTCTGGAGATCTAGGTAGAGGGAGTACCAAACCAATCGCAAAACTGCAGAATACTTTTTACGGTACGGCAGTCAATCTTCCCGAATGTTGTGTTCAGTGCATTGCGATCGATAGGGCGGCAGACACGGCTTCCTAAGGATAAAGGATTTAAGCCTATAGGGGTCTCCCAAAATATACTCGACAGTACATGGGAGCACAAGTCCGTACTGGCACTTATCGTCTCAAAGTGGAGGAATCACCCAACCATCAGTGAGGACAACAATTACCAGGCTTTACGACGCCAGAATACGTGATACGTCTCTAGCCTAGACCTCTAAATGTTGTGCGTTAAGTTCCAAAGCGTTGTTACATTCATTGAATTTATTTTAAGTTGATCTTGTTTATGAAGTTTGCCTTTCGGGTTCACCACGAGATGTAGATGTAATTCCTAAAATGCAATCTAAAGATGATAAACAAACTTTTATCTCTTTTGTGCAATGAAAATCCTAGCTACTAAGGGAAAAGAAAGACACAATCTTTTCGCAAAGAGCAAAGAGCACACCGTAAATGCACTTTCCTAAATCAAGCCAAACAGACTATCTATATGCAAATGCACATGCATGTATTTGTTTTTGACTTTCTTAGTATTGATGCTAAAAAGAAAGTTGATGTACAAATCTGAATTTCTTTTCAAGCAACAAATATAAACAAGCTCTTTTTCGAAATCAAAAAACAGAGATGATTACGACACCTTACGATTTTGAAATGAACACTTGTTCTTGACACTAGAAAATCACAAATTTAGACCAAAGGCAATAGTAACAGTATAATCGACCATCAACATCAGCCAAACTTTCTCCTATGATCGAAATCGACACTTGCGACAGATTCAAATCAAAGGACGACAGTACGACTATTCTACTTTTGCAATGGAAAACTATAAACGACTCAACAAACACACAAAAACATCTATAGTTCTTTTGTACAAAGGAGGCGGAATAACAACAAGGAAAAGAGGCTTCAAACAGACATATACTGATCACAGGCAGCAAAATTCAGGGATAGAACTGGAAAGAATGAAGCACAGGAACCACAGCTGCACAGAGCTAGTCTGATCAGCGCACCTGTAACACAGAGAATCTGAAATGCAGCGCAGGTTGCCCCTTCAGGAAGTGCGTTGAAATTTAGGATCTCTGAACATTACCTGCGCTGGGCCAGAAACGAGACTCTGTCCGGGTTCTGGGTCACAGTTTGCAGTTCAGTCCTTGGTTTTTGGCCGAGTAAAAAGCAATCAGTAATGCAACAATCAGGGGTAGATCTAAGGAGGATCTAAGAGCTATCACAAGGGCAATCAGATAGTCTGTGAATCAGCTGTTTAAATCATAAACAGATCCAGTGAATGGATTGAAGCAGCAGTTATCTACTTTGCATTTGTTATGGCAAATGCAGTTCGAAAGCTACTTATAAGTTTATGAAACAAACAACAAAGAATGATACACAAACAAACTAATTAGACATTCCCCAGCGGAGTCGCCATTTTGTTACAGGGAAAAGTGTCTATTTAGAACTGCTCTATCCCACTAAGGTGTGACAGCTGCCTTAGAAACAAACAGAGAAAAACTACTTTTGTATTTCCTTTATGAATTATAGATAGAGAGGAATAGAAAGAACCAACCTGTGTCTTGCGCTAATCCTTTGATTCAATCCCTTTCTTCTTTGGTAGTCTCCGGCTACCTGCTCCCTTGCATGCCCAGCTTCACAAAGTACCTGTAAGATCACAGAAGAAGAGCACTATACAAAGACATGGATCTATATTCATAAATAACTTAGGATTAGATTTAAGTTAACCATACAAATGTAACAAGCATCAATGATACAAAAGCATGGAGGAGAACTCAAATAGTTTTTATTGATAAACAAGAAAAGATCTGGGAGGAGTTACAACCAGTGGTTCCGACCCAGCATCAACCTCCCAGCAAAGAAGCCCCTCTTCACCTCAAACAAAGCATAAATCACCCAACAGTCTGATGTTTGTCTCTAGAAACCAACAACAATTCCTTAACATATGCAAAATTCTAGCCTCTGGATCTCTGGGATGAGGGATCCATATATAGATATGTGTAAGGAGGATGAGTCAGCTTGTGATTTGATTAGTGTCTTCTCTCTATCAGTTCTTGCTTCCAATTGGAGATTGAGGGTCTCTTACTCATCTTTGGTCGAACTCAGTGAGGCAAGTGTCACAGGAGAAGATTCTGGAAGCTTCCATTGCCTCTCCACCTCGTGGAATGACACTGCCATTTGTCATTTCTCGCACATCACAGCCTACAGAAGGGAGTTTTGAAATGCAATGCACCCTCACAGTGTATTTAGGTGCAATGCAACACACTTAGCCAGTGGAGCAGCTGAAATGATCCTGTTTTGACCAATTCTGAGCAGTTTCTGGTGGAGAACTTCTGGGAGAAGTTGTAATCTGTTGACCTTGTTCCTTTAGGGGTTAGAACAACACTTTTAGGGACTTAGGAGCCCTTGGTTTATGGACATTTCATGCTTGGAGTTGTAAGGCACAAAAATGTCTATAACAAAGCCTTGGCACTTGTAGGATGGAGGTTGATTGTTCAAACCACTAGGTTGCCAATTTGACCCTCCAACCAATTTTGGTGGCCACCTAGGTTCCATGTGGTAGCCTTTGGTTGGGCCACATGGCAACCTCTCATTGGTCCACTCACCAACAACTCCACTCAACATAATTTCACCAACTCAACACCTAGAAGCTGCCACATGGCGAGCTACCATTGGCTATTTTGAAACCCAGTCTTGTGCCAAATTAGTAGGCCTAGTCAGTATGACACGTCAATAGTACGGACACATGACTGGGCAGACCTACATAAAATTTTGCATGTTTCCCAAAATGATCAGAACACAATAAAATTTTCATATGACGCATCGTTTGCGTCATTGAAATCGTGGCAATGAGCACTACGAAATGGTGCTATCAACAATGAATTTTGAGACAGTAAAATTTTGAGCCTTTTAGGATCCATTTGGATCAGTCGGGGGTGGCTTTCCCACCGTTATTTAAATACATATTAAATAATGTCGTTGGGAGGGGTGGCAGTGGTGGAGGCCCACCACCCCATATATATTATTATTTATTTTTTTATGATATAATTGGGCAAAAATTCGGTGGTGGTTTTTAATGGTTATTAGGAAAATTAAAGAGGCACTGTTGTTTTTCATGCACTGTCCCTTCTCCAAATCATTGTCTCGTTAGTGACTTCCACTTGGTCTAGTTTAACCAAAACTTTGACCAACTATAACTTGAGTACAATGTTAGACTCTCTCATAAAACAATAATAAATCCAAAAATTAATTAAAAATTCCAAGTTAGGAATTTGTGCCTAACTCTTGGGTTGTTCCTCTAAGATAGGAGTTAGTTTAGGTAACTCCTATATTGGTGTGTCTGGTGAGAAATTATCTCAACCAAAGGAGAAATTATCTCAACCAAAGGTGTCTAAGATAGAACGCACTATCTTGAGACCAATATCTCTCATCTATTTATTTGTAACATTATATTCAATTATTTCTGTGTAAGAATGAGAGAGAAAGAATACATGAGGCTTCAGCCTTTTTCTGCCAATATTGTGTCTCTGATTTTTATATGTGTGATTTATATATTTGTTTGAGTTAATGTCTTTTTCAATATGTGGTATCGGAGCGAGGTATGGACGGTATGAGTTAGGTGTGCCTGCTGTGAGTGAGCGCAGCTTTGGAATGTTGAATCTGTTGTGAGTGAGCGCATCTGCTTTGGAATATTGAATTTGAATGTAATGTAACGGTGGAAAATTGAATTGTTTATGTGCAGTTTTTAACATCGAATATACAACATGGAATACTGATTGTGAAATAAAGTTTGTAGCTTTTTGAAGTATGGAGCTGCGGATCTACACTAGCAATGGCATAATGCTACTATATTGAATTTCGTGGGTGTATTTCTGCATAGTTTGGAGGTACGCTACAAAGACAACCCACACTGATCTCCCACAAGGCAGCAAACAATATTTTGTTGAAGATGGATAATTAAAGTGCACATTCAGGAGCCCATGAACTATGAGATGTCATTGATCAAATCAGCCTGCGGCTAAGATCTGCTGTAGGAGATTAAAAGCGTAGATTATCTTGGCTATGTTTGATGAGCATGCGTTGGAGACTGGTGCGTTGTGGAGGCTGTCGTGGAGCATCATCATCATGAGATAAGTCTAAGCGGTGGAGCACAGAACAATGAGATCGGAGCTATACAGTAAAAAGGTCTCACCATCACTCTCATCTTTTAACAGCCAATAATTACCCCAAATAATTACAGGAGATGGTACGAGCGTTCTTATGTTGCATTGGCACAAACGTGATTGCAAATGCTTGAGTAAATTTTTTATTTTAAATGTGGGATATTTCATCACTTGTTCAATAAGATTATGAAGCAGATCTCTGTTTCCTACCATTAGGGCGTGATCTTCATCTGCATAATTAGATAATAGTCTCCTGCACAATCTCTGTTTTCTTATGGCCTCTCTTCTTCGCTCATGATCCTCGATTTCTAGAAGCAAAGCAAGCTGAGGCCATTCTTGTATGGTCATGTCTTCTTGTATGGTCCTATCCCTTTCAGAGGCTTCAGTTCCTGAGGTTTGATTACCATTTGCAAAAAGTCTCGGGTTAGCTGAGAAAGAGCCCATAGAATTCCCCGGCGACAAGGAAATCTCCGTTCCGAGACAAGAGATCTGCCAGAATCTTAAGAATTGATGGCGAGTCGAACCCTGGACCTGAGACGATTTTTGTATTCCAGAGAGGCAAAGAGGGAATCCACCGGGCGAGTACTGCTGCGCGGGAGCGTTCTGCTATTGGTAAGACAACGTGTTCGGTATCTGTGAAGAGATCGTCGAAGTCGCTGCTTATATGAAGACAACGTGATTTCTACACCTATTGGAACGACTTTTTCTTTCGAATAGTCAATGGCCTTTCTCTCTTTGTTTCTAATCCAACTATTTCCGTGATGTATCCTGTTTTAGCACTATTCGAGCCATCAATTAAAATGAGCTACCAGCAATGTGGAAGTGGCATGCGTCCAAGTCAAAGGAAATCAATTGCATGAATAAGGTCGTAAGTTTTTTTTAACGTAAAGTTTAAGGTGGACACTTACTATGATCAAAACCCTTACTTTATGTTAAAAGTGTGGAGGTATATTTTTGTTTTAAGTGGAGTGATAAGGTTATAAAGTATGATTTTTGAGAGATATAAAATGTGGAGAAATAAGGTATCCCTTTTAAATTAAATGAGTTAATTTTGGGAGATATAAGGAGTGACATAAGAAAGAGGATTAGTCATATATTTTGTAAATTTGGAGTGATAAGCAAATATTTTTTTTTAAAAAGAGAGTCTTTTTTTGTAATCAAGAGTAATATTTTACTTTGAGAGAGATTTTGAGAGTGATTGAGTGAGTGCAGGGAGTTTTTGAATACAATTTGCTTCTAAAGTTTGAATTGTGACATTCTCATTGCTTGAGAAGTTGAAGAATGATGTACTCCAGTAATTAATAAAGGCATATTTTTTGTGGTGCTCATGTCCTAGATCCGCCCGAAATTGAATAAGGGGATCTTAGGTACACCATGTGTATTTGTGATGGCGAGTGTTTCTATGGCTTCATGTTGTTGCTTATGATTTGTGTCTAGTTTTGACACATAAATGATCTCATTTAACACACATAAAGTTCAATGCCAGCAAGCACAACACCTATATCGAAATAGTTGCAAGGAAGGATAATTAAGCTCCACACATACAACAACTCATCAAAGTTTTCAACATCGACATTCTACTTCAACAAGCAAATTCAATCAAGTTAATGAAATTGTAAACTTCACTGTTTCAAAGCAAAGTCTACATCAACATTCTTGCAAACAAATTTAAGAACTTGTAAATCAAATTCCAATTACATTGAATTGTAAGGGTGCATTCTCGGTTGAAACCGACACCCATGTTTTGACTTGATTAGAAGTCAAGCACGTCAATTCTCTTGAACTTAGTCAAATTAAGACAAGTGAATTCCTTGTTTTATGTGAGTCATTAAAACCATTGTAAGCTTTTTTGGGTGCATTTTCGACAGTGTTCGACACCCTTCCTTTAAAGCACAATCAAGTGAGTCCATGAGTTTTAACTCTTTGAAACAACCATCACAGCAACCAAAACAAGTTCAACTCTAACAAGTTGAGTTCGTCATCAAGCGAGCGTGAATTCTAGAAAGTTCTAACAAGAGTTCTCAGCAAGTACAATAAGCAACAAATCAAGCAAGTTGAGATCAACAAATCAAGCGAGCGTGCCAGTCAAATCCCATAGCAAGCGAGCCTGTCATTCAAGTAAAGTGAAACAGTTCAAAGCACGACATCTACGACAAGAGAGCCTGACTTCAAGTGAGCAAATTCAGATGGCGCAGCGTATTCAGTTACTAAACATTCTTCACAGTTTGATCAACTCTAGTGATGAAGACATGGTGCACATCAGCAAAGAAACTCTTGCTGATATTTCACGGCATCTACAGCAAATGCATGAAACCATTGATTTTCTTCAGCTTGAGTCCCAACTTCAAAGGAATGAATTGCAAGAAAAGAGTGATACTTTCAAGTCTTTGAAACATCCAGATGATAAGTCATTCATCCCAACAACTTCAAGTGTCGAAGTTGTTCATGATAAAATTCAAATTTCTTCCAAAGCCATCATCAAGCCCTGGGAAGAAATTCATAATAATAAGAATAGATGTGGCTTAGGATATGCCCCTGATGACACCAACTTACAAATCCCAGATTATTCCAAGCCAATTAAGTTTGTGAGTGCAGGATTTCTTGAACCACTCACCTCAGCAGGTTCTGAGAAAGTTGTAGACAAACGAAATTGCATGCAACCTGAAGTTCATGTTCAACCGAAATGCTCTCATTGTCAAAGAGCCGGTCATATGGAAGATCACTGTTTTGATCTCCATCCGTGTTGCCATTGTGGCAAGCCCAATCATTCCTCAGCAAAATGTCGCAACCACCAAAAATCAGGCAGATTGAAGATACATTATGACTGGATTGATCCTTGGGAATGGTCATCCATAGTCAAACGGTTGTCTCAGTTCTACAACCGACTACATTCACACATAGTGCAGCCAGCAGTGAATCGATGATAGTACTCTCCTGCAATTGAACGAGGGAGTACAACAGTGAAACTCTCCTACACCTGGAGGCAATGTTTTTGAGGATCAACATGAGAACTTGGAAGATGGTTCCTCGTTCTTATTTTGGATTTATCATTGAGGGGGGGAATGTTAGACTCTCTCATAAAACAATAATAAATCCAAAAATTAATTAAAAATTCCAAGTTAGGAATTTGTGCCTAACTCTTGGGTTGTTCCTCTAAGATAGGAGTTAGTTTAGGTAACTCCTATATTGGTGTGTCTGGTGAGAAATTATCTCAACCAAAGGAGAAATTATCTCAACCAAAGGTGTCTAAGATAGAACGCACTATCTTGAGACCAATATCTCTCATCTATTTATTTGTAACATTATATTCAATTATTTCTGTGTAAGAATGAGAGAGAAAGAATACATGAGGCTTCAACCTTTTTCTGCCAATATTGTGTCTCTGATTTTTATATGTGTGATTTATATATTTCTATGAGTTAATTTCTCTTTTAAACATACAAAATCATATTTGAGTGTCATTTGTACCATTGGAATCAGGGTGACAAGCACTACGATCAAGTATTGGTTTCGCTTTCATTTGACGATTTTGATATTTGAGCTATTTCAAGGCCATTTCTATTTCTAGAGCCACCTGGATCATTCCTCCCCACTAATGAGATTTTGGGATGCCAAACTATTTATCAGTTAATTAGAAAGGGAGGGATTTATCCCTCACTTTCTCCTTTTCAATCCATCAAGCCTTCCTTGTATTCATTCCTTTGAAACCAATATGAAGATACTGCACATTTCCTTGTCTTGAAGTCCTGGTCATTCTGTCAAGAATGATGTCCTCTAGTATCTTTTCCGAGTATTCAGGTGAAAAATCATCCACTGTAGGAACCTTTCCAACCTCTTCGGTGTCCATGATCAATGAAGGCTCATAAAGCTTCAAGTTTTAAACGTTCACCACTGAGTATATCTTCATGTATGTTGGCAAATCGAGACGAAAAGCATTGTCTCAAATCTTCTCCAATTATAGTGAATGGGCCATATCAGATTGGTCTCAACTTATTTCCTTCCCCTTTCATTTTGTCTTTTATTATGTGGAGCCACACTTTGTCTCCAACATGGAATTGGTGATCAACTTGGTGCTTGTCATGTCGAGATTTGTATTGAGCTTGAATTTTCTCAAACTACTCATGCACTGCCTGCTGAATCATCTGAATTCACTGAATGAAATTCCACACTTTGTCCCTGTCATCTTGCCCATTGGAATCTTGATCTCTCCCAAAGACTATGTCTAAGGGATCCTTTGGCACATATCCAAAGCATGTCTTGAACGATGAGCTCTGAGTGGATGAATGCAATACTTGGTTGTATGTATGTTTTACGCATGGAAGCTACTCATCCCACAACTTGGGATACTTACCACAATAGCCTCAGAGTAAGTGTATCACTGTGTGGTTAACAACCTCTATTTTTTAGTCAGCCTACAGATGAAATTTTGTTCTCCTCTTCAACTTGGTACCCATCATTCTCCACAAAATCATCCAAAACTCTCCAAGAAAGTGAGAGTCTTGATCATACACAATGGGTGTGGGTAACCCAAAGTGGACCCATACAAATTGGAAGAAGAGATGAGAAGTTTGCTCTACAATGACCTACTTTTTACAAGGTATTAAGACACAAATTTTGCTAAATCGATCCACAACGACATATAAATGGTCATGACCTATCCCAGACAAAGGAAAACCGCTTACAAAATCCATTGATACACTTTCCCATGGACGACTCGGAACAGGAAGTGGTGTGTAGAGCCCCAATTTTCTGTTAGTGGGCTTGCTAACTGAACAAAACACATGTCCCTTTACATATAGAGTCACAACATTTTTCATGTGAGGTTAATAACACAACCTCTGCAAATGAAACAAAATTTTACCTACACGAAAATGACCCAACACAAGAGAGGTAGGTGCCTCTATGATTACATGTATTCTCTCATTGGTGGGGATACAAAGTTTGCCAAGGTGGTACAACAACTTTTCCTGTAAATGGTAATTGTCCACCTGCGATCCATGAGTCAATTTTGCATAGATCTCCTTAAAATCATCATCATCAACACATTGTTCAACATAAATTTCAAAAGACAAAGAAGAATTTTCGAAAACTATAGATGCAGAAATAGGAGGGCGAGAAAGAATATCTGCCACTTTGTTGCTGGTGCCCTTCTTGTATTTTATTACCAAGTGAAACTGGTGGAGGAATCCCATCCATCCGAAATGACATGCTTGTTGAAGCTTGGTTTACGACTCAAGGTACTGCAAGGGCTCGTGATCTGTTTGAATGATGGTCTCCTTGTCGATGAAATATTGCTTCCACTTGTTCATGCTTTGAACCAAGGCATACAACTCCTTGTCATATGTGGGATAATTCACAATAGCTTGGGATAACATATCCAAATGGTACATACATTTTTCCTCTACTGCATCAATACTTCTCCCATGATGTATTCACTGGAATTAGTCTTGATCTCAAAAGGTTGTTGGAGGTTAGGTAAGGCCAAAATTGGTGTTGTACTGATCTTCTCTTTCAGTGTATCAAAGGCTTTCTGCTATTTTCCTCCCCACTGAAAGGTTTGCTTCACACTTGTGAATTCATGTAAGGGGGATGCAATGACAAAGAATTTCGAAATGAACCTTCTCCAGTATTGTATTACACCCAAAAAGTTATAAACTTATGTAAAAATGGTGGGTTTAGGCCACTTTACAATCACATCAATTTTAGAAGGATCTATTTTTAATTGACCACTTCCGACAATGTGACCCAAGTAAACCAAAGAGGTCTTACCAAATTAACACTTAGACATGTTGAAATACAATTTTTCTTTTTGCAAAACATCAAGCACCTTTTTAACATAACTCACATGATCTTCTCATGTCCTATTGAAAACAATAATGTCATCAAGATACACAAGTACAAAATAATCAAGAAAAGGCCTGAAAATATCATTCATCACCCTCATGAATGTGGCCAGAGCATTGCATAGTCTGAATGGAATCACCATCCATTCAAACAAACCCTATTTTGTCTTGAATGCAGTCTTCCATACATCCCGTTCTGCAATCTTGACCTGGTGATAACCACTGTGCAAGTCCAGTTTTTTGAAATAGACAACATTTTTCAATTGATCTAACAAATCATAAATGAGAGGGAGAGGGTATTGATTCTTCACCGTTATTTTGTTGAGTGCTATTTAGTCCACACACATCCTCCATGTGCCATCCTTCTTTGGCACCAACATGATGGGTGATCCACATGGAGAAGAACTTGGCCTTATGACCGCTTGTTTCAACAATTCTTGTACTCGCTTCTTTATCTCCTCCATCTCAATGGATGACAACTTGTACATACCAATGTTGGGTAAAGGAACATCTTGTCGCAAGTGAATCTCATGTTGAATCTCACGCTTTGGAGAAGATGACGTGGCAGGACTCTTCAGCGAATGGGTAAGCGCCAAGTGGCAGGCCACCATTAACCTTGCATTTCACAAATCATATATCGCAGGTGGGTCGGCATTAAAGAATCGACCCCAGAACAAACCAGGGTGTGATGCGATAAACATAATCACACATCATAGAAGGGAAGTACTATAGAAATCGACCCCCAATGTACTGGGTTGCGATGCAATAATTGAAATCGTAGATCACATAGTGCAAAGTCCCGTATATATGTTACCCCCTGACTTCACCTATTCCGATTTGCGATGGATCCTGGATGCGATAAGATTAAGGGTTTCAGTTGATAACTCTGCCGGGTCTGCCATTTATCATAATTGCATATAGCCCACGTTGTGTTCAGAAACCATAAGACCTGCCGGTTCTCGCTAATTGTGATTTTTGATGGAGTTGTTAGTGCCGATAGCTTATGGCCACCATGCGGTGAAATTTTCACCCATTTAGCACTTTTTGGAGCGAAATTGTAGGATCATGCTGGAAATGGTGCAATTTTTGGAGAGAATATTGGGAAAACTAGGAGAGGTCATAACTTCTTGAGTTTTCCACCAATGTAAAAAGAGGCTAGATCGCCATCTTTGGATATTATGGACTCATTGGAGCAGGTTATAGAAGCATTTGAACATTGTAAACACATAATTTTACACTTTTGAGCATAATAGAGAGGCCCAAGCCATTGAAAGCTAGACTAAGGATACATAGCCTAGGAGGGGTGAAATCCTTTATCATGTTCCTCTTGTAATGTTTTTTTGATGATGTTCTGTACATGTTTATGTTTTTGTTCAATCTCTTATTTATGTTAAATTTCTCATAAAATTAACATAAAAACTCATCGTTTCACTTGCAAAAATTCATGAATCCTTAAGCATAATGAAAGAATTTTGTTTCTAATTTGAGGAGGATCTTAGCACAACAATCTAATATTCTAAATCAGATCATTTTTATATCAGAGCTCTAGGTTTTCTTTGTGAAAGAAGGATTTAAGTGTTTTCAAGTTTATGTCATGCTTAAAAGGTTAAAACTAAAAAGAGGAGAAGGGAAGCTGGTTGGAATCCTTGAAGTTGGGTCAAGGGGAAGGAAAGCAAGGTTGCCATAATCTCCAACACTAGTTCAGCCTCGATTTGCAGTTGAGACTATAGAGATCAGGTCTCATGAAGGAGAACCTACAAATATGACAGAAGATGAGAAGACCTTCAAAAAGTCTTTCTTTGATATGACAAAGATGGTAAAGGTCCTCTATGAAGAGAGGAATACCAGGTTGCAAGGGGAAAGTTCCAAACCTCTCAAAGGAGAAGGCTCTCCAGGAGGAGGTAATGGAAAATGAGGTAATGGAAATGGAGACAAACCTCCACCCTCTCCACTATCTTCTTCATCATCTTCTTGAAAAGCATCTTCACCCTCTTCCACTAACACAACCCTTACTCATACTCATCATCATACTTCAAAAGGAACTGGTAAATCACCATTTTTAAAACTTGATATTAAATTTGAGCTACCCATGTATAATGGTGAAGTGAATACAGAGAAGCTTGATAATTGGATTCGTCAGTTGGAGGTCTATTGCAGGATTCAAAACCTTCAAGAGGATGACATAAATATTCAATTAGCTTCCTTGAGAATGGAGCATGAAGCACTAGTATGGTGGGAATCAAAGACCTAAGAGGACATTTAAAAACACGGTAAGATATCAATTTATTGGAATGATTTCATTGTTGCAATCAAAAGAAAATTTACCCTCTATCTTATATGCAAAAAGCCATCATGAATTGGCAGAACTTTACACAACTTAAAGGTCAAAATGTGTAAGATTACACCCAAGAATTCAAAAAAAGGTCTTTGATGTTAGGTGTAGATTTGCAATCACAAGACACATTGCTGAAGTACATAGGGGGTTTACACAGTTACCTTAGGCATACTATCTTAATGTTTAATCCCAATAATCTAGATGATAAGTGTGTGCAAGCCACTAATTTTGAGGCAAAAGGGAAAAAAACCCCAGAAGAAGGTAGTAAAAATCCATTTAAGAGTAAAGGAAAGGAAAAGTATTTCAAAGGGAAGGCAAAGAAAAATTCGTCTATCAAGAGAGAAGGAGATAAAGTTACATGCAAAAAATGTTCCAGAGAGGTTCATGATGAAGCTCATTATTGGAAGCTTCATCTCGAAATGAGACCAAAAAGAAACAACAACAAGGGAAAACAAAAGACAACTGCAACCACTCAACATGATTTGGGATCCGATTCAGGTGATGAAACTAAAATCATAGCCATGGGGTTAAAAGGAAAATAATCCATTGCTAGCACTAGTTATTCAAACTCACAAAGTGAAACTCCAAATGAAAAGAGGAGAATAGAATTTTTCCACAGAAGGGTGATCTCAAAACATAACAAGATTGATATACTTTTCGATAGTGGCTCTCAAGTCAATATTATCTCTGAAAACTTGTCAAAATTTTAAACTTGGAAACCATTCCACATCATAAACCATAAGCACTCGGATGGGTGTGTGAAAATGCGAAAATTGCAGGTTACTAGAAAGTGTAAATTGTACTTTGCCATTACTGCAAATTTCATAGATGAAGTGGAGCTTAATGTTATGCCGTTAGATATTTGTGGCATAGTTTTGGGCAGCCTGTACCTTTATGATAGAAAAAATATCTTCCATAGACATGAAAACAAATATCATTTATTCAAAGATGGAGTAGAGTATATTGTGAGAGCTCATAGCAAGAAAATAAATCTTTCTCTTGTTAATGTAGGAAAGATGAAAAGACTAGTGAATTCGAGCAAGAATTTTGTGCTTCTAAAGATCAAACCCAAGAATGATGTTGATAATAAATATTTTAAAGGTTGTGATTCAAATTTGAAATCTGAATTGGTTGACGTAGTTAACCAATATGATGATATGTTTCAGGAACCAAACAGATTACCTCCCAAGAGAGGAATCCAACATGAGCTATCGTTGTAGCAAGATTGTCCTCTTCCTAGCATTGGCATGTACATGATGTCATTGATGGAAAGCATAGAAATTAAGAAGAAAATTCAAGAGTTGTTGAATAAAGGGATCATTAGACCATCTTCCTCGCCATGTGGTTCACCTATTGTCTTGGTGCCAAAGAAGGATGGAACATGGCGCATGTGTGTGGACTTTTGTTCATTGAACAAAATTACAGTAAATAACCATTATCCACTACCTAGAATAGATGATTTACTTGATCAATTGAAAGATGAAAAGTATTTTAATAAGATGAAATTAAGAAGTGGCTACCATCAAATTAGAATAGCTGAAGGAGACATTTGGAAGACAAAATTAAAAAAAAAACAAGGTTTGTTTGAATGGCTAGTTATTCCGTTTGGTTTATGTAATGCTCCTGCTACATTCATGCGTGTGATGAACGATGTGTTAAGGCCATTTATTGATGAGTTTGTCATAGTCCACTTAGATGACATCTTAATTTTCAGTAAATCTCGCGATGAACATTTCATGAATGTAAAAAAAGTACTTCATGTCTTGAAAAAATAACAGTTGTATCTTAAGATGTCAAAGTGCAAGTTTGGAAAAACTTCTTTAGTTTACTTGGGTCATATTGTTGGAAGAGGTGAGTTGAAAATAGATCCCTCCAAGGTTGATGTCATTGTGAATTGGTCAAGGCCCAAGACAGTTACTGAGTAGAGAGGCAAACAACAAAAGGCCTTTGATGCATTGAAGGAAAATATTAGTACAACTCTAGTACTTTCACTTCCAGACTTGAGATAGTTATTTGAGATTCATATTGATGCTAGTGACTACACCATGGGTGCAGTCCTCATGCAACATAGTAAGCCTATCTATTTTCATTCAGAAACTTTTAATGGTAAAGTGATTAACTATCCTACTTATGACAAGGAATTGTATGCATTTGTGCAAAGTGTAAAAAAATGGAACACTACTTGATGGGTAAGGAAACAGTCATTCACACTGATCATCAACCATTGAAATACTTGCAATCACAATCAAAGTTGCAACAATCAAGGCACTTCCAATGGATGGGTTTTCTTCAATAATTCCACTTGGTAATCAGTTATAAGAAAGGTATCTACAATAAAGTTGTTGATATGCTTTCTAGGCCTATTGTTAGTTCTGCTACTTTACTCAAGCATAATTTTGTTTTACATGAAAGTTATATTGAGCAATATGCATTAGATAATGACTTTCAAAATTTTTATGCAAGCTTGAGTCAAGGTAACCAAATAGAGGAATTGGATTATCATTTGCATGATAACTTGTTGTACCATCTTGGCAAGCTTTGTATTCCACCAGGAGAAAGAGCTAACATCATAAGGGAGGCACATACTTCTCTTATTGGTGGTCATTTCAGTGTAAGTAAGATGGTGGCACATCTAAAGAGGTACACACCACTTCCAATTCCTTTACAACCATGGGAGAGTGTTTCTATGGATTTTGTATGAGGTCTTCCATTGTCAAAAAGAGGTCATGATTATTTGTATGTAGTTGTGGAGAGGTTCAAAAACATGTGTATTTTGATGCCATGTAAAAAGAAAGTTATAGTTGAACAAACTGCTCAGTTATTCTTTCAGAATGTTTGGGTACATTTTGGATTGCCCACATCCATTGTTAGTGATCGAGATTCTCGTTTTGTTGGGGATTTTTGGTAAAGCTTGTGGGGATTCATGGACACCGAATTGAAAAAGAGTACAACTTTTCATCCACAAATAGATGGTCAAACAAAAGTGGTGAAAAAAATAGTGATACATCTTCTTCGTGGGTATTTTAGCAAGCATCCTAAGTTGTGGGATGAACATTTGCACTATATTCAACATGCTTACAACTGAGCCAAGCACTCTTCAACTCAAACTTCACCATTTCAGGTATGCTTGGGATACTTGCCTAAATCTCCTTTGTATTTTATTTTTGGAAAAGATGTTGCTATTAAAGGTCATAGCGACATAGACAAAGCAAGAAAGTTCATTGAACAAATCCAATTAGTACACCAAAAGGTTCAAGAACAACTTGAGAAAAGCCAAGGCAAGTACAAAGCAAGGCACGCCAAGCATTGTCAAGATCACAAGTTCCAAGTTGATGATGCATTTTGGCTTAACATTAATAAAGAGAGGCTCCAAGGAGAAGGTAAAAAGCTAAAACCAATTAGATATGGTCCATTCAGAATTTTGGAAAAGATTGATAACAACGCCTTTAAGTAGAATTTACCTTCATATATGAAAATTTATGTTGTTGTTAATGTTGATAATTTAAAGTTGTATAAGCCTCCTTTGATTGAAGATAAATGAGAGAATATTCAAATTCCATCTATTGAAGACTTTTCTCTAGAATTCCTTGATGAGCTTCCACAAGCCACTATACTTGACAAAAGAACTAGGACATCAAAAAGGGGAAGTATTGATTATCTTTGAGTGGGGCACAAGGGTACAAATCCTTTAAAATCCAAATGGATAGAGGCCGGAAAGGTGAGGGAACTGTACTCTAACCTGATGGACAATTGAAAGTGATATTTTGGGGTCCAAAAGGCTTCCAGTGGGGAGGAGTGATTAGGTGCCCAAAATTAGGCTCAAAACTCAAAGTGACAGATTTCAATAATTTAGATCGAAGTGCTTATCATCCTGATTCCAACGGTGTGAAAGAAACTCGAATCCAAGCTCATTTGAAGAAGTTAGAGCAAGTCAAAGTTCAGGTTTGACTTGGACATATGACAGGAGAAGATGACGTGGCATGACACTTCAACGAATGGGGAAGCGCCATGTGGCAGGTTGATCTGGATTTAGACAGTAACACAACAAATTATAGATATAACCATACATATAGAGATGCAGTAGAAATATTACTTCATTTCATTACTGTAAAATACTGAAATATGATTACAAACAGAAATGGAAATAAACTAGCTAGGGTGATGGTGGCTTATCTGTGAGAAGATATGTGGTAGCTGCATGCATCTGAACTATGTTACAATGAGGTTCGAAGGCCTATTTATTGTTGAGAAACAATGGAAAAACCTAAACATCCAAAAACCTAACCCTAGAAGATGAAACGCCAAATTGTAGGCCCCGTTTGGGTAAGTTGGTACATCAACTTCCTGGGGTCGTAACTTTGGCATACGATCTCCGTTTGACGCGCACAATATCTCGTTAGAAATATCTATCTGAGAACTACAACTTTGGGAAGAGCAACATCAGTCCATGGACCCATGTTGCTCCTAGTTTTCCCAAAAAACGTCGTTTAGGGCCTCAAAACGGCTTCGGAAGTTCAGGACCCGAAAAACTGCTAAAAATAGTAAACTGTGATACAATTAAAGAAACTGAACAACTGAAAGAAACAATAGTGGGGGTCCAAGTGGACTTGGCGGGTGGTTACCAATATCCACTTGGATCATTCCTCCCCCCTTAGGAAGCAATGGTCCCCATTGCATTGAGTTCCTCCATGAGATGAGTAAAAGTCTACTGAACTTGGTCCCTAGTGAGCAACTTGCCCTAGTGAAGGAGTTGGCCTACTTTGACAACTCGATACAGTTGGATATTATGCTGGTGAGTGTGCTTGATCTGTGTGTCCATGATCCGATCAGTTACAGCTTGTTCCATGCAATCTGGGTTTAACTCTATGGGTGTGAGCTGTTCTGCAATGTCGGATGTGTCTAGTAATGGTGGAAAGTATGGTTGAAGGCGGTCCACATTGAACACTGGTGCAGGCCAAGGAATGGGGGAATGTTGAGCTCAGATGTATTGTCTCCCACAACCTTGGTAATGGTGTAAGGACCATATTGGAGTGGTCTGAGTTTCCGATAGGCTCCAGTAAGGCATTCCTTTCACAAATGCAACCAGACTTTGTCGCCCACCTAAAACTTGTGTGGCACCTGATGTTGATCATGTCACTGCTTATACTTGGCATTTGATTTCTCTAGAATGTCATGGACCTGCTAGCGAATATGCTGGATGTACTAAATGAAGCTCTTTGCCTTATCTGTTTCGAACTGGACATGAGTCGAATCTGCGTGAGTAGTTGCAAATGGCATGGCCACATCAATGGGACATAGTGGCTGGAATCCCAAGCCCACCTGAAAAGGGTTGTGTCCAGTCGAACTGTGGAGAGCCCGGTTATAACTATGCTGAACATAGGGGAGACTCTCATCCCATGTGCGTGGATGCTTTGAGTTGTACATGTGCAGAATGTGTACGATCATCGTGTTGACAACCTCTATCTGGCCATCAGTTTGAGGATGGAAGGTTGTGGACTTAGTGAGTTTGGTGTCGAGCATCGACCAGAAACTAGACCAAAATGTACTAAGGAACCTGCTATCTTGATCTGAGATGATAGACTGTGGGATCCCAAAGTGTACCCACACTCATTCAAAGAAGAGTTTAGTAGTGGCTTCTATTGTGATATTCTGCTTGTAGGCCACCATAATGGCCATCTTCGAGAACCTGTTGGCAACCACAAAAAAACAGTCGTTTCCATGCTTAGTAGAAGGAAGGCCTAACATGTAATCCATGGAGATGGATTCCCAAGGTCGAATAGGGGTAGGCAGCGTGGTATAGAGGCCTTGTTTCTTGATGGTTGGTTTGGAAATGGTGCAGGCAGTGCATGATCTGATGTACTTCCCGATATCCTGTCGAAGATTCGACCAATAGAAATACTTCTGCAGTACTGGCACCATTTTCTTGACCCTGAAATGCCCAGCAGCCCAATTGTAGTGTGCTTCCCAAATCATCTTGGAATGCTCACTTGAAGGAACACAAAGGTGACCCAGGTGGCATAACAGGGCATCCTGGAGGTGAAAATTTGGAACATGTTGACCCTCTAGGAGTGTCTGGTATGTGTGGCCGAATTCTTGGTTGTTTTTGTAGAGAATCCAGTAGAGGGTCTAAGGAGTCCCTAACACCCTTCCAGAGAGTTTAACAAAGTTTGGCTATCAAGAAACCTCATTTGTGAGCTTCTACAGGAAGTCTACAGGGGTTCTACAGGATGTTCAGGAATTTCTACAGGATGTTTAGAAATTTCTACAGGATGTTTAAAAATTGGATTTTGGAGGATGGGTGAGTGAGGGAAGATGCATGAATGGATATGGAGGTAGGATAGGGGTTTGAAGTGGCCCAGGGACTGGTGGATAGAGTGGTGAGAAGGTGTAGATGGCTAAATTGGCTCGAAAAAGGTTGAAACAATGATTGCACAAAAAGGTAGGGTTACGTGGGCAAGAGGACAGATGTGAGGCAAGGAACCTAGCTAGGAGATGGAGCAGATGGCTCTGATGAAGCTTAGGTGGATGAAAGAGTGGTAGAGATGCTTTTCACCGTATACATTCAACTGAATCAACAAAGTCTTGCAAGTAATCAAAGTCCTAGCTAATCTAATCTAACTAACAATAAAGTGAATGAACAACTGCTTTATTTGGAAGAGAACCATGTATATCAACTATGCAATGAAACATTTCAGAGATCTAAACACATAACCAACTTCTGCAAATGAAAATAGTACACTAAGGATTGCATTGTAAAGCAAACTAGTGTTTTTGTTTGGGACAGCACGGTTACTTCAATTCCAGCCCCTGATCCAATAAGGAAGAGGTGAAATCAAATGTGTTTTTTGACCCTTTTTTGGAGCCTTTTTCCTATTATTATCCTACCAACTAAATCTGAATATGAAAAGCTACTTTAACCATCAAAAGCAATCTAAATAACAAAGCAAGATTTAAATCTAAAATAGCAGATTTTATTCTAAGAATGCAGTAAAGACACATGAAAGTAAACAGAGGAGGTATTGGGCACTTGAGATGGGCCCAACCCCAAGAGCTACAACCTCCTAAAGAGATTTAGAGCTGGTGCAAATCTGGATTCGTCTTTATTGAGCAAGAAAAGAAGAGTTACATCAAAAACCGTCCACAAGGGAAAGCTTGAAAATGTGCTGAAATGCAAAGCTAATCTACTGACTAAAATCGAACTACAAACTAGCTAACTTCTGCCTACAAAGTGACTAACTACTGGCTAACCCCAAAATGAGGCCCTAAGCCTTCTTATTTATACAAATTGACAACCCCAACAGCCCTCCTAAACTTTAGGAACTCGACTGCCCAAAACTTGTATTTAACGACACTTTTACTAGCACTTGCTCGGCTGCCCTTGTGATAATTGATTTTGTGGCCCTTGAACTCCGAGTTGATGGTGGAGAATTTGAGGTGAAGGCCCATAAATGAAGGGGACACCTTCCTACAAATCCTCTCCCTTGTTCTCCCATGAATTTGGCTGCCAAGTGCTCATTAAAACCTTTGATTTTGTCTCCAAATTGACCAAAAAGACTACACAAAGCACACATTAGACTTGTTGGCACAATGAATAACCCAATTCACTCTATTAGCATAAATATAATAAAAAACATGCAATAAAATAATGAGAATGGTGGATTAAGTTGAATTAGGAGGTTGAATGAGCCCATATAATTATCCATTTTTGGGGCTCATCATCACCCCCCTACTGAAAGTGTTGCTCATCCTCTGAGCAACTGATCTATCTCCTCATCTTTGATGGCCCTGGTGGCCTCCCTATCATGCCAAGCTTCTGAAGTGATGTCCTCTTCTTGGTCATGAAACCATGCTTTTCTCTCTGCTTCTTCCCACTACCTGTGCTCCTTTTCCTAGAGAATTCTCAGCTTCCTGTAGAACTGTCTCAGCATCCTGTAGAGAGGCCTTTGTGTCCAAAATTTTCATTCTTTCTCTCTAGGTGGATGTCTTCAGGCTTCCCCGTTCATAGCTGATGCATATATTTGAAGGAGGCTCCTCCTTTTGTTTAGCTTTTGTGTCCTTAATGATAATTTGCTCCTTTGATTGTGGTTTGGGTCTGCCCACTTTTATCTGTGTGCTCCTTTTTCACTTTAAAGTACATGAAGCTTTGCCTCTTTCCCTTACTTTTTGGTCTTGGAGGTGTGCTAATGGTGGCAAGCATGGATGCTGCCTCCCTGGCCAAAATCTCAGGCGATTTTCCCTTTTTGTTCCTCTGTTTCTAGACTTCCTGTAGAAAGTCCTGTGCTGACTGTTTTCTGTCTTCCTGTAGAAACTGCTTTTTGGCTTCTTGTAGAAACTGTCTTCATTGTTTCGGTTAGCTTGGCTGGGGGTGTCTTGCCTTTTAATTGTGGTGTGGTTTCCTTGGTTATGCCAACTCCCATTTGGGTTTTCTTGGCCTTTTTTTCCAACCTTTTTTCCTTTTTCGCCCTCTCTGTTTTTGCTGTTGTCTCCTTTTCTGTCTCATGCTCAACGGTCATGTCAAATTCCTCTTTTTCCTTCTGTTCTTCCTTTGTTTTTCCCTCTGCTTGAATGTCTTGTGCTCCCTCATCAATGTTCTTCTCAATTTCTTCAGTTGGCATGGTGTTGAGTTTGTGTTTTAACCAAAAAAAGGAAAATTGTTCATGGGAACAGTCATTTCACTGCGACAGAGGATAGCTGAATTTTCTTCTTTTTCTGGGACCAAATAAGGAATTCTTCATGCTCCTTACAACATCAAATGACAGTAATTCCCTTGTGTTAAAACTGCTATCACCTAGAATTGGTCTGTCTGTTTATGAAAGAAATTTTTTACATAGTAGAGCATAAGGACATTGATTTTTTCCAACACATTGATAGATATGTAAATTCAGGTTTTTCCACACACACAGGTCGGTCTCTACTGCTGCATGTCTTCTTTGCAAGGGAATTTTTTATTTTCTTCTTTTTATTTTTAAAACTGATGAAGAGATTTCGGACGCAGAAGAAAAGAATGGGTAAACTCACTGAATCATGCAGGCAGACTTCCACTATTCTCAATGCACAGGCAAACTTTTTACTCTCATTTTCAATTTAATGTCGTGTTCAATTCACCATTTTGCACCAACAAATCATGCACAAAGAAGTTTCCCTAATCCTACCTCATTTTGGGCTTGAACTTCGCTGAAAATCCTAGGTTTTCTTTCTGCATGGCTGTTTTCTGTGTTTCCTGTAGAAGACTTCCTGTAGAAATGATTGTAGAGCGCCCCTGTGCCTCTGAGCGAGCCTGATATGCAACAGAATCTCGAAGACAGGTAGAGAAACTGGTGGAGGATGACTAGTTAATCATTTTGTGCAAATTTCAGTTGAGGATGTGGCAAGTGCAAATGAACAACAGTTTGTGAGTTTTAGCCGAGCGTTCTTTAATTGCTGTGTGACTTGTGGTGAAGGAGTGAGGTGGCCAGGTGTACGTGGCCACATGTAGAATGTAGTGCTATGATGAACTATCTGTTCTCTTCTTGTTAATCAGTTGCACTAGAGTTTAAACGACCAACACTATCTGCTTTTTTTCATTTCATGTGAAGTGTCTAACACGTACGCTGCATGATTCCTGGCTGATTGCTAGAGAATTGTACAAAGAACTATCGGCTTAATCCCACCACTTCATTCGTTATGCACTTTCGGATCATATTGATGCAAATAGAGGAGTTGGTTTAGAAACATACCTGCAAGTCGAATGGTTGCTGTGAGGTGCTGTGGCCTTTCATTTGCTGCATGCACTGGCTTATGTGGTTGCATGATGGCTTGGTGGCTGATTCATGGCTATTTTTTCTTTTGTAGGTATGCTCTGGCCGGATCCGTGCTGTAGGAGCTGGCTTCACGTTCAGATCTGCACCCTCAAGCTGTTGCTGCTGAATTTTCACAGGGCCGAAACTTGTTTTTGCCATCGCTCCCAAACGATAGATCGGATCGATCTGAAACTTGCTGAGCATGTTCCTATCATCATTATGCACCTCCCATAGCAAAATTGTGATCAATGGATGCATAGATTTCGATAAAAACAGAAAATGGCTGAATATTTCAGAGATCAATTTCTCGGAAACCGTGCATCGGAATCGGCTGAAACTTCTTGGGTAGGTGACTATCACCCATATGCATCTCCCCATGAAACAGGTTTTGAAATGGATGCACGAATATGGAGAAAATGCAAAAATGGCTGACGGTGATGGAGGCGGATTTCTTGGAAACCGTGCATCGGAATTGGATGAAATTGCTCAGGAATGTTGCCATCGTCCCTATACAACTCCCCCTGTAACAGTTTTTCAAATGGATTCACGGTTTTCAAGCTAGGGAGAAAACAAATTCTGTTCTATGTATTTTTTCTTCAAAGCATTCTGCAAGTTTTTGCATGGAAAGAAAAACTGAGCTTGGGCTGTGATGCAGGCATGGAGATGATGGAGGAGGAGTTTGAAGATTGCAGGAGGACTTTTGACCCCTTGAGGAAGCTCTCATGTTTGCCAAAATACCTTTTTCAAATCCGTTTCTAGCTTCCTGTAGAAATCCTGTAATTTCTACAAGAACTTCCTGTAGAACACACAGTTTTGAGGAAAGAAGCACAATGAGATGGAAAAAATGATGGAGAAGGGTGAGGGATGGAAACATGGATTCTTGCAGGCCTCATGGACATTCTCGGCCTTCAGGTCCTCTTCAGAGATCAATTTTGGCTCGTTTGTAGGCTTCCTGTAGAAGACACAGAACTTCCTGTAGAAGACACAAAACTTCCTGTAGAAGACACAAAACTTCCTGTAGAAGGCACAAAACTTCCTTTCTCTTTTTTTTGAGCGATCCTCCTGACCTGCAATGTCCTTCTTGCAACCTGCAAATATTAAATGGAAATTAGCTTTATTTTTCTTTTCCTTTTCTCTTTTTTTCTTGAAAAACAACTAGGGCGTCTCATGGAGGTTTTCACCCTAATTGCCTGCCTTGGGCGCCTCCAAGGGAGGTTTTCACCCAGGGATCTTATTCCCTTTTTATTTTCTCTTCTTCCCAAACCATTGACCACCTCATGGAGGTTTTCAATCAATGAGCCAATCTAAGGCGCCTCTGAGGAGGTTTTCACCTTAGATTTTTATTTTCATCTTATTTCCATTTTTTTTTCTACCCTACCCTACTTGAAAACAAAATTCTTTTCAAGTATAAGAATACTTCCAATGGAGCCATGTGCACATTGAGATTAGATACAAGATGATGTGGAGGCTTGAAATGCATGCTTTGACAACTAACCGGATTTCAGAGACAAAATGATTTGACTTTGAAGGGATCAAACATAGCTGAAGAAGAGAGTACTGTTGCAACTTAGTGACCATTTGAAACCATATTTCAATATAGCTCTGATATCCTTGGTCCTTTTGCTGATCTGGATCATGTTTCATGTCACCTTCTACCATGACTTTCTCATCTTCCTCTTTTTGCTGATCTTTCTCTTGAATACATGGAAGATTTGATGGTAACCATGAGGGAGCTTTCTTGATCTCTGATTCTGATCTCTTCTCTTCATCAAGAGCAGCCCATGGTTCTTTGATCCTTTCTTTTGAATCTTCTTTTGCCTTTGGTCCATCAATGTTGTCAATATAATCTCTACTTTGCAATACTCTTTCTGAGCTATGGTGAAGATCATCGAGCTCAAGAGGAGTCATTTGGACATGTTGTGCCTCAGCATTGTCATTGGATTGAGCTACTCCATTGTATGGTTTTGGGAATGGTGGTACGGGTAGCTGAGTGGGGGTGTATATTTGAGATGGATGTGGATGGGTTTGTAGTTGGGCAGGTGGTGGAGGAAAATGAGCGGGAGGAGAGTTTTATTGGGGTCTCCACCCCTGATGAGGTGCATTCCACAGAGGCTGTGGCTGAGCATAAGAGTGAAATGAATGAGCAACTAGTTGGGCATAATATGGATCTGTGAAGGAACAAGGAGGAGGTGTGAACCAGGAAGGATGAGCAGGGGGACCCCAAGAAGGCATGAAAGTGGCTTGATAGGGGTCATAATAGGTCTCGGATGTCCCTTGCAGTTCCTTCTGGTAAGATCTAGGTCCATGTGGCCTCCTTTGGTTCATATAATAGAGTGATTCAGTGGCTCCTTTGGCTCTCTGATATGCAGCTTTAAGTCCAGGCAAGGAAGGGCACTGATTCGTAGGATGGTATCCTTCACAGATGAAACACACTTCTAGGGAGTGCATTGGACATTCGTTCCTAGGATGATTTCTAGTGCACCTAGGACAAAAGATGACCAAAGCCATCTTGGCTTCCTCTTGCTTCTTTTGGATCCGCAAGGTATCCAGTTGCATGGCAAGAAACTGTCTTACCTCGCTCTTGAAATCTTCCATCATATTTTCAAATTCATTTTTGGATAAGGTACTGCTCCCAACATTTCTGCTTGTAGCCATTCGCTCCAGAGGAATGGTTTCTTCTTCTTCTTCCCTTGAGGTTCTTCAGATATGTCTTACTGTCCACCTAAGGGTTCTTTAATCACAGCCATCGAAGAAGAGAGAAGGTTGGCTGTGTGAAGCAATGGGGGTGTTGTGCAATCATTTTTCTGAATTATCTCTACTCCTACAAGGCATGAAATGAAATCTTTTTGGTTGATTTTTGTTTTTTTTTTTTTTTTTTTCTTCTTGTACCTGCAAAACTAAAATAGATTGAACTGCAACTAACTATATTGCTGAAATGAAAATGTAGAATTGAAATGAAAGAAGGAAATGACTAATCTATTTTTCTCAAATGAAATTGCAGGAATGAAATGCTAGTCTACGCTTGCAGAATTGAAATTGTGGAATTGAAATGCTAATATATGAAATCAGGAAATGTCTAATCTACTTTTGCGAAAATGAAATTGCAGAATGGAAATGAAATAAACTACTTAGCAGAAGGTTGTAGTAGAAAATAGAAGAAAAGCAGCAATCACCAATACTCTGGCGCTTCCCCGGCAACGGTGCCAAAAAGAGTGGTGAGCCCAGTATTGCAGTAATAATGCTGCAACTCCTGGAGCTCCCTTCTTTAATTTTATCAACCCGGTAGTTCGTAACAAACTTGGAAGCGACGGTGCTGTATGCACAAGTACTAGCTCTTGTCGCAGCTGTCACTTGGTCAGCTGGCACAAGTCCACTAGGAGCTTAAGCCAACTTCTATGAGCTCTTAGAAGAATCTTTTTAATTGATGGATGAAAGCTAACTCAAAGGAAGGTAATCTATTTGGGAAAAGAGATTGAAAAACTGAAGGAAAACGCAAACCCTAACAAACCCTAATTCTACCAGCTAGTCCTACTGATGCAAAGGAGAGAATGCAAGCTACTGAAAGAGATGCCATTACTTCTATGAAGGTAAAATACATGTGTCTAGACTACCTCTATCTGAAGAAAACATATTTTTGTATTTTTGATTAAGTCGTCAGTTTCATCATGCATATGCTTTCACTGTTCTTTGACTGTGCAGGGGTGGATCAAGGAGGAGAAATGCTTGGAAGAGGTCGCGAAGGTTCAAAGAGGGTCTAAGGAGCCCCTAACACCCTTCCAGAGAGTTTCACAAAGTTTGGCTATCAAGAAACCTCATTTGTGAGCTTCTACAGGAAGTCTGCAGGGGTTCTACAGGATGTTCAGGAATTTCTACAGGATGTTCAGAAATTTCTACAGGATGTTTAAAAATTGGATTTTGGAGGATGGGTGAGTGAGGGAAGATGCATGAATGGATATGGAGGTAGGATAGGGGTCTGAAGTGGCCCAAGGACTGGTGGATGGAGTGGTGAGGTGTAGATGGCTAAATTGGCTCGAAAAAGGCCGAAACAATGATTGCACAAAAAGGTAGGGTTACGTGGACAAGAGGAAAGATGTGAGACGAGGAACCTAGCTAGGAGATGGAGCAGATGGATCTGATGAAGCTTAGGTGGATGAAAGAGTGGTAGAGATGCTTTGCACCATATACATTCAACTGAATCAACAAAGTCTTGCAAGTAATCAAAGTCCTAGCTAATCTAATCTAACTAACAATAAAGTGAATGAACAGCTGCTTTATTTGGAAGAGAACCATGTATATCAACTATGCAATGAAACATTTCAGAGATCTGAACACATAACCAACTTCTGCAAATTAAAACAGTACACTAAGGATTGCATGGTAAGGCAAACTAGTGTTTTTGTTTGGGACAACACGGTTACTTCAATTCCAGTCCCTGATCCAATAAGGAAGAGGTGAAACCAAAAGTGTTTGTTGACCCTTTTTTGGAGCCTTTTTCCTATTATTATCCTACCAACTAAATCTGAATATGAAAAGCTACTTTAACCATCAAAAGCAATCTAAATAATAAAGCAAGATTTAATTCTAAAATAGCAGCTTTTAGTCTAAGAATGCAGCAAAGACACATGAAAGTAAATAAAGGAGGTATTGGGCATTTGAGATGGGACCAACCCCAAGAGCTACAGCCTCTTAAGAGAGATTTAGAGCTGGTGCAAAGCTGGATTTGTCTTTATTGAGCAAGAAAAGAAGAGTTACATAAAAAACCGTCCACAAGGGAAAGCTTAAAAATGTGCTGAAATGCAAAGCTAATCTACTGACTAAAATCGAACTACAAACTAGCTAACTTCTGCCTACAAAGTGACTAACTACTGGCTAACCCCAAAATGAGGCCCTAAGCCTTCTTATTTATACAAATTGAGGACCCCAACAACCCTCCTAAACTTTAGGAACTCGGCTGCCCAAAACTTGTAGTTAACAACACTTTTACTAGCACTTGCTCGGCTGCCCTTGTGATAATTGATTTGGTGGCCCTTGAACTCCGAGCTGATGGTGGAGAATTTGAGGTAAGGGCCCATAAATGAAGGGGATACCTTCCTACAAATCCTCTCCCTTGTTCTCCCACGAATTTGGCTGCCAAGTGCTCATTAAAACCTTTGATTTTGTCTCCAAATTGACCAAAAAGACTACATAAAGAACACATTAGACTTGTTGGCATAATGACTAACCTAATTCACTCTATTAGCATAAATATAATAAAAACATGCAATAAAATAATGAGAATGGTGGATTAAGTCGAATTAGGAGGTTAAATGAGCCCATATAATTATCCGTTTTTGGGGCTCATCATATACCACTACAAATGAGTTGGTAAATGGCCACAAGATGTCATCCATTATCCTAATGAAGGTTGCAGGAGAATTTGTCAATCTGAAAGGCATAACCAACCATTCAAAAAGGCCCTCCTTGGCTTTGAAGGCAGTCTTACACACATCGAAGGGTTTGATTGGTACCTGGTGATATCTTGAAATCAAATCGATCTTGCTGAAATATTTCCCCCCTTCAGTTGCTCCAGGAGGTCATCATTCCGTGGGATTGGGTACCTATTACAGACAATGATCTTGTTCAGGGCCTGATAGTCAATATAGAGTCTCCAAGTCCCATCCTTCTTCTGTAGCAACATGATTGGGCTCCCACAAGGCGATGAACTCGGACGGATGTGACCTTTCTACAACAACTCCTGAATCTGCCTCTTGATTTCATTATTCTGCAGAATGGGGCACCGATATATTGGTCCATTGGGCAACGATGCACCTGGCATTAGATTGATGGAGTGCTTGACCTGACAGTGCAGAGGAACCCCTGCGGGGGTGGTGAAGATGTCCTCGTACTCCTCCATGACCTTGTCCATCTGTAGTTATCGTGCGAAGGGGCCCTTTCTGGAGGTCGTGGCCACCTTCTTCTTCTTTCCTTGAGGGTGTATCATCAGGAAAACAAATTTCTTGATTTTGGAAATGAGCTTACTGCATTGTTTTGTAGTAACCAAAGAGATAGTAGTAGGTGGCGCTACCTCCGGTATCCTGTACAACATACTTTCCAAAGTAACAATAACAACATGACGCCTTGATTCATACACAGCATGTCACTTTCACAACTATGGTTGTCCTAATAATACATCACAAACATCAAGGGGAGCAATGTCACACAATACCTCATCCGTGAAGGGCTTGATGTTGTATGGAAGGCGACACTGCTGGCTCACGCGAAGATCCCGTCCTTGGTGAAGCCATCCGATGGTGTATGGTTGTGTATGTGCTGTGGTCGGTAAGCCCAACCGCTTCATGACCTCTACCAAAATGAGGTTCTTTTGGCTCCCACTGTCGACAATGAACTATACCAGGGAGCCCTTTACCCACATCTGGGAGTGAAAGAGACTCTCCTCCTCCTTTGGATCTTTGAGTTCCTCCTTCTGGATCTTCGTGGTGGCAACGGTGGCATTGGGCTATGCATCAATAATCTGCTTCCGTTTGTCATTCCCCTTATCGGGTTCTGACTCAGAGTCGAAACATGCATCTGATTCTGAAACCTTTAGCTCGACTACCAGTGACTGCTTGGCTCGACACTCACTTGTGTTGTGAGTGGAGCTCTTATGGAACTCACACCACTTTCTTGTGTCCTTTTTTGGCTTCGTGACGCTATTATTTGCTTGCAACTTTGGCATGTTGGCTTGGGCTGCCCTACCTTGGCTTTATCCTTTATTTTGTGGTTTGGGGGCACCTTTCCCTTGCTTCAGATTCGTAGATCCAAAGTCTTGCTTCTCTTGTTTAAACTTTTACTCGATCTTGACCGCATATCGGTATGGCTTGCTGAGCGAGGAGATGTTCAGGAATTCTATTTCTTCCTGGATGTACCTGTGCAGGCAGCCACGGTATTTGAGTACCAAATGTTGCTATGAATCCTTGATACCCAACTTTGTGCAAAGGGTATGGAAAATATTGGTAAACTCCAGCATGTCTTGGTCCCTTCCCTGCCATAGCGTGGTCCACTTTATGTATTGATCCTCATAGCTTCTGACAGGGTAGTACTAATCATTGATGACAGTCCGGAATGAATTCCAAGTGGGTGCGACTGAAAATAGTGAGGCCATATTTTCATCCTTCTTCTCGCAGTAGGTTTACCACTAGTCCTTAACGTGGGGGCGGCTTTGGGTAGAGCGAAAGTAATCTTTTCTCGGCCGGAAAAATCATGAACAAAAAAATACCCTTATAGCAGATTTAACCATTTATCTATGACGTTTGCATCTATCTGACCCTCAAATATGGGAATATCAAAGTTAACTTGTACCTTAAAGGGTGTGGCGCTTCCAGAGTAGCTGCTGGAAGTAAATGTGTTGCCCATGGGTAACCGATGAAGGATCTGGGAAAGGTTGTCCATCATCGCGTCCCTTTGTCGCTTGAGGGCCTCTTCGAGCAAGATTTTGACAGGATCCCCTGCCCCTCATTTTTCTTTTAATTCGCCATGGGAGGCCGTCAGGATTTGCGAGGTTGGTCTTGCAAAGGTTCGACCAGTTCAAGCCCTAACTCCTTATATCCCGACCTCGTTGGGGACATGCAAAGAAAAACAGAGAAAGAGCAGACCGCTTTGATACCACTGATCCAGATTTAAACATGAACACAAAAAATTACAAATATAACCATACATATAGAGATGCAACAGAAATAATACTTCATTTCATTACTATAAAATACTGAAATATGCTTACAAACAGAAATGGAAATAAACTAGCTAGGGCGATGGTAGCTTATCTCTGAGAAGAGATGTGGCGGCTACATGCCTCTGACCTGTGTTACAATGAGGCTCGAAGGCCTATTTATTGTTGAGAAACAATGGAAAACCATAATCATCCAAAAACCTAACCCTAGAAGATGAAACGCCAAACTATAGGCCCCGTTTGGGTAAATTGGTATATTAACTTCCCGGGGTCGTAACTTTGGCATACGATCTTCGTTTGACGCGCACAATATCTCGTTAGAAAGATATATCTAAGAACTACAACATTGGGAAGAGAAAAATCAATCCATGGACCCATGTTGCTTCTAGTTTTCCCAAAAAACGTCGTTTAGGTCCTCAAAACGGATCCGAAAGTTCAGGACTCGAAAACTGCTAAAAATAGTAAACTGTGCTACAATTAAGGAAACTGAACAACTAAAAGAAACAATGGTGGGGGTCCAAGTGGACTTGGCGGGTGGCCACCAATATCCACCTGGATCATAGGCCGCCATTGGCCTCGCATTTCACAAATCACATATCGTAGGTGGGTCATCGTTAAAGAATTGACCCCAGAACAAGCCAGGGTGTGATGCGATAATCACAATCGCACATCACAGAAGGTAAGTACTACAGAAATTGGCCCCCAACATACCGGTTTGTGATGGGATAATCACAATCGCAGATTGCACAGTGCAGAATCCCATATATATGTTACACTCTGACTCCGTCGATTGCGATTTGTGATGGATCTTGGATGTGCTAAGATTATGTGTTTCAGTTCATAGTTCCGTCGGGTCCGCTATTTATCACAATCGCATATTGCCCACACCGCATTCACAAACCATAAGACCCGCCGGTTCTCGCCGATTGCGATTTGCGATGGAGCTGTCGGTGCCAAGAGCTTATGGCCACCGCGCAGTGAAATTTTTGCCCAATTGGCGCTTTTTGGAGTGAAATTGTAGGATCATGCTGGAAATGGTGCAATTTGTGGAGTGAATATTGGGAAAATGAAGAAAGGTCATAAATTCTTGAGTTTTCCACCAAATGGGATGCAAAAAGAGGCTAAATGGCCAATTTTGGATATTCTGAACTCATTGGAGTAGGTTTCAGAGGCATTTGAGCATTGTAAACACATATTTTTACACTTTTGAGCATAATAGAGAGGCCCAAGCCATTGGAAGCTGGAAAAAGGAGACATAGCCTAGGAGGGGTGAACTCCTTTATCATGTTCTTGCTGTAGTATGTTTTTTATGATGTTCTGTACGTGTTTATGTTGTTGTCCAGTCTAAATCCTTAAGCACAATGAAAGCATTTTGTTTCTAATATGAGGAGGATCTTAGCACAACAATCTAATATTCTAAATCAGATCGATAACCCAAAGGATAAAACTGATCTTTTAATGCAAAAACAAAATTGGACCAAGAAGAAACGAGATTACCCAAGTTTGTGCTTCCTTTCTACAACTTTATCTCCTACTAGATGAGAGCGGTGCCACTCAGGCAAAGAGATGATAATTGGATCTTGGATTCATCTTCCTCGATATGCTAAATCTAGAAATAAACCTCAATCTATTTAATCCAATTGTTTAGTTTCTCTGCATTACATTCTCCATTATATGTGGGAAAATCAAACTTTACATGTAGCTTAAAAAATGGCTTCTTAGATGTATTCCTATGATGCATGTTAGAGTGATCAGAATAAGAAGAAGAAAAACTCTCACTTGAGGATGGAGAGGGCGGTTCAAGAGGCTCTCCTCTTCCACCTTCATTATTTACCAATACATGGTCATCTGGGTCTTTCTTCTCAGGCTTGATTGTCTTCTCATATTCTCCAAACAACTTGTCAACTTTGTTTTCCATGGTGAAGAAGATCTTGCGATATTTTTTCTCTTCCTCCATTCGAGCTTCCTCATTTTCCATGTTTTGTATTTGTGGCGAACACCCTACTTCGGGATCAAATGATTTGAGTTTTCCTTCTCCTCTTTGGAGTTTGTTCTGGGTTAGAATTCACTCATGCAACTCAAATCAAGAAGACCTGCTCTGATAGCAAACTTGATCAAGATCTCTTAACTTCAAGGATGCATACATAATTGCATATAAAAGAGCATGTTAACTAAGTAACTTAACACATGAAACAGAAGCGGAAATCATAAAGCAACCATGAGATCAAAGGCGCACAAACAATTTGATTACAGAATTCACCCAATGTGGGCTATATCTCTAGGCGCTTCTCAAAGTGGGGAGGCCTTTTTCATTAAATGGCAACACAAATGAATTAAAATAAACTTTACATAAATGACCTTTCTACCTCCAATTTATGTCATGGATGAAAAATACAAAGCTCATATGCAGAAATAAACATCATCATTGGATTCGTGGTGTGAAATCGAGTCAAACAACTATAAAATCGACCATCTTCTGACACTGACACTTATCGACCCTAAAGGAATCTTCTCAACATCAAAAAATACCTCTCTTCAGGGTTCCACCCTCCTGGACCGCTCCTGGTTCTGCTCCACCCTCCACCGTTAGGTTGAATGGCAAATTCAGGTTTATATGAAAAATGTGGCGGAGTTACCAACGTTCGAGTCGTTGGCCCATTGGTTAGCAATGTTGTGTTAAGGCGTTCAGTATTGGTGGTCCCAAGGTCCAATCCTTGCGGGACCCCATTATGGTTCAGGAATTTTATTTAAATATAATATGGTTCAAAGGTTTCAGTGGCATTTGTTTTGATTTGAATACAATTCGGGGTCACCCATTGGCGGGTCAGCCCACATGGGCCGAGCGAATTCAAACCCCACCGACCCCTATATACATGGCTCAATCGGGGGTTGGGAAGGTTAGCTGGGGGTGGCCAGCCCACCCTTATTTGAAAGAATATTAAATAATTCCATTGGGAGGGGTGGTGTCTGGCCACCCAATATATATTATTTTTATTTTATTTTTATGATATATTTGGACAAAAACTTAGTGGAAGTTTTTAAGGGCTATTAGGAAAATTAAAGACACGACAAATTCATCATTTCCGACCATATTTTTCTATTCACTGTCTCTTCGCCAAATTGTTGCCTCGTTAGTGATTGCCACTTGGCCTAGTTTGACCAGAACTTTGACCAGCTATAACTTGAGCATATGAACTCGGATTTAAGTGTTGTTCAAACCGTTGGAATCAGGGCGATGAGCACCACAAACTGGTCCTAGTTTCACTCCCATACGATGACTTTGATTTTTGAGCTATTTCAAGGCCATTTCTATTTCTAGAGACACCTGGATCAACAAATGATCCTAAGAGTAACACGTTGGTCAATGGTTGAGTGATCTCTCCTAAAAAAAACTTTCCCTTTGGCTCTTTTACTATGGCTCTCAAGCCATAGGCTAATCTTCTTTTTCAAATGAGCCCATAAAGTTTGGATAAAATATGGCTAATCATAATGATCCTATAGCTAGAGGGCAAGTTTTTATCCCCAATTTTAAAGATACACACAATAAGGCTTTGCATTTAAGGAAATCGTATTTCACTACCAAATTAAGGAATTTGATGTAAAAATAAATTTCTTAAAAATAAATAGATTATAATATATAATTATAACAATAAAAAATATTTAACATAATAATAATTTAAATAAACTAATAAAACATTTAAAAAAACTATTTCCATTTAAAAAAAATATAAATATTATATATGCACACTTTAACTAAAAGTGAAAATGACTTTTTAACTTAAACTTTTAATTACAAAAAAAGACATTTCTACCATAAAATATTTTTAATTAATAAACAAATATATTTCTTAAAGATATATAAAAATTTTAAAAGTCTCCCAAAAATAATGGAGTCGTCTAACGAGGTGGGCCCGATGGTCAAACGTGGCAAGAATCCGGGCAAAAAAAATTCAAAAAATCTTGTAGAGGCAGTATTTGAATCGTGTTTTTGATGGTGGAAATAGATTCAGCACCATCAAAAATGTCTAGGACACTTAAAATTTTGAAGTTTAACAATTATAACTTGGATATACAAAAATCCTTGCCGGATTTTCTCTAGAATTTCCATAACTTTCCGAGCAACTCCTCCACCTCGTTAGACTACACCAAAAATAATTCTCTCATATTATCCTCTCCATTCAATTTCAAATCCCAAATAAAACTTTACAATCAATCATAATAAGGCACTAAATTGAAGTACACTCTAGTTTACTCTCTCTGCTGCGCTGAACTATGAAATTTGAAGAATTCAAATGCCTCGATCAGATATTCATCCCATAGCTTATTTCATTCATCCCATAGCTTATTTCATTTCCAGTAAGAAACTACACTTCGCATAATCTTGTTAAAATAGCTTATTTCATTTCCAGTAAGAAACTACACTTCGCATAATCTTGTTAAAATTAGTTTTGTAATGACTCTTTCTATTTGAATAATGGATTCCATATATATTTTTGGATAGAGTTGCTTGATAAATTTTGTTTAGGATTTGTTTGAAATGGAGGAATTATAATTTTAAATAATTAATCTTATATAATTCGAATTTTAGTTTTTTTGTTGAATTAATATATTTTTATATTAAAAATACTTTTAATTTTTATATAAAAAATGATTTTATTGAAACTCGGGTTGAAAAATATTAAAACCGAAAGTCTATTGAAAATTTAGAAAAATAAAAAATTATAATAACAAATAATACAATATCATAAGAATAAAATCCAACAAATTATAATAACAAATAATACAATATCATAAGAATAAAATCCAACATTACAATCGTTAGTAAAGTCCTATTTAAAGAAAATTTTGATGTTTTATAATTCGATATATACATGCGTTAGTTTGAGTAATTCAGAATTTATATAACAATTAGTTTATTATTATGATAATTTCGGAAATCCAGAATTTAAGTAACAATTTATTTATTTGTCAAAATATTTTAAAAATTATTACTGCAAGCACACATCAAGATGGTGTTAAAATTTGCAAGCGAGAATCATAAGCCTTACCAGATTACTTTGCCACAAGCCTCTCCTTTTTAATGCACTTCAGAATTAATTTAAACACTTCAGGAATATAAATAATTTAATTTGATGGTTATGATTACGTTTTAGATATAAAATGTTTTAGTAAGTTTTTTAAAGTGGATCGATGTTTTATGTAATACTTCTGATTAATATGTTTAATGGTACATGAATTGTGTTATAATATTTAATTATTTAAGAATATTGTAATTATTTAATTTAATGATAATATTTCAATTTATATATAAAGTAAATTAATGGTTTATAGCTTTCTTAATATTAATGTTGTTGATCTGTAACTTAATATCTAATTGGTACATGACATGTATAAGATCATGGAGTATCATTTGTTCATGATTGAGTGTAAAAAATTTATATCTATGTTATTTTTTACATTAATATATTGTATTATGGATTTGTTGACTATGTTAATGTAGTGTTTTCTTTTTCCTCCTTCTTCTTCCTTCTTTCTTTATTTTTTGTTTTTAGGGTTTTGACTATGTATTACATTAGTTTATTGATACAATTTTTGTTTGTGTGAGTAATTTTTTTAAGTGTTTTTTATTTGTGTGAAAATACCTTATTTGTTGAGCAAGGTATTAGAGTGCTTATGAAAAACTACTCTCATTTTTTATTGAAATCCTAACCTTATATTGTTGCTACATTAAATGATTGGTGTAGTTTTATTATTTCTTAACATTTTTAAGCTAGAAAAACTATTTTCTTTTTATTTGAAAATGATTCAAAATTTTCAAGAAATTACCATTTATATTATATATAGGAGGTATATAATTTTAATTTGATCTATAAATATTTTAATATTTTATTTTCAATTTTGGATGAAGCTCTTTTTAAGCAGTCTCTAGATTTTGAAGAAAATGAGTAAGAGGGTCATGATTACATATTAAAGTTGGTATTCTAGTCTTTATAAATATATGATGGAATAAAGGTGTGACATTTGGTTTTATGAGCAACTTATCTCTGGCATGAATGTCTTATCTCATAGGTATCAGAGGGAGTTGTTTGTTAAACCCTCCCAGCAAGTATAACAAAGAACTTTCCTATTTATGGAAGTGCACTGAAAGAATCATGGCATGCTTGATTGAATTATCCACAAATTTGATGGAACTCATGATGAGAAGGTTGCGATATGAATACTTTATATTACAACATGTACCTTAACCAGGGAGAGTCTAATAAAATAATATAAAATGTTGTAGAACCAACATTGGAAGGAAAAGCTTAGGCTTGTGTTCTCCCTGACTAAGAGAGAGTAAGGTTAGTTGAATATTTTCTTTAACATGATTTGATATCCTGAATGTGCAGGAGACATAGGATTGTTGCTACTAGAATGGCTAGTTGTATGTCAATATATTTGAAGAACCTCTTTAGTGAGATGTGTGCCCAAATGTATACATCTATATGTTGCTAGGTGAAGCAATGAGACTCCCAATGGATGAACCAGTCATCAATATTATCACCAAGCCTTGGTTTTTAGAAAGAAGCTTGACATTATTCCCTATATGAAGGAATTTTTTTTGGTTGAGTTAAAAATTGAGCTCTAGGATCTCCTGGGGACCTGGGGTACTTTACAGAGATATATGCAACCATAGGATGTGGTTCACCCCTTTCCCTATGGGTTCCCTATGTAAAGGATGTGCTTCATCCTTTCCCTCTACGTACTTACCCTAGCGAGAGATGCATATAGGCATTTTTCGATTGTCACATGTGGACATGTCAATGAGACTTGGTTTGTCCTTTCCCCACATGTAGGATGCTCATTCCCTAAGATTTTTGGTTGGCATGCATGTAGGACGTGGTTCATCCTTTCCATACTATCGGTGGATTGCATGCACGTAGGATATAGTTTATCCTTTCCCTACGATGGTTGTGACATGTGAACATAAGGTGGGTGGTTCACCTTCCCCTGTGGCTGATGATATACGCATAGGATGAGTGGTTCACCTTCTCTTATGGCATATGAGCAGGATGATTTGTTCACCTTCTCTTGTGGATGCTCCAACATACATCCTACCCATGTAGTTTGGGACTCATGGGAGTACCTCTCATCTGGCCAATGAGTAGGGAAAAGAGGATAGGGAACATAACACTATAAATGGATGCATCGTGTACTGTCGTACTTCCTTTACAAGAGGTAATATCTTGTGCTAGGGATTTGTAGGATGCAATTCTTAAGGCTATGGCACCAGTTCCACCACGAGGTCCTTTCCCACAAAGGGGTCGTGACACTAGACCTTCACCACAACTAGATATTTAGGGGCATGGGAAGTTGGGTGATGAGACCCGAAGAGATCTTCGTAGGAGAAATTTGTGCTTCACTTGTCCGGAGCTTTGGGCACCAGAGCATATGTGTACCAAGGGCAAGGCACACTACATAGATGTATTTTATGATAGTGAGTCATAGGATGATGAAAAGTAAGAGATAGGCGTTGGTGATGATGAGCCACAAGTGACAGGAGGAGTAGGAGGCCCACCATCCCCACTAGGAGGAGCTCCTTTCTTGCCTGCAACAGGAGTTATCGCTTCACTTCAGGGAGTGCCAAAGTACCTTACTTTGAGGATCAGGGGCATGGTTTAGGGACAACATGTATCCGTGCTAGTAGATAGTGGGGCAACCCACAATTTTGTAGATGCCCAGATGGTGGAGAGGAGAGACATAAACAAAAAGTCCTTTGAGGGCTTCTTAGTCTTGGTGCTAGGATATCGTACCATGCAGTGTAATAGATATGTTCCTAGAATGACAGTGGTGATGAGGAACTATTCAATGACAGATCATTTCTTCATGGTTGATGTTTGAGACATCAATGTGGTGCTTGGTGTTCAGTGGATATACTCTGTTTGACGTGTTAGCACTGATTGGGAGAAGTTGGAGATGGAGTTCACAGGGCCTAATGGAAGATGGTTTTGTTGAGAGGCATACACTCATATCCCCCATAGACAGTTCCATCGCACAAGATGGAAGCGAATTTGAGACATGGGGATATAAAGTGGGTTATGCAGCTCAAATATAGAATGGGTTGTGGAGCTAAGGATATTAGATGTAGGGGACATGCCCAAGCCACCACACTTAGAAATTCAGGCCATCCTAGATAGGTAACCAAAAATGTTTGGGGACATACCACCAGAGTGACAACCTAATAGGGGCTTTAAGCACACCATTGAATTAGAGAAGGGCGTACACGTAGTGATCACCACACCATACTAGCATCCCAAGGCTTATCAGGATGAGATCGAGAGAGCTATACAAGAGTTGCTTGCCTTGGGGCA